>JACVBY030000588.1:0-1200000 GCA_017589505.3 Metroxylon sagu
GTCCGAGTCTCTGAACGTCAACTTTGCACAGGAATCTCCGAAAAGAGTCAGCTGGAGATTACTCTTCGACGAGGCGAGGTTTGACCGCACGTGTTTTTTGGCGAGACAGTTTATACGACCGACTGTTGGTAGAAAAGATATGCGCGTATCCACGCGATCACGCGACGACTTTAAAAATCTAAAGGGCGGCTTGACCTCGGTCCTTCCCTGGACTTGTGGGGTCCAACTACCACAATAAGGTAAACACACGCGATCACGCGAGAGTTGTAGATAATCCAAAGGCAGCCCGACGTCCGGTCCCCTTCACTACACCGGAGTCTAACCACCATAATGCGTAATCCTTCTTAGCACGGGCTTTGCTCCGGCTCCCTATATACTTATTATACTATTTTTTTTATAATTATTTTTTAATAATTAGATCTATTTTTAATGTTTCAGATTATAAGATTTTGAATGATTTGTGTAATCAATGGTGTGTGTGGAGGCGCATAATTAAAACAAAAAAGAAATAATTTTATTACAAAATATGATCATAATAAATATAATAATAATAAAAAGGAATGCAGAACATTCATTTATAAATCAATTGATAAGATTATTGGCTAAGATTTTCATGTTAAAAAGCCAATGAAGGGGGTTAATATGAGAAAAGGAGGAGAGGTTCGTGAGGAAACTAGGTTGGAGGGAAGATGAATTTAAATTATGTTTTTAGATCTTTGGTATCATCTTGAAATGCCTCCCACTTCTTACGGATATGGCTAGGATATTTTTAGGATGAAAAAGAAACGAATCGAATGTAGGCTCAATTTTGAAGAATGTTATTAGAATAATCAATTTATCAAATAATATATCATAAACAATCTTGGTTCAACGAACAATTCATACAATTTTAAAAAAAAAAATGATGCAAGTATCGTAGCAAAACTCATGTAGCATCCTACTTAATGCATACACCGTAGCAAAACCCATTTAACACCTAATTATCTTACGGTGCATAGTTAGTGTACAGTGAAAGAAATCAAAAATTAAAAGGACTTGATATTATGAATCAAATACTAATAACCGATTAATACGAGCTAAACATTAATGCCTGATTCTCTCGAGAGCCGGGCATCAATCAAGCCAAATCTAAATCACAGTTTTAGTTTGTTCTGCCAGTCAACCTTTGTGGACGTTGCACGCTAAATAATGCCCCAGTTTACACATAAATTACATAATAGTGCTATTTCAAAGAAATTATAAACACTTGTCATTGCCTTTCCACACTAATTTCTCATTTCTCATAACAGTGAGGGGCAACGCTAGCAATCTCCCGAACGTTAAATGGAAATAAAGTAGGGATCAGAAGTCCAGCAGTTTCCAAAATAGTCAAGCATTGAATTCATTCCAGTATATGCTGACAAAAATGAACGATTTGACAAATGAAAACAAGGTGAATCAAAATTTACTGTTTTGTTCTCTAATTGTTTGCTTGATTTTGATTAGAGAGCACAGCGATCAACTTTCTTAATATATGGGATTGCCTCAGGTTGGATATGAAACGTTTCTTTTAGCCATTCAACAAATATACAAATAACGTGATTTGTGTAATAAGAACCATATAAATACTTGTATAGAAAATTATAAGTCTGATATACATTATTATCTCTTTCTCTATTAACTTAAAATTGATCATGATTTGATAAATATGATAAAACCAATCAACTCAACGAACTCATGTTAAATCTAATATAATATAATAAAGATAAAAGATTTGCCTTTCCATCATCATCCTGTGCCAAAGCTCATTTAATATATTTATTTATTCCTTTTTTCTAAAGCTTTTGAAAAAGACCGTTCTCAAATATGGGCGCGGCACTTATCTAAAGAGCAAATGCGGAGGAATTAAAAAACCCAAAAGCATTCGTCCCTCGAAGCCGTCATGGCCTCCTCCGACGTTCGCCGTGCCAGGGGTGAAAAGGAAGGGAGAGCCCGGCCACCTCAATGCTTTGATACCATTGACGGCCACCATGGACCGCCGAGGAAGAGAAGAGAGAGAGAGTGTGTGGAGCATACTTCATCATCGACCCCGGAACGCTGGGCGATAGGGAGCTACCAGAGTTCCCGTTTGATACACGCCCTGAACTACGCCGCTCATAGAAAGGAGAAAGAGACCGAAGAAGAGAGAGAATGCCTTTGGTGCTCTGCTCTCGAAAGAGAGAGAGAGAGGAGGATATAGACGAACGTCCCTCTTCCTCTATCGTACCGGTGGCAAAGGGAGCCATCTCTTCTACTATAGACGTATGGCTTAGCATGAATGCCAGGCTAGCAGTCAACAGCGGCCATGGTCACAGGGTAACAGAACTCAGTCATGAGAGTGAGATCAGGGAATCAGAAAAGAGAGAATAAGGAAGAGAGAGATACAGAGAAAAGGGGGAGGGAAAGAGCAGAGGCCTGTAAGTGATCATAACTCGCAGAGGCCATCCTCCATGCCCCCACCATCTTGCTCAACCACGACTCGGTGGCGGCACGAGCAGGTGGTCGATAGTTTTCGAGAAGAGAGAGAGAGAGAGAGAGAGAGAGAGAGAGAGAGAGAGAGCAGGAAGGAAGATCGTGGAGACACGATGGGAGAGGAGGATCGACAATTCATGGCGAGGCTTGGTCGGGTTTTATGGATGGAAGGAGGAGGCTCCCCAGTCTCATTTTCTGCTCGGTGCTGGCTGCTGGCTGCTTGCCACGCCCCAGACCCAATGGTGGATCCAGAGGTGGCAATCCGTCGCATGTTAAGCATGTAAGGCAACAATAACAGAATAATTATCACATAAAGAGATAGCAAACTACCATAACATTAAAGGTTCATAGGTTTATAGTGTTCATAGTACAAACTTTACATAGAAAGGTCTAGACAACATGCTAATAAATAACATAAAATCAAAGTTTGGACTACAAGCAAGATAGATAACATAAGATCAAAGTCTAAGCTAGAGGGATGGAAGCTCCATTCTACCCAAATTTTCTCCTTCAATTTTTTGGCTCTAAAAAACATAAATGAGAGTTTAATAAGCTCACGCTCAGCAAGTAAGCTTAATATAAACATATCATAATAACTTCAAAATATAGCATATCATGAATTTTCATACTTCCATATGTCAAAAATATATGTCATCTTGTTATCCAAAATATTCATTCTTTTATAAATATGCTGAAATTATATTCACTTATATGCTTGAAATCAATTGAAAACAGATGTCATATTCAAATCAAAATCCACTGTCATTAACACTGATATTTTATCTTGTTACAAATACACCATGGTCGCACACTATGTCTACATATACCCCTATGATAGGGTTAGAACAGAACACTACATAGGGTGTATTCCCCATATACATTCCCTATGGAGGAAGAGTCCTGGTACCAGAATAATATCAAAAGTCATGTCATATCATAGAACAGAGCACTACGCAGGTATGTCCTCCATATATATCCCCTATGGAGGTGGATCCCGGAGTCAGAAATTAAATCATGTCATATTATATCATGTCATGTCATATCATATCATCTCATATCATATCATAGCGGACCGTGAGTGGCATATTTTATATTCATCATTTTCATATTATGTTTGCATGCTAACAGTTATTGTTGCAAAAACATAATCAATATGCTTTTCATATTTATAGTGGTTTGAACATGTCAAAAATGCATGAACACTTGTATAATAATTTTGATATACCCAATATTTTACAAAAATTAGTAATTTCAAAATAATTATATCAAATAATCATTTGTATGTATGTGATACCGTATACTTTGCAAAAATTAGCAATTTCAAATAACTATGTCAAATAATCAATTATATGTATGGTGTATCAAACATTTTGTAGAAATTAGAAATTTTAAAATAATCATTTAGAATAATCATTTGCATATATGGGGTACTAAATTCATTTTTTCATTTTTCAAATAATGCACAATGTAAAAACAATGTAACATTTAAATCTATAATTTGAATATTTTAATAATTCATGAGAATTATGATAAATGGCTTACTTACCTCCGAATGCTATTCCACAAGCACAAACCGGCTATCTAGGCTCCTGGCACCTACAACATAATATTTGTATTTTTTAATTTTCAAAATCATGGTGCCAAAATAATTCCTAGCAATCTACCCAGTTTAGTCCTTGACCCAACTTGGGGTTTGAATATCCCCAAATATAGAAGTCCAAATGGAGAAATAAAAATTTTCTCAATAAACTAGGATCAAAGCTTATCCAAACCCCACTCTCCACTTGTTGGGCCCAGTCCAAATGGAGTCTCAAAAATTGGGCCCAATCGGGCTCACTAGGCTGGACCGAACCCAGGCCCAGCCCCTTCTTCCTCCCTGCCCCTGGTTCACCCAAACCGGGGGAAGGTGTCGGCGGCCAAGGGCCACCGCCAACCCTCTCCCCGGCGTCCAATAAAATTACGTCGGCCACCGGCGATCGGCCCAAAGGTCTTCGATCGCCGCCGGTGGCCACCCTCTCTCTTCTTCCTCCTCTTTCTTTCTTCCCTTTCTTCCTCCTCTTCTCCTTGGGTGGTGGCTGGCAACCGGCCTCCTCGGCCGACCAAACCCCACCAGACGCCGCCCCAGTGCCTATGGGAGCCATCGCCCGCGACCCGGGCTCGATGAGCCGGCGGGTATGCTGCCAGGCCCCAACCAAGGCGGGAACCGTTTCGGCTCTCGCATCAAGTGGAGGGTCGCTCGGCAACCCTCCTCTCCTCCTCCACCGCCCAAGCAGCACCTGCTCCTCTCCTACCTTAGCGGCCGATCCGGGGGAGAGCCGCACAAGGCTGCCGGCCCCTTGGCATGGCCTGAACGCGGCACGGCCAAGGCCTGGCCGCTGCCTCTCATCCTCTTCCACTCTCTCCCCTTCTCTCTCTCTCCTCTTTCTCCCTCACCGGCGATGGGCTTACCTGGGAATGACGGTAGCAGAGACGAGGGCGAAGGGGGCCGGCACGGCCCCCTTTTAACGACGAGGGGAAGGCTCGGCCCTCCCATGTTCCGCGCACGCGGTCATGTGCGCACCCGCACTGCGACACACTGCTGAGCGCATCAGCGCGCAAGGCCAATTTTTTTTTTATATGGGGTATTACACTGCCACCATAATGCCGCTTGCCATAGACACGTCGTCATCCTACTCTATCGGAGACCCACAGTCACACGGCGATAGGCGCAACTGATGGTAGTGCCGAATAGGATAGCCCTACTCGTACGAGTGGGCTTTGGCTTTTTTTTTTAATCATTTTTTTTTCTTTTTCTTATTTTCAGTGTATTACATTTTCTTCTTTCAAATACTGTTTAAAAAAAAAGTTAAACATTGATCAGGTTTATTGCGATCTTGATCTTAAACCTGGTTTAGGGACATTATGGTATGGCCGCATACTCTTAAATAAATCTTAAGAGCATGTAAGGCTTACTAAACCTCAATTCATGTAATTATAAAGAAACATTATTGCAGAAGCTAAGGTTTCAAATATAACATTCAACAATACAAATCTCCAAATCTTTATAGGCTATTTTCAAATGATCAAAACATAACGTCTAAAATTCAAAAGAAACAAAGGAAACTATCTAGATGCAAAGAGGAAACAACATCTATCCTCACTCCCGAAACTCCTCACCAAATTTTTTGTCTACCACATATGCATCCTCCTCAGCATATCTTCCTCATCTTCTACAAAATAGTGAAGGTGTAGTGACATAATAGCCCAATAAGCTTTCTACATATACCATTATGAATATGCCAATAAAATAATTTGGTATAACAAAATATAATAGAACAGAAGATAACACAATATTTGCATAGCTGTTGAGAGCCAATAAAATCTATATGCCACATTAAAATCTATATACCACATTAATTGCCAACCAACAAGATTACAACAATCACATCTAAACCATCCATGTGGCAATAACCACATCAAAATTATCCATATGGAGCAACTACCTCATTAAACCATCCATGTAGCAACAACCACATCCAAACTATCTATGTGGCAACAACCACCTCAAAATCATCCATATGGCAATAACTACCTCAAGATCATGACAACCACATCCAAACCATCCATATGGCAACAACCACCTCAAAATCATCTATGTGGCAACAACGACCTCAAACCATCTATATGACAACATTCACATCCAAGCCATCCATATGGCAACAACTACATCAAAAATCATCTATGTGGTAACAACGACAAACAAACCATATATAACAAAATAATATACCACCACATATAATATAAGTAATTCCACAATAATTTACAATGCTCAATTTAAATCATGCTGAGAAACTAACATTAAAACATGATATATTGCATGCATGCAAGATAGAATAAATATATTTCACAATAGTAAGTGTAAAATTTCTACCTCAAATCACTATCCCAAATAATCCTTGAAGTAAGATAATTGTCAATGATTACCTATAATTCAACGTAAAAAATTAATTAGTCCACTAAAATTCATAATTAAAAATTACCATTTTGCCCTCTAGTCCAAAATTCTAAAATGACCATTTTACACTTCTGGTTCAATGACCACTAATCCTAACTTAGCTGTTCTAACCAAGATTTATGTATTTTTTTATAAATTTTCGCAAACTTGGCTATATTTAAAAAAATGTCTCTACATACCTATGCCTAATTACCCTTCTTACCTTAGTCATTATTCAATTTAAATAGCACTAACAGAATCAAATTTACTATTAGTCATTATGGTTCAGATAACAAGATCAGATCCAATCAATAGATTTTAAAATAAATAGGTTTCCTTATGCTCAAACCAACTTAATTTATTCCAACCCAACACCAATATAAGATGATCTTTGGATGAAATAAAATTAGATTAATAACTCTGCACTCAGATTAAATTCCACATAATTAGATTAGCCAAACCCCATGAATTAACTAATGATTTCAAAGAATTTGTTAGGGGATCAAATGGGTTTATTCATATGGTTTATTGGGCTAAACTGACTTGTTCTAGTTCACTACTTCAGCCCATGGTTCTCATCCCATAAGAAGGCATAAGCCTTCTTCAACCCATCGGCCCTTCCCACACCTGATGCTCAGCCCCATCCGGACACTTCCGCTGTAGAATAGCAAGAGGCTACAGAAGTCCCGTTGGTCTTCAATGCTCAGCTTTTACTTGCTAACAGATCAAACACTGAGCCACAAACTGAGCTTTGTCTTTCTTCTTTCCCTATCACCAAAAATTCTTTCTTAGATCTCTATATATCTTAGTACTCCTGGGATGAACAATGTATAGAGTACTATGAGCTTCCTTCATCAACTCAGCCTTTAATTTTGCACTGTCTAGAACACATAATCTAGAATCAAATTTCAATGAACCATCAATGTGAATTTGAAAATCATTATGACCTAAGCCTGTTGCTTCTCTAAACTTCTGCAGGGATGCAACCTCAAAGTAGGATGCTCTAATCCAGTCAATCAAGATGGGTTTGACTGCCAACACGGCTATCTAAGCCGTGAGATTGCATGGCCGTACCTCAATACTCAACCTCTTAAAATCATAAAGGATAGACTGCTGAAGAGTGATTAGAGAGGCCATCCCACTTGATGATTTGCAACTCAAAACATCTGTAACCACATTTGCCTTCCCTGGATGATAGTTGATGATGAGGTCATAGTCCTTCATCAATTCCAACCATCTCCTCTACCTCATATTCAGCTCCTTTTGAGTAAAAATATACTTCAAGCTCTTATGATTAGTGAATATCTCACATGACTCTCTATATAGATAATGCCTCCAAATATTTAAATAAAAACCAATAGCTGTAAGCTCTAGATTATGGGATAGTTCTATTCATAGGGCTTCAACTTTCTGGATGCATAGGCAATAACTTTCCATTTTGCATCAACACACAACCGAGACCCTTCTTAGAGGTATCACCATATATGGTAAATCCTCCAGAGCCAGAAGGTAGAGTCAAAATAGGAGCTGATACAAGCCTCTTCTTTAGTTTCTGGAAGCTCTGCTCACATTCATCGAACCATTCAAACTTTACATTCTATTGAGTCAAGCAGGTCAACGGCATAGCTATTTTGGAGAAACCCTCAATAAATCTCCTATAATAGCCCACAAGACCTAAAAAACTACGCACCTCAGATATGGTGGCTGGTTTGTGCCATTCAATAATAACTTCCACTTTCTTAGGATCTACTAACAATCCTTCTTTAGATATGATATGTCCTAGAAATGTAACACTATCTGACTAGAACTCGCGCTTCGAAAACTTAGCATATAATTTCTAGTCTCTGAAAGTCTGCAAAATAATCTTCAGATGCTCTGCATGCTCTTGCTAACTCTTAGAGTAGATAAGGATATCATCAATGAATATCACAATAAATAGATTCAGATAAGGCTTGAAGACTCTATTCATCATTTTCAGGAAGGCTATAGGAGCATTAGTCAGACCAAAGTGCATCACCAGAAATTCATAATGTCCATATCTGGGTCCAAAAAGCAGTCTTTGGAGCATCCTCAGCTTTAATCTTTAACTGAAGGCATCCAAAACGCAGATTTATTTTGAAAATGCTTGCGCCCCATGCAATTGATCGAACAGGTCATCAAACCTGGGCAGTGGATACTTGTTCTGTACTGTAACCTTGTTTAGTTCTCTATAATCGATGCACAACCAGAAACTCTCATCTTTCTTCTTGACAAATAGTACAGGAGCTTCCCAAGGTGATATACTCGATCGGATGAACCCCTTATCTAGAAGTTCCTGCAAGTGCTTCTTCAGCTCTTTTAATTCTGTAGGTGTCATTCTGTACAGAGTTTCAGAGACAGTCCCGGATCCAGGAAGCATATCAATAGTGAACTTTAACTCCCGATCTGGTAGCACCCCAAAAAGATCTTTTGGAAATACATCCCAAAACTCCTGAATTACAAGAATACTGCCAAAATTTCTTTCCTACTGTTGGCTGCCCAAAACTACTATCAAATAGCCTTTACATCCTTTCCTCATCAGTTTCTAGGCACCCATAGCTGAGATTAGACCTAGAGTATCTTTAGGTCTACACCCTTTAAAGATGAACTTGGGATAACCCGGAATTTGAAATTTTACTTCCTTCTTGAAATAGTCCACTGAGGTATGGTAGGATGCCAGTCAATCCATCCCCAGAATTATACCAAAGTCTATCATGCTTAAAATCAGTAAATGAGCCATCATATCTCGACCTCTTATACTGATCTAACAAGATCAGCAGACCAAATCTACCATCAAAACTTATCCACTAGGTACGACAATCCCCATTGGAGATTCCAGTGTTGCTGGACTTAGGAACACTATTTCTTAACAAAGGTAGATGATATGAAAGAATGAGCGGCTCACAGATCAAATAAGGCATAAGCAGGAATAGAAGCAACTATAATCTCACCTATTATTAATGCAAAAATAAACTAATTAAAAAAAGGATAATATTGCAATCAATTAAAAAAATCTTAACTACAGTTAGTTAGAGATAGCACCTATCACCATAGTGTTGGATGCATGGACATCCTACTGAGTCAAAGCACACAACCTTCCTTGTGCTTTCAAGGTAGTAGCAGCTTGGGGTGGCAGTGCTAGGCAACTCGACTGCTGCCTATCTGGGCAATGGGTTGACAAATGACTCGCTTTTGACAGGTATAGCAGTGCGGAGCATAGTTGAGATATAATTTCTAAAAATAAAGGGCCACCATAAGTAAATCAGCTCGAAATTTTCCTTAGCTCAGTTACTGCAGTGGGTAAAGCAAGCCTCTTTGCCCCAGAATAAGACCCTCAAGAAATCTGAGCATGTTCCCTTTCAGATACTAGTTCTTTCTTTAATACCTTATCTCTAACAAGTAGAGCCTCATTGTGGCCTCTCTTAATGACCAAAGCTTTATTGGCCACTACTCTATAAGTGAACAGTTCAAAATTTTTGACTTCCCTTTGAATTCTCTGCCGCAAACAGCTCTCAAATTTTTTAGCTCTATCAAAATCACTGCTGGCTAGAGTAGGAGCATATTGAGACAGCACCTTAAACTTGTGAAGATATTCTGTAACAATCATATTTCCCTACTCCAGCCGATTATACTCAAAGATTTTCTGTCACCTGATACCAGGCGAGAAGTACTTATCATAGAAGACTGCTTTGAAATCATCCTAGGTGATTTAAGAGATATTCCCACCTCTCTTTGATACCTCTGACCTCCACTAGTTTTTAGCTTCTCCCTGAAACAAGAAAATGGCAAAAAGGACCTGGTCAGACTCAGCACACATTAGGGTCTCAAGAATCTTTTCAACTCTCTTCATCCAAGCCTCCGCATTTAAAGGGTCTTCGACGCCTAAGAATGGACTAGGAACATACTTCTTAAACTCTGACAGGTTGACCTGTTTATCCCTTCGAGGATCCTTTCTTTGATATCTTTCTTGCTAAGAATTGCTTCTGCATCATCGTCATCTCCCGCATGGAATCTATGAACACTCCCATCATCCGAGTGCACATAACCTCAAACTGTTCTACCTGAAGATCAGAAGGGTGCTCCATACGTTCCTCCTCCTGCGGCACCTCATTGACTGGTGCTGATGTCGACCCCTGTTGTGGCTGATCCCAGGCTGCTGCCCCGTCAACAAACCTGGTGGGTGGTCTGATACGTCCTCTACCTTCCATAGTTATCTACACACAAACAACATAAGTAAGGCCATTCTTTAAGTTTTAGGATTTTGATTTTCTTTCATCTCTTATGATAATTAAGCATTTTAACACCACCATATGCCTTTAGGGCCTACTTCCTACTTATCTCTAGGGTCTACTCTACCCCTCTCTTCCTAGGGTCTAAAGCGTCAGCTCTGATACCACCATATGTCACGATGTCCCTGGGCCGGGTTCAAGATCAGGTCGCGATAGGGCCCAAAAAAGTCCTCTTTGCTCTCACCCACACATTGTTTATACAAACCACGTTGTTCAAGCTGAACCTCCAGTATCATATGTAAGCTGAATGCATAGGAAGGATGGTAATCCCTATTGGTAATTCCGTTCAATTATCTACATCTGTCGCAAGATTTGTCACGCATTTAAAACAATATTGTAAGCCAGAAGTTCAGCAAAAGCTTGCCAATGGCCAAAATAAGTTGGTGATGGTGGAGTATACTGACCCTGACGAAAAAGTTAAATTTCCTCCCCCACAAAGTTCCAGAAAAATTTCAAAATCAATTCAAGGGGTGTTAGATGCCAAAGTTGACCGAAATTCAGGAATATGTTAAGATTAATTGGCATCCAATTGTTTCACTCTTGCTGTTTTCCTTGGGCCTGCTTGCTAGGATTACATCTCTTCAACTTTGTCAAGCAATCTTCAGTTGAAAACGAGCTGATGAAGCGAATTCTTATGGCGTGCTCCGCTATGGAAAGTTTTTATGGCATGCTTACGATCCGATTGTTTGAGGTAGAAGCTGAATTTTCATTTTGCTTTCGCTAATACTATATTTTTATTGACATCCAAAATTGACATCTAAAAGTCAATTGACGTGAGCATGGGAACTCATCTCATGGAGCAAGATTCCGTTCAATTATCTTATGGCGTACTCCCTATTGGTAATTCCGTTCAATTATCTACATCTGTCGCAAGATTTGTCACGCATTTAAAACAATATTGTAAGCCAGAAGTTCAGCAAAAGCTTGCTAATAGCCAAAATAAGTTGGTGATGGTGGAATATACTGACCCTGACGAAAAAAGTTGAATTTCCTCCCCCACAAAGCTCCAGAAAAAATTCAAAATCAATTCAAGGGGTGTTAGATGCCAAAGTTGACAGAAATTCAGGAATATGTTAAGATTAATTGGCATCCAATTGTTTCACTCGAGCCGTTTTCCTTAGGCCTGCTTGCTAGGATTACATCTCTTCAACTTTGTCAAGCAATCTTCAGTTGAAAACGAGCTGATGAAGCGAATTCTTATGGCGTCTCCGCTACGGAAAGTTTTTATGGCGTTCTTACATTCCGATGGTTTGAGGTAGAAGCTGAATTTTCATTCTGCTTTCACTAATACTATATTTTTATTGACATACAAAATAACATCCATTCTCAACATCCCAAAGTTACTTTATTTGTTTAGGTTTTAATTAGATCTTTCAATTGCATATATTAACCAATCACCCTGTATCATTATTGATTAATAAACCAATAAGAACTGTAACTTTATTAATACTATCCTACCAATTTTAACTAATCCGACATAACGAAAGTGTCAAGAATACAATATTCTTAAAATATAAAAAACTAAAAAACTTAGCAAATAAAACTTGAGGATCAATTTGATTTTGAGTGAAAGATTGATGTTCATTTTAGCCTATATTCTATTAGAATGGACTTTTTTAAGAGAATTTTGAAAAAAATAACTTAAAAAATAAAAATAATAATTGCTATAGTATTGTTATTTAAAATCCTATATCGTATTAGTCAATTCACGTATTATGTTAAGATGATATGCCTGTTATTCTGTTAATTTTTAAATATAAAAAATTAAATTATAATAACTAAAAGTTTTAGGATTAAAATAAATTTTGAGTAAAAGTTTGAAAGCTAAAGTATATTATCACTTAGAATATATTACCCATAGCATCATTGTTTTTTCCTTATTTTCTTTATAATAATATGATAATAGCATTTGCTTTAATGATTATTTTAATATTAAAATTTGAAAAGTTATTTTTGAGCTAGATAATGACTGTTGTAACCGTTATAACCATTATAATAATCAACAGCTGTTTTGTTAGGAGGGTCTACGGTAGGATTACGGGTGGGTGACGTCATGCTGAAGATCCAACGTGATCGACCCATTTGGAACTCCAAAGTCATGGATTCAAAGTCCAACTTGGCTAGAAACTATGTTGTCCTTGAAGGCTATGGGAAAATCCTATATTAAGGGGAACCTCTGAACCAGAAGCCACGCAACCGAATCACGCCAAGATATAGTCACCCACTCACGTTCTCAAATCCCTCCGGCTCTTCCTCTCCCAAAATGGGTGGCCTCCCCGTCGAAATCTTCAAATCAATGGATCCTGACTCCTTTACCGAGGAATCTCGAGCTGTTGTAGATTTTATAGCCGATTACTATCGAAGCATCGAAAAGTTCCCGGTTCAAAGCCAGGTCGACCCGGGGTATCTAACCAAGCGTCTCCCTGACACGGCTCCATTATTTCCTCAATCCATAGAATCCATTTTGGAGGACATCCGTGAGCATATCTTCCCCGGCCTTACCCACTGGCAGAGCCCAAACTTCTATGCATATTTCCAGGCCAATGCGAGCACCGCCGGATTCCTTGGCGAGATGCTTTGCTCTGGCTTGAACGTTGTTGGGTTCAATTGGATTTCATCACCAGCTGCAACCGAGCTCGAAAAAATAGTGATGGATTGGATGGGGAAGATGCTAAAGCTCCCACCGTCGTTCTTATTCTCCGGTGGCCAAAACGGTGGTGGTGTCATACACGGGAGTACCTGCGAGGCGGTGGTGTGCACGCTAGCAGCCGCTCGAGACAAGGCCTTGAGCAGGGTCGGAGAGGATGGTATCGCCAAATTGGTGGTGTATGCCTCCGATCAAACACATTTCACCGTTCAGAAGGCGTCGAAGCTCGTCGGCATCCCGCCATCCAATTTCCGAGTAATTCCAACGAATGCCGCATCGGGCTATGCACTGACTCCCGATATCGTGCGCTCCGCGATTGAGGCCGACATGGGCGAAGGATTGGTGCCTGTTTACCTGTGCGCCACGGTGGGCACCACTGCTGTGGGAGCAGTGGATCCATTGCTGGACCTCGGCAAAGTTGCAAACGAGTATGGCGTTTGGTATCACGTTGATGCAGCGTATGCCGGTAGTTCGGCTATATGCCCAGAATTCAGGCATCATTTTGATGGCGTGGAGCTTGCTGATTCATTTAGCATGAACCCTCACAAATGGTTCCTAACGAACATGGATTGTTGCTGCCTGTGGGTCAGAAACCCTGCAGCATTGGTGGACTCACTGTCTACTACTCCCGAGATCCTGAGGAACAAGGCCAGCGATGCCAAGATAGTGGTGGATTACAAAGACTGGCAGATTGCACTGAGCCGGCGTTTCCGAGCCATGAAGCTGTGGGTGGTCATTCGTAGATACGGCGTGGCGAACTTGATGGAGCATATAAGGAGTGACGTCGCAATGGCCAAGCACTTCGAGAGGCTGGTAGCCATGGATCAAAGGTTCGAGGTGGTGGCGCCTCGGAGATTTTCTCTGGTGTGCTTCCGTCTCAAACCTAGGGTCCCAAGAGGATGATGAATCAGAGCTCAATCGCAGGCTGCTCGAGGCGTTGAATTCGAGCGGCCGTGCTTTCATGACCCACGCGGTGGTGGATGGCATGTACGTGCTGCGATTTGCGATTGGTGCTACGCTGACTGAGACGAGGCATATAGATGCTACTTGGAAGCTGATTCAGACCGTGGCAAAGGGCTTATTAGGCCAGTAAGAGTCGAATACTTTGGAATATTCGAGTATTTGTTTCCTGATATCACTGTAACAATAAAATTGAATATTTGTTTAAATACTCAGAATTAGCTTCACCTTAGAAGCAGTAGTTTGTATGAAATACGTATGGTGTTAGTGTATTAAATATTTTCATGAAATAAAAATAATTTTGGTTTGTCATATTTCTATGTCATCTTGAACGTACTGTTTACAGCTCGGGATCCAAAGATTGGGGGAAGCTTTTAGGCGGAACAGATATGAACGGAGGGATCGATTTAGGCCTCCATATACTGTGGTCGCAATATATGGCGGACGATGAGGGGAAAATGTAGATTAAGATCCTAGGGCTCTCTTTCTCACACACAACAATCACATGTTTAGTACTAATTCTTCTTTTAAGTTTAGACTCTTACTAAACTTCTATTTCATTTGGATGTTGGATCTCCTTAATATCCATGATTGTCATGGAGAGGAGAATTGCGGTTCCTATATGTTGCAACCTAAACATTTTATTTTAATTTTTGGTAACAAGAAATGAAGGATTAGGGCCTATTAAAACAACTCCTTAGGTATCAATCGAAGCAAAAAGAGTTAATTGGGGCCTATTAAAACAACTCCTTAGGTATCAATCGAAGCAAAAAGAGTTAATTGGAGAGGGAACCCAATAGTCCAACAAGCCATTTCCTTCCGTATTACCATCTAATTGGCCAGAAAGTCGCTACTTAGTTTTCCTTCTTATAAATATGAAAGCATTCATACTCTGCCTTCCTATAAATATGAATTCATACTTTAAGATGAATGAGGTAAGCATGTGAAAATTTGATTGGCATTTGGTCCAAGATAACATGGTAACTAAATCACCCTCAAGAATGATTTTCAAGCTCTAAAATAAATGAAGCCAAATAAATAAATGAATGAATGGTTGCTTGTAGACCATACCAAGTACCAACTAATTTTGCACATGACACTAAAGAAGTTGAAAGGAGAATAGCAAAAGGGAAATAGCTAAAGCAAGAAAGATATGCCCTCTATAATCTCGGATGACTGCTCTAGCACCAACTATACTCGAACGAGTGGATCCATTAAAATTCACCTTAACAGAATCTAATTTAGGGGGAGAGGGTGGGAAGGGAGGGGGCCAATCATGATATTAGAATAATTGAAGAACCCATAGAATGTTATGGAGAGGAGTCCCAAATGTCATATTCCTTTGAAATGAGTGATTTAGATTTGATGAATTATTTGGCTTGGCCTATAGCCTATCTAATCACCTAGGTTGAAATAAAAAACTTAATTAAAAAATAGACTTCGTTTCTCACCTTCCATATCCACCAAAGAATATCTATGAGAATAGTTTGGTTAAAACTCATTTGCTCATCGGTTGGACTTTTGAGAATGAAATCTAGAGCATGTTGAATGGTCTAAATGTGAGTAAATATATGATTGTTAAGGTTATTCCACATTCATCTGATCTTGATACTGAAAGAAAGGATAATCAAGAGTCTCGTCACCCATGCTATATCTCTTATAGGTTGTAGCGATAGAAGAGGAACTCTATGAGCTTGAATCATAGGATCCACATGAAGTTTGGGCTAGTCCACATAATAATTATACCTCTATCTGGATAGAAATGGTCAGAGGCTAGCGTCTATTGATTTCTCAAAAGTTGTAGTCTTGTTCAGTATTGAGCCTAAGCCAAGCAGTATATAGAGTGGGATCTATTTAGGCTACCCAACTAGCCTAATCTTTTAAATATATGAAGCGATTTGGAGCGCTTCCGCCCTCTGGCGCACTCTACCATATTTTCTTTCCACCTTAAACCCTTTATGACCCTAGTGGAATGTTGCCCAATCAACAGCTTCATTAACCACCGAGTTGAACATGACACCTTCAATTGTGGTTCAAATTGTTTGCTCCTATATTTTATTATATAGGTACTGATTCTTTATGATACAACTTTTGTACCATAGAATGTTGTACAAGATTGCTATCGCATATTTTATTTTAGAAAAGAATAATTGTGGTATATTTTGAAAATAGAGAAGTATATCTTAGATGTTATTAAGGCATGAATTATGGATAAGAGATAGCCCTTTATCCATAGATGGGTAACCATAAAAATACACTATATTTTGCAATTCAAAAGTTGCTCCATAGAGAATCCCATTCCTTATCATATAGCAAGAGCAAGGCGAAGGAATATGATGGCATGTGTAACCCACTTCCATTGAAAGATAGAAGGAGACATGGGGGCACAAATTTGGAAGTGAATACTTGCAATTCCAATAAACTCATTTCCTAGGACTTTGTGCCAATCCTTGTTTTTATTAGAAAATTGTTTGATTTTGTCCATGTTGGGCATGCTATGATGAATTGAAAGAATAAGGGACTCTTTTCCATGTCTAGATAATGATAATGTCATATATGTTGCCTGATCTATAAGCTAAACAATAAAACTATGAATGCATTTATCAATTAGTGGCAGACTACTTCACAAGCATGCCTTTTCTTTATAATCCTTAAACTTCATTTATAATGTGTAGGGACTTCACTAAAAAAAAGTTATCAAAAAAGTATTATTTAGATTACTTAATTCTTTATAAGTAATCAAGATCTTCCTAATATGATCAAATTCTAACATCTTCATTAGGCTAAAGATTTGAACACAATCAAAATTGAAGCACAAACACCATAATTAACTTATAAAATATAAACTTTGAAAAGACTCGTGTTGTAAAGTCCTCTAGTCCACATAAGCCATAAGCTAGGCTAGGGGTAGCAAGTTGTGTCAATAAATTATAAATGAGTTATGTCAGTTTAAGATGGTAATAACAAATTGGTCAATCCAAATCTGACCTGTTTATTGATCATTTTAAAAATCTAGACCCAAATTTGACTTGTATATTATATATGGCAATTACATGATATGAACTATGTAATATCTTGATACGAATGTATAATCTAATTTCAACAACTTATATAACCTAAATACTACTTGTAACATGACTCATGGTCACAATCCCTTTGGATGCTAAATTGCTCAAAGAAATAACCATTGTTCTCTATGACTCCATCAACAAGTAAGTACCAACAATGCTTATAATTCATTATATAGCACCATCTTTATTATAGCAAGTTGATTCATAATACTTTAAACCTTATTTAGATGCTTGGTCACAGACCCTTCATCTTTATATTTAAAATTTATTAACATTCAAATCAAGAATGCCTTGTTTTTGATAATTTTTCTTTCATACAAGTCATGTAGCTCTTTTCACAAACACTTGGCAGACATATCATATGACAGAATACAATATCATCTGATCATTATCAAACCGTAGCAATAGCTTTCCGATCTATCCATTCCCATTCATCATTGGATATATCTGTGGGCTTGTGTTCATCTTCTTCAATGGAAGCATACAAATCCTTACAATAAAGAAGGTCTTACATCTAGAATTTCCATATAATCCAATTATTCTCGTTGAGAGGCATCATTCTATTCCCAATACTTGAATCTATCTTCAATCTATATATGAAAAATCTTCGAATGATTTGATATCACTTGTTAGGGAACTAAACCTTCCCCTTCTATGCCATAATTTAAAGGTAATAACAAAAGTATCAAAGTAGAAATAGAAACAAACAACCCAACATAAACAATCACTAATGCATGCACATAATTAAGAGGCAAAGCATATCAAGATTGTTTTACATAGAAAACCCACAAAAGGAAAAACCGTTAGATGAAACCTAGAGCAATGTCATCCACTTTACATAAGAATGGGATTACGATATTTTTTCTAATTAATACTAAAGGCATACAACCATCAAGAGAACTAATAAGTCTTAGATAACAAGCAAAATTTTATCCTTAAATAAAACTAAAGAAAAACAAAGATGAAAAAATCTCATCAATAAAAATGAAATAAAATCTTAAAGAAAAATCACTTGAAGAACATAATATAATAACCTAGTGAAGTGGATTTGATACTGACTCTCTAATTAGAGCACTCCAAATAACTTTTTTGTTTTGCCTTTTGCCTAAGTTTCTAATCCCAGCAGAGAGAAACCTTAGATTTTTCCTTCTCTTCCTCTGCTCACTTTGTCATATTGGAATGGCCTAGAAAGAGGGTAATAGTAAGGGTGGCAGTTGGGTTAACCTAACCTATTACTTTCCCAGCCTAAACACATGGGGGAAGCAAACGATGAATTCATTTAGTAGTGTATAAGTCTACCATATATGAGGAGGGACACCACGGCAGCTTAAATGTGGTTTCTGAGCACAATGGCACAGGAAAAGAATCAGAGTACCTTTCTAGTCTACTTTGGAACCACAGGTTCTGGAGCGTGCGGACAACTTTGAAAGGAGAGATGGCCAGGATATTCCTCCAAAAATCCTCTTTGCATGTCATTCTAGCTTATATATTATATCTCAATTCATTTATTGGGGCAATCTTTGCTGATCTAATACCCTTTCAAAGCACCGGTCCTTCGCTTCAGACTCCTCCCAACAAAAAAAAAATTCCATCGTTGGAACCATTAGACCCCGATGTTTTCGTGAAAGAGTCCCGAGAAGTAGTCGGCTTCATAGCCGACTGCTATCGACGCATTGAACAGCACCCGGTCCGAAGCCAGGCGAGCAGGGGTACCTGTGCAAGCGTCTCCCAGACCAAGCTCCCATGATCCGTCAGTCCGTTCATACCATTTGGATGATATCCGCAATGACATCTTCCCGGGTCTTACCCATTGGCAAAGTCCTAACTTCTATGCATACTTCCAAGCCAATGCGAGCACCGCTGGCCTTCTCGGCGAGATGATTTGCTCCGGTCTGAACTTTGTTGGGTTCAACTGCATCACGTCCCAGCCGCCACCGAGACGGAGAGTATAGTTATGGACTGGATGGGGAAGATGCTCATTCTCCCATCATCCTTCCTATTCTCCGGTGGCCAAGTTGGTGGTGGCGTCCTGCATGGGAGCACATGCGAGGCCGTGGTGTGCACACTAGCAGCAGCTCGAGACAGGGCTTTAAGCAAGATAGGAGGCGATGGGATCACCAAACTGGTGGTCTATGCTTCCGATCAAACACATTCCGCAGTTCAGAAGGCATCGAAGCTCATCGGCATCCCACCATCCAACTTCCGTGCGATCCCGACATCAGTTGCATCAGACTATGCACTCACTCCCGACTGTATTCGGTCCTCCATGGAGGCCGACATTGGCCAAGGGTTGATGCCCTTGTACCTATCAGCCACGGTTGGTACGACCGCTCTTGGAGCCGTGGATCGACTATTAGAGCTTGGGAGAGTCGCAAACAAGTATGGTGTTTGGTATCACATCGATGCATCTTATGCTGGTAGTTCGGGAATATGCCCTGAATTCCGGCATTACTTTGATGGTGTGGAGCTGTCCAACTCGTTCAGCATGAATCCCCCAAGTGGTTCCTCACCAACATGGATTCCTGCTGCCTGTGGGTCAAGAGCGCATCGTCATTGGTGGACGCCTTGTGCAGCAATGCCGATCTCAAGAACAAGGCCAGTGATGCTAAAATGGTGGTGGACTGCAAGGACTGGCAGATCGCGCTCAGCAGGCGCTTCCGAGCCATATAGCTGCGGGTGGTCATCCGGAGGTATGCGGCATTGCAAACTTAATGGAGCACATAAGGAATGATGTCGCAATGGCTAAACACTTCGAGAGGTTGGTGATGATGGACCAGAGTTTCGAGGTGGTGGTGCCGCTCAAGTTCGCATTGGTGTGCTTCCGACTCAAACGGCGGTTCGACAACGATGATGTTTCAGAGTTGAACCCCACGCTATTGGAGGCGGTGAACTCCAGTGGACGGGCTTTTATGACCCATGCGGTGGTAGGCGGAATGTTTGTCATACGGTTTGCGATTGGAACAACCCTAACGGAGAGGCGGCTTGTGGAAGCAACCTGGAAGCTGATTCAAGCCAAAGCGGACGGTATATCTTGATCGATGGTACAGTAAGTGTGCTATCTCCGAATAAAAATTTTGCGTGTTGTAGTTTACGTTTATCAGTTCATGTCTCTGGTCAGCCGATGAAGAGCTTTGTAACGTGTTACATGACGTACTCGAGTTACAAATTTATTTTAGTAAATGATGTTTGTTCTGCTGTATCAATGAGGGCAAACTCCCACCTTCGTGGGCCGTCTCTTTTACTGTCCGTATAAACAAAACTGAACTTGTATGCTGTATATAGCTAACACACAGAAAGGCTACTTTTTTTAAATGCTTGAAGAGTCCTCTTCATTTGATCCACTCAATGGAGGCTACTTGGTAGGCTAAAGCAGACGGTATATTAGTCCATGGTTCACGAGAGAAAATTTCTCCTTCCAATGATTCTATTTAGTGTGCTTCTTTTCTTTAATGTTATCTCCAAGTAAATATTTGATCAGTTCACGACTCGGGTCAACCATAAAACAGCTCTATAAACTATTACAGGCTAAATATGTCACTGCGCGCAATGATGGAGCGGTTAAATGATCCAGGGCAACATCACTCAACATGGAACATTAGCATGTTTTATTGGGAAGCCATATTGAAAATTTTGTTTCTTGAAAATCGGTTTATATAAGGTATTAGGTCCAAGATCTTCAACCGCATAGCAGTAGCAACATCTCTTTTGCGACATGATAATTACGCCCTTATATGCATATGAAGAATCTTCTTGCCGTGTGGCAACCGAGTGATTTGTTGTCAAACTTAGCATTCTCTGATCGAAGAAAGATGCTTTAGGATGTCGATAAACTCATGAGTTGCACCGATCTTCCCTTATCATCGGGTAAAAGAATGTCTGTGTGCACTATAATAGATCCTTGTTGCATTACTCTTTTGGTCTTAGTTGAAAGCGATCCTGATCGATCGATCTATGGAAGATTGGCATTCTATACTGGTGCGGCAGAGGTGGCCCTCGGCTAGGCCTGCAATGCTGAAGGCTTAGCCCAACAAGCCCCTTGCCTAGCCCTCTGACAGCCCAAATAATGGTTGGCAGGCATAAGCTGGAGGTAACTAGGACTGACCCATTGGATCAAATGCATTCACCTCAACAGCCTAGTGAGAATGAATTAAATCTCGAAGTCCATAGAACTTTGAACTCTTTTAGAAAAAAACCCACTGTAGTTGGTTTCCACCCTAGCAGAAGCAAAGGGTTATCACTGTGCAATTGGACCTGAGTTGCACTTGAAGGAAAACAGGGAAACTCTGCTGGAAATGAGCCACCGGATGATACTGGAATTGCTGTTATGCTGTAAACTGAGTGAAAATTAGGAATCGGTCTTGGGCTCTATGCGGAAGGCTACATAGGCCATGTTATCGTCAAGATGCTAACAGGGAAATCTCAGACATAGGACAACGTCATCGTTTGTTCTGATCAAGGTTATCAAGTTGTAAGTTACTGTTCCTCTTATGTTGATCAAAGTTATCAGGGAAATCTCACCAAGTTATCAGACATACTTTATATCTATCTATGATGCTAGGGGGCAGGGGGAAAGAGACCTCTTCCCACCTCTCATGTTATAGCGAGCAAACTAAATATATTTGTACTGATTTACAGCCAATTCTCTGTGCATTACAAACATGATAAAAATAAGCAAGAAAATAGAGCATATATCCAACAATCCATCATGAAAGAAGAGCTACTTGTTTACCCTAAAAAAGAGAGAGAGGACAGAGAATTACCAAAGAAACAGAATGAAGAACACCCTTGCCATGAAATGTTACTGGAAAGCCCTTCCAATTCTCACGTCGGAACCGGAGGGGTCTCCTACCGTAGGAGAAATCTCCGCCGTTGGATACACCGGGATCGCCCCAGGATATCTCATCAAACCTCCACCTGCCGGCACATCATACCCTCCTGCCCCTACCGGATACCTGTGCGCCTCGGCCACCGCCAGCCGTCCCGTTGGTGGGCCGGCCACATAAACAGGACCGACGTGAACTGGATTAGCCATGACTCCCTGAACCGGTTGCTGATACCCGACCGGAATTTGACCCCCAGGCGCTGGTGCCAGAGGGTGAAGATACGGCATGGGTACAGCAACCGGCCGGACCGGCAGGCTCCCTCCGTGGACAGGTCCCGGTACATAATAAACCGGAACCGACTCAGGCACGTACTGCCAGACCGGGTTGCTAGCGTATCCTCCCGGATGGTTGACTTGCGGTTCGATCGGAACGTCCCGGTTTTCCTCGCCCTCTGGTTTGGTCTTGAGCGGCGGGACATCGGGAACCTGCGCAGGCGGCGCGGATGAGGCGGAGCTGTAGTGAGGGGACAGCGTGGCGGGGGCGGGCGAACCGGGGTCCGAGAAGTTCTCGTGGGCCGGCCGGATTTTTTGCTTCGGCGCCGGCTCGTCCGAGTTGGTCTCGAGGCCGAAGAGGTAGTCCGGGACCTCAGAGACGACGGAAGAGGCCTCGGAGCGCCCGCGCTCGAGAGCGCCGCCGGTGCTGTTGAGGGCGTCGACGAACCAGTGGTCGCGGACAGAGGCGGGGCCGTCGAGGACGGAGCCGAAGGGGCCGGAGGAGTCGTCGGAAGGGGGGAAGAGGAAGAGACGGAGGCGGGGTGTCCTTGCGACGGCAGCGTTGCCGCCGCCTGGAGAGGAGGTGGAGAGGCGGTCGTACTCGTCCATCATGTTCTCGACGTCCTCGTCGGAGGTGACGGAGATGAGAGCATCGAGATCCTCGTTGGGAAGCTGGAACCTGATAGAGAGGAGGTGGGGATCGCTGCCGGCGAGCTTGGAGAGCTTGGAGAGGAGGGCGGAGAAAGAGGTGAAGCGGGGTATGGCGACGATGCGGGTGTCACCGCCGACGTAGCGGAGCTGGTGGTCGTGGGGGCGGGGGAGGACGCGGCCGCCGAAGCTGCACATGAGGCGGACGCGGGGGGCGGACGGATCGTCGAGGTGCCACCGGGCTGGTGGAGGGGGCGGACGGCCGGACCGCGGAGTGGAGGCGGCGGAGCCCGTGGCGGAGGAATCGGGGTCAGATTGGTGGTGGGAGGTCATCGTCATAGATCCCTGTATTGTCGTCTTCCCACGAAGGCCCATGTTAGGCAAAAGAATGACGTTATTATTATTATTATTATTATTATTATTATTATTATTATTATTTTGGAGCTTTTTTGGATGGTAAGATGTGATGGGAATTGGATCAGCATAAAACCAAGTAGTATTCTAATTTATTTATAATGATTGAGGCATCTTTGGTTACGATGATGGTGCGCTCCTCAACGTGGGTATTGATGGGACCAGTATTAGGTTGTGCGTTTCAATCATTTGGAAGCTTTATTATTTATCAGTCCTCTTCGAGCGTGAATTATGCTGGCATAAGACGTGCATGTCAAGTGCCAAGCTTAGTAGTTAAGGCGCTCTGACCCTCTCTCTCCCACGCAGACAAATATATATGTGTATGTGTGCTATACAACCATTCGGAAGCATTATTATTCGTCACTCCTCTTGGAGTAAATTGGGCCGGCAGAACTGATGCTCACATGCAAGTAAAGTACAAAATTTATGCCTATGAAAAAGAGATTTAGTTATATTTAAATATAATTAAATTTAAATTTAATAATTTTTTATATTTTTACATTCATATAGTTTATAAATGTTAAAGATAAAAAAATAAAAATAATAAAATAATTTTAGATTCCGTATACATTTAAGGATAGAAAAAGTGATTGGATCCTTGATTATTTTCGAATGTAAACAAATATACCCTTTTTCTTCTTTTCATATATATATATATATATATATTGGCTACACGTCTTTTCTATGGATTCACATGGATCTTAGGTTCACTTCATATTTTTCATTTTTTTCATCTTTGATATGTAATTTGTGTGAGTACAAGAATAAAAAAAATAATTAGATTTGAGACATTTTCTGTAGATGAGAATTGTGGAAAGGACGATCGGATCTATGGAAAGGACGATCAGATCTAGCAATATATATAGAGATAGAGAGGTACATTTAGCTATATTTGAATATAGCCAAATATAAATTTAGTTACCTCTTCCATCCTTAAATCCACACAATTCACAGATCCTAAAGATAGAAAAGATGAAAAAGATGGGATGGCTTTGGGATCCGTATAAATTTAAGGATGATGGAGATGATCAGATTTGGCTACATTCGAATGTAACCAAATTTACCATTTTTTTCTCTCCCTATATATATATATATATAGTCACAATTACTGACCTTTTTTTGTTAGATTTGCTTGTTCCTGTTTTAAGAACATTGATTTAAAGAAATATTATTGAAACAAAAATAATATTCACCATTAACCTCCAAATCTTATGTGAGCTCATCACAAGGCACTCTATTCAAATATGGGTTTTTAAATGGTTAATGTGTTTTACTCAAGAAAATTCTTTAAATTAATACATTTGTCATAACATTATTCATTACACTATAATTATATGCGTACATGTAATTAAAAAATATAAAAATGTGGCATCTCATGACAAACTCGTCAAATCTTGCAATGTAATCTGAAACGGGTCTATTACCTTGACTTAACCTTTGCCACTGATCTAGGAGCTTCTGTTTATAAGATATAGGGACATACTTACTCCTTAGCCTAATTTTCATGTCTCTTCAGATGGTTATAGGTTCAGCCCCTTGTCGTTGAATCCACAACTCAATATTCCTCCAATATAATCTAGCCTGTCAAACTAATCGGATTTTGGCAAACTTATATTGACAATCCTCAGTCATCTCGTACCACTCAAAATATTGTTCCAATCAATATACACCTTCGGGTCTAGGGATCCATCAAAAGTGGGTGCATCTAACCTGACGTTTCTAATGATTTTATCATCATGATCCATGATATCAGGGTTAGGTCTCCTAGGGTTGTACTCTGGGGTACGGTATTGGGCTCTCCTAGGCTTTAGTGTTAGGTCCGAGCGATGGGGTCTGGGCCTCGGTGACTCTGACTCAGTAGGAGCTGTACGGGTCTCCTCTAGGTTCTAGACACGCTCACTCAATCGGTCCAACTTTTCGGTTATGACCCCTACCTAGCATGGCTCCAAAATCGTTGTCCATGGTTAACTCAAGTTGGGACTGACTCGGTTGATATGGAACTCCTGATCTAGTAGACATGCAAACAAGCACACAAAGAATTTGTACTAGTGTCTCTTAGACCTATAGCTCAAATAAAGTGTGTCAACTAAATGCTAATCAATCACCAAGTACCCTGTAGCTGGCTAGGTAGTAGGTGGGAGGGGGGAAGGTTCTTCCTGCTTAACGCAGGGGCCTAATTAGAGTAACTCCGTCACTCCGCTTAAGTCGTTTGACATTTGACCTCCAGCCTTAGACACCAGGTTCCAATCGTAAATGGAGAAAGACTCACACCAGTTTCGATAAAATATATGAACCCAACCGTGGGTGTCCCTAATGCTCAATTATGTCTACTGGATTTTAAAATTGAAAGGTTTGGGCTCGTATGCAGGTTGATGGTTTTCTGCGATCAGGAAGGGTGATGAAATCCCCACCTGATATGAGTTAGCGGTGCCCTTAAGTCAATTTAATGCAAAGATGATGGAACACTAAAGACTTGAGTTAACATGTCGGGTCTCTAATCAAAAAGGATCACGTCCGGCCGTAGTTCATTACTCCCCTGGGACAAGAGTTATACTTGTGTACAACCGCTCAGAAGGCGTGACACTTTAGGGTGAAAGGATGCTGTAATACAAAATTTTTTTTTTTGAAATTTTTTTATATGCAAGGAAAATAAGCAAATATGGAAGGTGTGCAGAAATTTTAGCAAGCTGAAATTTTCAGCACCTATGCAAAACTACTTTCTTAATATGATGCAAGAACAAGTCCTAACAACCTGCTCTGATACCAAAATTGATGCAGCACGATGCAAGTAAAGAGGATGCTGGGATTTAGCAGATTAATTATGATTTTTAACTAAAATTCAGTTGGCTAATGATCCAAAAAAAAAGGAACTCTTAGAAAAAAACTGAGCTAAACTAGACAGACTAGACAGGCAAGCAACAATATGAGAGATAGAACTTTTAAGATAACCAAGGCAATCAGGATCGTGGAAGTTGAGAAACTTTCGGTTAGAACATGCTCTATTCTTTCATTAAATCAGGACTTAAGAGGGGAGGGATGGTAACTTACCAAACGATGATTCTCTTGAAAGGCTGCCGATGAGATTTCTCAGCTAGAGATCGAAATTTGGATGACGAGGCTAACTTTCGCTAGAAGGTATCATGATCTCGATTCTGGAGGCAAGGGCAACTTCCTCTTCGGTTAATGAATCCCTGAGAAAATAACAAGCAACAAACCACAAACTTAAGATGGTGGAGAGAAGTAAACAAAGAACAAAGAGAGTAGGACTTGAGAAAAGAAGCCCTTTGGGGCTGATTTGATTCCGATGGCTGGAACCCCTGAAAGTTGGACTTTCGGATCGAAGACTCACTGGTCGGGGTTGCTCTGGAGGGCGTGCAATAGCGAGGAGGAGGTTCGGTGGGCTATAAAGTGTAGCAAGAGGAGATGAGGGCCTGTGGTTGACGGCAGGGTTGTTTTAGGGTTTCTGGAGGGGGGTGGCTATGGTTTGGGTTTGGGGGAGGTTAGAGAAGATGAAAGGAAACACTAAGGGCTTCACACCCACTCCTTCCCAGAGTACCAGAGCCTTCACAGCAATGAAAAAAAAAACTTCAGAATTTTTTCATTAATGGCTTTTTTTCTTATTACAAGGGAAAGGTCTTTTTATAACCCTTTCATGTTTGGGGAGGCAGGGATCTCTGCATGCTTCATCTGCGATGGCCAAAAAGGGAGAGTGGCTGCAATTTTCAAGCTTGTAGAAGAGGGGAACCACTTGAGAGAGGGAAAGAGTGGGTGCCCCTTGATTCCTCCTGCCATCTTTGACTGAGCGGCAACCTTCTTCCATCTGAGGCGCATGAAGATCTTCCAATTAAAGAGGGGGCAGCCAATTTCTTCCATAGATGCTTGCCAGGGGACCACATGATAAGTGTGGAAGTCAATGGACCCATAAAAGCTTCCATATAAGGGTGGCGGCATGAAGAAATGAGGAAGGAGGGTATTAGCGCCTAGATTTCTTCCTAAATTGATGTGGGCCGGCTCCTTGCTCTGCTCTAGTGATGCCATATGTCCTGTAGTGGTCCAAGACATGTGTCATTGCATGGTTGATGGGTCTTTTCTTGGGCCTTCAAGGTGAACTTTCTCTTGACTTATTATATGACTCAATGAAAGAAAATAACACTTGACACTTGACCAACTCCTGGATTTCAACAATGAACCAAGCTAACAAACACAACTGGACTCGACAAGGACTCTAAGAATAAAGAAAAGGACTCTCATAAATCAGAGATCCATAAGGAACGTTGAAACCTCTGTCTCAATCTGATGCTACGGAACCGGCAACAATGATGCTATGGAACCGGCGGACCAGCTCATCAACAAAGACGAAGGGCCCCACTGAAGGGGACTCCGGAGGAGTATCTTCCACATTGCTACCGTTTTGCCAAATTGCGCGTCACCATCATCAATATTTTTTCTCATGAAAGTTTTTAAATTGTTGCTTAATCCTTCACTCAAAAAGAAAAAAAATATATATATATTGCCACGATCATTTAATATAGGAATTGTGTTATAAATATATTTTTGGAAAGAATTGTGTTACAAATCATCATCTTCTTATTCTTCCTTTGGTGAAGAAAAGTAACTGAATCTTCTAAACTTACGTTGCACTAAACTATGTTTGGGCTGTAAATACGTTCATCAGCTCTTGCAACTAAGTATAATCCATATCGAGCCTTTGCATTCGAACATGAATAGCCTACTATAGACCAACTTTTGTGGTTAGATGGAATTTGTGTGATTGAGTTTGTTTAATCATTGTTTTCTGATCCATGATCAGGTCAGAATTCAGCCTTTTTTGGGTTCCTTGATGACGATATGACGTGGTAAAATCACTCAGAAATACATCCTGAAGAATTGCTTAAATTTTCCTTTCTTTGGCAGCTTGGTTGGTGTCAATCTTAAAATAGACCATATATTAGAATGTCAGTACTAGCTATGTGTTGCCATAGAAATATTATGAAACACAACCACCTGGCAAGAAAGGAGAATAACGTGAGCGGCTCCGCTTGTCTGAAGACATTCCCAAGAACTAACTATTTAGAAATTAAAATAAAGATATTTATTTTTCAAAGCACAAGTGGCAGAACTTGTATTCTGTTTTCTTGTTGATTTTATGCATGAAAGCATACTCTAAGGCACTTCATTTATAGAGCATGAATAAGGGTTTGTTCACCCTTTCAAATAAGAAGCACGATGCTCTTCCAAAATGATGCGGGTGGTCTGACGTTCTTTTCTTAACATCGCATCTATTGAAGTGAGGGCGCGTCCGCAACGCTTTTGTCTTCGCATGAAGTAGCCAGCTTGAAATCTTACTCTCGATAGATTATTATTAATTTTTTATAAGTCGTCGTATTAAATTCTGATTCTGATATGAAAAGACATGAATTCAAATCCCGCTCTCAGCACACTTTTTTTTTTTTTTAATATTACCATATATGTGCGTATATATCTAAGTCGTCACTACTCTAAGCAGAACAAAATCAAAATCAAATAATCCTGAGTTACCATACCTGAGGGAGAGAGACACATATATGGTATCTGAGTTTCTGACTAGTCCAAGCTGAACAAAATTAAAATCAAATGATCCTAAGTTACCATACCTAAGATTTTTACGTCCTTTATTTGGCTTTATATATACGTCACCCTTCCAACGTATGGTGTGATTTACCATCTGCTATTAAATGATGAGGGAATTATGATGGCGAAGCACATTTTTAATGGTTAAAATCTCAATAGCAGCGGCTATAGCTCGGTTCCCATGCAGTGGATGTGGTCTGAGAAACTCATCAATCTAACATTGAAAGATCATCCCAAAGCACAATGAGCCAATCGGTGATCTGACTCGATTGGTCTCTTTTCCCTGATAATACCATATAATACATATAAATCCCATATGACAGTTAAATTGTTCTCTCCAGAAAATTCCTCCTTCCGCATGGCATGCTCGGTAGAAAATTAAAGCAGTAAAAGGAAGAGTTATATAAGGCACCCATTTAGTTTAATGTTAGAATCAAAATTTATTAAAATCGGAATTAGAATTGAAATCACTCATTTTCTCTATCTATTTATTTTGCATAAAAATTGAAATAAGATTAATTTTCATTGTTATTTGGTTCGTCCAAACCTTAGAATCGAAATCGGTCTATATTTTTAATTTTGCTCTTCGGTATTGAAATCTATAGAATAAAATAGTCATTGATTGTAATTATTTATTCAGAATAAAAAATATTTTGTTCAATCAATATCTAGAAAATGAGCATGGTAGATTTGTCTTCTTAGCTTCTCTTTTTCTGAAAAAGAATAGACCACTCTCCAAAATAAAAAAAAGGAAAGATTACCAAGGTTTCATCCTAAGTTTGATTGTGATTTTATTTTTTTTAAATGTGTAATTATAGTTTATACTTCTATTGAAGGCTCATGATCAATGTTGGATGAAAAGAAGAGAGAGGATAAGGCGAGTGAGAAAAGATACAAATGGTTACGATTGAAATGAGAATCATAATTTTAAGCAAAATTCTGAATCTCTAATCAGCCCTAAAAGATGTTGATTTCTATTTCAGATTAAATTGAAATTGGATTTTAATCTTTTTTTTAGAGTCCCATTTTTGTAAATCAAATGGGCTTATGATTTCAATTCTCATTTCAGAGTCCCATTTTGATGAATCAAACAGATCCAAAGAGTTGCTAAGTAAATGTAAAGTCTGTCTTGAGAAATTTTTGGGTATACTTATGGTTGCCCCACATCGTCTTCCTTCCCAAGGTTCTCTCCCTCTCTTCACCTCTTTTCAAATTTCTTACTATTAACGTTTCACATGTGCAACAATGCACCAGTGAAAAAGATGCAATCAAGTGCATTGCTAAGTGCTTTAACCATTTCCTTTCCACTTTTAAATAATGATTTTGGGCAATTTTATGAAGCCAAACTTAATAATAGAAAAACCACTGCAATGTATCAACATGCTAATATTAGGAGGAGATCCATATTGTCAACAAAATTCATGCTACACGTGCCATGGATGTGATATAAAGTACTAATTCACTTGTAACAGGGCACATAAGAAGATATGGCTTTGTTAAGGACTAGGGTTAGGTATTAGAGCTTTTTTCAATAATACTCTATTATTTTATATATTCCTCAACAGCACTATGTTATCCTCTATCATCCATTGAAAATACTATGCAATGAAATAAAAAATACACTTCCTTTTCAAATAAATTAAATATATATTTTTTACTTTATTACTTTTTTAAGGACATTTAGATTCTTTCATCAAATGTATGACTCATCTTGCTTAGGTTGAAGAAGTTGGTGTCTTGTTTATGAATGCTAATTTACAGTTTTTATCCAATTTTTAACCAAAAAGAATTCCACATGAGCAATTAATCATATCAATTTATATAGCTCAAAAGAAGGAAAAAAATTCACTTGGAATGATATTTGTTAACGTTAATACATGAAATCTTCTCTATGCATTGTATTTTTATTTTCTTTTTTTCTTTTTACTAAGATAATTTATTTTATTTTATAGATTATTTATTATTTCTATATTAGCTCATCGGTCAATACATTTGATTTACTAATCAAGTTTAGAAATTTTAAATATTATGTGAGAGTAACTCTCTTTTATTTGATTTCTTTTCTCTCTACTCTTAAAGAGACAAAGAAGCAAGAGAATTGGCATTGATTTCTTAATTCCAACTAGGGATTAAAGTTTTGTTATTCTTATTATTGTTAAAGAGGCAAAGAGAATCAGCATACATTCATCCTATATCAAACATTTTCTTTAAGAATAAAATAGAGTATATCTCTTAAATGTAATATTTAAGGAAATGTGATGATAATGTGCTGGTAAAAATAGCGAGAATGAAGCTATATTTTATCACACATGAAAAGGAAATGACTTAAGCAAAGAGTCCCGACCAGCCTTATTTAGATATATTTCTAACATTTTCTTTGAAAAAAAAAAATAAAATAGTTTGATTAACAAGAAAAGATATTTGAATGAATGTAGTAGTTTACCAATACATAAAGTAAGAAAGAAGCCATGTTTCACTGTGGAAGGAAAATGATGTACAAAAAAAATTTCGATTGGTCTTCTTTGAATTCGTTTCTAGCAACTTCTTTGAAAAGTGACAATGATTTGCTGGAGAATAAAACAAGAAAAAAGTCATGTATTAACAACACCTCGAACGAAAATGATGCATGGAAGAAGTTTTGATCGTCACTATTGTTTTAGTATTTTCTTTAAAAGAGAAAATAAAATATCTTAGTTAATAAAAATTTGAGAGAATGCGACAATATGCTAATACATATAGCGAGAAAAAGGCAAGTTTCACTGTACATGAAAGAGATGATATGCATGGAAAAGGTCATGGCTAGCCTTATTTTAAATTCATTTCTAGCATTTTAAAAAAAAAGAATAAAATTTATGAAATAATAAGAAAGAAATTTGAGGAATTGTGACAATGATTTGCTAATACATAGGACAAGAAAGCAGTCATAACGAGTAAGGGATATGCATAGAAGGAAATTGATGCATGTAAAGGGTAGCAGTATGCATGAAAGAAAATTGATGCATGCAAAGATTAATGAATATGCATGAAATGGAATCAACAAATATAAAGTATAATGATTATTCATAAGAGGAAATTAACTCATGTACAGAGTAGCAAATATGCATGAAAGAAATCCGATGTGTGTAAAAGATAGTCCACATGTGTAAAAAAAAATCGATGCATGTAAGAAATGGTGAATACAAATAAAATAAAATTGACAAGTATCAAAAATAACGAAAATATAGTAGAAAAAATTAACATGTGTAAAGAGTAGCAAACATGCATGCAAAAAAATTGATACATGTAAAAGATAGAATATATATACATATAAAAAAGAAAATCGACTTCGATAAGGAGTAGTGGATATGCATGAAATGGATATGGATGAAATGGAATCAACGTATGTAAAGAATTAAAAGATAGGCATTAAAAGAAATTGATGCGTGTAAAAAGTAGCATACATGCATGAAGGAAGATCAACATGTGTAAAAGATAGTGTGTGTGTATATATAAATAAGATTAACATGTGTAAAGAATAGTGAGTATGCATGAAACAGAATCAGCGCGTGTAAAGAACAAAGGAGACACATTAGAAGAAATTGATGCGTGTAAAGAGTAGCGTACATGCATGAAGGAAGATCAACATGTGTAAAAGATAGTGTATATATATATATATATAAGAATAATATGTGTAAGCAATAGTGAGTATACATGAAACAGAACCGGCATGTGTAAAGAACAAAGGATACGGATTAGAAGAAATTGACACGTGTAAAGAGCAGCATACATGCATGAAGGAAGATCAACATGTGCAAAACATAGTGTGTATATATGTATAAATAAGATTAATATGTGTAAGGAATAGTGAATATGCATGAAACAGAATCGATACGTGTAAAGAGCAAGGAAGGTACATTAGAAGAAATTGACACGTATAAAAACTAGCATACATGCATGAAAAAAGACCAACATGTGTAAAAGATAGCGTGTGTGTATATATATATATAAGATTAATATGTGTAAGGAATAAAGAGTATGCATGAAACAGAATCAACGCGTGTAAGAACGAGGGATACACATTAGAAGAAATTGACGTGTGTAAAGAATAGCATACATGCATGAAGAAAGATCAACATGTGTAAAAGATAATGTGTATATATATATAAATAAGATTAACATATATAAGGGATAGTGAGTATGCATGAAATAGAATCGGTGCATGTAAAGAACAAGGGATAGCATTAGAAGAAATTGACGTGTGTAAAGAGCAGTGAATTGTTCTTTCCTACCTTGCCTCTATAAATAAGAAGTATTTTCAAGAAAACATAGAAAGGAAAGGATGAAAAAAAGGAAAGATGGAAGAGGAGAATGGAAGCTTTGCCAATCTTTTAGAGATAAAAGAATGGTTGATCAAATTTTTAGGTCTATATCTCATTGATTAGATTTATACTTTGATGTTTTTCTTTTATGATTTCTCAATATTTTGTTATATTTGGTATGCCTTGATTTGCTTATTTTTTTTTAAATATTTCTTAATGATAATTTTCTTTGCATTACCACAATATATTTGACAAGACTATCTAACATAAATTTGTTTTGTGAAGGCTCAATTTTTCTAAAACCAAATAATTGATATCTTTTTTTTCTTTTTTTCCAGAGAAAGAAGCAAGAAGGCATGTGGTGCAGAGATTTCTCAGAGAGTCATCCATTCTAATGCTCCTCTCTGCTCAAGTAGACTTAACTATAAAGTTTTAATAGAAACTGAAGCTTTAATTTTGGTAAATCATAGCCCACCAATTTCATATTTTTTTTTCATTTTTAATTTATTTTAATTTAGTTTTATTATATGTAAGTTTATCGTTGTTTATTTTGAGTTGGCCAACTTACGGTGGGTCTACGACTCCTTAGAGTCGATGATGGTTTGTTTATATTTTAAAGGAATACTGAGAAATGATTCTTGTATAGAAGAAATATCTCTTATTCACAATTTTTAAACATTTGAAACCTCAAAGCTTAATCATTTTGCTTGCAACTTTAGTGGGCCAAGCTCGGTCGAGTAAATTTGCAATGTGATGCATTAGCTAAATAGATAGAAGGTAGTGGTTTTGAATGTAAGACTTATTATAATTATTAAGCAGATCATCTAAAATGATTTTAATGTAATGTTGATGGAGGTGATGCTTTGTGAGGTGGGTAACCTCTTCGACCTTCAATTGGAGGAGTTGTCCCACACAGTCGACGGTGTCTTATGGCAATATGCTTTGGATGGGCCTTGCGGCCAGAACCGACGCGATTATCTTCGTCACTCTGGCCGCCCATTTCAGAAGAACAGGCCCCTCCTCTGGCCCATCAGGCTCTTCTCCTTCAGGTATGTCTTGCCACATGTTTAAGTTATAAAAAAATTTTAATTTTTTTACAACCTTCTATTGATCTAATGTGACTAATATAATCAAGAATCGTTCCATTGATTCATGAATCATTTGTAACTTACTCAACAAATGCTTGTTTGTCATATATTATCGATTTTGATATCCATTGTATTGCTAACTTTTCTCTTGATACTTACTTTTATATGGGTAGATATGAAAAGTAGTGTTGGTTTCTTTTTTTTTTGGATGGATTTTATGCATGGTTGCCAATTTCTGAATCTTTATCTCTGATCTAATAGTTTTCAAATACGAAAACTTGTCATTATTAATTTTTTAGGATTTTTTTTTTTATTATTATGCTCTACAAGTTTATGTGCTGTTTGTCCTTTAATTTCGTATGAAAGGAAACGAGCGATGAAGTACGTGGAGGAGGGCTTGGCTTCGACCACGAGATCGGCATGAACAATCTCATTAGGGCCGGGCCCAAAGACTGGTGGGTATGCGGAGAGGGTCTTGGCGGAAGATTCAGAAATCTTAGCATGCATCTCTTCGCATGCATTTACAACCCACCAGACCCCGAGCCACAATCAGCACTCGGACTTGCAAGCTGCGATGGCTATGGTGATCAGAGGAAGTGCGTTCTAGTCCTACACGTCTGGCTCATTCATACTATAGATCAAAGACTAGCCTAAGGTAAAACTCTCTCTCTCTGTTTTCTTTTTTTTTTTCCTCTCTCTCTTGTCTCTCTCTGTGTGTCTTTTTCAAAAGCCAACTAGGGGATGACGATTTTTACAGGTGTTATGTATTTATCTTTTGAAGACTCATTTTGGATATCATATTTTGTTCTCAAGATGATATGGTAAATTATTTGATATGTGAATTCCACGTTAGGTTAGCTGTGGATTTTTATGCGACCGTTTGCGTGTATTTCTCTTTTATTTTCTTTCTAAAATTGTAAGGGTAATGTAAAATGCTGCCTAACATGTGACACCTGTGCCTTCAGTGGAGTATCTTCTACCAGGCAATAATGATCCTATGGAACTCGCGGATTATCTCATCGACAAAGGTGGAGAAGGGCGACGCCAGTGGAGTATCTTCTACATTGTTGTTGTTTTGCCAAATGGAGCATCACCATCGGCCATGTGCTTGTAATCTATAGGTACCTGAAAATGATTAAAGTGTTGCCTAATCTTCCATAGAAAAAAGAAAAGAAATATATTGTGACGATCGTTTAATATAAGAATTGTATTATAAATATTCTTTTGGAAGAATTGTGTTATAAATCTTCATTATCTTATTCTTTTTTTTTTTTGGAGCACATTGGCTAGATCAATTAGGCCCAGGCTGCACTAAACTATGGTGGGTCTATGAATCCACTGAAAAGCTCTTGCAGTTCAGTAGCGTCTAAATCGAGCCCTTGCATTCGAACGTGAATAGCCTGCTGCAGACCATCTTTTATGGTTAAATGGAATTTGGTGGTTGAGTTTGCTTGATAGTTGTTTTCTAGTCCGGTGAACGAAACTAAATTCAGTATTTATTGGGTTCCTTGATGACGACACGAAGTGAATCACTCAGAAATTATGTCACTTCGAAATCAGTCCATAGTTAAAATGAGCCATTCCATTGCCTAGATGACTGTATGGTTAAACATAAGTAATGTTGCTTGGGAATGGTTATATATTGCTTGAGACCATAAATGGTTTCAGACCATACAAAGAAATGAACACAAACTATCGTTGGTCCACCCAACCTGGACTGTCCCAATGACCCAAATTGGGCTCCAATCTAGCCACAATCCCAACCCAGAACAGGGCCGGACAGGGCCATGACCATCCCATCGTTTGGTGGCCAATGGCAATCCGCTGGCGTGCACAGAAGCGAGGAGAAAGGAGAAGAAAAGAGAAGAAGCAATCAATGGCTGGATTGTCGCTAACATAGGAGAAGAGGAAACTAGTCTGCAATTCCAAGTTCGTTGTTGACAGAAGCTCGGGGAGAATGGGATTATAGGAATTAGATAGAGGAGGCAGCTCTGGATAACCTCCTTTCCTACCGATATGAGTCTACCAGGGAGATGAACTCCGTCTCTTATCAGGACTCTACTTCTCCCATCACCCAAAGAGGTGGGCCTCATATATAAAGTAATAAAAAATATATATTATTTTATATTATTTAAACTATCCAATTATAGAGTTATAGTTGGAATAGTTTTAAGTGATCACAATAATGTCACATATGAGTATAAAATGATAATTTTAAATATCACAATAGCATGTCTAATATTTACTTTGCTCTTCCAATGTATGATAGAAGACCCTTTAAGTAGTGCTGACGGTTGTTTATAGAGAAGATTGAAAGGAAATCAACTCTATAGAAAGGTAACTTGCTCTCAAATGAGAGAAAATTGTGCCTCACTAACTCTATGTTATTAGCACTAGCATCATATTACATGTTGGTACTGAGACTCCCAAGATGGGTGACTTTTAGAATAGACAAGATTAGAAAAGTCTTTCTTTGGAAAGATAAAGAGTGGTTAGTAATTTTCACTACCTAGCCAATTGAAAAGTTATTTATAGAGATAAAGAGGGTAGGCTTGGCATTAGCGATCTTAGGAATATGAATCGGGTATTACTTGCAAAATAAACTTTGAAGTGTCTGATTAGGCAAGCTGGGGATAGTAGTCCTTTGGCAAAATTAATATCTAAAGCCTATTATTTAAAATGCTAATTTAGCATGAGGATGAGGAAGAGATTATGGAAAGCTTTTTCAGTTTAGAAGGATATATATAGGAATTTGGATGCTTTCTGAAACTATACAACTTTTAGACTTGGCAATGAAAAGAATACAGGTTTTGAAAAGATAGATCTTCCATCCCGTTGGCCTAACCATTCGACAATTTTTATGACCGAGCCACTAAGAGGCAATAGTCTATAGCCACTATGTAGAGTCATCGAGCATGCCAATAAAAAGTTCCCATATATAGTCCGCTCTCATCTTCAGAGCATTTAGAGCATTTGCAATTATAGTAACTCTAAGGTTTATTATTTACTATTGCCCATCAGTCGATATACTGGTTTAGAAGCTTTGCAATGACAATAGGTACATCATTGACTCTTACTATAGGTTTGTCAATTACCATAATATTTTATTCGCTTTCTATAATATTGTATGGAAAGGTTTTGTATTAGAGAGTAAAGATCTTAGTTGATCATCCGCAATAAGTTATACATGGGAGATTCTTCAGCAAGAAAGGAATGGTTGGTGAGCACTGGTTATACTTTTTATGGAGCTCATCAAGAATCAATTGATCATTTATTTATAGGATGTTCCTTCTCGAAATTGATATTGGACCCTTCCACCAACAGCCTTGGCTTGGGGAGTTTTCCTTCTATTATCTCTAACTTATGAATGGCATAGAGGAAGAGGAAAGTGTAAGCCAAGTGGAAAAAATGTTAGGATTAGCTGGTTTTATCTTTCATATGATACTTGTGGAATGAAAGAAATACAAGGTTCTTTCACAACAAGTGCTCTCTTTCCATGTCGATCCTTTACAAAATCTTCTCTACTTTCACTTTATGGGGTAACCTTGGAGAAAATGTTAGGATTAGCTGGTTTTATCTTTCATATGATACTTGTGGAATGAAAGAAATACAAGGTTCTTTCACAACAAGTGCTCTCTTTCCATGTCAATCCTTTACAAAATCTTCTCTACCTTCACTTTATGGGGTAACCTTTACTCCGAAGATGATTGCATCCTCATAAAGATTTTTATAATTTTCTTTCTTTTATTGTAATTTTTTAAAAATTTCTTGATTTTAAAAAATTTTCTTATGAGGGTACATTCCACTTCGATTCTCTTTCTTAAAAAAAAAATGCAATCAAAATTAAAGAGAAGCTTAAAAATATCAACATATTTGAAAATTAAAATTGTGGTATCATTTTTAGCAATATTTTTAAATCCCATGTAAAGTTGAATAGCAATATTTATAACCATTATTAGAACAGCTCGAGACCTAGACTGGTATTTGTCATAAATGCAGCTGAAGGTGATTTTTATAAGATGCTAAAGTGATAAAATGTGATTCTTATACATTCCATACCAGCCACCTCGAGACATAATGACAATATTCAAATATCATATTGTTCTTGATTGCTTCCTTAGCTAAAGACTCTTTACATAATTCTAACATTAACTAGTTAATCAAGAATTTTTCAACCATAACAAAATCTACAGCATCTTTCTGGATGATTCATGGCTATTTAACGAAACAAAATTATAGTTTGCTAATAATATATGCCAGAGATAATCATTGTTGATTTTTTGGAATTTTTTCGTTATGGTTCTAGCTTTTTGGCTTTCCCATCCCATGTGCTTATGAAATTGAATTAAATTAATGATGAATGATTAGCATAAGCTGAAAATGGTTTTTAGAAAATAATTTTTTGAAAAATAAGATTAGGAGGGAATGGTCAACGTAAGTTGGCATGATATATCAATGGTTTAAGATGAATTTATGTTGCTTTTGTTTGTTTATAGGATAATAAAAGCAACTCTAAAGGCATAAAAGTATTGTAATGTTAAAGAATTAGATTTTAGTATTATTTTAAAAAATATTAAAAAAATATGATAGCCGGACCTCTGGTTCAAACCCTTTACTTAAGAATGCAGTTTAAGTCATGTGGTGAAAGAAAGAGTTCCATTACACCTCTATGCAAGATTCTGTGCACATATATGATGAATCAGATGAGTCAACCATATCTTATGAGCCCCGCAAGCCGCGCCGAATGCCCAAGCTGTGCTGTGTGGCCCATATTTATGCCTCCCCCCGTTTCCATTATGGACAAAATACCCTCTCAATGGACATATAGTTACATTTGCATGAGATGGAAAGTAATCGAGTGCACCAGTTACTTCAGCGTGATTCGGTTCTTCCTTCCTCTTTATGAGAACACAAAAGACAATTAATATTGTTCTATTTGTTCCTACAGTCCCTACCATTTTTAAATCTTCTTTTGTGTAAAATAAAAGTTCAATTTTGAGTTTTATTTATATTTTTTATTATGATCAAATTTCTTCAAATCTAGGAAAAGAGATTTCGAAGGGATAACCCAACAAGAGTATGCTGGCACGCATCTTAAGGTGACATTTTTTGTTATGTATGAAAACAAATCAATGCATGTAGAAAGTAGTGAATATTTATGAAAAGAAATTGGTAGCATAAAGACTAGTGGATGTGCATGAAAGGAAATCAATGCGTGCAAAGAGCAGTGCATATATACGAAAGGAAATTGGCATGTATAAAGAGTAGCATGCATGTATATAAAGAAATTGATGTGTGTGGAGAGATATGGATATACTTGAAGGGAAACTAATACCTACGAGGAGTAAGGGATATGCATGAAAAGAAATTGATACATGTAAAGAGTGGCATGTATGCATGAAGGAATATCAATGCATGCGAAAGGTAGTTCATATGTATAAAGAAAATTGATAAATGTAAGTAATGGTGGATGTGTATAAAATTGAATCGACACACATAAAATATAATTGATATACGAAAGAGGAAATTGATAGATGTAGAAAATAGTAAATATACATGAAAGAAAATTGATGCATGTAAAAGATTATGCATATGTATGAAAGGAAATCAATGCATGTAAGGAATAGTGAATATGCATGAAATAAAATTGACATGTGTAAAAAATAATGAATATATATAAGAGAAAATAAATGCGTGTAAAGAGTAGCATTCTTGCATGAAAGGAGATTGATGTATGTGAAAGAAAATCGATGCTTGTAAGGAGTAGTGAATATGCATGAAATGGAATCGACACGTGTAAAGAATAATAGATATATATTAGAGAAAATTTATGCATGTAAAGAGTAGCATACGTGTATGAAAGAAGATTGACACATGTAAAAAATAATGCAAAAGCATAAAAGAAGGTTAACAGTTGTAAGGAATAGTGAACATGCATGAAACCAAATCAACGCGTGTAAAAAATAATGGTCTAGAAGAAATCAACGCATGCAAAGAGCAGTGGCTTGTTTTGTTCTACCTTGTTTTTATAAATAAGAAGATATGTTTTCAAGAGAGCAAAAAGAAAAAAATGAAAAAAAGAAGAGATGGAAGAAAAGAATGGAAGTTGTGGCAATCTTTTAGAGATAAAAAAATGGTTGGTCAAATTTTTAGGTCCGTAACTCACTGATTAGTTTGATTCTTTGAAGTTTTTCTTTTATGATTTCTCTATATTTTATTATATTTTGTATGCCTTGATCTTGCTTATTCTTTTCAAGGATTTCTTAATAATAAATTTCTTTGTTTTGCAACACTATTTTTGACAAGAACTATTATAAATTTGCTTTATAGGGGCTTAATTTTTCTAAACCCAAATAACTAACATCAATTTTTTTTTCAAAGAAAAAATTATTAAAAATAAGAAGGCATGGAATGCAGGAACTTTTCAAGGAGTCACCCATTTTAATATTGCTCTTTGCTCAAGTAGGCCTCACTACAAAGTTTTGATCGGATCTCATGCTTTAATTTTAGTAAAATCATAGCTCACTAATTTTATATTTTGATTTCTTTAATTTAATTTAATTTAGTTTATTATATGTGAGTTTATCTATGTTTATTTTGAGCTAACACATTTACAATGACTCTATAACTCCCCAAAACCGGTCATGGTTTGTTTATATTTTAAAGAAATAGTGAGAAATGATCCATGAATAGAAGAAATATTTCCTACTCATGAATGACAAACTTGTCTTGAAACCACAAAACTAGATCATCTAGCCTGAAATCTTAATGGACCAAGCCCGGTTCGAGTAAATTGACCGACTACAACATGATGCCCTAGCTAAATAGATAGCAATTGGTGGTTTTAAATATGAAATATCGAAACTAATTATGATATTACTCGGATTATGAAGTATGGTTTTAATGCAATGTTGATGGAGGTAATGCTTTGTGAGGTGCACAACCCCTTTAACCTCCACTTGAGGAGCAATTGGCTCAGGTAACCGACGGTGCCTCATGACAAAATACCTTGGATGGCCTTTATGACCAAAATCGGCACGATTACCTTTACCACTCTAGCCACTGATTTCAAAAGAGTAGAGCCCACTTTTGGCCCACCAAGCTCTTCCCGTTTAGGTATATCTTTTCACATGTCTAAATTATTAGTAGTTTTTAAATTTTTTATGACCTTTTATCAATCAAAAGATTCTTGAATCATTCTAATGTGATCAATTTAATCAAGAACTATTTCATTGATTCATGAATCATTTGCAACTTATTTAAGAAATGCTTGTCGGTTAGATATTACTGATTTTGATACGCATGGTATTGCTATTTTTTCTCTTGATTCTTACGTTTGCATGGGTAGATATGAAAAGTTTAGTTGGCTTTTTTTTTGGATGGATTTGATGTATGGCTGCCAATTTCTGAATCTTTATCTCTGATCTACTTGTTTTCGAGTACAAAAACTTGTCATTATTAAATTTTTGGAAAAAAATGTTTGTCATCGTGCTCTACAATTTATGTTTTGTTTGTTGTTTAATTTCGTATGAAAGGAAACGAGTGATGAAGTACGTGGATGCGGTCTTGGCTTCGGCAACGAGATCAGCTGGAGCAATCTCAGATGAACCGAGGCCAGAGACCGATGGTACGCGGAGAGGGACTCCGGGAAGGCTCCTGAGACTTTCGCATTCATCTTTTCGCATCCATATATTACCCAGCTCCACAACCGGCACTTGTGGTCGATCAGAAGTAGTGCGTTCAAGTCCTACATGTACAGATCATAGACTGATTGAAGGTAAAACTCCCTCTATTTCCTCTCTCTCTCTTGTCTGTGTGTTTGTTTAAAAAACCAGCTAGAGGATGAGGATTTTTACAGCTGTTATGCATATATCTTAACGAAGATTCATTTTGGATATCTTATTTTGTCTTCAAGGTGATATGGTAAGTTATATGCGATGTAATTTTGACATTAGCTTATTAGTGGATTTTTATGTGAGTGTTTGCATGAATTTCTCTTTTATTTTCTTTCTCAAATCGTTCGGGTAAAGTAAAATGTTGCCTAACATGCGATACCTTCTTTTTCCAACGGAAAATACCTCTTCTTTTGGTGCTTCGGTCTGTGGCTAGCGTCCAAAATGGTAGCTGGCATCTAGCTTGTCACGCCCCAAAATGACTAGCTAGGAATTCTAGCAAGTAGAAAAGCACATAAAAGGGGAATGATGAGATGGATTTCAGGAAAAATTTTTTCATATTTTCCTTCGTAGAGGATTGTAGGCTGGATTTATAATAGTGCCTTCAAGTGTTACCATGCAAAATGTCACAGCTCCACTGTGCTTTGATGGTGCAACGCTTCCGTTTGGGAAATTGCATCGTTCCCTTTTGATGGATTAAAAAGTAGCACAAATGCCACGGATCTCACACAGCCATCGAGTCTTCAGCATCCTCCTAATGAACTGGCATATGCATCACGTTAGAGAAACTTTAGAATTGGCATTACACATGATATTGGTGTTGGGTTTCTTGTGTATGCCTTAGAGTGCAGTGAAAGCGCATAAATTTCTTAATGAGATCTATTTACATAAAACCCTTAATAGCCAAGATCTCCTTAATGGTAATAATCAAATGAATAAATAGTAAATATAGGATAAGAAGAATACCTGTAATACTAAATCCAATATGTTGGAATATCCACAAGGTACCCAAGTGTTCACCCTCCAACGTTGATCCACACAGAAACTGGGTTCAAGACTCTAACTCCTTCAAAACTTTGATCCTTGATGCTTAATCCTTCCAAAGGATTTGATTGGCTTGCTTTCTTTACCTTCTAATTTTCTTTCTCTTACAAAAAAAACCCTTCAAAGCCTCTTGTCCTAAAGAAGGCCTCCTTATCCTGGTTTAGGTCTTGTCCTGAAGAAGACCTCCTTGTCTTGGTTTAGGACAAGAGACAGCCTCTTGTCCTGAAGAAAACTTTCTTGTCTTGGTTTAGGACAAGATATATAAGAGAAATAAAATAAGAAAGAGAGGGAATTGATTTCTCTTCGGATGAATTCATTATCTCTGAACCCCGGGATGCACTCCTATTTATAAGAGGTGGAGGGATGCATTACCAATGGATGCATCCCATCCACATGCCCTATCATGATGGGGCGTGTCCCAAGGGTAGCGCCTCATCATGATGAGGCGCTAAGGAGAGGGGCGCATTTAAGAGAGCGAAAAGATGTAAACTTATCCGATACACGCGCTATCAGCCTTCTCACGCTGATAACCTCACCCCACACTTATTTCATGATAATCCAATGGTCCAGATTAAGACACCATCCAATGGCCCAAAAGCAAGGTGCCATCACCTATGGTCCAGATTCAGGCACCAACTAATGGTCCAAATTCAGGCGACAACCAATGGTCCAGGTCCTTCATTCAAGGAGCCATCCAATGGTCCAGATAAAGCCAATTGGGTTCCAACTCTTGGCCAACCCACATTAGGTCATGATCTAATCATATTAGATTAACCTAATACAAGAATCAGATTCGAATCCAATTCGAATCAAGAGCTAGGGTTTGCAACACGTGCTAGCATGTCTATCCTGCAAACATGATCTAATCTAATTAGACCCTTGATCAGTTCCTTTTGTGTGTGACCCATTGGGTTCCATATCTAGCCAGCAGTAGGTGTGGGTGCAAGTTGACCTATCATGATTAGAACATTTCTAATCCTTATAAGTCCAATCAGTACAAGCCCGAACTTGATAATTAGAACTCTTTCTAATTGTTGATCAAATTAAACTCTTTAATTCAATCAAACCTACAAGACAAGATTGACGTCTAGCAACGTATTATGTCTACCTAGAAGATATGGAATTTGGTACATATACCAAACATACCCTTCAGTGGCAAGTTACCATGCAATTTAATCTTTCAATCATACTACATCCTGAATAATTATATGAGTATAGATCAATGTCAAACTTAATTACTTTATTCATGTCTCTCTTAATCTTCTAATGATAATTCAATTAATGAAACATTAGAAACTCTTTCTAATTTTTCATTCTTCTTTGATCAAAGACTTCCTGAATCATCATAAGATTAGAGCAAGTAGGATATGGTCTTTTCTTACTAAAAGTGATTGATTCCTTATTGATCTACTCACAATTTTCATACATAATCTACCATTTCCAAAATACCTCGTACACAACTTAATGTCGTGAATGAGTGTAAACCAAAATATGGATTCATGTACATAAGATACTATGGTGATCTCAGGTCTAAGGATCACTTGCACAACTTCCACTTAGAGAATCATCTTTTGACAAATAAGTAAGTATCCATAAGATGTTCTCTTAGTAGGTCAATTCAATAAACTCATTCCTCTAATGAGCACCCACATCTTTGTATTAGTGTCTCACACAAGTGATTGTGAGATCAATCACCCTCTGCATCGAGCATACATAAGATGTGCTAGTCTTTCCGGTAACATTGATCCCCGACTCAATGTACCAATGACTGAGAATGTTTTAGATTAGGGTTTTAGGGTTTTAGGTCTCACTGGCATGATCTCAGCATAGCCCTAAAACCATTTCCCTATTCTATGGGGTTCATCATAATTATAAAAAGCAGCAAATGATGAAACATAATGCCTTCAATTTATAACCAAAATGTCATGTACATGATTTAAAAGAATAAAAGAAACCCTATCGCAATACAGATTGCGATTGTCTTTTAGGGCACAACTCTTTCAATTGGAGGGCAAAATCCTATGTTGTTCGAATGATACGTAATCCATTATGTTGGCCTTTGCCCTCCATGGTTTGGTAAAGGATGTAATAGAGGCGAAGCTATAGTTGGCAGTTTCCATTAGTTTCCATAACCAGCTCATCAAATGCTTTATTTTTGCCCACTTCTTTGAGAGTGACTATGAGAGAAGATGGACCATCTCTTGGAAACAAAGACTAAGCACCACGCTTGTCTATTGGTGTGAAACCAATGCTTGCTTTGTGCAATATTTATTGGCATATATCCACAATCCATCTATATTCCATGCTTTCTTATCTTGAAATCATTTTCATCTTCCTAATCAAATGATATTGGATGCTTTGTTTCAAGTAACCACCAAGGGAAGATATAAGAGCATCGAACATAAGGCCCTCGTGAACGAAGGGTTATAGCCCAGGCAATAATGATCCTATGGAGGACTCCAGTGGAGTATCTTCTACATTGCTGCTGTTTTGCCAAATGGAGCATCGCTATCGGCCATGTTTTTGTCTATATGTACATGAAAACGATCAAAGTGGTGCCTAATCTTCCATAGAAAAAAAACAAATGAAATGTATTGTCACGATCATTTAATATAAGAATTGTATTATAAATGTAGATGCTGATTTTTGGCTTACCAAATCAATGGACAAAATTTAGTTGTGAAGAAAATTCGAACCTAGCTTTGGTTCGAAAAATCTTTTACTGATGAAAATCTTTATCCAAAAGCATTAAAAATCAGCTCGCAATCAACTTCAAAATTCTTTAAAGGTCCCGAGGTCTCTCCCTCGGGGTTCTTTCGGTGATCAAGTCTGTTTTCTTGAATCTGAGGAAAAAGAAAATAAAAGAGAAGAGAGAGAGAAAGAAGAGTCTAACTTTTTTTAGCCTTTTTGAGGCTTTTGATGGTATTTATATAACTATTAAGGGTGAGTTAATTATATTAATTCGAGGTTAAGCCTTCTAGAATGATTCTTTTATGAATTTTGAATTTTGAATCTTGAATAGGTTCCACTAGTATTGTTTAACCGAATTTTGTTAAGATTCTGTTAACAAAATATTTATCTATGTACATATCTGTCTTTATTATAATTTTGTACATATAGCTTCATCATATCAGCTTATCAAAATTTTATATCATCGAATTGTGTTATCAATCATCATTATCTTATTCTTTCTTTTGTAAGGCAAATTGGCTAGATTGGTTAAGCCCATGCTGCAGTAAGCTATGTTTGGGCTAATCTACTCAAAAGCTCTTCAATCTAGTAGTGTCTAAATGGAGCCCTTGCATTCGAACATGAATAGCCTGCTATAAGCCATCTTTTATGGTCATATGGAACTTTTGAGGTTGGGTTTGCTCGACAATTGTTATTCTGGTTTGTGAATGGAACTGAATTAAATACTTTTTGGGTCCCTTGATGATGATACGAAGTGATTAAATCACTTTGAAAATTCTATCAGAAGGATTGCTTAAATATTTCTTTCTTTGATGACCTTGCAAGTGTCAGTCCAAAATGAAGCATATATTAGAATGCCCATGCTAGCGAAGTGATGCTATAGGATTATAGAAACATGACATATGAAAATTTGCCCGGCAAATGGAAGAACGTGGGTGGCTTTGCTTGTGTCAGTGTCATCATGCCCAAAAATTTGCACTTAGCCAAAATGCATTGACCAAAGTCATAAATAAATGATCCTAAGTTACCGTAGGCAAGGTTTTACGTTCTTTCGTTGGATTATCCATGTATTGCTCTTCCTTTATGTACATTGTGATCTACAATCTATTCTTAAATTGCGAGGAAATTGCGATAGTTGAGCACATTGTTAATGGTAAAAATCCCAATTGCAATGGCTATAGATTGGTTCCCATGGGATGGATGTGGATCGGGAAACTCATCAATCTAATATGTAAAGATTGGCCTAGAGTACAATGAGCGGATCAGTGATCCAAATCGATCTGACTCTTTTCCTTGGATAATAACCATATAATACGTATGAATCTCGTATGGCATTTAGTTTCTTCTCTTTAGAAAATTCCTCCTTCCACGTCGCATGCCTAGTGGAATTTAGTGCATTAAAACTTAAAGGGAATAGTTAAATAAGAGTTGTCAAGTCAATGTTATGCCAATCTCGAGATTTTTTTGTTCTCCTGCTTTTTGCGCACTTGTAGGTCTCCTAGAGCACCATCCCGAGGTTGCTCCTCTAAGCTACTGCTTGGATTTCTTACCATTACCATCTAACACGTGCGATGCACTTGATCTAAAAGTACAGCGTTGTATGTTGCTTTTGAAAACTAGAGTTGCAAAAGTAGGAAGAACAAAAGTAGGAAGAAAAAAGAGGCGTATTTGAAGATGGGTTAGGAAATGAAGTCCAGGGTGCAATCGCATATCCAGAATTCTCATTGTATATGTAGAAATTTTTATAATTGGGCCGACTCACATGGTCCCTAAGTTCGCAAAAGATTATGAGTAATTCTATGGATACAAGAGATTCGTGTGGTCGACAACATTCATGCTGCACGTGCCAGGAATGTGATGTGCATGAAATCAAACATATTCACATACAATCTTTAATATATATCTATGACACATCTATATCCAATATTTGTTAGCCTCCTTTCCTCGTGGTAACGTCGCAGTTTGAAATGTATTGGCTCAGGCAAGCAACGGAAAGCATAAGAGCATCCATCATAGGGCGCTCGTAAATGACAAGGCAGCGAGGACAAGCATTGTCGTGGGCAATGGCCCTGGCTATGACGACCACATGGAACCAGCGGCTCAACTCATCAATAAGAATGGCGAAGGGCCCAATTACGAACGCGATATATTGAGGGAAGTAGGAAAGAAGGACAGCCTGCATGCGTGCGATCGACTTCAGCAAACATGGAGACAATTTGGTCTGGAAGAAACTGGTTTTAGCTTTCATCATGAAAAATATAAGATATCATTTAGTTTTTTCTTTCATAAATATAAGATTTAACGTTCCGAATTTATTTTCGGTTACAAGTGCTTTAATAAAAATATTTAATGTTTGAAATCATATGTTAAATTTTTTGATATGTAATATTATATATTGTAGAAATCATAGGAAGAATGAAAAATGTTTTTGAGAATGAAAAATAAAATTTCTATGAATGTATTGTACTCTTATTCATAAGTAATTTAGTATTTTCTGAGGACAACTTGTGGCTCCATCCTGTCGGTTTTAGCATGCACATGCCATATTTGTTGTGGTTTTTTGTGAGAAGAAAGAGAAAAAATATTCACCACAAAACAGGCACGTACTTATCGATCTATGGAATCAGACCATGCACAAAACCTTTAGCAATGGACTGCCAATGAGGAGCTAGCTGAAGATGAGATATTTTAAATGAATCAAAGTGAACCATATTGTGATTCAATATGAAATGTATTGATTCGTAATGCACATGTGGAAAATGATTTTGGTACATACAGTGAGCACACCCTCTTATATTAGGACATGCTATTGAATTTTACCATAGCATGTAATATGATTTTTAAATTGTTTGTATGTGTGTTGCATCTTTTTTTCCTTTTGGAGCAAGGAGGGAACTAACTAGATATAATTAGCCAATTTAAATGGCTCAGATGTATCCAAGATTTCAAAATGGAATTTCTGATTCATAGATGGATAGGAGTGACTATTAAGGCATACTATTGACAAACAAAAATTAATTAGGGTCTATTTAGATATTTGGACTAAAATTGCTAAAGAATTGAAATAAAGAAGGGATAGAATGATGATGGAAATCCAAGGAAAAAAAGAAAACCATGATATTTCTAGTCGTTTGAGTGTTTGTCATGCAATATGAGTTGGCTAGAAACTGTGCCATACATGGATAGAAGCGCATCAAGCCTTGGATGCTTAATTATTGAAAATAGTATCAACACGCATGGGTATGCATAATTATGCTAGCATGAGTCCAAGGCATATACATGCGACGGACATGATTACTTATTAGTAATACCTTCAGGAGTTTAGATATTTCTTTGATCAATAAAAGATTTTACTTATTCTATCAATTAGCCAAATAAAGATATGGCATACGTTATGAGAGAAGGGCAAGTATATAAAAAGTAAAAAGGTGAATTTATAGAAGGATCTCTCTTTGATTAAGTAAATGATTCACATATAATTATTTTAAATATTATTCTTTAATGTTATAGTTATTTTTTAAAGTAATAGTAGAGAATAAAAAGGTAATGGTTCTTTCACATACATACATACATACAAGCACAGGCACAAATACACATTTAAAAAGGTTAGGATGGATTATATTTTCTAAGGCCTTGATTGGACATTAACTATTTTACATACAAGCATAGGCACAAATACACATTTAAAAAGATTAGGATGCATTATATTTTCTAAGGCTATGATTGGACATTAACTATTTTACATTGATGATATGAGACATTAGATGTAATCTATTAATTTTTAGGATATTTAAATGATAAAAATCATGCGACTTAAAAAATCCATGCATATATGTTAAGTGATCAAAAGATTTATATTATTTTACATTATTTAAACCACCTAATTTTAAAGTTATAGGTAGATTAATTTTAATTGGCAATAACAAGTGCCACAAATGGAGTACAAAGTGTTAATTTAATTCAAGAATTACAGCCGCATGTCAAGTGATACATTTAAGTTACGTTCATAAACATCATAGGAAACTAAAGTGACGCTCAAAATTATTATTATATTTGAAAACTAAAAATATGATTTTATTTTTTACAATATTTTTAAATATTGCATAAGGTTGAATAATAATATTTTATGACCATCGTTGCGAAAGCTCGCAACCTAGACTTATGTTTGCTGGAAACTTCGCTAAAGTTTGAAGTGATGGTGGTAAGTTAAACGACTGTTGCCACGTGAGAATAAGATAACTTGGACCACGAGCCTCTAGCTATAAATATAAAATACAAACATATTATCATGAAGAAAAAGTTACTTATAAGAATTCAGACTTTACATTTGATTGTTTAGCCAAAAAAAAAGGATTTATTTATAAAAAAAAGGACATTTGATTTTATGCAATACAGTTCAACAAAGATATGGTAGCTTGCATGTGCATAGTATAACACATGTATTTATTATATGTGCCCCGAGCATGATTGTGATGGGCCCACCCACTTGAATCATGTTAGCATGAATACAACAAGCTTTAACCTAGTTTGAATATGTTCATATAATATTTTTCTGCCTAACGATGAAATAAGATTACTCTATTTTTTTTGCCTAAACAATGAAATAAGATTACTCTACGCAATAAAGAAAACTTAGCCGACCAATTATATCTTTTTAATGTACCGTTTGAAAACGTAGAAAAGTAGAAAGTAATTTCATTCTTACTATAAAATTCAAATAGATGCAAAATTCAATCATTCATTTATTCCTACACATATTCTTTTAATTATATATCCAAATATAATATATTAATAAATAATTTCATCTAGAATGATGAGATAATATTCAAAAAGTTATCCCCCAGTCGAACATCTCTAAGTTTAGCTTTGTTTGACCGGGGACACCGTGCTTGTGTTACACGAGTTGGCCGAGCGCTTTATGAGAGGAACGGGGAATCTTCGCGTTAGTCGCATGTCTTCGTCGAATTCACCTATCACCATTAAGTCCCATGGTTTCAGATGGTCCGGTCTTAGACCGCCAACCTTAACACGGACAGCACGTCGGTCAATCGGCAACTTTTTTTTCTTTTTCTGCTTCTTTTTTAGGTCTTCGGCTCCCAATGCATGCAAACCATCCCTTCCAATTTCCGTGTCCCCACGGGGAGGCAATGGGTGCTTTCTATCAACAAAATTCTCTATTTTCATTGCATACACCCTCTACTTCCGCAGTCCCTTCCTTCTTTATAAATAGCTCCCATTATTCCCCACCTCCGCTTGCAGCACAAAACACAACTCTACCATCATTCCTCTCCTTTGTTTGATAGACCATTTGGAAGCTCAGAAAACTCGGCTTCCACCGGTTTCTCTTAATAGCTAAAACCTTTACGCGCTCTCTAGCCCAGCTCCCTACGCCAACCTAAATGGGCAGCTTGCCACTACTTGACAACTTCCAGCTTTTAAACCCTGATGTCCTCGCCGATGAGTCTCGTGCTGTGGCCGACTTCATAGCCGACTACTATCGGGGCATCGAGCAATTACCGGTTCAAAGCCAAGTGGAACCCGGATATCTTAGCAAACGTCTCTCTGATTCAGCTCCTTGTCTTCCCCAGTCGATCGATGCCATCCTCGAAGATATCCGAAAGGATATCATCCCTGGTCTAACCCATTGGCAGAGCCCGAACTTTTACGCCTACTTTCAAGCCAATGCGAGCACTGCCGGTTTTCTTGGGGAGATGCTTTGCTCTGGCCTGAACGTTGTGGGGTTTAATTGGATCTCATCACCAGCTGCCACTGAGCTTGAGGGTATTGTTATGGATTGGATGGGGAAGATGCTCAAACTTCCATCTTCATTTTTATTCTCTGGGGGTCAAGGTGGTGGTGGTGTTTTGCATGGCAGCACATGCGAGGCCGTGGTGTGCACGCTGGCAGCAGCACGAGACAAGGCCTTGAGCAAGATGGGGGCTGATGGCATCACCAAATTGATAGTGTATGCCTCTGATCAAACACATTTCACCGTTCAGAAGGCATCCAAACTCATCGGCATCCCACCATCCAACTTCAGAGCAATCCCCACAGCAGCAGCATCAGGCTATGCGCTGACTCCTGATAGCGTTCGGTCCGCCATGGAGGCTGACATCGCTAGCGGGTTGGTGCCCTTGTACCTCTGTGCCACGGTGGGTACCACTGCTGTAGGAGCCGTGGATCCGTTGCTAGAGCTCGGCAAGGTTGCAAACGAGCACGATGTTTGGTATCATATCGATGCCGCTTATGCTGGTAGTGCGGGTATATGCCCTGAATTCCGGCATTACTTTGATGGTGTGGAGCTCGCCCACTCCATCAGCATGAATCCCCATAAGTGGTTCCTCACCAATATGGACTGCTGCTGCCTATGGCTCAGGAGCCCCACTGCACTGGTGGATTCTCTATCTACTAGTCCCGAAATATTGAGGAACAAAGCCACTGATGCCAAGACTGTGGTGGACTATAAGGACTGGCAGATCGCACTGAGTCGGCGCTTCCGAGCCATGAAGCTCTGGGTAGTCATCCGGAGGTATGGCGTGGCGAACCTGATAGAGCACATAAGGAGTGACGTCGCAATGGCGAAGCACTTCGAGAAGCTGGTGGCGATGGACGGGAGGTTCGAAGTGGTGCTGCCTCGGAAATTCTCATTGGTGTGCTTTCGACTTAAACCAAGGTTTGAAGGGGATGATGCTTTGGAGCTGAATCGAAGGCTACTTGAGACAGTGAATGCAAGTGGACGAGCTTTCATGACCCATGCGGTGGTGGGCGGCATGTACATGATACGTTTTGCAATTGGAACAACCCTAACGGAGATGCGGCATGTTGAGGCTACATGGAAGCTCATTCAATCAAAAGCTGATGAAATAATAGTCGAAGGAGTATGCAACAAAGTTTCTTCTGCAAACGGTTTACCTTAGCATTACTACCAATAATGGTTTGCCTTTTTATTTTCTTTTATTTTTTTTGTGTGTGGGGCGTTGGGGGAGGGGGTGCTCATGATCCTGTCGTGCAGAAAAAGAGAGCTAGTTACGACAGTTAATGTTCTAAAGTTGCAATAAAAAGGCTCTCGCTGTATCTTTAATAAGCTGTATGTGTAATTTAATATGCCGTATCTTTGTTAAAAGGCGCTGTCTCTCAGCTCATGATCCTGGCTTGCATAAAAAGTGTGCCAGTTAGCTGTTAATGTCCTGGAGTTTCAATGAAGTACGCGTAATTTACTATGCTGTTTCTTTGTTAAAAAAAAAGCTCTCGCGCCTCTCTCTCTCTCTCTCTCCTTGTTTTCATTATCAATATAATTGGATCTGTCAGTTTTCTATTAGATACCAAAATACCTCTATGAAGGTTATTTGACGATCGAAAAATGCTTTTCGTCTTATTTTTTGTCGCTTCCCTCTCAATTTTCCACTGCCCCCCACCCCTCCTACTTCTCCATGCTGCCAAAAAGAAAGTTCTTACCCATCCGATGCAAGTGGATGTTCTCTTTGCTCAACTCACTCTCCTCAGCCATTGCGACATCGTTCCCTATGTGCTCCATTAGGTTCACCATGCCGTACCTCCGGATGACCACCCGCAGCTTTATGGCTCGGAAGCGCCGGCTGAGCGCGATCTCCCCATCCTTATAGTCCACCACCATTTTAGCATCACTGGCCTTGTTCCTGAGGTACTGAGGATTGCTGCACAAGGAGTCTAGCAATGACAATAGGCTCTTGACCCACAGGCAGCAGCAAATCCATGTTGGTGAGGAACCACTTGTGGGGATTCATGCTGAACGAGTCGGCTAGCTCCACACCATCAAAATAATGCTAGAATTCAGGGCATGTTCCCGAACTACCAGTATAAGCTGCATCAATGTGATACCAATCATCATACTTGTTTGCGACTCTCCGAGCTCTAATAGTGGATCCACGGCTCCAAAAGCGATGATACCTGCCGTGGCACACAGCTACAAGGGCACCAACCCTTTGGCAATGTCGGTCTCCATGGAGGACCGAAGACTGTCAGGAGTTGGTGCGTAGTCCGACGTAGTTGATGTCGGGATCGCGCGGAAGTTGGATGGTGGGATGCCAATGAGTTTCGATGCCTTCTAAACTGTGGAATGTGTTTGATCGGAAGCATATACCACCAGTTTGGCGATCCCATCGCCTCCCATCTTGCTCATAGCCCTGTCTCGAGCTGCTGTTACTGTGCACACCACAGCCACGGCCTAGCATGTGCTCCCATGTAGAAAGCCATCACCACCTTGGCCACCGAAGAATAGGAAGGATGATGGGAGATTGAGCATCTTCCCGATCCAGTCCATAACTATACTCTCCAGCTCGGTGGCGGCTGGGGAAGTGATCCAGTTGAACCCAACAATGTTCAGACCGGAGCAAAGCATCTCGCCAAGAAAGCTGGCGGTGCTCGCATTGGCTTGGAAATATGCATAGAAGTTGGGTCTTTGCCAGCCACGGAAGATGTCATTGCGGATATCATCCAGAATGGTATGGACCGGCTGAGGGATCATGGGAGCTTGGTCGGAGAGAGACGCTTGCTCAGATACCACGAGTCCACCTGGCTTCGGACCGGGTACTGTTCAATGTGTCGATAATAGTCGGCTATGCAGTCGATGACTTCTCGAGACTCTTTGACAAAGACATCGGTATCTAGTGGCTGGAAGGTGGCAGTTGGGAGGCTGCCCACTTGGTTTAGCTGAGAGAATTGAAGGATTAGAGGGTAGTCCTGTGTAGAGATATCAAGAGAACTGGCGGATCTCGAGTTCGTCAAGCTTCTGGTAGCAGAAGGCTTATATAAGGAGCGATACTCGTTGGTAAAGTTGTGGTCGGTGCAATTCTGGCCTGGATCTACTGAGTCGACAGACCTTCTGATTAAGCGCGTGCATAACGCAACGTTTTTGCCAGGGCGCTACCATCGCCACGGCTTCGTGAGATCGATGTAGTTAGCGGCGGGCGTCCGGAATTTTGAATAAATTAGATCAGAGCGAGTCGGGAGATGGGATCCGTACAAAGGAGTATTGGGTTTTTTTTTTTTAAAAAAAAAAAGGCAGATGCTCAAGAGTTCGAGTTTGAGGTCATGCTCAATTTCGAGCACCCTCGCTTGCGGACCGAAATCAATATTTTAGTAATTCAAATTCTATTAGAAATGAATATTTTGATTATTATTGCAATAGTTATCCGCCGCACATGGAAACTCAATTATTAGAAATTAAAATACAAATTAATTGTTTGATTTTTTTCGTATTAATCTGCATGAAACTGATGATATTAATAAGTTAGATATTTTTACTTGAATATTGCGTTTGTAGTAAGCATTTGGTGGGACCTAAAGAGTGATGGTAATACATTTCTATTATACAAATGGTGTGACAAACAGTAAGAATGATGATTATCGTGTGACATGAGAAAAACAAGCATAAAGAAGGATATTTATTATTTTGAGATGTGAACAAAGAAGCATTAAATGTAATTACTATTTTTAAAATTATATCTTAAAAATAATTAGTAATTAATGAAGAAAATTTTTGAATATTCAACAAAGATTTTCTCAAGCTTTTCTTTCTAAATTTGATAAGTGTTGAATATTCGGAGAACTTTTTCTTTAATTACCAAATATTTTCAAGATATGTTTCTTTTTTTTTTGACTTTTTAAGATATGATTCTTAAAATAGTACTTTTATGTAATTCCTAAGACTTATTAAAATAATAAATATTATTTTTTATCTTTATCTTTTAATATAATGGTTGCTCAAAATTATTATCATCCTTATCATTTATGTGTCAGTTTTATGGTAGAACTATACTACCAGTATTATTTAGGGCCAAGCAAATGCATTAGTTAAGCGTATGAAAAGAAATATAAAAAATTAGTATACTTCCTATTATTTGAGTTTACATATACTAACACGGATGATTTTTCCGTACAAGTCCGAGTCTCTGAACGTCAACTTTGCACAGGAATCTTTGAAAAGAGTCAGCTGGAGATTACTCTTGGACGAGGCGAGGTTTGACCGCACGTGTTTTTGGCGAGACAGTTTATACGACCGACTGTTGGTAGAAAAGATATGCGCGTATCCACGCGATCACGCGACGACTTTAAAAATCTAAAGGGCGGCTTGACCTCCGGTCCTTCCCTGGACTTGTGGGGTCCAACTACCACAATAAGGTAACACACGCGATCACGCGAGAGTTTAGATAATCCAAAGGCAGCCCGACGTCAGGTCCTTCACTACACCGGAGTCTAACCACCATAATGCGTAATCCTTCTTAGCACGGGCTTTGCTACGGCTCCCTATATACTTATTATACTATTTTTTTTATAATTATTTTTTAATAATTAGATCTATTTTTAATGTTTCAGATTATAAGATTTTGAATGATTTGTGTAATCAATGGTGTGTGTGGAGGCGCATAATTAAAACAAAAAAGAAATAATTTTATTACAAAATATGATCATAATAAATATAATAATAATAAAAAGGAATGCAGAACATTCATTTATAAATCAATTGATAAGATTATTGGCTAAGATTTTCATGTTAAAAAGCCAATGAAGGGGGTTAATATGAGAAAAAGGAGGAGGGCTTCGTGAGGAAACTACGGTTGGAGGGAAGATGAATTTAAATTATGTTTTTTGATCTTTGGTATCATCTTGAAATGCCTCCCACTTCTTACGGATATGGCTAGGATATTTTTAGGATGAAAAAGAAACGAATCGAATGTAGGCTCAATTTTGAAGAATGTTATTAGAATAATCAATTTATCAAATAATATATCATAAACAATCTTGGTTCAACGAACAATTCATACAATTTAAAAAAAAAAATGATGCAAGTATCGTAGCAAAACTCATGTAGCATCCTACTTAATGCATACACCGTAGCAAAACCCATTTAACACCTAATTATCTTACGGTGCATAGTTAGTGTACAGTGAAAGAAATCAAAAATTAAAAGGACTTGATATTATGAATCAAATACTAATAACCGATTAATACCAGCTAAACATTAATGCCTGATTCTCTCGAGAGCCGGGCATCAATCAAGCCAAATCTAAATCACAGTTTTAGTTTGTTCTGCCATTCAACCTTTGTGGACGTTGCACGCTAAATAATGCCCCAGTTTACACATAAATTACATAATAGTGCTATTTCAAAGAAATTATAAACACTTGTCATTGCCTTTCCACACTAATTTCTCATTTCTCATAACAGTGAGGGGCAACGCTAGCAATCTCCCGAACGTTAAATGGAAATAAAGTAGGGATCAGAAGTCCAGCAGTTTCCAAAATAGTCAAGCATTGAATTCATTCCAGTATATGCTGACAAAAATGAACGATTTGACAAATGAAAACAAGGTGAATCAAAATTTACTGTTTTGTTCTCTAATTGTTTGCTTGATTTTGATTAGAGAGCACAGCGATCAACTTTCTTAATATATGGGATTGCCTCAGGTTGGATATGAAACGTTTCTTTTAGCCATTCAACAAATATACAAATAACGTGATTTGTGTAATAAGAACCATATAAATACTTGTATGAAAATTATAAGTCTGATATACATTATTATCTCTTTCTCTATTAACTTAAAATTGATCATGATTTGATAAATATGATAAAACCAATCAACTCAACGAACTCATGTTAAATCTAATATAATATAATAAAGATAAAAGATTTGCCTTTCCATCATCATCCTGTGCCAAAGCTCATTTAATATATTTATTTATTCCTTTTTTTTTCTAAAGCTTTTGAAAAAGACCGTTCTCAAATATGGGCGCGGCACTTATCTAAAGAGCAAATGCGGAGGAATTAAAAAACCCAAAAGCATTCGTCCCTCGAAGCCGTCATGGCCTCCTCCGACGTTCGCCGTGCCAGGGGTGAAAAGGAAGGGAGAGCCCGGCCACCTCAATGCTTTGATACCATTGACGGCCACCATGGACCGCCGAGGAAGAGAAGAGAGAGAGAGTGTGTGTGGAGCATACTTCATCATCGACCCCGGAACGCTGGGCGATAGGGAGCTACCAGAGTTCCCGTTTGATACACGCCCTGAACTACGCCGCTCATAGAAAGGAGAAAGAGACCGAAGAAGAGAGAGAATGCCTTTGGTGCTCTGCTCTCGAAAGAGAGAGAGAGAGAGGAGGATATAGACGAACGTCCCTCTTCCTCTATCGTACCGGTGGCAAAGGGAGCCATCTCTTCTACTATAGACGTATGGCTTAGCATGAATGCCAGGCTAGCAGTCAACAGCGGCCATGGTCACAGGGTAACAGAACTCAGTCATGAGAGTGAGATCAGGGGATCGGAAAAGAGAGAATAAGGAAGAGAGAGATACAGAGAAAAGGGGGAGGGAAAGAGCAGAGGCCTGTAAGTGATCATAACTCGCAGAGGCCATCCTCCATGCCCCCACCATCTTGCTCAACCACGACTCGGTGGCGGCACGAGCAGGTGGTCGATAGTTTTCGAGAAGAGAGAGAGAGAGAGAGAGAGAGAGAGAGAGCAGGAAGGAAGATCGTGGAGACACGATGGGAGAGGAGGATCGACAATTCATGGCGAGGCTTGGTCGGGTTTTATGGATGGAAGGAGGAGGCTCCCCAGTCTCATTTTCTGCTCGGTGCTGGCTGCTTGCCACGCCCAGACCCAATGGTGGATCCAGAGGTGGCAATCCGCTGCATGTTAAGCATGTAAGGCAACAATAACAGAATAATTATCACATAAAGAGATAGCAAACTACCATAACATTAAAGGTTCATAGGTTTATAGTGTTCATAGTACAAACTTTACATAGAAAGGTCTAGACAACATGCTAATAAATAACATAAAATCAAAGTTTGGACTACAAGCAAGATAGATAACATAAGATCAAAGTCTAAGCTAGAGGGATGGAAGCTCCATTCTACCCAAATTTTCTCCTTCAATTTTTTGGCTCTAAAAAACATAAATGAGAGTTTAATAAGCTCACGCTCAGCAAGTAAGCTTAATATAAACATATCATAATAACTTCAAAATATAGCATATCATGAATTTTCATACTTCCATATGTCAAAAATATATGTCATCTTGTTATCCAAAATATTCATTCTTTTATAAATATGCTGAAATTATATTCACTTATATGCTTGAAATCAATTGAAAACAGATGTCATATTCAAATCAAAATCCACTGTCATTAACACTGATATTTTATCTTGTTACAAATACACCATGGTCGCACACTATGTCTACATATACCCCTATGATAGGGTTAGAACAGAACACTACATAGGGTGTATTCTCCATATACATTCCCTATGGAGGAAGGGTCCTGGTACCAGAATAATATCAAAAGTCATGTCATATCACAGAACAGAGCACTACGCAGGTATGTCCTCCATATATATCTCCTATGGAGGTGGATCCCGGAGTCAGAAATTAAATCATGTCATATCATATCATGTCATGTCATATCATATCATCTCATATCATATCATAGCGGACCGTGGGTGGCATATTTTATATTCATCATTTTCATATTATGTTTGCATGCTAACAGTTATTGTTGCAAAAACATAATCAATATGCTTTTCATATTTATAGTGGTTTGAACATGTCAAAAATGCATGAACACTTGTATAATAATTTTGATATACCCAATATTTTACAAAAATTAGTAATTTCAAAATAATTATATCAAATAATCATTTGTATGTATGTGATACTGTATACTTTGCAAAAATTAGCAATTTCAAATAACTATGTCAAATAATCAATTATATGTATGGTGTATCAAACATTTTGTAGAAATTAGAAATTTTAAAATAATCATTTTGAATAGTCATTTGCATATATGGGGTACTAAATTCATTTTTTCATTTTTCAAATAATGCACAATGTAAAAACAATGTAACATTTAAATCTATAATTTGAATATTTTAATAATTCATGAGAATTATGATAAATGGCTTACTTACCTCCGAATGCTATTCCACAAGCACAAACCGGCTATCTAGGCTCCTGGCACCTACAACATAATATTTGTATTTTTTAATTTTCAAAATCATGGTGCCAAAATAATTCCTAGCAATCTACCCAGTTTAGTCCTTGACCCAACTTGGGGTTTGAATATCCCCAAATATAGAAGCCCAAATGGGAAAATAAAAATTTTCTCAATAAACTAGGATCAAAGCTTATCCAAACCCCACTCTCCTCTTGTTGGGTCCAGCCCAAATGGAGTCTCAAAAATTGGGCCCAATCGGGCTCACTAGGCTGGACCGAACCCAGGCCCAGCCCCTTCTTCCTCCCTGCCCCTAGTTCACCCAAACCAGGGGAAGGTGTCGGCGGCCAAGGGCCACCGCCAACCCTCTCCCCGGGCCGTCCTACCAGCCACCGGCGATCGGCCCAGTGCCGATCACCGCCAGTGGCCCCCCTCTCTCTTCTTCCTCCTCTTTCTTTCTTCTTCTTCCTCCTCTTCTCCTTGGGCGGTGGCACAACCGGCCTCCTCGGCCAGCCAAACCCCACCAGACGCCGCCCCAGTGCCTATGGGAGCCATCGCCCGCGACCCGGGCTCGATGAGCCGGCGGGTACGCTGCCGGGCCCCAACCAAGGCGGGAACCGTTTCGGCTCTCGCATCAAGTGGAGGGTCGCTCGGCAACCCTCCTCTCCTCCTCCACCGCCCAAGCAGCACCTGCTCCTCTCCTACCTTAGCGGCCGATCCGGGGGAGAGCCGCACAAGGCTGCCGGCCCCTTGGCATGGCCTGAACGCGGCACGGCCAAGGCCTGGCCGCTGCCTCTCATCCTCTTCCACTCTCTCCCCTTCTCTCTCTCTCCTCTCTCTCCCTCACCGGCGATGGGCTTACCTGGGAATGACGGTAGCAGAGACGAGGGCGAAGGGGGCCGACACGGCCCCCTTTTAACGACGAGGGGAAGGCTCGGCCCTTCCCTGTTCCGCGCGTGCGGTCATGTGCGCACCCGCACTGCGACACACTGCTGAGCGCATCAGCGCGCAAGGCCAATTTTTTTTTTATATGGGGTATTACACTGCCACCATAATGCCGCTTGCCATAGACACGTCGTCATCCTACTTATCGGAGACCAACAGTCACACGGCGATAGGCGCAACTGATGGTAGTGCCGAATAGGATAGCCCTACTCGTACGAGTGGGCTTTGGCTTTTTTTTTTAATCATTTTTTTTTCTTTTTCTTATTTTCAGTGTATTACATTTTCTTCTTTCAAATAATGTTTAAAAAAAAAGTTAAACATTGATCAGGTTTATTGCGATCTTGATCTTAAACCTGGTTTAGGGACATTATGGTATGGCCGCATACTCTTAAATAAATCTTAAGAGCATGTAAGGCTTACTAAACCTCAATTCATGTAATTATAAAGAAACATTATTGCAGAAGCTAAGGTTTCAAATATAACATTCAACAATACAAATCTCCAAATCTTTATAGGCTATTTTCAAATGATCAAAACATAACGTCTAAAATTCAAAAGAAACAAAGGAAACTATCTAGATGCAAAGAGGAAACAACATCTATCCTCACTCCCGAAACTCCTCACCAAATTTTTTGTCTACCACATATGCATCCTCCTCAAAGATATCTTCCTCATCTTCTACAAAATAGTGAAGGTGTAGTGACATAATAGCCCAATAAGCTTTCTACATATACCATTATGAATATGCCAATAAAATAATTTGGTATAACAAAATATAATAGAACAGAAGATAACACAATATTTGCATAGCTGTTGAGAGCCAATAAAATCTATATGCCACATTAAAATCTATATACCACATTAATTGCCAACCAACAAGATTACAACAATCACATCTAAACCATCCATGTGGCAATAACCACATCAAAATCATCCATATGGAGCAACTACCTCATCAAACCATCCATGTAGCAACAACCACATCCAAACTATCTATGTGGCAACAACCACCTCAAAATCATCCATATGGCAATAACTACCTCAAGATCATGACAACCACATCCAAACCATCCATATGGCAACAACCACCTCAAAATCATCTATGTGGCAACAACGACCTCAAACCATCTATATGACAACATTCACATCCAAGCCATCCATATGGCAACAACCACATCAAAAATCATCTATGTGGTAACAACGACAAACAAACCATATATAACAAAATAATATACCACCACATATAATATAAGTAATTCCACAATAATTTACAATGCTCAATTTAAATCATGCTGAGAAACTAACATTAAAACATGATATATTGCATGCATGCAAGATAGAATAAATATATTTCACAATAGTAAGTGTAAAATTTCTACCTCAAATCACTATCCCAAATAATCCTTGAAGTAAGATAATTGTCAATGATTACCTATAATTCAACGTAAAAAATTAATTAGTCCACTAAAATTCATAATTAAAAATTACCATTTTGCCCTCTAGTCCAAAATTCTAAAATGACCATTTTACACTTCTGGTTCAATGACCACTAATCCTAACTTAGCTGTTCTAACCAAGATTTATGTATTTTTTTATAAATTTTCGCAAACTTGGCTATATTTAAAAAAATGTCTCTACATACCTATGCCTAATTACCCTTCTTACCTTAGTCATTATTCAATTTAAATAGCACTAACAGAATCAAATTTACTATTAGTCATTATGGTTCAGATAACAAGATCAGATCCAATCAATAGATTTTAAAATAAATAGGTTTCCTTAAGCTCAAACCAACTTAATTTATTCCAACCCAACACCAATATAAGATGATCTTTGGATGAAATAAAATTAGATTAATAACTCTGCACTCAGATTAAATTCCACATAATTAGATTAGCCAAACCCCATGAATTAACTAATGATTTCAAAGAATTTGTTAGGGGATCAAATGGGTTTATTCATATGGTTTATTGGGCTAAACTGACTTGTTCTAGTTCACTACTTCAGCCCATGGTTCTCATCCCATAAGAAGGCATAAGCCTTCTTCAACCCATCGGCCCTTCCCACACCTGATGCTCAGCCCCATCCGGACACTTCCGCTGTAGAATAGCAAGAGGCTACAGAAGTCCCGTTGGTCTTCAATGCTCAGCTTTTACTTGCTAACAGATCAAACACTGAGCCACAAACTGAGCTTTGTCTTTCTTCTTTCCCTATCACCAAAAATTCTTTCTTAGATCTCTATATATCTTAGTACTCCTGGGATGAACAATGTATAGAGTACTATGAGCTTCCTTCATCAACTCAGCCTTTAATTTTGCACTGTCTAGAACACATAATCTAGAATCAAATTTCAATGAACCATCAATGTGAATTTGAAAATCATTATGACCTAAGCCTGTTGCTTCTCTAAACTTTTGCAGGGATGCAACCTCAAAGTAGGATGCTCTAATCCAGTCAATCAAGATGGGTTTGACTGCCAACACGGCTATCTAAGCCGTGAGATTGCATGGCCGTACCTCAATACTCAACCTCTTAAAATCATAAAGGATAGACTGCTGAAGAGTGATTAGAGAGGCCATCCCACTTGATGATTTGCGACTCAAAACATCTGTAACCACATTTGCCTTCCCTGGATGATAGTTGATGATGAGGTCATAGTCCTTCATCAATTCCAACCATCTCCTCTACCTCATATTCAGCTCCTTTTGAGTAAAAATATACTTCAAGCTCTTATGATTAGTGAATATCTCACATGACTCTCTATATAGATAATGCCTCCAAATATTTAAATAAAAACCAATAGCTGTAAGCTCTAGATTATGGGATAGTTCTATTCATAGGGCTTCAACTTTCTGGATGCATAGGCAATAACTTTCCATTTTGCATCAACACACAACCGAGACCCTTCTTAGAGGTATCACCATATATGGTAAATCCTCCAGAGCCAGAAGGTAGAGTCAAAATAGGAGCTGATACAAGCCTCTTCTTTAGTTTCTGGAAGCTCTGCTCACATTCATCGAACCATTCAAACTTTACATTCTATTGAGTCAAGCAGGTCAACGGCATAGCTATTTTGGAGAAACCCTCAATAAATCTCCTATAATAGCCCACAAGACCTAAAAAACTACGCACCTCAGATATGGTGGCTGGTTTGTGCCATTCAATAATAACTTCCACTTTCTTAGGATCTACTAACAATCCTTCTTTAGATATGATATGTCCTAGAAATGTAACACTATCTGACTAGAACTCGCGCTTCGAAAACTTAGCATATAATTTCTAGTCTCTGAAAGTCTGCAAAATAATCTTCAGATGCTCTGCATGCTCTTGCTAACTCTTAGAGTAGATAAGGATATCATCAATGAATATCACAATAAATAGATTCAGATAAGGCTTGAAGACTCTATTCATCATTTTCAGGAAGGCTATAGGAGCATTAGTTAGACCAAAGTGCATCACCAGAAATTCATAATGTCCATATCTGGGTCCAAAAAGCAGTCTTTGGAGCATCCTCAGCTTTAATCTTTAACTGAAGGCATCCAAAACGCAGATTTATTTTTGAAAACGCTTGCGCCCCCTGCAATTGATCGAACAGGTCATCAAACCTGGGCAGTGGATACTTGTTCCGTACTGTAACCTTGTTTAGTTCTCTATAATCGATGCACAACCAGAAACTCTCATCTTTCTTCTTGACAAATAGTACAGGAGCTTCCCAAGGTGATATACTCGATCGGATGAACCCCTTATCTAGAAGTTCCTGCAAGTGCTTCTTCAGCTCTTTTAATTCTGTAGGTGTCATTCTGTACAGAGTTTCAGAGACAGTCCCGGATCCAGGAAGCATATCAATAGTGAACTTTAACTCCCGATCTGGTAGCACCCCAAAAAGATCTTTTGGAAATACATCCCAAAACTCCTAAATTACAAGAATACTGCCAAAATTTCTTTCCTACTGTTGGCTGCCCAAAACTACTATCAAATAGCCTTTACATCCTTTCCTCATTAGTTTCTAGGCACCCATAGCTGAGATTAGACCTAGAGTATCTTTAGGTCTACACCCTTTAAAGATGAACTTGGGATAACCCGAAATTTGAAATTTTACTTCCTTCTTGAAATAGTCCACTGAGGTATGGTAGGATGCCAGTCAATCCATCCCCAGAATTATACCAAAGTCTATCATGCTTAAAATCAGTAAATGAGCCATCATATCTCGGCCTCTTATACTGATCTAACAAGATCAGCAGACCAAATCTACCATCAAAATTTATCCACTAGGTACGACAATCCCCATTGGAGATTCCAGTGTTGCTGGACTCAAGAACTCTATTTCTTAACAAAGGTAGATGATATGAAAGAATGAGCGGCTCACAGATCAAATAAGGCATAAGCAGGAATAGAAGCAACTATAATCTCACCTATTATTAATGCAAAAATAAACTAATTAAAAAAAGGATAATATTGCAATCAATTAAAAAAATCTTAACTACAGATAGTTAGAGATAGCACCTATCACCATAGTGTTGGATGCATGGACATCCTACTGAGTCAAAGCACACAACCTTCCTTGTGCTTTCAAGGTAGTAGCAGCTTGGGGTGGCAGTGCTAGGCAACTCGACTGCTGCCTATCTGGGCAATGGGTTGACAAATGACTCGCTTTTGACAGGTATAGCAGTGCGGAGCATAGTTGAGATATAATTTCTAAAAATAAAGGGCCACCATAAGTAAATCAGCTCGAAATTTTCCTTAGCTCAGATACTGCAATGGGTAAAGCAAGCCTCTTTGCCCCAGAATAAGACCCTCAAGAAATCTGAGCATGTTCCCTTTCAGATACTAGTTCTTTCTTTAATACCTTATCTCTAACAAGTAGAGCCTCATTGTGGCCTCTCTTAATGACCAAAGCTTTATTGGCCACTACTCTATAAGTGAACAGTTCAAAATTTTTGACTTCCCTTCGAATTCTCTGCCGCAAACAGCTCTCAAATTTTTTAGCTCTATCAAAATCACCGCCGGCTGTGAGTAGGAGCATATTGAGACAAAGACCTTAAACTTGTGAAGATATTCTCAGAACAATCATATTTCCCTACTCCATCCGATTATACTCAAAGATTTTCTGTCACCTGATACCAGGCGAGAAGTACTTATCATAGAAGACTGCTTTGAAATCATCCTAGGTGATTTAAGAGATATTCCCACCTCTCTTTGATACCTCTGACCTCCACTAGTTTTTAGCTTCTCCCTGAAACAAGAAAATGGCAAAAAGGACCTGGTCGTACTCAAGCACACATTAGGGTCTCAAGAATCTTTTCAACTCTCTTCATCCAAGCCTCCGCATTTAAAGGGTCTTCGACGCCTAAGAATGGACTAGGAACATACTTCTTAAACTCTGACAGGTTGACCTGTTTATCCCTTCGAGGATCCGCCTGCTGATACTGTTGCTGCTAAGAATTGCTTCTGCATCATTGTCATCTCCCGCATGGAATCTATGAACACTCCCATCATCCGAGTGCACATAACCTCAAACTGTTCTACCTGAAGATCAGAAGGGTGCTCTACACGTTCCTCCTCCTGCGGCACTTCATTGACTGGTGCTGATGTCGACCCCTGTTGTGGCTGATCCCAGGCTGCTGCCCCATCAACAAACCTGGTGGGTGGTCTGATACGTCCTCTACCTTCCATAGTTATCTACACACAAACAACATAAGTAAGGCCATTCTTTAAGTTTTAGGATTTTGATTTTCTTTCATCTCTTATGATAATTAAGCATTTTAACACCACCATATGCCTTTAGGGCCTACTTCCTACTTATCTCTAGGGTCTACTCTACCCCTCTCTTCCTAGGGTCTAAAGCGTCAGCTCTGATACCACCATATGTCACGATGTCCCTGGGCCGGGTTCAAGATCGTGTCGCGATAGGGCCCAAAAAAGTCCTCTTTGCTCTCACCCACACATTGTTTATACAAACCACGTTGTTCAAGCTGAACCTCCAGTATCATATGTAAGCTGAATGCATAGGAAGGATGGTAATCCCTATTGGTAATTCCGTTCAATTATCTACATCTGTCGCAAGATTTGTCACGCATTTAAAACAATATTGTAAGCCAGAAGTTCAGCAAAAGCTTGCCAATGGCCAAAATAAGTTGGTGATGGTGGAGTATACTGACCCTGACGAAAAAGTTAAATTTCCTCCCCCACAAAGTTCCAGAAAAATTTCAAAATCAATTCAAGGGGTGTTAGATGCCAAAGTTGACCGAAATTCAGGAATATGTTAAGATTAATTGGCATCCAATTGTTTCACTCTTGCTGTTTTCCTTGGGCCTGCTTGCTAGGATTACATCTCTTCAACTTTGTCAAGCAATCTTCAGTTGAAAACGAGCTGATGAAGCGAATTCTTATGGCGTGCTCCGCTATGGAAAGTTTTTATGGCATGCTTACGATCCGATTGTTTGAGGTAGAAGCTGAATTTTCATTTTGCTTTCGCTAATACTATATTTTTATTGACATCCAAAATTGACATCTAAAAGTCAATTGACGTGAGCATGGGAACTCATCTCATGGAGCAAGATTCCGTTCAATTATCTTATGGCGTACTCCCTATTGGTAATTCCGTTCAATTATCTACATCTGTCGCAAGATTTGTCACGCATTTAAAACAATATTGTAAGCCAGAAGTTCAGCAAAAGGTTGCTAATAGCCAAAATAAGTTGGTGACGGTGGAATATACTGACCCTGACGAAAAAGTTGAATTTCCTCCCCCACAAAGCTCCAGAAAAATTTCAAAATCAATTCAAGGGGTGTTAGATGCCAAAGTTGACAGAAATTCAGGAATATGTTAAGATTAATTGGCATCCAATTGTTTCACTCGAGCCGTTTTCCTTAGGCCTGCTTGCTAGGATTACATCTCTTCAACTTTGTCGAGCAATCTTCAGTTGAAAACGAGCTGATGAAGCGAATTCTTATGGCGTCTCCGCTACGGAAAGTTTTTATGGCGTTCTTACATTCCGATGGTTTGAGGTAGAAGCTGAATTTTCATTCTGCTTTCACTAATACTATATTTTTATTGACATACAAAATAACATCCATTCTCAACATCCCAAAGTTACTTTATTTGTTTAGGTTTTAATTAGATCTTTCAATTGCATATATTAACCAATCACCCTGTATCATTATTGATTAATAAACCAATAAGAACTGTAACTTTATTAATACTATCCTACCAATTTTAACTAATCCGACATAACGAAAGTGTCAAGAATACAATATTCTTAAAATATAAAAAACTAAACTGTAGCAAATAAAACTTGAGGATCAATTTGATTTTGAGTGAAAGATTGATGTTCATTTTAGCCTATATTCTATTAGAATGGACTTTTTTAAGAGAATTTTGAAAAAAATAACTTAAAAAATAAAAATAATAATTGCTATAGTATTGTTATTTAAAATCCTATATCGTATTAGTCAATTCACGTATTATGTTAAGATGATATGCCTGTTATTCTGTTAATTTTTAAATATAAAAAATTAAATTATAATAACTAAAAGTTTTAGGATTAAAATAAATTTTGAGTAAAAGTTTGAAAGCTAAAGTATATTATCACTTAGAATATATTACCCATAGCATCATTGTTTTTTCCTTATTTTCTTTATAATAATATGATAATAGCATTTGCTTTAATGATTATTTTAATATTAAAATTTGAAAAGTTATTTTTGAGCTAGATAATGACTGTTGTAACCGTTATAACCATTATAATAATCAACAGCTGTTTTGTTAGGAGGGTCTACGGTAGGATTACGGGTGGGTGACGTCATGCTGAAGATCCAACGTGATCGACCCATTTGGAACTCCAAAGTCATGGATTCAAAGTCCAACTTGGCTAGAAACTATGTTGTCCTTGAAGGCTATGGGAAAATCCTATATTAAGGGGAACCTCTGAACCAGAAGCCACGCAACCGAATCACGCCAAGATATAGTCACCCACTCACGTTCTCAAATCCCTCCGGCTCTTCCTCTCCCAAAATGGGTGGCCTCCCCGTCGAAATCTTCAAATCAATGGATCCTGACTCCTTTACCGAGGAATCTCGAGCTGTTGTAGATTTTATAGCCGATTACTATCGAAGCATCGAAAAGTTCCCGGTTCAAAGCCAGGTCGACCCGGGGTATCTAACCAAGCGTCTCCCTGACACGGCTCCATTATTTCCTCAATCCATAGAATCCATTTTGGAGGACATCCGTGAGCATATCTTCCCCGGCCTTACCCACTGGCAGAGCCCAAACTTCTATGCATATTTCCAGGCCAATGCGAGCACCGCCGGATTCCTTGGCGAGATGCTTTGCTCTGGCTTGAACGTTGTTGGGTTCAATTGGATTTCATCACCAGCTGCAACCGAGCTCGAAAAATAGTGATGGATTGGATGGGGAAGATGCTAAAGCTCCCACCGTCGTTCTTATTCTCCGGTGGCCAAAACGGTGGTGGTGTCATACACGGGAGTACCTGCGAGGCGGTGGTGTGCACGCTAGCAGCCGCTCGAGACAAGGCCTTGAGCAGGGTCGGAGAGGATGGTATCGCCAAATTGGTGGTGTATGCCTCCGATCAAACACATTTCACCGTTCAGAAGGCGTCGAAGCTCGTCGGCATCCCGCCATCCAATTTCCGAGTAATTCCAACGAATGCCGCATCGGGCTATGCACTGACTCCCGATATCGTGCGCTCCGCGATTGAGGCCGACATGGGCGAAGGATTGGTGCCTGTTTACCTGTGCGCCACGGTGGGCACCACTGCTGTGGGAGCAGTGGATCCATTGCTGGACCTCGGCAAAGTTGCAAACGAGTATGGCGTTTGGTATCACGTTGATGCAGCGTATGCCGGTAGTTCGGCTATATGCCCAGAATTCAGGCATCATTTTGATGGCGTGGAGCTTGCTGATTCATTTAGCATGAACCCTCACAAATGGTTCCTAACGAACATGGATTGTTGCTGCCTGTGGGTCAGAAACCCTGCAGCATTGGTGGACTCACTGTCTACTACTCCCGAGATCCTGAGGAACAAGGCCAGCGATGCCAAGATAGTGGTGGATTACAAAGACTGGCAGATTGCACTGAGCCGGCGTTTCCGAGCCATGAAGCTGTGGGTGGTCATTCGTAGATACGGCGTGGCGAACTTGATGGAGCATATAAGGAGTGACGTCGCAATGGCCAAGCACTTCGAGAGGCTGGTAGCCATGGATCAAAGGTTCGAGGTGGTGGCGCCTCGGAGATTTTCTCTGGTGTGCTTCCGTCTCAAACCTAGGTCCCAAGAGGATGATGAATCAGAGCTCAATCGCAGGCTGCTCGAGGCGTTGAATTCGAGCGGCCGTGCTTTCATGACCCACGCGGTGGTGGATGGCATGTACGTGCTGCGATTTGCGATTGGTGCTACGCTGACTGAGATGAGGCATATAGATGCTACTTGGAAGCTGATTCAGACCGTGGCAAAGGGCTTATTAGGCCAGTAAGAGTCGAATACTTTGGAGTATTCGAGTATTTGTTTCCTGATATCACTGTAACAATAAAATTGAATATTTGTTTAAATACTCAGAATTAGCTTCACCTTAGAAGCAGTAGTTTGTATGAAATACGTATGGTGTTAGTGTATTAAATATTTTCATGAAATAAAAATAATTTTGGTTTGTCATATTTCTATGTCATCTTGAACGTACTGTTTACAGCTCGGGATCCAAAGATTGGGGGAAGCTTTTAGGCGGAACAGATATGAACGGAGGGATCGATTTAGGCCTCCATATACTCTGGTCGCAATATATGGCGGACGATGAGGGGAAAATGTAGATTAAGATCCTAGGGCTCTCTTTCTCACACACAACAATCCCATGTTTAGTACTAATTCTTCTTTTAAGTTTAGACTCTTACCAAACTTCTATTTCATTTGGATGTTGGATCTCCTTAATATCCATGATTGTCATGGAGAGGAGAATTGCGGTTCCTATATGTTGCAACCTAAACATTTTATTTTAATTTTTGGTAACAAGAAATGAAGGATTAGGGCCTATTAAAACAACTCCTTAGGTATCAATCGAAGCAAAAAGAGTTAATTGGGGCCTATTAAAACAACTCCTTAGGTATCAATTGAAGCAAAAAGAGTTAATTGGAGAGGGAACCCAATAGTCCAACAAGCCATTTCCTTCCGTATTACCATCTAATTGGCCAGAAAGTCGCTACTTAGTTTTCCTTCTTATAAATATGAAAGCATTCATACTCTGCCTTCCTATAAATATGAATTCATACTTTAAGATGAATGAGGTAAGCATGTGAAAATTTGATTGGCATTTGGTCCAAGATAACATGGTAACTAAATCACCCTCAAGAATGATTTTCAAGCTCTAAAATAAATGAAGCCAAATAAATAAATGAATGAATGGTTGCTTGTAGACCATGCCAAGCACCAACTAATTTTGCACATGACACTAAAGAAGTTGAAAGGAGAATAGCGAAAGGGAAATAGCTAAAGCAAGAAAGATATGCCCTCTATAATCTCGGATGACTGCTCTAGCACCAACTATACTCGAACGAGTGGATCCATTAAAATTCACCTTAACAGAATCTAATTTAGGGGGAGAGGGTGGGAAGGGAGGGGGCCAATCATGATATTAGAATAATTGAAGAACCCATAGAATGTTATGGAGAGGAGTCCCAAATGTCATATTCCTTTGAAATGAGTGATTTAGATTTGATGAATTATTTGGCTTGGCCTATAGCCTATCTAATCACCTAGGTTGAAATAAAAAACTTAATTAAAAAATAGACTTCGTTTCTCACCTTCCATATCCACCAAAGAATATCTATGAGAATAGTTTGGTTAAAACTCATTTGCTCATCGGTTGGACTTTTGAGAATGAAATCTAGAGCATGTTGAATGGTCTAAATGTGAGTAAATATATGATTGTTAAGGTTATTCCACATTCATCTGATCTTGATACTGAAAGAAAGGATAATCAAGAGTCTCGTCACCCATGCTATATCTCTTATAGGTTGTAGCGATAGAAGAGGAACTCTATGAGCTTGAATCATCGGATCCACATGAAGTTTGGGCTAGTCCACATAATAATTATACCTCTATCTGGATAGAAATGGTCAGAGGCTAGCGTCTATTGATTTCTCAAAAGTTGCAGTCTTGTTCGGTATTGAGCCTAAGCCAAGCAGTATATAGAGTGGGATCTATTTAGGCTACCCAACTAGCCTAATCTTTTAAATATATGAAGCGATTTGGAGCGCTTCCGCCCTCTGGCGCACTCTACCATATTTTCTTTCCACCTTAAACCCTTTATGACCCTAGTGGAATGTTGCCCAATCAACGGCTTCATTAACCACCGAGTTGAACATGACACCTTCAATTGTGGTTCAAATTGTTCGCTCCTATATTTTATTATATGGGTACTGATTCTTTATGATACAACTTTTGTACCATAGACTGTTGTACAAGATTGCTATCGCATATTTTATTTTAGAAAAGGATAATTGTGGTATATTTTGAAAATAGAGAAGTATATCTTAGATGTTATTAAGGCATGAATTATGGATAAGGGATAGCCCTTTATCCATAGATGGGTAACCATAAAAATACACTATATTTTGCAATTCAAAAGTTGCACCATAGAGAATTCCATTCCTTATCATATAGCAAGAGCAAGGCGAAGGAATATGATGGCATGTGTAACCCACTTCCATTGAAAGATAGAAGGAGACATGGGGGCACAAATTTGGAAGTGAATACTTGCAATTCCAATAAACTCATCGTCCTAGGACTTTGTGCCAATCCTTGTTTTTATTAGAAAATTGTTTGATTTTGTCCATGTTGGGCATGCTATGATGAATTGAAAGAATAAGGGACTCTTTTCCATGTCTAGATAATGATAATGTCATATATGTTGCCTGATCTATAAGCTAAACAATAAAACTATGAATGCATTTATCAATTAGTGGTAGACTACTTCACAAGCATGCCTTTTCTTTATAATCCTTAAACTTCATTTATAATGTGTAGGGACTTCACTAAAAAAAAGTTATCAAAAAAGTATTATTTAGATTACTTAATTCTTTATAAGTAATCAAGATCTTTCTAATATGATCAAATTCTAACATCTTCATTAGGCTAAAGATTTGAACACAATCAAAATTGAAGCACAAACACCATAATTAACTTATAAAATATAAACTTTGAAAAGACTCGTGTTGTAAAGTCCTCTAGTCCACATAAGCCATAAGCTAGGCTAGGGGTAGCAAGTTGTGTCAATAAATTATAAATGAGTCATGTCAATTTAAGATGGTAATAACAAATTGGTCAATCCAAATCTGACCTATTTATTGATCATTTTAAAAATCTAGACCCAAATTTGACTTGTATATTATTTATGGAGATTACATGATATGAACTATGTAATATCTTGATACGAATGTATAATCTGATTTCAACAACTTATATAACCTAAATACTACTTGTAACATGACTCATGGTCACAATCCCTTTGGATGCTAAATTGCTCAAAGAAATAACCATTGTTCTCTATGACTCCATCAACGAGTAAGTACCAACAATGCTTATAATTCATTATACAGCACCATCTTTATTATAGCAAGTTGATTCATAATACTTTAAACCTTATTTAGATGCTTGGTCACAGACCCTTCATCTTTATATTTCAAATTTATTAACGTTCAAATCAAGAATGCCTTGTTTCTGATAATTTTTCTTTCATACAAGTCATGTAGCTCTTTTTATAAACACTTGGCAGACATATCATATGACAGAATACAATATCCTCTAATCATTATCAAACCGTAGCAATAGCTTTCCGATCTATCCATTCCCATTCATCATTGGATATATCTGTGGGCTTGTGTTCATCTTCTTCAATGGAAGCATACAAATCCTTACAATAAAGAAGGTCTTACATCTAGAATTTCCATATAATCCAATTATTCTCGTTGAGAGGCATCATTCTATTCCCAATACTTGAATCTATCTTCAATCTATATATGAAAAATCTTCGAATGATTTGATATCACTTGTTAGGGAACTAAACCTTCCCCTTCTATGCCATAATTTAAAGGTAATAACAAAAGTATCAAAGTAGAAATAGAAACAAACAACCCAACATAAACAATCACTAATGCATGCACATAATTAAGAGGCAAAGCATATCAAGATTGTTTTACATAGAAAACCCACAAAAGGAAAAACCGTTAGATGAAACCTAGAGCAATGTCATCCACTTTACATAAGAATGGGATTACGATATTTTTTCTAATTAATACTAAAGGCATACAACCATCAAGAGAACTAATAAGTCTTAGATAACAAGCAAAATTTTATCCTTAAATAAAACTAAAGAAAAACAAAGATGAAAAAATCTCATCAATAAAAATGAAATAAAATCTTAAAGAAAAATCACTTGAAGAACATAATATAATAACCTAGTGAAGTGGATTTGATACTGACTCTCTAATTAGAGCACTCCAAATAACTTTTTTGTTTTGCCTTTTGCCTAAGTTTCTAATCCCAGCAGAGAGAAACCTTAGATTTTTCCTTCTCTTCCTCTGCTCACTTTGTCATATTGGAATGGCCTAGAAAGAGGGTAATAGTAAGGGTGGCAGTTGGGTTAACCTAACCTATTACTTTCCCAGCCTAAACACATGGGGGAAGCAAACGATGAATTCATTTAGTAGTGTATAAGTCTACCATATATGAGGAGGGACACCACGGCAGCTTAAATGTGGTTTCTGAGCACAATGGCACAGGAAAAGAATCAGAGTACCTTTCTAGTCTACTTTGGAACCACAGGTTCTGGAGCGTGCAGACAACTTTGAAAGGAGAGATGGCCAGGACATTCCTCCAAAAATCCTCTTTGCATGTCATTCTAGCTTATAAATTATATCTCAATTCATTTATTGGGGCAATCTTTGCTGATCTAATACCCTTTCAAAGCACCGGTCCTTCGCTTCAGACTCCTCCCAACAAAAAAAAAAATTCCATCGTTGGAACCATTAGACCCCGATGTTTTCGTGAAAGAGTCCCGAGAAGTAGTCGGCTTCATAGCCGACTGCAATCGACGCATTGAACAGCACCCGGTCCGAAGCCAGGCGAGCAGGGTATCTGTGCAACCGTCTCCCAGACCAAGCTCCCATGATCCCTCAGTCCGTTCATACCATTTGGATGATATCCGCAATGACATCTTCCCCGGTCTTACCCATTGGCAAAGTCCTAACTTCTATGCATACTTCCAAGCCAATGCGAGCACCGCTGGCCTTCTCGGCGAGATGATTTGCTCCGGTCTGAATTGGGTTCAACTGGATCACGTCCAGCCGCCACCGAGTCGGAGAGTATAGTTATGGACTGGATGGGGAAGATGCTCATTCTCCCATCATCCTTCCTATCCTCCGGTGGCCAAGTTGGTGGTGGCGTCCTGCATGGGAGCACATGCGAGGCCGTGGTGTGCACACTAGCAGCAGCTCGAGACAGGGCTTTAAGCAAGATAGGAGGCGATGGGATCACCAAACTGGTGGTCTATGCTTCCGATCAAACACATTCCGCAGTTCAGAAGGCATCGAAGCTCATCGGCATCCCACCATCCAACTTCCGTGCGATCCCGACATCAGTTGCATCAGACTATGCACTCACTCCCGACTGTATTCGGTCCTCCATGGAGGCCGACATTGGCCAAGGGTTGATGCCCTTGTACCTATCAGCCACGGTTGGTACGACCGCTCTTGGAGCCGTGGATCGACTATTAGAGCTTGGGAGAGTCGCAAACAAGTATGGTGTTTGGTATCACATCGATGCATCTTATGCTGGTAGTTCGGGAATATGCCCTGAATTCCGGCATTACTTTGATGGTGTGGAGCTGTCCAACTCGTTCAGCATGAATCCCCCAAGTGGTTCCTCACCAACATGGATTCCTGCTGCCTGTGGGTCAAGAGCGCATCGTCATTGGTGGACGCCTTGTGCAGCAATGCCGATTATCTCAAGAACAAGGCCAGTGATGCTAAAATGGTGGTGGACTGCAAGGACTGGCAGATCGCGCTCAGCAGGCGCTTCCGAGCCATATAGCTGCGGGTGGTCATCCGGAGGTATGCGGCATTGCAAACTTAATGGAGCACATAAGGAATGATGTCGCAATGGCTAAACACTTCGAGAGGTTGGTGATGATGGACCAGAGGTTCGAGGTGGTGGTGCTGCTCAAGTTCGCATTGGTGTGCTTCCGACTCAAACTGCGGTTCGACAACGATGATGTTTCAGAGTTGAACCCCAGGCTATTGGAGGCGGTGAACTCCAGTGGACGGGCTTTTATGACCCATGCGGTGGTAGGCGGAATGTTTGTCATACGGTTTGCGATTGGAACAACCCTAACGGAGAGGCGGCTTGTGGAAGCAACCTGGAAGCTGATTCAAGCCAAAGCGGACGGTATATCTTGATCGATGGTACAGTAAGTGTGCTATCTCCGAATAAAAATTTTGCGTGTTGTAGTTTACGTTTATCAGTTCATGTCTCTGGTCAGCCGATGAAGAGCTTTGTAACGTGTTACATGACGTACTCGAGTTACAAATTTATTTTAGTAAATGATGTTTGTTCTGCTGTATCAATGAGGGCAAACTCCCACCATCGTGGGCCGTCTCTTTTACTGTCCGTATAAACAAAACTGAACTTGTATGCTGTATATAGCTAACACACAGAAAGGCTACTTTTTTTAAATGCTTGAAGAGTCCTCTTCATTTGATCCACTCAATGGAGGCTACTTGGTAGGCTAAAGCGGACGGTATATTAGTCCATGGTTCACGACAGAAAATTTCTCCTTCCAATGATTCTATTTAGTGTGCTTCTTTTCTTTAATGTTATCTCCAAGTAAATATTTGATCAGTTCACGACTCGGGTCAACCATAAAACAGCTCTATAAACTATTACAGGCTAAATATGTCACTGCGCGCAATGATGGAGCGGTTAAATGATCCCAGGGCAACATCACTCAACATGGAACATTAGCATGTTTTATTGGGAAGCCATATTAAAAATTTTGTTTCTTGGAAATCGGTTTATACAAGGTATTAGGTCCAAGATCTTCAACCGCATAGCAGTAGCAACATCTCTTTTGCGACATGATAATTACGCCCTTATATGCATATGAAGAATCCTCTTGCCGTGTGGCAACCGAGTGATTTGTTGTCAAACTTAGCATTCTCTGATCGAAGAAAGATGCTTTAGGATGTCGATAAACTCATGAGTTGCACCGATCTTCCCTTATCATCGGGTAAAAGAATGTCTGTGTGCACTATAATAGATCCTTGTTGCATTACTCTTTTGGTCTTGGTTGAAAGCGATCCTGATCGATCGATCTATGGAAGGTCAGAATTCTATACTGGTGCGGCAGAGGTGGCCCTCGGCTAGGCCTACAATGCTGAAGGCTTAGCCCAACAAGCCCCTTGCCTAGCCCTCTGACAGCCCAAATAATGGTTGGCAGGCATAAGCTAGAGGTAACCTAGGACTGACCCATTGGATCAAATGCATTCACCTCAACAGCCTAGTGAGAATGAATTAAATCTCGAAGTCCATAGAACTTTGAACTCTTTTAGAAAAAAACCCACTGTAGTTGGTTTCCACCCTAGCAGAAGCAAAGGGTTATCACTGTGCAATTGGACCTGAGTTGCACTTGAAGGAAAACAGGGAAACTCTGCTGGAAATGAGCCACCGGATGATACTGGAATTGCTGTTATGCTGTAAAGTGAGTGAAAATTAGGAATCGGTCTTGGGCTCTATGCGGAAGGCTACATAGGCCATGTTATCGTCAAGATGCTAATAGGGAAATCTCAGACATAGGACAACGTCATCGTTTGTTCTGATCAAGGTTATCAAGTTGTAAGTTACTGTTCCTCTTATGTTGATCAAAGTTATCAGGGAAATCTCACCAAGTTATCAGACATACTTTATATCTATCTATGATGCTAGGGGGCAGGGGCAAAGAGACCTCTTCCCACCTCTCATGTTCTAGCGAGCAAACTAAATATATTTGTACTGATTTACAACCAATTCTCTGTGCATTACAAACATGATAAAAATAAGCAAGAAAATAGAAGCATATATCCAACAATTCATCATGAAAGAAGAGCTACTTGTTTACCCTAAAAAAGAGAGAGAGGACAGAGAATTACCAAAGAAACAGAATGAAGAACACCCTTGCCATGAAATGTTACTGGAAAGCCCTTCCAATTCTCACGTCGGAACCGGAGGGGTCTCCTACCTTAGGAGAAATCTCCGCCGTTGGATACACCGGGATCGCCCCAGGATATCTCATCAAACCTCCACCTGCCGGCACATCATACCCTCCTGCCCTTACCGGATACCTGTGCGCCTCGGCCACCGCCAGCCGTCCCGTTGGTGGGCCGGCCACATAAACAGGACCGACGTGAACTGGATTAGCCATGACTCCCTGAACCGGTTGCTGATACCCGACCGGAATTTGACCCCCAGGCGCTGGTGCCAGAGGGTGAAGATACGGCATGGGTACAGCAACCGGCCGGACCGGCAGGCTCCCTCCGTGGACAGGTCCCGGTACATAATAAACCGGAACCGACTCAGGCACGTACTGCCAGACCGGGTTGCTAGCGTATCCTCCCGGATGGTTGACTTGCGGTTCGATCGGAACGCCCCGGTTTTCCTCGCCCTCTGGTTTGGTCTTGAGCGGCGGGACATCGGGAACCTGCGCAGGCGGCGCGGATGAGGCGGAGCTGTAGTGAGGGGACGGCGTGGCGGGGGCGGGCGAACCGGGGTCCGAGAAGTTCTCGTGGGCCGGCCGGATTTTTTGCTTCGGTGCCGGCTCGTCCGAGTTGGTCTCGAGGCCGAAGAGGTAGTCCGGGACCTCAGAGACGATGGAAGAGGCCTCGGAGCGCCCGCGCTCGAGAGCGCCGCCAGTGCTGTTGAGGGCGTCGACGAACCAGTGGTCGCGGACAGAGGCGGGGCCGTCGAGGACGGAGCCGAAGGGGCCGGAGGAGTCGTCGGAAGGGGGGAAGAGGAAGAGACGGAGGCGGGGTGTCCTTGCGACGGCAGCGGCGCCGCCGCCTGGAGAGGAGGTGGAGAGGCGGTCGTACTCGTCCATCATGTTCTCGACGTCCTCGTCGGAGGTGACGGAGATGAGAGCATCGAGATCCTCGTTGGGAAGCTGGTACCTGATAGAGAGGAGGTGGGGATCGCTGCCGGCGAGCTTGGAGAGCTTGGAGAGGAGGGCGGAGAAAGAGGTGAAGCGGGGTATGGCGACGATGCGGGTGTCACCGCCGACGTAGCGGAGCTGGTGGTCGTGGGGGCGGGGGAGGATGCGGCCGCCGAAGCTGCACATGAGGCGGACGCGTGGGGCGGACGGATCGTCGAGGTGCCACCGGGCTGGTGGAGGGGGCGGACGGCCGGACCGCGGAGTGGAGGTGGCGGAGCCCGTGGCGGAGGAATCGGGGTCAGATTGGTGGTTGGAGGTCATCGTCATAGATCCCTGTATTGTCGTCTTCCCACAAAGGCCCATGTTAGGCAAAAGAATGACGTTATTATTATTATTATTATTATTATTTTGGTTCTTTTTTGGATGGTAAGATGTGATGGGAATTGGATCAGCATAAAACCAAGTAGTATTCTAATTTATTTATAATGATTGAGGCATCTTTGGTTACGATGATGGTGCGCTCCTCAACGTGGGTATTGATGGGACCAGTATTAGGTTGTGTGTTTCAATCATTTGGAAGCTTTATTATTTATCAGTCCGCTTCGAGCGTGAATTATGTTGGCATAAGACGCGCATGTCAAGTGCCAAGCTTAGTGGTTAAGGCGCTCTGACCCTCTCTCTCCCACGCAGACAAATATATATGTGTATGTGTGCTATACAACCATTCGGAAGCATTATTATTCGTCACTCTTCTTGGAGTAAATTGGGCCGGCAGAACTGATGCTCACATGCAAGTAAAGTACAAAATTTATGCCTATGAAAAAGAGATTTAGCTATATTTAAATATAATTAAATTTAAATTTAATAATTTTTTATATTTTTAGATTCATATGGTTTATAAATTTTAAAGATAAAAAAATAAAAATAATAAAATAATTTTATAATCCGTATACATTTAAGGATAAAAAAAGTGATTGAATCCTTGATTACGTTCGAATGTAAACAAATCTATCCTTTTTCTTCTTTTCATATATATATATATATATATATATATATTGGCTACACGTCTTCTCTATGGATTCACATGGATCTTAGGTTCACTTTATATTTTTCATCTTTGATATGTAATTTGTGTGAGTACAAGAATAAAAAAAATAATTAGATTTGAGACATTTTCTGTAGATGAGATTTGTGGAAAGGACGATCGGATCTATGGAAAGGACGATCAGATCTAGCAATATATATAGAGATAGAGAGGTGCATTTAGCTATATTTGAATATAGCTAAATATAAATTCAGTTACCTCTTCCATCCTTAAATCCACACAATTCAGAGATCCTAAAGATAGAAAAGATGAAAAAGTTGGGACAGCTTTGGGATCCGTATAAATTTAAGGATGATGGAGATGATCAGATTTGGCTACATTCGAATGTAACCAAATTTATCTTTTTTTTTCTCTCCTTATATATATATATATTTATATAGTCACAATTACTGACCTTTTTTTGTTAGATTTGCTTGTTCCTGTTTTAAGAACATCGATTTAAAGAAATATTATTGAAACAAAAATAATATTCACCATTAACCTCCAAATCTTATGTGAGCTCATCACAAGGCACTCTATTCAAATATGGGTTTTTAAATGGTTAATGTGTTTTACTCATGAAAATTCTTTAAATTAATACATTTGTCATAACATTATTCATTACACTATAATTATATGCATACATTTAATTAAAAAATATAAAAATATATTTACAAATGATCATAACACATTCTTACAATGACCTCCTATTGAAGGTTAATAATACATTTAGTTGAATTTTTCTATTGAGAGTAATACGAAGATCAATGGTGTTTATAAATTCATGAAACACTAACTCCAAGCTAGTTGGCCCTTTGATTTAAGACAAGATTTTTTTTTTTTTTCTTGTGAAGGTAAGCTGAGATATGTTTCAAAAAATCCACATTATGGGCAAAAACGTTCAAAACGCTTGTCATAACAAATCAAATGCTTTGCCTATAAGTTGTAAACACATTTAAAGCCTCCTTGACCATCTCAACGTAGAAAAAGTTCCTGCCATATATGACGCATGCTCATTACTACGAGAGTACACAACAATTTGGTTGAGATCGAATTAAAATCAGGTGCCAGCTTGACGCTGCCTTGGTTCATTGTATGGCACCAGATTTTATTTTTATTATATTTCATAATATCCTGTATGGTAGGCAATGATGTGATTGATAAATAAATTAATAAACAGTTCAAGCATGCAACTTCTACCATATTCGATTTGGTGGAAAGAGATGTCTAAATTAGTCATTACAGCTGGCATGCCATCCGCAGGCAGAGTACAATCTTTTAGGTGCTATATTCCATCAGCATTAATTTCTAAGTAAAAACGTATCCTATTTCTTTTAAATAAAAATTTTTTAAAAAAATCTAATTTTATTAGATCAATATTTTAGTATGCAAATAATTAAATAGAAAGAATAAAACAATATATTGACCAAATTACTCATAAGTAACATCTTTTGCTGATCAAACTAACATCTTTTGTTGATCAAACTACCTATTTGGGAATCTTATTAACACTGCAACAAAATAAAAAAAAAATTTAAATTACATGAATGTTAATGGAAAATATTATGATGTCAAAACAACAGAATGTAAAAATTCTCATTCTTTATTTAGAATAATAAAACTGAAAAATACCGGTTGTATGCAATTTATTAAATCAATGGAGGCTCCCAGGAACTCACTAAAAAAAATCCTTAAAAACGAAAAAAGAAAAGATGGGCAGCGAAGGAATCAAAAATATATGACTAATTTTCAGAGCTATATGTAAATAGAACAATCATACTACAACATAAAATTTCATCATCATGATTTTTTCTCCATGGAGAAAAGAAATCAAAAATTAATTCTAGAGATGGAGTTATAAATACCTAAAATTAATTTGCAGAAGGCGGAACGGGGGCTCCTCTATGGTTTCGGTTCTTGCAGAGAGAGAGAGAGAGAGAGAGAGAGAGATGGGAAAGAGGGGTGGGGATGATGGAGAGCGGAGGGTTTATTTTGGCTTTGTTTCAACAACAAATGGCCAGTGGGAGGAAAAGGTTAACGCATGGTCGGCTGGCTGCTGCGTGGAAGTGGGCCCTACGCTCTTCTTAAATATCGTGCATTGTGAGGTGGCCTTAGTTGGTTCGCCTTTCTTCGGCGGTGCGGTGGAGCCCAGCCCGCCCGTGGCTTGCATGCGTGTATTATTTAGTCGTACTGCGATTCGGATTTGGACGCGACGAGGGAGCTCGCCGTTCCAAGTTCCTGAGTCCGGTGGGTTGGTCCGTGTCTTATTCCATCAGCGCAAACCGAAACAACCCACAGAAAGAACCGCGCACCGCGGCTCCACAGACAAAAAGAAAACCAGAAAGAACTGGGCGCTGCAGCTTTAGCGCCCGAACAACCCCCCACCGCTTTTAAAAAAAAAAAAAAAAAAGCCCGATGAGATGGCTGTGCCTAAAACTGGACGTGCAAGGGATTTCAAAAACTAATATTTTAGAAACAAATGAAAAAAATCTTATACTGTAGGATGTGTCCCGGCCTGAGCTGGCTGTCCTATTTTGGTTTAGTAAGGACCTCTCTTTCCGACTAGCATATTCTCTGTTCCCAACGTGTAAGGGAAATAGGATTTGGATCTATACCAAGCAACACATGATACAAAAGTTGAAGCCAGGAAGTGGTGATTGAACTCCAAGTGATATTCGGATATGTTGATTTGCTGTGTTTTTAGGATCATCATAAGTTTAAGAGATGAAGATATGCCTTTTTTTTTTTTATGTGATTGTATGTTTTTTTTATAAGTAAAAAATTCAATAAGCCATCATCTAATTTTACTTCTTAATTTATTGATAGGATGAGAGAACAACGGAAAATTGATTTGTTGGTAAAGAGATAATACATAAGTCCTATGTTTGTGTTAAACCATAGAAACCATTAGACATCCTTTGTAACACGGCATTCCTAATGCCTTGCTTGACATTCATTATGGGTTATGCGTCCGAAGCTACCACATTATTCTTCAAGAACTCAATCAAAAAGATTAGTTAAAAAATATTATTTTATTTTTTAAATATATATAAATATTCAAAACCTAATATAATATCGATATGAAACTAAATATAGGCTAAAAACATGGTCAACAAATTTTCTTTTCCCTACTTGCACCTTTGCGAGATGTCATTGGCTTATGAAAAGAGATAACATTTTATTATTTCAAAGCCATAACTCAAAGATTAAGATTGATTTTTGTTTATATGTACACATAACCCTTAATATCCCGCCAAAGAATTATTACTAGTTTAAATAGCGATTGCCTCAAAGGTAATTGTCACTAAGCTGAAGAAAAGAGGCCTAATAGGACTCATTGTCCGGATGACATGGTTCCCTCCACAAGCGCTTTACGAGATCTTGGAGAAAGATTATTTAGACTGAAAGATGTGATTTTTGATCTTTCTTTATCATGTTTGGCAGTGGCCATGCAAGTAACCATGTCAAGAGGGGAAGAGGTCTCTTTGCATCCCTTGTCCATGGAACTTTGTCAGAATATTAATCCTTATTCCAGGGTCATAATTTTGCTATGAAGCGTCTTGAATTTAGAAAATAGATTGCAGAACGAGTCTATTGGATCGGCCTTTTGCCCAACGCTGAGGCCCGCTGCAGAAGCTAGGATTACTACTTCGTATTTTGTGGCTTTTTTGGCAGGGAGCAGGACCAAGCTCTGACAGTGCCATTGTGGGAGTGAAGCACAAAATCATAATAGAGTGTCCCACTTCGGTGCAAATAAAGATCATCACAAAATTAAAGAAGTGAGATGACAATTTGGTCTTATGCAGTAAAAGCCTTTCAATTTGTTTTAACTTAACTAACTTTAGCATAGTGTGATTCTCAGGCACAATGCATTCAATTAGGCTCATGTGACTGAATTCAAGGTACAAACGCTTGTGAGAGTTTAAAAATATTTTTGAATGATTTTATAAAGTATTTTAAGCTTTACTAAAAGCTGTTAAAAACTTTACTTAATTTCCTAAAAGCATCACTTAACATGTATTGGAAAGCAATTTTTATTAAGTTAAAGGTTATAGATTAGAACCGAAAGAATAATAATATTTAATATTATAATATAATTTAGTATAAAATAAAATAATATAATAATATTATAAAACTATAATATAGTATATAAATATAATATTGCTATATCATATAATAATATAATTTTGTAACATTATTATAATAATATATCATAATTTTTATTATTAGATAATAATGATCATAATTTTAATAATATATTATAATATAACTATTAAATAATAGTAAAATAAAATATTATTATATTTTATACTATATTATAATATTATTTTTAGTATTATTATAATATGATATTTTTATGTAATAATATTATTAAAATAATTTATAATAATAATTTTTAATAGTTTTGATGGATGAAAGTATTATGCAATGCTTTTTATCATTTTATTTTAAAAGAATTTTCTTAGTTTATTTATCAAATAAATATTAAAATTTTATATCATTATAAAAATGTAATTACTTAATAGCAAATAATTTTTTTACTTTTTTTAAAAAATTATTCCACCCATAACTCTATCAAACAAGGCCTAAACCTATCAAAACAATACCAGAGAAGGTTGGCGTTTGTTTCACTTGATTTATACACACCACAATTTCTACAGTTTGGAGACAAGCTCGAATACTCTTAACGTCCAACGTTCAGTTCCATGCTGTCAGTAACAAAAATGGATGACTTGCAATATATCAAAAAAAAGCTACACCAGCAGTGTGGCAATCAACAAGTCTCTTCCATGTCACCTGGCCCTTCTAATCTTTAGCCTGTGTGAAAGTTGAACTCATCTTGTTGCATCTATGGACTTCAAAGCAAACAAAACCTGGAAGTTTCTTAAGCAATTCATAATTCCATTTCCAGTGACTTGAGCTTCAAACGCATTATCTCAACTGGCCATGTAACACAGTTTCTTTCTCCTGGCCGGCAAGATTGCATAACTTTCCCCTCTGATGTGCATCTTCTTCAGGCCCTCAGTTGAGTAGGACTGAGCCAATCTGGTGCCATGTTTCTTGGTCTAGCTTTTCAAGTTGAGCGGAAGGGGCGATGTGCATGATGGTCATGGTCGCCGTCCTTGATAGCCTCGGCTTCCCTCGATTAGATAGTGGTAGGAACCCTCCCTATGTTATTGCGGGTGATCGAAGTGCTTCAAACTCGCTTCACTAAATTCGCCTTCTTTAGCTACAGAATCACGTCCTATGTTAATGCTCAGTTTCAGAGCTTCTTCAACCTGGATCAAGTCGACAAGGATCAGGACTTACCCCAACTGCCAACAACAAAACCCTTAAACACTTGAAGATGAGAGAGAATTTAAGCACTTGGAGCTGAGAGAGAACCAAGCCCCCTGGGCATGTGCTCAAGCAAGAAGCACTATAATACATCTAGGCATGTTAGCCTTTCAAGCGATGTGATCTCAGATGGCATTCTCTCCAGATTATGACAAGCTCGGAGACCTAAGATCCCACGACTGGTAATGATGTCGGGACTTAGGATTGGAATTAAAAAGAATTGGATACAAGCTCACCATCCAAGTTAGATTCTAAGGGATACAGGATAACTTCCATCCAAAGAAACTTTACTGGGTTACAGGGCTTTAAGAACTCACCACTCTATAGAAAATCTACCAAAGAAATATAGAGTTTGATAAGAGAAGGAAGATCCTCTCCAATACTTGTATCAAAATTTTTACCCTCTTCCTCTTTAAAGGCTTACATGACTAAGTATTTATAGAAGACTCGTAACGATCCTTCAAGCTTGAGTAAATTCTAAAATTAATATTACCTAATGACTTTAAGGTATTATCAGATTACTATGCTCATTTAATATCATGGAGAAATGAAAAGACTTAAAAAGATAGAATGATTTCTTTCTATTCTTGAGTAGATGAGGCTGTATGATCCTTTTTGAGAAAATCCATTATAATTTTCTAAAGAAAACTCCAAATCAAGATCCATAAAATGCTTTGGAATTCTGACTTGTTAAGCTTTTCAAGAATATATTACTTGCCTATAAAAGTCTAGAAAATAACTCTAGATTTAATTTAAAAGTTAGTCCTTAAAAAAAAAGTCTTGAACAAAAACTAAGAGACCATTAAAAGCATCTTTAGTCCTTTTGGTTCCCAAGTCATTACCATCAACGAGGACACTCCTGTGTCAGGTGAGCTTGCTGATAGAAGCTGGAACTTCATCGATGCTTTAGACGTTCCAAAAGCTGCTTTTGAAAGGCCCAAACCATTCCAAGAATTCAGGGTCCTCTACTTCGATATGAAGTTTGGCAGAACTCTGCTAGTTCCCAAGTTGAAGAACGGTGGCTTTCCTCATCGCGATGAACCTATTTCGTTCAAGCTCCGCTAACTGAAGTTGAGTCATGTTGAAAAACTATTTGGGTTGAACAAATGATCCACTCTATCATCAAAGCTCAAATGCCTAGACTTCATGGCATGGTAAGATGTATAACGAAAAGGCAAACGGAGTGCAGCAATACGCAACCGTCTAGGGAGAAGTGGTGGTCTTTGTAAATGGGTTCAATCAAGCCATCATTGATGAACTCTTTCAAGTAGCCTTGTACTAGTTTTTCAGCAGTGGTGTCACTTGTGATGGTCACTTGGCCCTCCTCTCTTGATTGGTAAATCTTCTGAAAAGATGGAGGAAGAAAAGAGGCAGCCTTCCAATTGAGGGTTGGATTTGCTATATTTTTGCTGAAGACAGCTTACGTTATCAGGACTCTATGGGTACTAATAGCTGGATATGCCACCATCCAACTCTTGAGGTGTTGTCTTGACAACAAATCTTAAAGAGTGATCGGATAAGACGGCGTTGTTGTGCTTTGATACAGCAGTGAGTAGCTTGAGAAGGGGCATAGTATGTTCTTTCAATTCGGCATTCCAATCTCTCCAAGTCTGAGAGAGACATTCTTGATGAACTGGACCTCTCCCTCGATCTTGTTCAACAGACAATCTGTAGCAAACCAGTACCTCACTGAAAGAGGCACCATCTATAAGTGAAGGCTGATCATCCTTGAACTTGGCAGCAAGGCTATTGACCTCAGCCAATTGCTTCAACAGCAGGAAAAAAAAAAAAAAATCTGCAATACCTTCAACAAACTTCTTTTTTTGACAGAAATACCTTCAACAAACTTCAAAGAGACATGGAGAAAAGAGGACAGAACCAAGTGAAACTGAAAGATAAAATAATGAGAGATGGACGAGGGACTCACAACATAGGACTTATTAAGTAGGCCATACATGAAGCCTTGCAATAGAATCAAAATTGATGCAGAAAGTTCCATTCCAAACCAGCTATCTCCTTGGAAAATTCTAGTAGCCTTGTCGAGAATCCTAAGGTGACAAGGTTCCATCAATTTAATCTCATAAATGACTTCAAAGACCAAGGATAAATGAAATAAGGCTATTTGTCCAGCCCCTTATCCATCTGCATCAGCATAGGAACTCCTTTTCCGAACAAATCCATTACATTCTTATCCATCAGAATAGCCCCCTATCCTTTTTACAATTAAAAAAAAAAAAAAAAAACCATGTGGACAATGAACAGCATCTTAGAAAAATATCTTGGTTCAGATTTCTCTCCTAACTTTGATCACGATTTGCCACAACACTGAATCCTGTATGGTTTTCAAAGGATATTGTCTACGGTTTTATGAGCAAGGACGGCATGGAGTAACATACCACGAGAAGGATTCGTTTGGGACTCCAATAAACCGAGTGGAAGTGCTGACACCAAAGCACATTGTTACTGTGATGACTGAGACGGGTGAAAGGAGACGATAGCAAATCAGTGCTGTGTGATAAGTCGTATGTGAGCAAAAGTTTTGCTGGAGTAGAACGAAGAGATGGAAGATAACGGTTGTTGTTTGGGTAGGAATGCCGTTGTATGTTGCAAGTGAATGCAGAAGGTGCAGCCATGTCAAGCAGCTGATTGCTAGAAGACTGCTGCTTACTTTGATGTGGTTTCTGATATCTAGCATGGGAAATATAGGATACTTTAGAGACAAAATGAGTAAAGGAATAAGGCTGGATTAAGAGTTGCTTTTTAATATAGTTTCGACTTCTAATTGAAATCAATGAGGTCTCTCATGAAGTCTAAGAAATTTAATAAGCACAAGGTCTAGATTTGATGGATCATTTCCATTGATGAAGAAAAAATAGGACTAATAATTTAAATTTTATATTTTCTGAAGGTCTAGTGAGTACCATTTCCATAATTCACCAAAAGAACAATTTGATAGTTAAATGCATCTACTTGCAGCTTATTAATGTACTTGAAGAAAAAAAGTTTAGTGAACCTAGATTTCTTGTGAGCTATTTGATCAGATTGTGAGAGAATAGAGGGTTTATCTTTTTTTTTGCAGCATATTAATGTACTTGAAGAAAAAAAGTTTAGTAAACCTAGATTTCTTCTGAGCTATTTGATCAGATTGTGAGAGAATAGAGGTTTTATCTTTTTTCTGACTGTAGAGAATACAGGGTTTATCAAACTGCTTAAAAAAAGAATTAGTTCATGCAGGGTCAGCCCATAAAAATCAAGAGAATCTTTTATTAACAATTGACTTAAAGTTTATAAATCTGCGCACAGAGCAGATCGCAAACTAATCTTATTTTTTAGTAAAAAAATCCAAACTTTGAGAAGTTTAAGGTCAAAAGGTTACATTAAAGAGGTGCATAGATTTGGAGTGGGGCTAGAAATGAACGAAAAGAGAATTGCAGGGTCAAAGTAAAACCAGTTTCCAGGAAAATATAGAACTTTGGTATATGATCAATTTGGATGACTTTATGTATGAAAGAGTTGCAACTTCATTGAGGCAAAATGCTAAATATTGTTGGAATTGATGCACTTCCAATTTCCTATGTGCTAAAGTTTCTAGTTCAGATTTCTCTCGCTATTCTATATTGATGAAGATTTAAGTATCTGATCACACCGCCATGTGGAGAAGTTTCAAGAAATTAGATTTTTCTTAAGATTGTCATTCCCTATGTTTCTAGATTACAGATTTTTTGTTAATGTAGGAAAGACCTTCATTATATCTAAAGTTGTCATCCACAAGGATAAGTAGGGAACCTTGTCAAGCCTTGGTTGTAAGATTCAAAATATCAAGTAAAAAATATACATGAGACCATACACTACCTACACTCTCAAAGCCAACATTTGGTATCAGAGCAGAAGATCGTTAAGTCCAAATACCTGCCAAATTTGTTCAAAAATCACCATACCATACAAGCCACAACCCGCCACTTCAAAATCCTTCTACACTAATTTCCAAATTCCCATCCCACCAGCCACACACCTAGCAACCTTTCAATAGCCAATAAATCAAAATTGCCATCTTCTTTATTTGTTTGTCCTCACCAAATTGTCGCAAGACCAAGAAAAGATGGCGTCCACCTCTTCAACATAGTCGGTGGTGTTAATGTTTCAATTTCAGCATTTGATGGAGAAGACTATGAATATTGGAAAATTAAAATGAAGACTCTGTTGAAGTCCGAAGGTTTATGGAGTACCGTGGAGAAAGATTACGAAGAACCGGAGAATGAAGCTCGACTCCAAGGAGGCGTAAAGACAAAGCTTGGGACGGGAGTCTCCAAGGCAATTTTTTCAAGAATCATGGGTGTGAATTCGGCGAAGGAGGCTTAGGATATTTTGAAGCAAGAATTTCAAGGCTAGGATAAGTTAAAAAGTTTGCATCTTCATGCCTTAAAAAAGATTTTCAAACATTAACTATGAAAGATTCTCAAAGTGTGAAAGATTATTTTTCAAGGCTTATGGAGATTGTTCATCACATATGATCTTATGGTGAAAAATTTCTGACCAAGCTGTTGTTGAGAAAATTTTGAATAGTTTGGCCGGGAAATATGAGTATATTGTTGCAGCCATTGAAGAATCAAAAGGCATCTCAATTCTATCAATCCGTGAGTTCATGGGTTCATTGGTGTCCCATGAAAGAAGAAGATTGAAGTATGCAAACCGAATCAAAAATGCTTTTCAGTCCAAAGTCAATTTGAAGTTTAAGAAGTTTTCAAACAAAGGGGATTCGAACAATGACCAACAAAAGTCAAATTCAAAAAAGAGAAATCAAGACTCCAGTAGAAAAGAAGATAATTCCAAATTTGTGAATTTTCAAGAAGAAAAGAAAATTTAAAAAGGATGTTTTGAAAAGCTCTAAGCCTTTTTGTCAAATTTGGAAGAATGCAAATTACTCCCCTTCAAATTGCTGGCATAAAGACAAACCTAAATGTCATTATTATAAAAAGTTTGGACATGTTGATAAAATTGCTGATTTAAGACAAATAATCAAGTTAATTTTTCAACTGAAAAAGAAGAAGAAAAAAGAGAGGGGAGCCTTTTTATGCATGCCAAATAGTTTCCCATGAAAAGAATAATATTTGGTACCTTGATAGCTATTCTTATTGTTTGCATTTAGCTAGATGCCTTAAATTTTATAGGAAATGATGAGAAGATGATGCAAGACTTCAAACAAGATATGATGAAGACTTATGAATTGACCGACTTGACCTTATAAATTATTTCTTGGGGATTGCAGTATCCCAAAGGATGGAATCTTTTTTTTATAAATGAAGTGCGAATCCTTAAAAAATTCAAAATGCTTGATTGCAACCTTGTTTCCATCAGTGAATAAAAATTGAAGAAAGATGATGGAGCCAAGCAAGTTGATGTCACTGTCCATAGGAGCTTAATGTAAAAGCTAAGTCAAAACCACCATGGAACTGCCAAGAGAATCTTGAGGTACTTGAAGGGTACAACTGATTGGGGTATAATGTAAAGGCAATGGAAGATTAAAAGTTGATTAATTATTTTGTTAATGATTAGACTGGAAGACTTAATAACATGAATAAGACATCATGGTATATTTTTTCTTTTGATTCGAATGTTTGTTGTTGGATATCAAAGAAGCAGCAAATAATTGCACAATCTTTAGCAGAATATGTGGCAACATCGAAGGCAACTTTTAAAGTTATTTGGCTTAGAAAAATTTTGAAAGATATTGAAAAACCATAAAATGAAGGAACTATGTCATAATGTGACAACAAATCAGCTATTGCCTTGGGCAAAAATCCTATCAGTCGTGATCACACAATAATTTCATCGGAGAAGCATTTGAGAAAGGAGAAATTCAACTCAAGTTCTATAGGACCCAACAACTTAAGAGGGAGTGTTTGAATTAATACACTTCCCATTTCTTAAGTGCTAAAGTTTCTAGAACAGATTTTTCTCATTATTCTATTCAAATATCTCACATCTCCGTGTGGAGTAGTTTCAAGAAATTGGATTTTTCTTAAGATGGTCATTCCCAATGTTTCTAGATTACAAATTTTTTAATTGAAAAGTGTTGATGTATTTAATGTAGGAAAGACTTTCATTGCATGTCGAGTTGTCATCTACAAGTACAAATAGGGACCTTGTCAAGCCTTGGCTTCAAGCTTCAGAATTAAAGTAGACTTCAACCCTGCAGTAGCAACACAATTTCCTACACTATCTACACTCTCAAAACCAACAAACGTTAGAAAACTCCAATCGTACATGCTGAATACCAAATTCTTACAGAATAGAGAGACTGCTTCATTTTCACTTCTGTGCACCACACTTCTGCAGATATCAAGTTGCCAATCAATTATTATCCTGAAATCTCATAAAGAGATCATAAAACAAATTTTGATCTAAATAAGCTGTTCTTGGTTGACTTCTTTGTTGTCAGTGCGGCAGCATCACCAGCCTTTGCCTATGAGCCACAACCAATCAAGTGTAACCCCTGAAAATATACCTGCCAGAAGAAATAGCACGAGCAAGTTCCCCAGTGCATTTTGCTCAGGTGCCTGCACAACCAAAACTACTCAGTCCTCAGTCCAAAATTATTTCCTGCAATAATATTTAGAGACTCTTGCAGAATCACATTCAATATTTTAATAGCAAATCTTTATCCTCTTTTTCGAAGGTGTTTGATTTTAGGTTGGGTGGCCTTGGTTTGGTTCCTTTTTTTTTTTTCTTTTTTTTTTTTCTATTTTTGTGTGGTAGGCAAGAAAACGATATTGGCGTTAATGGTAACGGTGAGTTTCGACAACGACGTGGAGAAAGAGGATGACACGATGAAAAAAGAGTGGGGGGATGACACAGCGGTGCTTTAGCTGAAGATGGTGGCGATAGTGGCAATCTTGGTGGTGTAAGTGACCAAAGGGGTGGTCCTTGGGGGCAAGGCGATGCCGGTCATAGTCCTGGTGAGCCGTGGCCCGCCCACCTCCCTGCCCGTGGTTTGGACCGTTTTCCCTTTTTATTTCCTTTTTATTTTTGAAGGAAATTTTGGACCGTTTTCTCAGTCATATTTACATATTTACAGACTCGGTCAGGGCCTGGTTCAAGGTCCTCATGCTGAGAGGAATGGCTGATGGCAAAAATTATAAATTTGAGGGGTGAGGAGGGTTAGAAATGGGAATTTCAGAGAGAACAGGATGAGGAGGGTAGCCCTCCATCGTGCTCACATCTGCTTCCCCTAAATTACAATGGTCCCACCAAACACTTTGAGCAAATGACGGTTCAGTGATCTTTTAGAGTTAAGCTAACCTAAGGTATTTGGTCCAATTTAAATTGACATTTTCCAGATCAATTTATAAATAGTGATGTCAAGGCTTCATATATACTATCAACGAAGTAATGGGTGTGCTTTGAGATATATTAAACTACTTTAGTGCATGTGATCGATGTGGTTCTTTTTGGACAAAATGGTTTACTGACCTTGAATCCTTTGGGTGCTGCAGTAAGTACACAGACAGTAAGGTAACCATTGCTGAGCCCTAAATACGATGTCAACATAATCATCCACCCTTGGTCTCCATACTTTGCTGTGAAGTAGAATGCTGGAATGAGTAAGAAACGTGATAGAATTGCAAGCATGAGACCTTTCCGTGATGTCAACTTGAGCCATTCTAAAACAGGTAGATATCTCCCTATGAAGTCCCATACGTTATACATTGCAATCAAGACAAGTGCATACCTAAATGACAAGCAAGATAAATATGAGCAACATCAGTTAATCATAGTAGACAGAAAGTTCAAAGGCTTTATATTTCAAAAACCGCATGGAACACACTAAGATCCACAAAATTTTCACTTCATTCTGACCTCCAAATTTTGAAAAGATAGCAAAATGGAACAACATTAACTAAGCATAATATTTCACAGGTCAATTTCTTTCAACAGAGAAACAAACTTCACAAGCAAATGAAGATGCTAATGGGTTGTAAGAACCAATATGCTGAAATGCAAGGGAAAATGTAAATTATGGAAATGTCAGCTACCTGCTCAGAGTTAACAGCTTATATTATATGGATATGAGCCATTATATAACAAATTATGCAGGCTTGGATTTCACTTCATTTATAACTGAATCTAAAACAAATTGGAAATACTGACAGAGCATGACACATTACTCACTCGAATACTTACCATGAACCCAAGCTGTGGGAGCCAGTATCTTCGGACAAGAATCCAGGGAAAATTGATAATGTCAAGACATAGATCAGATATACATCAATTGCATAATCTATATTTTGCAATAACAACTGTTTGCTTGTCAAACGCTCAAAGAGTTTTGGGTCCTCTTCAACCTGCAAGGAATATAGACTTTAATGTGGAAACAAAACTTCTATTTCTAAAAGAAGCAGCTTACAAATTAAAGGTTTTGAAATAGCTATGAAACTCTCGACAAGATACAGACTCCTTGACCATGTTGATGGTGGACGCCAGCAGCAGCAAGATCAGCAGAAACTGTCTTAGATCCTTCTGAAGCTGCTTTTGCTCGGTAGTACTTCACAATCGGCACTTTGGGGAAGATGAATGCATACAAAAGAACACAGAGTAGCTCGAAAAATGTGGAGATTGCGAAGAACATCACTGCAAGAGGGGTTAAAAATGACAATCTTTTATAAATTCCCTGATGATTCATATCAACTTCATACTGTGAAAAATACTAGAAGAGAACAGGAACTGATATGATAATTAGCCAATATAATCTATGCTCAATTTATGTTCCAGGTATGGTATATCTCACAGAGAAATTTTGTGTACGTAGCAGGGTTCATGACCTAAAGAACATCATGAATCATTTGGTGTTCTACTTATGAAGGTTAAGAAATTACTATTGATAGTATGTGAATTGCAATTAATCTGAGGTGAATTCTTAGGCAATTACAGTTACTACTCCAATAGGTGGGGACTTAACTTAAAATAGCTTGAGAAGACTAATTATAATCCTAGAATTGATGGACAAAATAACTTTTGGGTCAGACACTACAGATGATTTTACTAGGGTGTGTGCTGGAAAAATTATCATCTGCATCCCTCACATAATTCAAACTAATGACAAAATACTAGTTTCAGCATACACAACCAAACAGTCTAAATGTTAAACTTTCAAATGAAATGGATGGTATATTCTCTGCTTATCAGCACTATAGATGTACTAAAGTAATATGTATGCGCACTGGCTCCCTTGCGAAGACCATTTTGGGAGTTCTCAAAAGCTGCCTTTGATATTAATCTCAAAGCAGAGGTCAGTGCCCCAGATGCAGCCAAGCCAGCCAAGAAGGACTGCGATTTAACAAGAAAAAGATAGCTCGTGAATGTGAGAATACTGTTCCACATGAAAATTAAAATCAAATAAGTAATTTGCAGAAGTAATCCACCATCACCTTACCTGCATGAATTCCGGGCACATCAAGAACAGATCGCCAACCATTCCCCCCTGAACATGAGCATCAGCAACTCCAAATGCTGCACTGATGACACATATGCCGATAAAGGGTCCAAGCCCACCTTTTCCAGATGTTGCCACATCCAACTACAACAGAAACAATTGATGTCATGAACTGGATTTGAGAAAACCTTGACAGTAACTGCTTAAAATTTTAGGAAGGCCCATATCTAGAAAAATAATGGGGAAACTTACCACAATTAGCAGCAGAGAACTTAAGAAGAACAGATTATACCCAATTAGGTTGCGGTTTCTGGTGTTGGCATTTGCTTCGTTGTATGCTAGTATTGCAAGAGTTCCAAGGGCAAAAGGTTGATAAACAATAGTAAGTATTCTTGTCGGGTGGTAATCCTGCAGTAGGAGAAATCTTCAGACAGTTCATTCAAGAATTTATCTAATATTCATTGATCAGAAATTTTGCATCAGTGCTTCATAAGGTACAATATCCTAGAGTGCTGAAAAATGCATATTTGAGCATAACAACACAACAACAAATTTTAATAAGAAATATAAATTTTATTTCTGAATGAGATAATTTCAGTTCTAGTACACAAATTAGTTGATGGCTTGAGGTGATGTTTTACTTTGGGTAGTTCCCCTTGTCACCAAGTTGGATCAAGCCAGGTTTAATGGCATGGACTATTGAATGACGTAGCTAGTTTATCAACAAATTCTAGAACCTATTCTGACATTTTCCATGGTGATTCTCCATTGCTGGCCCTGGCTTTATGGGATCATTGCTTGGCTGCATTCATTATCAAAAACATGCAGTCCTTAAATATCATTACAATAGCCTACATCACAGATGACTACTAGAGTGATACGATGAAGAAAGAATGGTGCACCATCTCTAGAACAGAATAGATTCCCTAGAACTTTGCTGGCTAGCATAAAGTCTCGAAACATATACCTCTGATGTATTCCTAGCAATAAAAAATAACAATACTTAATTTGCCAACAAATGATATTCCTTCCTGTCCCCAAACCAAACAAAGCTTGTAGTTTATATATCATCCTCAAAAATATATGTCAAAAACACTAAAACTTTTGGTTTTTGATATGCTAATTTGAAAGTAAAGCAGGAGAAGTTATGTATACATAACTTAGCCAAGTTGATTTTTTTTCAAATTTCATAGCTTAAATCCTAAGATTTAGTTCGGAACATTATCTAATTTCTTGGCTTGTGATCACTTCTTTTGACAACTTGTCACGGAATTACCATATCCAAATTTTTATGACCACAACACATACACATGCACATTTTTTTATAAACAAATATAAACATGCTACTGTATTCTATCATAAATACAAGACTAGGATGCCCAATCAAAACTGATTCAGAGGAACATAAAATCAAAATCCCATGAAATTGATCAAAACAACAAATATCAGCAAATGGGCAAACCCCTCCAAGGAAGGTAGTTTCCAGGAATATATAGCAGAACCAGGACAGAAAACAGAACATAGCACATAAAATGAGAAGAGTCATAGAGACAGAATGATGCAAAACAGTATTAGTGACAGAATGCCAAAAGGTGATGATGAGAAAGAAGCATACTGGAAAGAGGTAAGCATAGTAATCTTCAATCGTTAACATGCTATTCCATGCCAAAAGGCATCCATTTCCTAGACACCAGCAGATGATCATAGCAACGGTCTTGCCCTGTTCATTTATGTTAGAGTAATTAGTGGTTTTCTTAGAGCATTCACTTAACTCTATATAGTTTCCACCTTTTTTGAGTAGAAGTTGCCAGTAACAATTTAGCAGAAACTAGGGTTAGATAAGGAACCTCATTTTTAATGCCTTCACTGGTTTCAGTCTGGTTACTCATGATTGATCACCTTCCACCACTCCTGCAAATATATAACAACATGGCATAACTTTCCTGATAGCATAATGCAGCAGATTGAGAAGAAACAAGTGCTAGATAACTATATCCGCTTCAAGGAGCTTCCAATAAAAAATGCTAATCAAAACCCACAAGCTACTCGTGATAAAATGAAGTCAATTTCATCCACAAAATATGACTTTAGCTAATGAGCATGCTCATAAAGAGGATAATTTAAAGTCTACAAGAATTAACAAAACTGTGAAAACTGCAAATAGAAACAGCACTGTACTCTAGCATTACTGTTCATTACCGTGCATACAACAACAAGAAGGATCACAATGATGCCAAAATATCAGAGATCAATATGATCACAAAACCTTCTACAGAATTGAAAACTTCCAATTTTATGTTTTAAAAGTATATGAAGTATTCTTTGCATAAACTTTGGCAGCAATTCTGCTCCACATGATGCCTTCCTTCTACCTAGCCATTTATTCTCTCTCTGGAAATGATAACAATACTGACCATATCAGCTATCACTAAATCAACAGGCAGATCAGCATTTGAAATTATGCCTTGCAGCCCATAACATTAAATTAAATAAATTAGACTTCTAATTACAGTGACCTCATAAAAAGAATGCATTTAAGAACCAGAGCAAAGTTAAGAGGTTGAGGACAGATCAACATCCATGTCCAAAAGAAAAAAGTATCGCCAGAAATGTCCCTGGACTGAAAAGAAGAATAATTAAGTCATTATTCATCAAATTAGTTTAGCTTCAATATGAAAGCTTCTCCACATGTAAGCGCCTCATGCGCTTGAATCATTATAATGTCCACTACACGATAAAATGAAACAAAATTTCATGTCTAGTACACCAATCAGAGTTTTGATTATCAGAGACATACTCATGCAGAAAAATGAAAACAAATACCAAAGGAATTATCCGTTCAGAGATAAAAATATATGTTGATCTTGCAATTGAAAGGCTCCCTGTAGCAAAAAGATACTCACAGGAAAAAACAAAGCAGAGTCAAAAGCCTGAAGTGCCAGAGGATTCATAAACTATAGAAAAAACAAATGTTTTACGAAATAAACAAGACCTTAGCTGGAAAGGGACCCAGTAAAATAAGTTGAGAAAAATAATGGACAACGCCCCAAAAAATATGGTTATCATATATATTTTCCTAATAAAGTATGTAAGTTTTATATGTGAAGATTCGAGCCCACTCAACAATCCAGGTAACATCTAATTCGTTCATGCACTAAAACCAGGGGATATTTTCAGAGAAAAAATAACAGAAATTTCTTATATCAGTCATCTGATTGAAACAAATAAAGATTAAATCTTTAGGTCTGAACTTGACTCCACTCCAAAACCCATATATCATCTAATCTCCTTCCGCACTTTTACCACTGAACATCACCAGCAACCAAATAAGAAATCAAGAACTTTTCATAGCAGAGGATTATGGAGACAGAAGCGCTCCTCATACATCAAGAACTTCATCAACCTAAAGATTCAAACACTGAAAAGAAGAGATGAGAGGAGAAAACAAAAGTAAGTAAAATCCCATCAATCTCTCCAACACCAAAGGCGTAAACGTCCTATCCCTACGCCATTGCGACCACTCAAAGACCCAGATCAAACCCGGTCTCCCTTCTTCACAAGATTCAAGGACTCTTAACACACAAAATATCAGAGAAACCAGGGAGAGGAGACAGTGCTAAAACGAACCACAATACAATGACAAAACAGAGGTTTCTCAGGTCAGAGATATACTTGCAGAGGAAACCCAAGGAGACCAGAAAACCAAAAACATCAAACCAAACCAAAGAAGATGAAGTAAACCAAAGGTTCGCGCAGTTTAAACAGGACAAAGACAAGGCAGCAAACGCTCAAGTAGGAGGAAAGGAGGGATGAGGAAGAATCCTTTTGGAGAGGGTGGACGATTCCGTCCGGGATTTGAAACGCTGAGAGAATCTCTCTTAGAAGTAAAGTCTTGGCCAGCCAAAGGGGGAAGGACAACTGGATGATTCTCATATACGTCTTAGTCCTTTTAAGGGTTTACATTTATGTCACGGTCGGTCAAAGCAGTAGAAGGACCAAATGGAGAGCTTTTATTTCATGGGAAGAAAAGGATCGGTGAGATTCAGCAATATCTCTTAAAACGAAAGCATGATTCCAATTTATAGGCAAAGAAAAAGGACAAGAAATTCGGAATCGAACCGCTAGCTCTTCGGAGGCATCCAATCAGCCGCCAACGCCCGAGATTCCGGGAGGCCAACGAGTTTGAAATATCGGATGATTTTTATCTGATGGGTTGAGCCATTGGGTATTGGAGTCAGATGATTGCGTGCAAAATGCGAACCCCGCCCCGCATGAAGAGCTTTCAAGGCTTCGTCCATTCTTGTATTACCTTGAAATGACCCTCACTTCTTTAAAAATGCGAACCCCCGCATCTCACGCGTTACGGATGACATGAACTAGTCCACCCGGAAATGTTTTCCTGTTTATTAACATAACGTTACAACCATACTCTCCCGCATAGTTAGCGTGCTTCTTTCTTTTATATTCTCTTTAAAAAGAACCGTAATTAAATAAAAGGGTGTTAGGGCGTATTTAGTTTCCTTATATGGGGATATCCACAGATGATGGTCAATCGCCGCGCTGCTATGGTTGTATGCTATAAAACAAGCTGTTACCATTTTGAAGACAACCACCATCAAGTTGCAGCATTTTGACATGCATGGTGAAGTCTTGTTTGAACTTTAGATATTCCAGAGGCAAATGCAGTTGAGAGCAAATAATGGTTTTTCTAGGATTTAACGATCATATATTAGATGTTAAAACATCTAATTTCAAATCACATAATGTATAAAAAAAAATGCGAAAGCATATACCTTTTCCTCAAGAGCATAATTATTTTTTTCGGTTCTTTCTCTTCCTCATCCTACGTTATGTTGTGATTCAATGGGACTGATAACCTCTCCCTCTTTATATAAGAAACCAGAGTAGGGAACCGTAAAATAAGATAGCTATTAGGCTCTCTCTTTAAGGGCCTAAATAATCAGGTCCTATACCTCCATACCATATACTAGTATATACTAATCACTAGATGGACCTAATCCAATATTTCATAGATCTCGTAGTTTATTTGGCTTATACCAATCATTAAGTTTGAATCACATTCAATCCTTTTTTTTTTGCAAACATAAAAGCACGCAATTAATGGTAGTCCACGTTAAGTTTAAAATCTTACATGGGGTAACATTGGTTGCTATGTTTAAGAAAACTACTTTAAATTTTAGAAAAATAATTCTTGGGCTAAATAACTTTAGTGACCATATAAAATATAATATAAATTAATGCATCTCAATACAAATTTCGATTCAATGCATAATATCAATATAAAATCATAGCAGATATATATTATTTACCAACATAATTTATTCTATGATTACAAATATTAAAATTGCACCTGCATGAATCCTTGTTTGTGGCATAATATAGTATAGAATATAGCACAAGTGATCCAAAAAAATATATTACATGCTAATTCAACATCCAATTCTCTTTATGGTCGTAGAAAGATCCGTTATCAGATTTAATCCCCTATATTCTTCAACATTAAAATCTTTTCTGCCTCTAAACTGAAGCATTCAACTATATAAATTTCTTTATGTTTTTAAATTGAAGGATTTACACTTCTAAATTGAAAGTACTAAAAACTTTACATCTCAAGAATAAACAAATTATATTAGCTTATTCAAACAACAAATATAAATATAACAAGTAATACTTATATATGCACACATATAACTGAAATAAATAAAATAATTATAAAGTAAACTTTATTAACTTTAAAGCATTATATGTAACCACTTTAACAATATCTATGGATCCAAGTTTACATAAAACTCTCACTAACTAACACATTAAAAGACAATAAAATACTCATATTTTCAACATGTTTATTAAAGCAAATAGGCTTAAGGCTCTTGGTTAATGGATGGCAATCATATCTTCTACAGCAATGTATTCATAAATTATATGGCCATTATCAACCCATTCTTTAATCTTGAAATACTTCAAATCCATGTACTTAATACTACTAAAGTTTTTAGCATTCTTTATAAAGAATACCATAGCTATATTATCATAATAAATCTTCAAATGCTTAGAGATAAACTTAATAATTTTGAGCCCTGACATGAAATTGTTTAGTTATATCTTTTTAGCCTAGTTTTAAAGCTAGCTATCACTTTTGCTTACACAGTAGAAAAAGCTACTAAAAATTTTTTAGAACTCTTCCATAACATTGTACCCCCAGCTAATATAAATATATTACTGAACTTCATATTATTGAGACATCTAACAAAATCTGAATTTGTATAGCTAGTAATATTAAGATTGTCAATCCTTCTGCAAACAAGCATAAACTGCTTAGTCCTTTATAAATAGCTAAATACCTTCTTTACCCTCATATCAAACATGGATTTGAGGAGCATCTCCCAACAAACCAACTGCATAAGTAATGTTTGGCCTAGTATAAATGTTAACATATATCAAACTTCCTACAACATTGGAGTATGATGCATACTTCATAAGCTCTCTTTCTATATTAATTTACGAGCATTGAGTTTTATTGAACTTATTTCTTTGACATACTAAATGAGATACTAGGTTTACAATTGTTCACATTAAATCTCTCAAAAACTAAAAAAATAAATTTGCCTCCACTCATATAAACTTTAATAAGATATCATCAATATATAAAACTAAGAAAATAAATTTGCCCCCACTCATCTTGACATAGATGCATAAATCAATTATATTTGTAACAAAATAAAGGGATAAAATAATATGATGAAACTTCAAGTATCATTTTCTAAAAGTTTACTTGAAGCTATATATCAACTTCTTTATAATTATGGTTTAAAGCTTATTCATCTTTTCCTATATCTAGTAGAGAGTTTTTTGATCAGCAATGCTATTCTCAGTAGGTTTAAAGGGTTCATCTTCAATGAAGGCAATATCAAGATAGCCTAATCCCAAGGTTAATTGAATATCTTTCTTCCATCTCTTAAAACTATTTTCGGTTAAACTCTCAATGGTACATATTTGATTATTTACAGCAATATTGCTAATAGCTAAAATACATGGGCATTAATAAGTCACAATAATATGTTGAATCATAAACTTTAGCAATATTCTTAAAGGTTCAAAAATGCATCATAATATAAATACCTTTAGATAGAATAATAGGATGCAATTAATTACTTCCTAACAAGTCAATTAGTAAGAATGATTCTTAAAAAAACTATCTCATTTGAGTAGACAGGTTCTGAAAATTCTCTTACTAATAACTCATATTACTTCTAAATTAACACACATAATTATCCCCTTTAGATAAGTAATTAAATGGTATAATCTTAAAGAAGCTTCCCAGAATCCTTATTAATATATATATATATATTATGAATCTTAATTGATGATCTAATTTAGTAATAGCATCCACATTGACCAAAGAGTTCTTCAACTGAGACCAAACTTTGTGCTCATAAATTATAGATTTATGCGTTTATTTATTGTTGAATGTCTTAAATAAATTCTTAAAATCTTGCTGTCCAGAAATAGAAATATAGTCAAGAACACTCAATTAGCATGATCACAACTAGAAAAATAAATGCATAATTTATCAAAATTTTAATTTAAATATTTAGTGATATAGCATTAGTTGAAAAATTTTAAACGAAAGTATATAAAAGGTGTACAGGACTGGAAAGAGTAAACCCTATCATCATACTCGTGAGTTATTAAAATATTTTCATAATAGAAAATTACAAAGATAAACATGCTCCAATATGTACAAGAACCAAAATCATATTTAGAAAAAATTATGGCGTGTATATCCCAATTTCAACCTAAAACTAGCAGAATAACAATGATCGTACCTGACAGCAAGTGGGAGCTGGTGACTGTCAATTGGTTGATCACACTCAACATTAAAATTAACATAACACTAAGTTCTACTGATCAAATTTGGTTACCATTGTTTCGTATAGATCCGTCCACTGTTCCATAAAGAATTTATAGGTCATTTAAAAAATAAAAGAAAGGACATGTTCCTATAGTGGACGGATGATTTTGACCTCAGATTGAGAGCCAAAAGAGCTCTTCAAAAATTTGTTGATTTTTCTTTTCCTTTCAAAGCGTTAAAAAATGGGTATAGCTGGAAATATATTTGCCAAAGGCAGGACGGTGCTCACTTTGGCGGCATGCGAAGCGAGAATGGAATCTCCAAAGAAGCATGGTGCCAACACGTCAATAATAAAAAACCAAGTAAACTAAACAATATCCTGTTTTAATTATAGCATGCAAACCTAACAATAGATGCGTGCATGGTAGAAGCTTATTGTATTTTATTCGGAGAATAATCCGTTGCAATCATTGAATCTTATATAGCAGCAGTAAAAAAATTACAGGGTAAGAAATGTGTAGTCCTTGCTTGGAAAGAAAGGCAGAGCTTGTAAATTAGGTGAACTAGAACTAAGATTAAGATTTTAAAAAAAAAATGATTCGACCTGCTTGTGCAAAAATGAGTTACGAACAAGGCTGCTAATGAGCCTGATTTGGGTCAGGCTAATTTAGAGCCAAGCCCCACTTATTACAGGTGTTGTACTGCATTTGACTTAATAACATAAACCTAGAAAATAATTTGACTTAACGTGGTTCCTTCCTCCGCGATCCGCCGCACAAGCCCCGTGACACGCGATGAAGGGAAAGAGGGAGAGGAGAAGCGAGGAGAAAGAGGGACGGGAACATGACGCCGGGACCAGGCATGTTTACTTGCAACCGGACGGCGCTCGCAGCATTAAGACCCGGCCTCCATGTTCGCGCTGGGTTAGACCGTGCCAACCAAAAGGACAAACTCGAAACCTGTTCGGTCCCAAATTCAACCTTTTGGATTAAGCATTTCATCAAAAATTTTATACAACGAAACCAATACTAGATTAATTGAAAAATTATTGACTAGACTGAGTTATCTTAAAGATTGAATTCAGTTCACAAATTTAACAGATCCGTAAACTTCAAAATCCAAGTACACATCCGGCTTGGATGATTCTTCGTCCTATGAGTTTATTGGCGCGTAGAACAAAAATCTTAAAGTATCTTGTTAATTTAATGCGGAGATGAATTTTAAAATTTCCTTATTCAATCCAAAAATTAAAACCCACCAAAAATATATCAATTTAAATTTAATTTTAATTTTAAGGCTTTAATTCTAATATCACATATAGAATTTAACAATCGTATGCTAAAATTTAAAACACCTAATTTCAAACTAAATCTTTTTTTTATAAAAAAAATATACCTTTTTTTTGCACTCCCTTTCAATTCAATGAGTTAAGGTGAAGATGAAGACGAAACCATAAGATAGCTACTAAATTTTTTCATTAAAAAACTTAAATAATCAGACTCTACACCACTTTCACATCGGATCCTCACATATACTAATCATTGAGATAAATCTAATCCAATACTTTATGAATCATGCACTCTATTTAAACTTTATATCAGTTATTTAATCTGAATCACATTCAATTTACTTTTTATAAATATAAAAATATGTAATTAATGGTAGCCCACATTAAGTTTAAAACTTTATAAGCTTATTTAGCTGATTAAATAGGAACAATAAGAATGCATGTAGTTACAACTTGAAAATTCAGCATTTGAGGAAACTATTTGTGAAAACGCTACTCCAAAAAAAGAGACGTTGGTCGTTAGGTGTACACTGGATATATAAATTTGCTCTGATATCATTTGTAATACATCAAGCCCACTTGCTGGCTCAATTTACTTCGTTAGTAGATCAAAACCACGTGGCTCAAAAACTCAAGTGAATGTTAATGGATAGCAAGTGAACTTGAGTTATAAGCACATAACACATTTCTTTTTCCATCTAATGTGGGACTAAATTTGAGGTATCATAATTATACAGAACCAAAAGTGATGGATAAGGTTTTATTTGTGCGAGGAAATAAGCTATCTAGCATAGACTTAAGTAGACGTTGCTGCAACATCACCAGCCCTTTCCTATGAGCCACAACCAATCAAGAACAGCTCCTGAGAATATACCAGCTAGGAGACATAGCACAAGCAAGTTTCCTAATGCATTTTGCTCAGGTCCCTACACAACCAAAACCACACATATCTCAGTATAAAATAGATTGCCTACACGGTAATATTTGATTGCTACTACTAGATATAATATTGAGGTCAAGTTCAGAAACCTTATATCCTTTGGGTGCGGCAGTAAGAACACAGACGGTAAGGTAACCATTGCTCAGACCTAAGAATGATGTCAACATGATCATCCATCCTTGGTCCCCATATTTTGCTGCGAAGTAGAAGGCTGGAATGAGTAAGAAACGTGAAAGGACTGCAAACATCAGGCCATTCCGTGATTGCAACTTGATCCATGTCAAAAGAGGCACATATCTCCCAATAAGGTCTGACACATTATACATCGCAATCAAGACAAGTGCATACCTGAAGCAAAAACAAAATTAATGATGCACATTGTCAGTTAGTCATATTGGACAGAATGCGTGATCTCTTTCTCATATTTTGATCTACAATTTGAAAGATAGTAAAAGAACATCATTAAATCAGGGTTCTAAATTTTATAAAGCTAACACTAAATTACTATGCAAATATGGGTCACATGATAAAATATTGGTGGCATTTATGAACAAAATACAAAGAATCTGAAAATATAATAGAACATAATAGTCCGCCAACAGCAACACTTACCATGACCCCAAGCTGTGGGATCCTGTATCCTCAGACAAGAATCCCGGAAAAATTGACAAGGTCAAAACATATATCAGATAAATATCAACTGCATAGCCGATGTTTTCTAATAACAACTGCTTCTTGGTCAAACGCTCTGAAAGTTTTGGGACCTCTCCATCCTGCAACAAAAATATACGTAAACAAGACGATATATCTTTGCTTTTTTCAGAAAAGAACTTTATTTGTTTAAGAATTTGGATTGTTGTAAAATCACCAGCAACATATCAACTTGACCACTCTGCTTTTGAATGCCAGCAGCAGCAAGGTCAGCAGAAACTGTCATAGATCCTTCTGAAGCTGCTTTTGAACGATAATACTTCACAATCGGCAATTTGGGGAAGATAAATGCATATAGAAGAACACAAAGTAGCTCAAAAAATACTGATATTGCAAAGAACATCACTGCAAGGAAAAATTGGAAGTGACATTTAGAAACATTTAAAGATTCATATTTACTGTGAAAAAAACTAGAAAGAAAAGAGTCAATATGACAATTAGCAGGTGTATTAAAAGCACTATTCACGATACTGCTTTGCAAGGTCTCAAAAAGAGATTAGGAGCACATAGCAGGGCTCATATCTGAAGAACATTATGAGCAGTCGTTTGATACTACTAATGAAGCCTAGGAAATAATCATGGTAGCATGCACAATGAAATTGATCTCATGTATATTCTTGTATGCTTAAACAATTATAATGTTACTTCAACATCTCATGGGAAGCTGGGAGCTTCAGCCATCAAAACTCATAAGGGTAACTTCAAACAAAGTGCTGCTTTAGAATATATCAACAAGCCATCCCATCTTAACACACATTCTAGGTGTTAACCTGCATATCAATTCAAGGACATGATGGCGACAAGTGAGGTCAGAGTTTAAATAAATGAGGATGGTACAATACACCTAGCTAAGCCAAAGTTCTCAGTCAGCTAAGGAGTACATATCATTTCCCTCAGAAATCTCAAATGCAATCCAAAGTAAATATTCTACTTCAGTGCTAACATGAACCCTAATGCATATAAAAGCGATACTATTACATACTAGCTCCCTTGCGAAGACCATCTCGGGAGTTCTCAAAAGCTGCCTTCGTAATTAACCTCAAAGCAGAGGTTAGTGCCCCTGCTGCAGCCAATCCAGCCAAGAAGGACTGCAAATGTGTAAGAGTTCATGAATGTGACTATACTGTTCTGATGAAAACTAAAAAAGTAGGATGTCATTTGCCATCATCTAACCTGAATAAATTCTGGGCACATCAAGGACAAATCACCAATCATCCCCCCTTGAACATGAGCATCAGCAACTCCAAATGCTCCAGCAATGGTACAAATACCAATAAAGACTCCAATCCCACCTTTTCCAGATGTTGCCACATCTAACTATGATGGAAAAATGCTAATGTCATTAACTGGTCTTGATTTAAGAAATCTTTAACAGTTACAACATCGAAAATTTTAGGAAACTTGAGTACATGATTAAAATAACTGAGATATAACTGAGATACTTACCACAATTACTAATAGAGAACTTAAAAGGAACAGCATATATCCAGTTAGGTTGCGGTTCCTAGTGTTGAGTTTTGCTTCATGATATGCTAGTACAGCAAGTGTTCCAAGGGCAAAAGGTTGATAAACAAGTGTAAGCACTCTCGTTGGGTGGTACCTCTGCAAAAGGAGAAAAACTCAGGAAATTATTCAATAATTAATCTAATATTTATTGATGTGCCAACACATTTCACAGTACATTCTTTTATATTACTGAAAATTGCACATTTCAGTTTAACAACGTACAAACAATTTTTTAAAGAAATACAAATTATATCCAGGAAAGAAAAAATATAGTTGCCCTTTGTAAATGCTTTCCTACTGCCCCACACCCCCCCCCCCCCACCTCCCCGGCAAAAAAAAAAAAAAAACAAAAAAAAAAAAACCTATTGTAAGTCCTGTTTAGAAACCAAAATGGGAATCCCAAGGTTCAGAGAACTGTATCCCCTGACAAAAGTCTGCTAGTCATAGAACAGAGAACATCCATACTTTCAAAAAGCCTTAGACTTCCAGATGCCATTGGATCTCACTTAGCAATTTATTCACCATAAATTCTCACAAGCATGCATATCAAGACATAAAATTTTCAAATGGATTCTTTCATGTTAACAGGGATCTGTAAACTAAGTTGGTGATGGTCCAAGAAGAAGATATTATAATTAATTTACAAGGAACACATTATAAGTTAAAATAAGTTTTTCTCAGTAAAGGTGGCCTACAGACATTATCATATTGTAGAAAAACTCAGCTGAAAACAGGTTTTTTGCAGAGGCCATCAACCTTTGATTTTTTGTCACAAGCAGAAAACTGATGGTCCACAATTTCAGGGTTTAGCAGAAATAAAACAATAATGTAATGTTTCTTTTTTTCCTCCTCTGAATATGAGCAGAACAGCCCACCAGTTATTCCATTGACGCATATGAAATGACAGTGTAAGTGGAAGGCTGCAGAATCAAAACCATTTTAAAAGAGCAGCAAAACAAAATTGCATGCAAGCAATCAAAACAATGAATCCTATAAGCAAGGATGCAGATCTACCCCAGAAAGGAAGTTTGCAAGAAAACAGCAAAGCAGACACAGGACAAAAAACCAAACATAGTACACGCAAATGAGATGTATTATAGAGCCAAACCAATACCAAAATAATACTAGTAACTGAATGCATCAAAATGATAGTGGAAAAGGCAGATTGGCACATACTGGAAAGAGGTAGACATAGTAATCTTCAATTGTTAGCATGCTATTAAAGGAGAAGAGACATCCATTTCCTAGAAACCAGCAGACAATCATAGCAGTATACCTTCCCTGCAGGATTATGCAAGTGCATCTGCTTATTTCTTCAGCAAAACTTCTAATTTATTTAAATTTAGAAGTTCAACAACATTTTAGCAGAAAAAACAAAGTTAGATAAGGAACCTCATGGCTAATGACCACATCTTCAGTCTCACAACTCATGTCTGATTCCGTTCAACTACTCCTATCAATGCAAATGAAAGAAAATGATCATAATATAATTTAATTAGTGCCATAATGGAGCCTATCAAGTTAGAGAAAAAGGGCTGGATAACTATCTCAAGTTCAAAAAGCTTCAGACAACATACTCAGCAATGCTGATGAAAGACCACATCCTGCTGTTGACAAAATAATGTAAATTTTATTCATGAACCACATGATTGCCAATGAAATTATTAACAATAAAAAGTTGAGAATTGGAGGTTCAAGTACATTAAAAACAAATGTGCAAAAAAAACACATAGAAATAGCTCAGCAACCAATCAAGCAACTCCTTGAATAGCAATAAGGAATATTTCATGGTACTAAAATTTAAGACATGGATGTGATAGCATAATTTTGATAGAGTAGGAAAGTTCTGATCTTAAATATAAACTCCTAAAGCGCTTGGAAAGTAATATCGAAATATCATGTCTAATTCACTGATCAAAGTTTCCCTGGAATTACATGTAGATGCACACAAAATCAAAGACAAAGACCAAAAATCAGTGATATTGTATCACTTCAGAAAACATTACACTTACAACAAGGGTGAGGCAGTGCTCCAAAGAAAAACCTAGACTTAAAACAAGGCAGAAGCAATGTTCCAAGAAACATACTCTCAAGCATCAAAATCCATGGCGGCATTCCAATCAAAAAGAGATACTCACAGGGAAAAATCAAAGCAAAACCAAAAGCTTAAGTTGCTAATAAGTGTATAGGATGATTCATATGCCACAACAAGATGGAAACATTTTACCAAAACTGATAAGAGAGAAACCACTATAAGGCCTGTCACAGTGAAACAGGATGAAGAAAATACTGGTCAATGTTCCTTCTCATACTTATTCTGTACATGCCGGTCACATCTGGGTCTCTCTCCCCTTGCATTAGAATAAGCAGCTAGGTTAGGGAAGCCCAAATTTTTAAAAGAGCGAAAAAAAAAAAGAATGAATGAATGACGAAAGCGATGACCCACGAAGTTAATTGATAGGCTGGAGAAAGGGCTCACCACATGAAAGAAAAGTACCGCAAGATTCATTACCATCTTCTAACAGAACCAGACAAATAACAAAATTTTTATATCAATAGGAGTCAAGATTAAATCTTTTTGACATGGCTCTGACTCCACTCAAGAACCAAGAACGCATCCCGTCCCCTTTCTTGACAACAATCAAGAAAATACCTATGATTATCGTTGACATCGGAAAACAATATTTATATTATTAGAACCAATAAAAAAGCAATCCTTTAGTTTTCTAACAAAAGAGAGTAGAGTGGGAGACAAGAAAAGTCCCTTACCAAGAAAACCCAAAGGGGACACAGTCCAAGATCCAATGAACGCAAGATCCGGAATTTTGGGGTTCATTGTCTCCAAACCCTAGTGAAAGAGCCGGAAAGATCTGAGATATCGAGCTCCGCCGTGACGCCATTCTCGTCGCCACCGCCTCCCCGCTGCAGCGTTGCAACTTCACGGGAGACCTTAAAAAAAGAGGAATAATCTAAAACTACGACCAGAGAGCAAAGAGATGTCAGAGAACGCCGTTATGAGTCACTGACCTAGAGAAGGAAGGGAAGCGGCGAGGAGGAAAACGGGAAGCGGCCGTGGTGGTGGCGTCAACCGGCGCGGCAGACCCATCGGAGGGGTTCACACCGCACACTTCTTGCAGTAAATAACTGGATGAAAATCTATAAGAATGACCTCATCTAAAAGTCCGCAAAGAGAACTCAAAGAGCAAACAGTTCTCCGAGAACGCCGCTATGAGTCACTGACTTAGACAAGGCAGAGAAGCAACGAAGAGGAGGAGGACCCATCAGAGGAGCTTGCCTTGCACTTCTTGCATAAATATCTGGACGAATCTTGGTTATCGTAGTCTTAAAAGACGTGCACTCTTGCATCATGATTGGCTTAAAATTCAATTTTTGTTGTAGTTTTAGCGTAGTTGCAATAGCATCCCATCGTGCCAAGAAGATTTGTTAATAGCACCGGTAACGTTATAAGGAAGAATCGTCAAACCAGCGACCTGAGAGCAATGGTCATCAAGAGGTGTCAGAACCTCTGCTGGAAACACTCAGACTAAACAGCAAGAGCAGCCTGCATCATCCCAGCTCAGGAAAACTTTACTTAGAATATTGCAGCAATAACAGTCACAACCCCGATAGCAGCTAGAGCAACAGAAATAATTACAACACCAATGCAGTTAATGCCAGAGAGAACCACCGTAGAAAATTGTAGTCCCTTCGGCACATTCTTAAAAGTACCACAGAATTTAAACAAATAGCTTCCAGCTTTTAAGAAACTACTGATTCCTTAAAAGCTGAGCATTGGCTGAAGATAATAAAGAAGGCATTTACAGTAATCGAAGAGGATAAAATAGCATATGCTTCTTACATGCTACAAGGTGAAGTTACAGGTTGATTGCTAGTGGTGCAAAACGGCATGCTTAAGATACAGAATTTTTTATTTGAAAAATTTTTTTGTGAAGCTTTCTATGAAAAATATTGCCCTCCTAATATCAGGATCCAAAAGAAACAGGAATTTATGACCTTGAGATAGTGAGGCTTGACAATGGCTCAATATGAAGCTAAATTTAATGAATTATTTAAATTTGCTCCTCAAATGTCCAATGATGATGAAAGTCGAGCTCCTAGATTTCAACTGAATCTTAGATCATTTATTACTACCTGAAATGAAAACTTATATAAGAATAGTGAACAAAGCCTTAATATTAGAAAGAGAGATAAATCAAGAGCAGAAAGATACAGAAGGTCAAAGGAAGAGCTACCAGAGTGGATCAGCTTCAATTGGGTAATTCAAGAGTAGGAAGCTCAACATGAGATGGCCAGAAAATAGGAAAGGAGTGGTGAATACTGTGCTCGATATAGTCAAAATCATACAAACAAGGTTTGTCCATGGATCACTGATGCTTATTTTAAATGTGGGCAAAAGGGCCATAAAATAGCCCCATGTCTCATGAACACTCAATGCCACTCTCTCTCTACCCCTTGGACCTCCCAAACATCCCAGGAATCAAAAAGCTTAATCCCTTCTCCTGGGCAGAGTCAAGGAGGGATCAGAACCAAGAGCCCAAGGCCGAGTCTATGCACTCACATTAAAAGATGCTCAGACCTCTAATACCATTGTAGCAGGTACACTTTCAGTGCTTTACACTTACGCATATATTTTATTTGATCTCAATGCCACTCATTCTTTCATATCAACTGCTTTTATTGAGAAACATATATTACTGTATAAGCTATTAGAAATTGAATTATATGTGAAAACCCCTATTAAAAACATATTGGTTACAAATCGTATTTGTAAATCTTACATTATTAATATCGAAGATAGAGAACTATTAACAAATTTAATAGTGTTAGAGATGAGAGATTTTGATATCATGTTGAAAATGGATTGGTTGGTTGCTTATCATGTTTCATTTGATTATCATAGAACGTTGGTGAACTTTCAGATTTCAGAATAGCCAGACTTTAATTTTGTTTGCAATGCAGTAATTCTCCCTCTACATGTAATATCAATTTTACGGGCTAAACTATTGCTGAAAAAAAGGTGCAAAGGTTATCCATATTAAATACTTAACAAGATAAATTAAAATTAGAAAATATTCTTATTTTTTATTTTTTATAAATTTTCAGATATTTTTCCTAAAGACTTGTTAGGATTGCTACCTGATAGGGAGAATGAATTTTCTATAGATCTGATGTCAAGTACAAGACCAATTTCATAAGCTCCATACCACATGGCTCCTGTTAAGTTGAAAGAACTAAAAGAACAACTTTAAGAATTGTTAGATAAGGATTTTATCAAACACAGTGTATCACCTTGAGGAGCCTCAGCTCTATTTAGAAAGATACCAGTTTAAAACTATGTATTAATTATATAAAGCTAAACAAGGTGACTATGAAGAATAAATATCTTTTGCCCAAAATAGATGATTTATTTAATCGGTTACAAGGAGCACAAATCTTTTCCAAAATTGATCTTAGGTTAGGCTATCATTAGTTGAAAATCAAAATATAGGATATACCTAAAACTGTTTTTTGAACTCGGTATGGACATTATGAGTCTTTGGTGATGCCATTTGTGCTAACTATTGCACCAGCTTCATTTATGGACTTGATAAATAGAATCTTTAATTCATTCTTAAACAAATTTGTGGTGATATTCATAAATGATATTTTAATCTATTCCAAAAGTACTAAAAAGCATCAAAACATTTGAGGTATGTACTCCAGATTCTAAGGAAAAAAATTATTTACCAAATTTAATAATGTGAAATATGGTTGAATAAAGTGGCATTTCTAAGGAATATGATATCTAAAGATGGGATTTCAGTAGATCCTAAGAAGTTAGAAGTAATAATAGAATGGAGTAGGTCAATCAATGTATTGAAGATTTGCAGTTTTTTAGGTTTAGCATGATATTACAAAAAATTTGTACAAGGATTATTTAAGATTGTGGCACCCTTGACCCATTTGACGCAAAAAGAGGTCAAATTTGAATGGTCTAAAGAATACGAGAAAAATTTTAAGGAATTAGAAAGGAGATTGATCCAAGCCCCTATCCTCGCTGAGCCCTTTGAAAGTGAAGGTTTTGTTATATATAGTGATGCTTCTAATAAAGGTTAGGATGTGTTCTAATGCAGCATAGTAAAGTTATAGCATATGCTTCTAGACAGCTGAAATCGTATGAGCAGAATTATCTTATACATATTTAAAATTAGCTATTTTAGTATTTGTATTAAAAATTTGAAGACATTGGTTGGAATTATTAAAGGAATATGACTTATTCATTAACTACCATTCAATAAAAGCTAATGTAGTGGCAAATGCTTTGAGTAGAAAGCCTTTAGGTAATTTAGCAATAATGATCACTTCTCAGAAGTATACATTGAATGATCTTATAAAACTAGATATTGAGGTTCAAATATATACAGTACAGTAAGCGAATCTTAGGGTACAGCCAAATTTGATTAAAAGAATCAAAGTTGTTTACAATAGTAATTAAAAATTACAAAAAATTAAAGGAAAGATTGATTTTGATAAATAGGCAGAATTCAAACTTCATAAGGATGGATCGTTGAGGCTTAGAAATAGATTATATGTTCCTAACAAAATATATCTGAAGAAAGAAATTTTAGAAGAGAATTATTATATTTGTTACATAATATATCCTAGTAGCATAAAGATGTACAAAGATCTTAAGGAGTCCTTTTAGTGAAACAATATGAAGAAAAAAATTGCAGAATTTGTGGTATAATACCTAGTATGTTAGCAAGTGAAAGGTGTGCACCAAAAACTAGGAGAACCATTATAGCCTCTACCTATTCCTGAGTGAAAATATGAACATATAATTATGGATTTTGTCATAGGATTGCCTGGATCTCCTAATGGCAGTGATGCAATTTAGGTGGTTGTGGATGGATTAACTAAATTCAACTCATTTCCTAGCCTTTACAGTAGGTCATTCCCTTAAAAGGTTAACTAAACTTTATATTAAAAAAAATGTGAGATTGCCTAGTGTTTTAGTGACCATTGTATCAAATAGAAATACCAAGTTTATGTTACTGTTTTGGAAAGAATTGCATGGAGCTTTGAGAACTAAGCTTAAGTTTGATACCACTTTTTATCCTCAGACAGATGGCCAATTGAAAGAATTATTCAGATAATAGAATATATGCTAAGAGTTTATGTCATTGATTTGAAAGGTTCTTCTACCTTTACTAGAGTTTAATTATAATAATAGTTATTAGACAAGCATTTAGATGACACTATATGAATATATGAAAGGAAATGTAGATCTTCTATATGTTGGAACGATGTTGGTGAGAAAAGGTTATTAGGACCTGTACCAGTATAGCAAACTGTAAAAAAGATTTAGCTAATTAGATAGCGCCTCCGTAGAGTCCAAAGTAGACAAAAATGTTATGCTGATAATAGAATATAATATTTAGAATTTTAAGTTAGAGATCGTGTGTTTCTAAAAGTATCACCCACTAAAAGAGTTACTAAATTTGGGATTCATGATAAGGTAAGCCCTAGATATATGAGTTCATTCGAGATACTAAAAAGAATTAATAAAGTAGCATGCAAGCTTATTCTACCATCGACACTTGTTAAAATTCATAATGTCTTTGATGTATCTATGTTAAGAAAGTATATACCAGATCCTAATCATGTTTTAGAGTATAAACCTTTGCAACTCAAATAAAACATGAATATGAAGAATATCTAGTGCTAATTGTAGATCAAAAGAATCAGAAATTACAGCATCGTGTTATTCCATATGTTAAGGTGAAGTAGAATAACCACACTTTATAAGAGGCCACATAGGAATTAGAGGAAGAGATGAGGTAAAAATAACCCCAATTCAAGTATGTAAATTTGGAGGATGGAATTTAAATAAGCGAAAAGATGCTATGACTAGACATGGCCCAAAACAGAACCAGACTACTTGAGATAAGCAGTGCTTCTTCACTTTCTAAAACTAGGGGTTTTTCTTTGTTGAAACTATCAAAAACTCTCCTAGTCCCTTATTTTTTTCCTCTCGCTTGGATAAGCCTCATACTCTCTCTCTCTATTTTATCCCATCCTTTTCCAAATAATTCTTGCAAGCTTGCCTACTCTCTTCCAAATAATTCCAAAAGAGAGTTTTCTTAGGAAAATTCTTTACCCCATCCCAAGGTTCAGTGATGTTGTACATAAAAGAAGCTCAGCAGGCTATAATCAAACATGCTTGGCATGAGAACACATGGATTAGACAATTTAATCCTAAGAAATTTAACAAGAAGTAGCAATTACTTGTTAAATTAGTGATAATTAGGAGCTCAAATTTGAAAGAATCTTAGAAAAATATTTAGAGATATCGACATGATATTGATTTAATTTCTAGATAATTTTGGATTATTAGATCTCGAGGGATCTCTGTGAATTGATTATTTTGATTTGTTATGAGCATTTGTGAGGTAAGTAGCATTTCTTATTTATATTATATTATTAAAGTTATTTTAAAGAAATTGTATCATTACAAATTATCATTAAACTCTAAATTTATTGCATCCAAAAAAATTATTTATGATAATGTTATTTTATATGAAATTCACTATTTTCTCATAAAATTATAAATGTTTTAGATTTATAAATTTATTGTACATCCAATTTTAAGATTTATAAATTACATTAATTATATTTAATATTTTAACCATTTCATTTCATCTATCAGCTTAGGTTAAAAATAAATTATAACTACCAAGCAGGAAAGGGTAATTATTGAATATACATTTAAGAAATTGTTATACATTATTGGCAACACCAATTATGGATATTTAAAATTTAATTATTTTATAAATATTTATATATTTATAAAATTTTGATATTGAAAAAAAAAAAAAAAAAAAAGGGGGGAAGGGGAGGGTCCTAAGGGGACGAACGCAAGCAAGAGAAGGCAATGGAGCTCAACTGAAATTTTTAGACCATCTCCCAACCGGACCTGAAGTTCTGAAAATTTACCGCGCCAGTCATTTTCCTCAGCGCAGCATGCGAACTAGCTTCAGTCGGTTACCTCTGGCCGCTATCCAGCTGTCCATCCACTCTCCAACGGTGATGTTTTATTCTATTTTTTAATGAAGAAACGGCGTAGAATTTTCCAAGAAAATGTCGATTAAACTTAGATTAGAGTGGGGGCACCGCGGCGATGGCGGAGACGGTGGCGGATTCTCCGTGTATTTGACAGCTAATTAAGGCATCCAGTCTGGCTTCTGGGAAAGTGCTGACGAAAAGTTGATGAACGAATGTCGCTAGCACCGCCCCCGCACGGTTTGCCGTGTCGCGGAACGGTATTTGTGCGGTAGTTGAGCCCAGAGTTTCTCAGAAGAGAGTTTCTCCTGGCTTTTCGTTGCTTTGTTTTTCTCCTACCGTGTCGAGGCTGTCCGCGTAGCGGAATATCGTTCACACTCCAAGTCAATGGTCAAATTCCAATTTCTATTATTTACAATGCAATCGTACTAGCAATCATTCATCCCAGTTTGGATGAATAATGGCTACTCCTCCCTGGTTATTGATGTATTTTCGGTGAGGACTTTGGCTACGTGTCACCCTGTTTACCATACGTTACCATGTCTGCTGGTTTGCACCAAATCTTGTTATTTAATGCCATTCTTTATTTTTTTTAAAATTTTTTTTTGCAATCATGTTGTTCTCCAGTGGATAGAAAGGACAAAAACCATTCGGGGAACCCGCTGCATATTTTAACAAGAAAATGGAAGGTGCAGAGGGTGAAGCCACCGGCCAGGAGCAGAAAGAAAAGGGAAGAGAGAGGAAGAAAGCGAGAAACACAGCTGGTCCAGCGTCATCGACCAGGAAAGTTCTCCGATATATTTGAACTGTAAGAATTAGCATCTTACTTCTTCACTGGTTTTCATTATTTCTACAATCCAAGCCTCCATCCTCAGCCATCTTCTACATCCGATCTTGTCAGTTTTCTTTCTGGGTTCCTTAAAATTCCTCCCTTGTTACCTCCACTCCATATTATCTTCACCCAGTTTCTTGAACTAAGAATGTTGAAGGAAGGCATAATTGAAGAAGTTGTCACTCTATTGACCAAGCAACTGGAGAACGCGAGGCGCCGATCTCTCGAGTTCAAAGAGAATGATATGTTCCCAGGTGTTAACCTACTTTTCGATGGGATTGAGAAAAATGTACGGGACATGAAGGACATCTTCCGAAGAGCAGAGGGATGGGAGAAGGATGTGGTCCATAAATTTGGTATTGTCGCTCGATACGTTGATGACATCTTGGAAAAGGGCAGCGAACCGCGCACAATCGAAAGCAAGCTCCGGAGCATCGATCAGGAGATTGCCAATTTAAGAGAGCTTGTGACCCCTGCACTCCAACTACCCCAGAGTGAATCAGCAAGTGCATCGTCATCTGGATCTCGTCCTTCTTTGACCAAGGCCCTGCAAGCATCAGAACAGTGGCAGCAGCTTGAGTTGGAGACGAAAATTCTGGAGAGTTCCGCCATTTCCAGTCTTCAGGTGAGCTATGATAACCTTGATGTCCAGTTAAAACTATGCTTGCTTTGCTTCTCTGTCTTCCCGGAGAATTCAATCATACAGAAAAGGGCTGTAATTTACTGGTGGATCGGTGAAGGCCTTGTAACTCCAACCAGAGACAACACAGCTGAGGAGATCGGAGAGACCTGCTTCAGAAAGCTAGTCATGAATCACCTGGTCGAGCCAGTTTACATCAAACGAAGGCCTGTTATCAAATACTGTAAATTGCACCCATGGATGCGACGGATGCTTATTGCTGTTGCTAGAAGAGCGCAGTTCTTTGATTTTGATTCAGAAGGAAATCCTACTTGTTCAGATTCTTCTTCAAGTCGTCGTGCTTGCTTGGTAACCATGAAAGAAGGAACATCCCAACAAATGTCCATCAGGGGCCGCTCAAATCTTGGTGAGTTGCTAACATTGTTCAATGTTAACGAGCAATACCTAAAGTTTGAAGGGAGCTGGTTCTCTGACACGAGGAAGGTTACTGTGCTCCAGTTAGGACGGTGGCAGAACTCGCCCAGCCATCATATTGAAGTAGATAGCACCAAATTCTTGGAAGGACTGAGGTTATTCAAGCACTTGAGATATCTTTCCTTGTTAGGTATATCCAGAATCACAGAGCTTCCTGCTTCAATCGGTGAGATCTCCAATCTCAGAATCTTGGATCTCAGAGCATGTCACAACTTGGAAAGGCTGACAGTGGGGATCACTTCTCTGAAGAAACTAACCCACTTGGATGTGTCAGAGTGCCACTTGCTGGAAAAAATACCTAAAGGTGTCGCCTTGCTCTCAGAACTAGAAGTGTTGAAGGGATTTGTTGTTGGTGATTCAAGAAGCAAAGATCCCTGTCGACTTGGCGAGTTAGCAAAACTGAAGAAACTGAGGAAGCTGAGTATAAACATAGGGGGTAAGGTGACGGTCACAGAAGGGGAGCTAAATGAGCTAAGAAACTGTGACTCCATTCGCTCTCTAACAATAACATGGATCGTATCACCATCTAAGAAGGGGAGTGCAAGGCTAACAAGGACTGCAACTATGACAATAACATCTCTCTGCCTTCCTTTGCATCTTGAAAAGCTCGACCTTCGATGCTTTCCTGATAAGAGTGTACCAAATTGGTTGAGCCCTAACGAATTGAAAAGTCTGAAGAAATTGTATATCAGGGGAGGTGCATTAAGCAGTCTTGGACCAGAAAGACTCTCACCACCATGGAACGTGGAGGTGTTGCGTTTGAAATTCTTGCGTGATTTGCAGGTGGAATGGTCCCAAATACAATCAAATTTTCCATATCTGACTTACTTGGAGATCCATAGCTGTAGCAAGCTGAGATCCTTTCCTTGTGATGATGATGGAGTGTGGGTGAGCGTTGAAAGAGAATAATCAGGCGTTGAAAGAGAATAATCAGGCCACAGCAACAGCAGGAGCAACAGCATTACCGTTTCATGATGCATATATATTTGTTGGTTTTTGTTATTGCTATAGTCAGTAAAGCAGAAGCCAATAAACGCTATTGTACCCCCAAAAATTCTATTGAGAATAAATTATGCTATTTTTTAGTTATCTATGATTCTATGGAATGGCAGTGATACATCCACACTAGATCTGATCCTCTATGCAAGCATAATTTCTTGTATCATTCTATATAATGGCTGCCTTTTAGTCACCGCCAATAATATCCATTCATGGTCGGATATTACCAAGTGCTATACATTTCTTGTGGATGTCATGAACAGCAAGACCTTAATTTCATAGGCATTCATACCACAGAAGAGCTATTCTGCATCTCATAGTCACTAAAACCAGATGATAAGATTGTGAGTGATGTACTAATATGCAACTCTATAGATATAATCATGTCTCATGCTTAGAATATTGCTTAGAATATTGCTTGCTTATTATACTCCAAACGATTGGAAAAATAATCTTTTGATGCAATGCATCCTCCTGTAAATCAAATTTCTTTTGCGACGTTCGAAGACAAAATAATTGATGTTTTGTTGCTTTAGCAAAGAGGAAAATATATTTAGCAAGTTTCTGAACGCTCGAGAATCAGTGCATACCTTTCTTCTATACTTCTGCTTAATACAAAACATAGAATTGACTTTCTTCATTGCCAAATTTGATCATATAGATTCACAAGTTGAGGACATGCATGCTTTGGTTTTGGTTCAGACAGCCCTTTTAATCATGTAATCAGTCTTGGTTTGCCATCATGAAAAATTGTCATTAAGGAACTCAAATAATTGGTAGCCTTATGGGGACATTGTTGAGGAGAGTTCTTTATTTTTTATTTTTTGTGTGTGTGTCTCTATTTGTGTGAAGGATTAGGCATAGCCTAATTACTTTCATTAAGTAAATGAAAGAAAGAGTTTCACTAAGTAAATGAAAGAAAGAGTGCATAGGTAAACTGTTTAACTTTTTGATATGTTCCAAGAATGATGTACAAGTTAAAGGATTACACATTTTTTCCCCTCAATTAATTGTTTGCTAAATTTTTGTTTCTCCGTGTTCTCTATTATTTATTTTTATGCTGTCTTACATCAGACTTAGAATAAAGTATATCATTCACGTTAGTAAAGATAAAATTTCATTGACTGCGAGATTAAAATAGAAGTACAAGTAGCAATGGTATGGCTCATCTAATGGCAAATGAATATAATCCTCTCAAATTGGTCTACTCAACGCTTTCACTTCCTTTAGAAATGTCATCACTCAAGCTAGCTTGAATCTCTGAATGAAGAGAAAGATCCCTTCAAAATCTCCCTTAGAGTCTTTGGAGCTATGGCAGGCCATGACAATTGTCCAAAATTTCCTTCTCCTTGTCTCCTAGAGGAGGATGCTTGGACATTTGACCATCTCCTTCTAGCGCATCCAAGAATATAGCCCAACCACTTTTGTCATCGATGAGAGGCTGAAGATGATAACAGATTTTCCTTCCCGACAATCTTTTTAGTTGTGACGATAACTCCTCCACCACTTCCCTTTAGCAATCCCAAAACAAGATGGTCAGCCCATTCATCTTTTTCTTTTTTTTTTTTTTCAAAAAAATGGAGAAATCAAGAACTTCTCCATCAATTTATTAATATTAAATTAATATACAAATATATGCAAAAGAAAATGAAATAAAGATGAATTATGAAGAGATTCATGAGGGGACAGAAAGAGGGAGGGAGGATATAAAAGAAGCCATGCTTGCAGTTCGGATGACTCTGACAGTAGAAGGTGGCTCTTAAAGTTTGCTGCAAATAGACAAAGATGAGATCAGAATTGGAAAACGTATAGAGCTTTATGGAGAACTAAGTTGCTAAAGGAAGCCTTTTTTTGAGAGTTACCCAATCCAACGTTGTATGGAGCAATATTTATAGAAACCAAAAGGTCTTTTGGAACTATTCTATTTGGTTAAGAGATAACCTTCATTGAACATTATAGATTTCTTGGTTTTGTCCATAGCTAGTCAGGCGATTGTACTTCATTTGCCTCTTCTTACTTATTTCATCCGGCAAAAGGGTACCGCGAGGATTTGCTTTTATCCTTTCATTACTTATGATGGCACTTATGATCTAGATATTTCACTTAATTGTTAGCAAACTCTTACTATTTTTATAAAGAGACCTTATACTTAAGTTTTTAAGATTACATAGATCTAACTCAAATTTTTAAGACTTCATAGATTTAATCTGCTTAATCTAATAAATTAGTTGGACTAGCAACGCCAATTTTACTCATGAGCTCTCTCCGTAAAGTCCAATGAACATGAAGTGTTCACCGGGAACTGACGAGGAAAGCACGTTGGAAAGAGGCACTGGTTCGTCCATTCCAGGAAATTCAGAAGAAGCGAGGCCAACTTATTGACGAGCTATGAAGAGGATGCCGAAGTCTTTGCCTGCAGCTTCCCTCATTTGAATCTCGAGAAGAGAGGGGGAGAGAAAGCGACTCGAAAGGGCTCCCTTGAGATCCACCGTTAACTATAATCCGTCGTTATTCTCCAGCTATTCAAAGTTACAGGACCCATCAGTCCATAATAATATTATTTAGGATCGAAACATCAAAGTTCTCTTTTAGAGAAGAGAGGGTAGCTATTGTGCTATATGCTTCGAGGCAAAATGGTGTAACGAGTCTCACTACTTCACTATTATTTTATTGTCAAAAGTGTTTTACTCAAACAAAAATCTCATACAAGCATTACATGCCATGATTGTTGACTTTTTAATTGAGGATTTACAAGATACATATACGTACATATTTTTTTAATACTAACCTACATCACCATATTTTATAATGCCTCTTTGCTTCTTGTTCGCAAGATAGTCTTTTCTTTTAATACGAAGAAGTTCTAATACCCACATTCTTCTGTCTCATAGCTATCCCATCTATTCAAGCAAGACTTTTTAGAAACTTTTTGAAAAATCTAGTTTTCTTTTTCATATTTAAAAATTTTATAACTAGTTCTCTAAAAAAAAAACTTTCCCATTTTCATGGAAAAGTCTTAACTTTTTTTTTTTTTTTCTTTTTCATTAATTCCCTTGCAAACAATGTATTCTGATCTATTTTCTAATTCAAAATTTAAATAAAAAACCCACCGTCGTTAATCCAAACGTCGGTTACATAGCGTCCGAGACGATCCCGTCCCCGATTCTTCCGATGTGATCCTTGAAATCTTTAATAGACCAGATCCGTTGGACTGGCTGGCAATGGGTTGCCCAATTCACGGTTGGAGGCCCGTTATTGGTGTAACGCTCCAGCACTCCATCAAGCTGGGCCCTAGCTTTTTAATCCGTTGGGAGGGCCGAAGCCTGGTAAACGCTGGCTACGTGATTACTAGCCGTGGACAAAGGGGAGGAGTTATCTCCAGGCCAGCTGCGATTTCAAATGGGCTCCATAGTCGTTAGGACTTGGAAGCGAGGAGTTGTTTTGCTGCCAACTGTATGCACCAGTGGGCCTTCGACCTCCGTAGGATATGTTAATGGAAAGCAAGTCAGCCAGTATCATCCTCTCTTATATTACATGAGGTGGTAAAATCTGAACACAAATCCAATATAAAATAAATAAATTTTAAATTAATCTTAAATGAATTTTTATCATAAATATGTAGACATGATTATAAAACAAAATAATCGTATAGTGTAACTGGTTAACCTACCAACTTAAAAGTAATCCGTTTATAACCAATTTAGTTAATAACATATTAAATAGGTCATGTTAAGCAAATCGGATCATGTCTATACGAGTTGTGTTGTATCAATTCAATACAATTTGTTTATTAAACGAATTATATGTGCCATATTATTTTATCTATTTAATAATTATATTATGCTTATGTTTAGATATTTAATATAATTAATTAATTATGTTATATGTATGTCCATCTATATTTTATTATAACTTATTTTCGATACAACACGAAATATGAATTGCTATTGTACCTGATCCATTTTAGCTTCTTTAACTGTTTCATCTTTAAATTTATATTTCCCATTAATACACCACTATTAGCATGCGTATCATGCTTTCTCTCACTCACTCTCTCTAATTTTCATGCTAATCAAGTATTCGCATTTTCCCTAAATGAAAGCAGGCAATAATGGTCCTCAAACAGCTCAATCTAAGACCAGATTTTTTTTTTTAAGAAAAAAAAAAATTTATTTGGTTGATGTTATCATACGTTTATCCTGCATCTATGGTTTAGAATGGATCTCTGATTTCTGAATTTTCTTCTAAAAAGGTTTAACAGTGCATTGCTCGTGGAAAGTGATATATATAATAAGTAGATGATGAAGATAATAAATATAGTTTTTAAAATTTTAAAAATAGGGATTGGTGAAAGATGAGTAGATATTGAAGATTGAGATGAAAGCATGAATAAAAATTAGGGTGGTAAGGTTGCTAAAGAGATGGAGATAGAGGTGGGATAAGTTTAAACTGCTGTGATCAAGATATTTAAAAGTTCTATTAGTTACGGATTTGAATGGAAGAGAGATAATCTGCTGCATTTTTTTTTTTTTTATTGTTGCTAAAGTCTTTATATAATCATATAATATTTCATCCATGGACTTATTTCATATATCCAAAAATCTTTCAATAATAACTTGCAATTAATTTGTCTTTAGTATATTTTGCACTATAATTTCGTACAAAACCTGCTTCATCCCTTTGGAGATCGATCAACTGTTTCAGAAGACTGAAAGAATTCTTTGGAACATGAATCGCATTTCCGATTGTTTTTGTCCATTACTTCTTTAGATCGGTACTGCTGGTACTCGGGAAGATTGGTTCCCCCACTTAAATCATCACCGGAGTCCGAATACTTGATCAGCTCCCTTGAGAATTTGTGTGATGGATTTCGCCCTGGTTCATTGTATGAAGCGTTATTCCGTTCCCTCGAGAATAACTAGACCGGCGGTTGGTACAGTTCGCTCTCGAGCGTAGAACATGTTTTTGGTACCGCACGCAAGTACAGACTTTTTTTTTTTGAAGTACAGGCCTTTACTAGTTCACGGACATTTTGATATTTCTGTGCCCTTCTGTTGACTATTCTATTTTTCTGACCAGCGAGCGAAATTTTCTAATCCGTACTGCATCGAGAGGAAAGAAACAGAGGCAGTACGAAGGACGAATGCCGACTGCTGTACTGCACGGTGCAAAGGCAACGGCAACCCAGTGTACTTCGTGAGCCTTAAACAAACAATTGGTACGGTATATAAGAATAGGAGGGCCAAGGAATGAGGTGCAGCCGTGCAGCTTAGAAGATCTCAATCAAAAGTATTATCGAGTGCAGCGTTGATGAACTCCGATCACCGTGTCAACCTATCTTCCGTGCAGAGAGCGTGGGGATTTCATCAGCGCTGCATTCGGCAATGCCTTTGATACGTGGGCAAAATGAGGCTGCCTTAGAGCTCGTTCATCAAATTTGGACTGCGGAGCCGAGTTCGTCCAACCTCCACAGCCTCCCTCGCCCTCCACTCCTCCTATACTACCCTGCCAACTTCGGCGGCGGGCTCATCATATTGTCCTCATGTTTATGATTGAAACGATGATTGGTTTAAGAGAGGGAACAGGCGCTGGGTTTGAGTTACGCGTAGCAATTTGTTGACATCGCCGTTGTAGGTTAGTGCCGTATCAGTTACTCAAGAATGAATGGACTGCTTTCCCATAGGCTGTTTTGTTTTTCTTCGTTTTTGTTATCTAGTTGCTTCTTTGTTCTGAAGTCTCGAATTATTCATGCTTAGCTGCAAATGTTTAGCAGGTAAAGATTGTATGAACTCGGAATCAACGATACCCTTGTTTTATTGGCTAGATTTCCGCTAAATAGTGTATAGTGAAATTTCAAGAGGAATTAGCTCAAATTAAGGCGTTTTGTGGCTAGCCTTAAAAAATAGATTGCATAGGGATGAGGTTCGTGCGAGAAAAAGTAGGCTGGTGCGTGTTGGCTACATCCTTTACGGTATATCCCACCTTCTCATTAGATGCCGTTTTGCTTGAAGCATTTTGACGTCCCTGTAATGCCAACTCCAGCTGACCGAATGGCCGAGCGATCTCCACAGTTTTTAAACTTCTTAAAGGAGGAGAAAAAAAAACCCTGCATGCATTAGGAAGTTTTGAGATCAATTTCTTATATCTATGTGTTGGTTGTTCGAAATTTTTTATTTATGAGCAATCATTAATTATTATGATATTAATTTTGTAAAATTAACTAAACAAATTTACTTCGATAATAAAAGCTGAATGAATCAACTGTTGATTAAATTGTAATATATATGGTTTGAGCTTGGACACACCTTTGTTAGGTGATATGGTTAACTATTTGTTTAAGTCTAAAACCCAATAATGATACATGATGGAATGATTTATTAGGGTTTTTTGTATAAATAAGCTAAGTTTTGTCTTCTTTCCTTAAATCTATAATTTATTTTTTCATCGAAACACCGTCTACGAAAGGAAAAAGAAAAGAAAGACCTAAGCTTTTTTGGAACCTCTGCACTTCTCTCATAATAGCATAAATAGATATGAAAATATTGTTATTGTTATTTGGTATTCTGATTACATATATGAAATCTTTAAATCCTAACACGTAGCATCAGAGTGGACAAATATGATTCAAAACCCAAATTTTTCTGTAATAACAATATGATTTCATACCTTATTTTCGTAGTTATGATTTCATGCCTATTGATCATATATGAATATTTGTTATAATTATATTTATAAATTAATTCTACTAAGCCCAGATTATATAGGTCGAAATCTTAGGAATTTCTTGAAATTTTTTTAATCCTAGATGGGATTTTTTCTACATTAATATGCATTAAAGTTTTTTTTACCCAGGTTTATCTAAACCTAGATTAGGTGTATTAAAAAAACTATATTAAATTCCTATTTTCTTTGTCCCTGTCCCAAAACCCTCTTCTTTCTTCCTCACCATCCCACCTCTTCCCCATGTTCGACCAAGCAAGCGGTGACCAACCATCACCGCCGCCTCCCATGGTCGGCCATACACGATGGTGCCAACTTGCATTCCTCCAACCGGATTGCCTCTCTTCCTCATCGACAATCGTTCCACAAAAAAATGCCCACCTTCCTCACTGGCATCGCAGGCTTGTCATCTCCTTTGGCCTAGCCGATCGGCTGGTCGTAGCACAGCAAGTGGAGGTGGATCTCCTATCGCTGACAGCGGGAAAAGGGGGTGAAGGTGATAAAAAAATTAGGAGGATGGCTAATCTTGCTACCAGTTTCAGGTTTGGCGGCAGCAATGAAGGGCAAGGGAGCTGACGATAACGGGGTGGCGCGGCCTTAGCATGATGGCCGATCTTGCCACCGATTCCAGGTCCAATGGCAATGACTGAAGGGATGGCAACGATCGAAGGGATGGTGAGGTAGCGGTGGTCATAGGGTGAGGGTGTGGCTTGGGGTGGAGATTAGGAATAAATCACAATAAAAAAACCTAATCTTATCTTCTATGAAACAGAGGAAGAAGATGATATGGTTAGGCTTACGGGTTTTGGAGCCCTAATCAGTTTTGGATCTCTTTTAGTAAATTATCCTTTTTTGAGCTAAACAATTTTGAGCCAAAGTCAGTCAAAGGCTCCTTTAGGCTAATTGTTTATCGGACTAAGATATATTACAAAAAGGTATTGTATCTGCACCATAGAAAATAGTTGATCATGAGTAACGGGTTGTTGAATCTTCTATCTTCAGAAATTATTTCTATTGAAATTTTTCAAGAAGAAGAAATTATTGAAGAGGCGCCTGTGAAACCATCAACAAGAAGGCAAACAAGATATGCTATTTTAGATGATTACTATGTATATCTTGGTGAAAGTGACCATAACATTGGTCATCTCATTGACCTTGTGACTTATAATGATGCTATCACTAGTCCTTTGTCTGATATGTGGATAGATGTAATAAAAGAGGAGATGCATTGTATGACTTAGAACAATGTATGGGAGCTAGTTGAGCTTCCTGCAAATTGCAAACCAATTAGTTGTATGAATGTATAAAACCAAAGACTCCAAAAAGAAGATTGAATGTTTTAAAGCAAGATTTGTGGCAAAAGGTTTCATACAAAAGGAAGGCATTAATTATAAAGAGAGCTTTTCTCCGGTTTCTACTAAAGACTCTTTTAGGATCATTATGGCGATTGTGACTCATTTTAATTTGAAGCTGCATCAGATAGATATGAAAATAACCTTCTTGAATGGTGGTTTATATAAGGAGGTATATATGGTTCAACCTAAAAGATTTAAAGAGTTAAGGAAGGAACATTTGATTTATAGACTTAAAAAGTCTATTCATGGTCTCAATTAAGCTTCTTGCCAATGATATTTGAAGTTTGATGAGATAGTTTCTTTTATGGATTTTCAGGAGAATAAAATTGAACAATACATATACCACAAGATCAGTAGGAGCAAATTTATCTTCTTTGTATTATATGTGGATGATATTTTACTTGCCAGCAGTGATCTTTGTCTGCTACATGAGACTAAGCATTTATTATCCAAGTATTTTGATATGAAAAATCTTAGAGAGGCATCTTTTATTCTTGGTTTTGAGATCCATAGGGGTAGATCCCATGGCTTATTGGGACTTTCCTAGAGAATCTATATCAATCGTATGCTCAGTAGGTTTAATAAGCAAAATTGCAAATATGAGGATATGCCTATTTTAAAAGATAATAAGTTTAGCTTGAATCAATGTTTAAAAAATGATCTTGAGAAAAAATCTATGAAAGATATATCTTATACTAGTGCAATTGGCAGCCTTATGTATGCACAAGTCCGTACTAGACCAAATATTCCTTTTGTAGTGGGTGTTTTGGGTAGATATCTATCAAATCCTAGTTTGGAGCACTGAAAGGCTGCTATGAAAGCTATGAGGTATTTATAGAGAACAAAAGATTTTATGCTAGTTTACAGGAAGGTAGACAATCTTGAGGTAGTTGGCTACTCATATTCTGATTTTGTTGGTTGCTCAAATGATATGAAATTTACTTTAGGTTTATATCTTTATGTTAGCTGGAGGAATTGTATCCTGAAAAAGTATTAAGCAAACACTTACAGCTTCATCTACACTGCAGGTTGAATTTGTTGCATGCTATGGAGCTGCAACATAGGCTATACGCTTAAAGAATTTTATCTTAAGGCTTGGTGTTATTGATTTCATTTCAAGACCAATAAAGATTTACTGTGATAATAGTTCTGCTATGTTCTTTTCTAAGAACAACAAAAATACCAGTGGATCTAAACATATAGAAATTAAATATCTCAGTCAAAGAGCTAGTGAAGACTTAGACTTTTGATGCATATATAAACCAAAAAAATCATGGATTGTTTATTAGATTTTTTATGATTGACGTTTGTTTAGACATAGAATAAATCATGGATGCATATATAAACCAAAAAAAATCTAAATAGACTTTGGACTTAGACTTTTGATGATCATGATGTTTACGATTGAATTTGATTGAACTTAAATCTAACAAGGATGCTTGAGTATAAAATAAAGATAAAATATGATATCCCATATTGGTGTGTATTTAGTTCCTCAGTTGTACTCTAAATAAATTTCTGATATTTATAGAGAACCAAAAAATTTAAATAATACTTTCTTGACTAGCTTTTCTACATAAAATCTTGAGTTGTCTTTCCTTAAAAAAGAAATCTTGAATTCTCGCAATTAGAACTATGAAAGACAAGGAACCTCACGAGCCGAAGAATAGCTAACCCGAATAGCACCTATTAGGTTAGTCTTTCTTTCTTTCTTTTGCGCAAGGCCTTGGATTCTTGCAATTATAACCATGGAAGACAAGGAATGTAATTGGCTATAAGGCCATTTTTGCCAGCCTAAGACTAGCTTCACATTGAAGATTCACAAACTTAAGCACCCAGCAAGCTTATGGCGAGCTCAAGACTAGCTTCAAGTAAAGAACCCAACAAGCTTGGGTCACATAAGCACCAAAAGTGAGCATCCATAATTACTTGTAAGTTTATCTATTCCGCATCTTAGTGATTTATTTTAAAAAAGTGAACATAATAAAGCAACAAATCAAAGGAATACGAAGCAAAAGATGTACTCAATTATTCCTTTTCATTTTTTAAAACAATGATATCATTCTTGCAAGTAAGGGACAAGATGCGTAGTTGCCGCCCAGATGCAAGTACCATGAAGGCCTTTTCTTTTTTTCTTTTTTCTTTTTCTTTTGAGATGACAAGTATCATGAAGTTTATAAACAGAATTGGGAACTTTAGGAGAGCATCCTATAGTTAGATCCTCTTAGAAGTTTTGGTAAAAAAATATAATCTTGTTAGAATGAGTTCTACTTGAAGCATCAAGCTCCTTTTGCAGCCAATAAGTCACGCAAACCTTTGGTGCCAAGCTCACTTGAGCTATCGTAGTGCAATGGCTCCAGTCAATGAGAAGGAACGTGTAAAACATCATAAAAACTCGAGGCACACCCTCATGGTAAAAGGATTCTAATGTCAGCGGATTCATATCTCGTTCAGATTCAACCGAAAAATTCTGGGTACATGAACGCTATCTCTGCAATATTCCAAGTATTTTGGCATTCTTAACTGGAAAAGTGATTCGAAGTATGGTGGGATCTGTGACTTACACAAAAGTGCACACCAATCTCACTTAAGAAACAACAAAGTAAAGTTTGTAATTCTTAATTACCTTTTTCCTGGTGCCACTCAATCTCGATGTCCGGGGATTTATACCAAGCTCATGCTTGAAGTAATGCTGTAGGTTATTTGTCCTACACTCAAAAGATTAGTGGGATGCCCAAAACACAGAAGTGCATATATTCCGACTCAGTCGATTGTTGAAGAAGAATCACAAACTCACGCTTTATGCAATCCAAAGAAATTCTGGAGTAATTCTACCACAATTGAGGGGGAACGGCTATCTCCTCTAATGTAGCCATACATTCCTCCTCCCAAACTTTCCTTCTCTTCTTCTTTCCCCACTGAATCATCTTCCAAACAGCTGCAAGAAAGTGATGGCAAACGGCCAAGGAGTTGCGATGGGCATGGGTGACCAACCTCAATTGCAGATGAAAACACCACCACCGAGGCGCTGGGGGGTACCCAGAGCAGCAGTAAAGCTGCTGTCATTGTTCTTCAGGCATCAACACGATGCCGTTCAACCAAAGCCTGATCCACTACAAACTCCCGTCGTGGCTTCAAAGCCTGAAGGCGACGAAGAGGCAAAAACTCTCCCCAGCCAGCCAGAGACAGATGCGACCAAAAAGAATGAAGTTGTTAGTCAGCCAGATCCTGGTTCGCCAGATTTGCATAAGAAAACAGCAAGGAGACGTTGGAGGTTTCTAAGCTCAGTAACGAAGGTGCTGCTTTCATTCTTCAGACATCGAGGTGTCAGTCGACCAGAGCCTGGTCCACCACCCGCTCCAGCGGAGATATCCAAAGATGAAGCAGAGGCAGAGACAAAAGTTCCCTCCAAGCAGCTTGCGGAGTCAGAGGAAAGAACCAGTGGAGGGGTAATTAAGCCGCAAGAAGAAGAAAATGAAAAAGAAAAAGAGCCCCCTGGGTGGTCTGACTTAGATAAAAGCCTAGAGAAAGTCCTTGAGCAAGAGGGCATCAAACATATCCGCAGGTATTATAAGAAGCTGTTACCTGTATTGAAACCTTGCATGCTATGCTTCAGCATTTTCAAGCCACACTCAGAAATCAAGAAGAAAACTATGATATATTGGTGGATTGGACAGGAGTTGGCAAAATCTGACAATGATAAAGCTGCAGAGGAAGTTGCAGAAGGATACTTTCGAGATCTTGTAAAATTGGGTTTCATTGAACCCGTGATAAACAATTGCACCGGAGCAATCCATGACTGCAGGATCCATCCGTTCGTTCATTGGATGATCAAATACCAGGCAAAATCTTCCTCCTTCTGCTACTTGGATGAGAGAGGCAATCCATCTCCCAATCACGGTGAGTTTCCTTGTAAGTGTTTAATAAAAGAAAGTTCAAACAAAGAACAAGCATCTGGCTCTGCAAATGTTGAAAATCCTACACCTGAAAAGAAAGAACAAACATCTAGCTCCTCAAATGTTGAAAATTCTACACCTGAACAAAAAGAACAAGAATCTAGGTATGCAAATGTTAAACATCCACCAACCCGAAACACCCTTGTTTTGCTCAACCTTGACAAACAGAAATGTAACCTGGATACGGGTTTTTTATCCCAGTTCGGGGAGCTAGTGGTCTTGCAACTCGGACGGTGGCATAGTGATGCTAAACACCATATTGAAGTGGAAGACTTTGAATCATTAAGTAGCATTGGTCATCTCAAGAAGCTGAGGTATCTCGGTTTGCTAGGCCTGTCTAGATTGACAAGACTGCCAGCTGATATCAAAGAGCTCAGTGATCTGATTATTTTAGATCTGCGAGACTGCCAGAATCTGGAAAGGGTGGTAGGTCAGGTTACTAGGCTCAGAAAATTAACACACCTGGATTTAACAGAGTGCTACATGCTTGAACACATCGCCAGCGGGATTGGCCAGCTCTCAGAACTCCAGGTATTCAAGGGGTTTGTGTTTGGTGAGTCAAAAAGAAAGAAACGATGTAGTTTGTGGGAGTTGAGAAAATTGAAGAAGCTAAGGAAACTCAGTATAAACATAACAAGTGAGGCAAAGATTGATGATGGTGAAATGGGTGCGTTAGAAGATTTTCAGAGCCTACGCTCCCTTACTATTACATGGGGTCAGATACCACAATTCAAGGAAGGGACCTCAAAGAAGGAAAAGTTAAAGCAGAACTGGACAGGGCTCAAGCTTCCAAAAAATCTTGATAAAATTGACATTCGATGCTTCCCATATGAAAAAATGCCTAATTGGTTTGAAGGTACAACAAAGCTAACTAAGCTTTATATCAGAGGCGGAAAACTTCAAGTTCTTGCCCCAAATAAGGTCATTAATATATTGATATTGCGCTTGCGGTATCTTCGATACTTCAACATGAAATGGAATGAAGATAAAATATTGCTACCAAAGCTTGACCATTTGGAGGTCATTGGATGCTCCCATGTTCCAAACGAAGACTTTCCTCCACTTGACGAACATGGAGTATGGATCAAAGATGAGAAAGACAAGAAGTATGAGGCAAATAGTAGCCAGGGCAATGCTGCTATACCTACAGGCAAGGTAGCCTCCTCTGCACCTGCACCAGCACCTGAGCATGCCCCTTCTGATTCTGCCTCAACTGTCAAAGTGCCTCTTACTAGTCCTGCCCCAAATGTCACTGAAGTCAATACAACCACCACACCTCCTGACGCTACTACTGCTATCAGTTCTGCCGCAGATGTTACTAAAGATAGTACTCCAACAGCAAAACCTGATCCTAGTCCAGCTGCTGCAAGTCTGGGTCCAAGTCCTCCTGAAGATGCTACCTCAGCACTAAAATCTGATGCTGGTCCACTTGCTCCACCTGCTGCTCTTGCCCCTACCATAGAGGGCGGTAAAGATGCTACTCCAATGCCAGAATCTGATCTCACTCCTGCTGCAACTCCTGCTCTGAGTTCTCCCAAAGTTGTTGAAGATAATAAGATCCCACCTAAATCTGATGCCAGTCCATTTGCTTCAGCTTCTGCGCCTGACCCTACAGCGAATGATGCCACTCACACGACAGAATCTGGTCTTAGTCTAGCTGCTGCAACTCCTGCTACTAGTTTGGGTCTCAAGGCTGATGACACTGCTCCCAGCACCAAAACATCCGATGCTGCTCCACTCAACGCAGCTTAGTTTGTTATTCCTGCTAAAGAGGCAAGTTCTCATCATCTTATTTCAGGTCATGTCTCTTATTACTGGTCCCACTTCTGTCCTTGATCCTGATTTATTCCAAACAAGTATTTCTTTCGGCACCATGTGATTTTTCTCATGTTACTCCAAACCCCACTCCATGTCTCTACTTCTGAATCAATATTGATTTGCTTGCTACTTCTGAATCAATATTGATACATACCCCTAGCGATGCTCAAGATAGTACTCCTATTGAACAAATACTTCTTCCACTCCTAGTTCTCATCCTGCTTCTAAGCCTATCCCACAGAATGCTTAAGGTATTGCTCCACCATTCTTTGTATTTGCTCTCTTGATCCCTCTGATACTCTTATTCTCCTCTCCTCCTACATGTAACTCTATGTATACCATATTTTCTATTAATAAATATATGGGGAAGTCTTTAACTTCTCCATTTCCCTGTCAGGGAAAAAAAAAAAGTTTCTCCACCAAGTAGTTGTGATACTCCTGTTCTGCTGAACTTGCTTTCGACTTTGATTTTGATATGTCCTCCAATAACCATCCAACATTTCAACTCATATGTTCACATGTACTTCTGATAATCCTTGGCTTGAAATCCTAAACAAGCTCCAGTAGTTGCTGTTCTTGCCATTGCTGATTCTACTGCTTAGCCTACAATCAATTCATCTGCTCCTACTTTTCCTCCACTCGTTTCTCATACCATTGCTGCTCTTGTTACTCTTGGTGCTTCATGTATCTCCGTGCCATCTACTGCTATTATAACTTTCTCCTTTCAGTCAGTGATACAATTCATGCTTCTACTACTTTCACCAAGAACATTACCCTTAAATAATCGGACTACCTTTATTCCTTCATGATCATATTGATCTTGGATACAAGAAGGTGAAGTCCAGTTGACATAAATAAAAGTGACCTTGTCATTCCAACTTATATGTTGATGTCTTATGTGTGCTTGTTTTACATGTTAAGAACAATAGTATGTTATGTTGGATCTTTAATAAAAGTATCCTATGTTATGTTTGATCTTTAATAAAAGTATCCCTGCATACTTTGCTCTTTTTCTGGATGGTTCTCTCTCTCTCTCTCTCTCTCTCTCTCTCACACACACACACACACACACACACATTGGAGGAAGGATTTTTCATGTTCAATAAGGTGCCAAGGTTGATTTAAATGGACTACATTATTTCTCAAAACAGAATTGAATAGCTGAATAGAGAAAAAGAATTTATATAGTCCACCCCAATTAATTTGAGATTAAGGCTTTGTTGTTGTACTGTCATGCAGTTTTATGATCTACAACATTATTATATAATGGATCACAATTATCACAGTCTCTCTAAAAAGTTAAGTAGTTTCTCTCTAAAGCCTTGTTATTTTGGTCCTACCTTTTTATTTGCTTATTTTCTCTTTTCCTTTTGTTGGCGAGCAAAGAGGCGTGATCGACCCTGCTAGCTTTAAAGAAGAGGATAGTTTGTGCTAATAATTCTCTTACATAGAAAAGCTTTAAATTTGTTTCAAGAGGCGGTAATTTAACTTAGGCAGATTTAGATGGCTTTGGCATGTAAGGATTATGATTATAGTAAGGGTGGCAATGGTTCAGATTTAAAAACAACTATCAACCCATACCTAACACATTTATAATCATATTGAAGAGTGCAAACCCACAGATAACCCATTTATTTTATATGGAACTGCTCATCCAAATAGCAGTTTGCTTGTCAATTAATCAATTATATACTTTAGTAAATAAAAAGATATAGTCAAAAATAAGGACTGATGTTTGTCATCTAGATAAAGTGAAAAAAAGAAAAAAGTGCAAAAATGATAAATCTTAAATATGCAATTCCCTCTACTTTTTCCTTTAATACTTTTTTAATCTCTTAATCATTAGTTACGGACTCTTCCTACTCATTTGAACTAATTCTTGATGATGCTATATAGCTTCTAGGATAATGAGATATGGGGATGGATTTTAAGGGTTGTTTAATCCATGTTGACCTATGTGGCCACCAGGGCCAAACACAAACTTAAAATTGGTTTGGGTTTGGCTAACTCAAACCTTTTTATTTTAGAGGGGTTTGGATGGCTTGTTTGATCCAGATCAAAAATTGCCACCCTGATATTACACATGGCGACCCTACCCAAATTCAATTGAGGGTGATGTAGTTCTTAAGAAGTTTTCTTTTTTATAAAACCTTCCAGATGTTTGACTTCAATAGCCCTTTATGGTAAAGGGTAAAAGTCATCTATATTTTTTTGGAGGCTGAATTAGAATAATGAGAAGACACTTTCTAAATCACGTCCACAACTCTTAATCCAAAATCTGTTACAGGATTTCAAGTTAAAATTTGATGTTTATACCGTTCAAATTTACATAATATATATGAGGAGCATTATGTGAATCCCCCATTCTTAACTTATAACACATTTTAAATTCCAAATTTTAAATTTGTATCTGTTTGGCTGGTTGGTCTGGGTTGGACCTCATTTTTTTTTTTTTTTTTTTCACATTAGGACCATGCGGTGTCTTATGACTAGCTCTTCTATCTTTTATTTTTTTTCTTTTTCTTCTTTTTTTCTGTTTATCATTTTTCTCTCTTTCTTTATTCTTTGATCCACTCTCTTTGTTCTTTGTTTCAAATCAAGGTTTTTAAATTCCAAAATATCAATTTTTGATGAGTAACTGAGATCTAGATGAACCTAGATCTTGGTTTATCTAGGCCGATATGGTAAGTGGGATAATCTGTAGGAAACTGATATTCTCCAAGATCTCTATTGATATATTCAAGTACTAATTCTGAGATTTATTAATTAAAAATGTTTATAAAGGTAAACAAAATATTTAAAAAATATTGCTAGTATTATATATTATATTGGTCAATATCTCGGATTAGATTTTGTATATATCATTTCAGGGTCTATGCAATAGCAATGCAGATCAAGGTTAGATGAAAATCTTCATTTTTAATAAAATGCAAGGGATGTTCCTCCAAAGAAATCTGGCGCTCAAGTTAGCCCGAAAAGATCTAGAGCCATTTGGGTGAGTATCCTAGGTTTTAGAGTTAAGACTTAGAATCATTTATATGTCGATGGCTTTGATAAACTTGATCCCTCATTAAAGTGATAATTAGAGTTCTTTTTAAATAGGATGATAGAATCCCATCCGATCAGTTAACATTTCGATAAGGATTGCGAATAGGTTGAGACCTTTATCGAGATGTAAGGATGGATCATCCAGGTTATTAGGTTGGTCATGTCATGTTCAATCACAGCTGTCTATCTTGTGCGGCAGTCTAGTAAGCTTTGTGACTCGATTTCAACCATAAAGGCATGCCAGGTCAACTCAAACCACATCAAAGACAAAAAGGAAAATTAAAGAGAACTAAATCATTTTTCTTAAAAAAAAAAAAAATCTAAAACATAGGACGAATAAAAACACAATCCTAATGAAGGAAGAAGAAAATATACTCATCTTACTTTCAAACGAATAAAAACACAAACCTAATCGAGGTTGAAGAGAATCTACTCGCCTTAACAATAGCACAGACCTACGCTTAGAAACAACTGCGATTGAGAGAAAAACAAGGGAGCTTTACCCGTAAGTTTGAAATTTTATTTTGCATCTGCGTCTAATTCAAGTAGAATAGAAAAAGAAATGCAAACGTTTCGCATGGAGGGGAACCAACTCTACTGAGATCCCTTCAAGGGGATAAATCCTCATAGTTCTCCAAAAGATAACTCATTTCGAGATCTACAAATAATAATTACCTTTTAGCAACTATCCATATCAATATCCACACGAGAACGCTTCTGAAAATAGTTATCTATAACTAGATGGTATACACCAGTCCTTAAAACACACACACAAAAACAAAAAAAAAACAAAAAACTCGTCCAAATCAAAAAGGAAATTTGATCTCGGATTCGAAACCGGCACCTACCCAAATAAGCACTGATATAACCGATCCAGATCAAGAGGTGGTGCGTTGAAAGAGAGATGAAGAGGATTTGGGAACGGAGAGAGGAGAAAGTTACCTAGGTTAATGGCATTGTCGTTCTCATTGAGGAGACAAGGGTTCTGGTTCGTCTTCTCCTTCGGATCCGGAGGCCGGAGCCATGGCGGTCGCCAACAGTGAGCAAAGGCGGAAGGTCGGTGAGAGAGAGCTTGTTTTAAATGCAGCATAGGTCAGGCCAACCCATCGGCCAGCGGGCCAGCCTAGAAATATAGTCGGTTGGGCTTCGTTTTGGATTTATTGGGTGGGCCTAATTTGAATATTAAACCTGCATTAATCTCAGGCTGGCTCTGGGTTGATCTTGACTCGGCCCGTCCCGCAGGGTCACGTATTGTACGCATGCATGTGTGCTAACTATACATCTAGTCATTTCTATTATTCAATTGAATTTGATCGAATCAAGAGTCAACTACTTCCTTGATTAAAAAGATTGGCTGGGTCAAATCAAGACTGGTTGCAGAAAGAAAGGATTCTTTTTTCATAAATACAACAAGAGCTGAAACTTTTTGATTAGATAGAACCAGCTCACGTTAGTCAAGCCAGCTTGAACATGACCTTTTATGATTAGTTTGGATTCTGGTCAGCATATCTCAATTAAAATTAGGCCAAATCATGTTCAAGCTTAGTTTAAGTCACTGCTAAGTTGGGTATGGTTAACCTTGATCTGGCCTTGTTTGATCACCTTGCATCATAAGCTTTTCTATAGTTTAAAATAAAATTAAAAATATAAATTACATTTAAATAAATTAAACATAAAAATAAATTTAAATTATGGATACCTAAGATAAAATCAGGATGACAACTCAAATAGGTTTGCATGGATTGAGGGCAAACTCCAATCTAGGCCTAACTTAATGTAACATGGTCTCATCTCTAATTGAGCATAATTCTATCATAACTTAAATTTGGTTGGCTTGCGTTAGCAGCATTGGGTAGGGTTAGATCATATTCATTGGGTTCGATCAGTTGAATAGAAAGATAAGATAAAGAGTTGAAACATTTTTGATAGGTTAACGATTATTTAGTTTAGGCCTCAATCATTTATTGATTTTGATAATACACTAAACATATTTTAACAAGTCTAAAAATTTATATTATATAATTCTATCAAAAAAATATAATTATATGAAATAAATAAATCAGCTGCATACAGCAAAATTGTAGCTTGAAATGTTGTCACGAAATATTTATTTCATTATTATTATGATTATTCATTATCAAGTTATGTTGGATTAGGGTTAAGTTAGGATCAAATTAGGGTTGGATTTAAGATTTATCTTAGACCAACCTAACTTGAGATTGGACTAAAATTTTTGAGCCCAACCTAATTTGTGCCTCATAAAAATATTATTACGCCCTTAGTAAAATCTTTAACCATTTAAAAATCTAAAGTCGCATGTCATGCAAAGTAGTTAGTGGATACATAAATTATGCCAAAAAATATATATGACCATCAAGCCTTTTATATGTGTATCTTCAATTATTTATAAGATTGCAAAAGCAAGTTTTTATTTTTTTTTCCTTTTTTTTGCATACCTATAAGAAAATGCAAGAAAAAAATGTTATATAAGTGTATTTTAAGAATTCCTAGATTATATATGTCAAAAAATATTTATAAATCATGCACACATATATCTTTAATTGTACTAATAGTCAACTCTTACGCAACTAGCTAACGATAGGTACATATAGATGAAGTTATCTTTTCTATTAAAAGTATGAGCAATGCCAAAAATTCCTTAATAAACATACATTAGTTATGTAGTCATGATATTTCTATTTTTCTACCATTGAAGGAAAATTGATCCTGCTTCTACCTAACCATGCTAAGTTTTGTGATATTAGTAAGGTTATAATAAATTAAAATATAATTATCATAACTACAGTATTTTATATGGCATAAATCTTTATAATAAATATTATAAATTTATAATCATATATAATAATAATACTATTTAAATTTATTATAAATAAAATATTATTATTATATATAAGGTATTATATGTTAATATCCTATTATTTATATGTGCCATCTGCTTCATGCCTATCATCCAATATATCATTATCCTAGGGGCCCCATCATCAGTGCATCATAATGTTGTCATTATATAGTTGTTAGAGTAAGATAAATGAATCAAATTCCTTTGTTGTGTCCTTGAGAAGTCTAACTAGATTTAATAGATAATGATCCTCTAAATTCAGCTTTTCTCTATTGGAATGTAAAGCAATTCATTACCCACACACATCAATCGACTATTAATTCTAATTAGGTATGTATGATGCATGCTACATTCTTTAAAGCAAATACATTTTTTTGTACATTACACTTCAAGTAAGTTAAAATGTTGCAATATATGATTGTAAAATTATAAAAGAAATATAAATTTAATGATAAACCTAATCAGATTGAAGCACATATATCTCACTCTTTTTAAGAAGATTCAAACTCTCTACAATTGACAAAGCCTACGAATCGACATAGCAAAACTTTTCTTTGACTAAATATAGTGTGATAGCAAAAATGAAAAGATTGTTTCTTTTGATAACACAAGAATAATTATATTCAATGCTATTTATATTTAATTAAAATATAATTATCAAATTTTAATCTAAATAAATATGTGGAATAGAATCATAACCATCAATTAAATATCCCTCACTCTCAAATATATTATTGATGTGGTCGTCTGAATTGGCCAGCAAATCCTATAATGACACATGATGAAATTAGATATAAATACAAAGTGAATAAGCCCTAATGAGAAGAGGTTTTTTCCTTCATGGTTGCTGACTTCTCCTGCTTCGATCAGGACTCTTTTTATATGATGTAAAATCACTCTAAAAAAGAATCAGCCAATCTATTCATAGAATATTCTATCATGGTTGCCGCTTCCTTCAAGATCATGATTATCAGAGCCATCCAATACAAAAGTCTAGCTGTAAACATAATTCTTCTAGACATCTCTAAAAGCAACCTTAATCTCTCTAGGTAAATAAGTTTTTTTTTTTTTTATTCTTGTTGAGGTCCTGGGTAGCTCATCTAAAAGCCCTAAAATCTTTTCTTATCTACTTTTATTCTTAGGACCCCTTATGCTTTTTCTTCTTTTCTTCTTACTTAGGAAACTAGATGGTTTAGCTAAAAGGTATTCTATTATTCGAGCGAGGACACATCTTATCCATTAGTTTGCGAAGATGAATTTTAGACATCAATAGATTGATGCTATATATAGAAACCAATGAGTAGAAGTACCTGGCCATGTCGACAAAATATCAAAACCAAGGGATGGATGACATTCACGCAAGCATGGGCCATGCTCCAGTTGACTCCTAGGATTCCATGGGAGAGCTAGCTAATTCTACTCCAGCATTGCCTCTTATTTCAGCATCATCTCCAAACTTGGCATCGCCCATCATCCAGGAGCAATTTGATACGTTGAGATGGAGGTGTTAATGAATTTGATCCAACTAAAGGGCTCACCAAGCTATTGGTCGTAACTAACCTATGAACAAGCTCGATGATCATTTGTAAAATTGAAAAACAAAGGCTACTCATCCTAGTCAACGTGAGGAGGAACCATAAGATCGTTTATCTAGTTTGAATGAGTGCATCAGCCCAAACACACCTATAATTAACCGAAGACAAATACATCAGTGACTCAAGAAGATGAATTAAAACTTCAAAGCAATTATGCATCATATTCAGAGCCAGAAGGCAAGTTTGACCTTCCTACTGGTCCTTCATTCACTAAAGAGGTGATAGTCGAACCATAGCATCCTAAATTTAAAATGCTACAGTTGGAGTTATACGATTGGACATCTGATCCTACGAACCATCTAGAAAATTTTAAAGCATTCATACTGTTGCATGGAGCACCTGAGTCTATCGTGTACCGAGCCTTCCCAACAACCTTGAAAAAAAGTTACTTCAAACAACTTAACCAATTATTGGTTGACCATTTCATTAGCAACCGAAGACACCGGAAGACTTCTATAACCCTAATGACCATCAAGCAAGGGAAGGACAAGTCATTGAGGGATTACCTTTAGTTCTTTAACTCAGAGGTATTAGTGGTTCAAGATCTGAATAAGTCAATAGTCATCGTAGCCCTGATGGATGGCTAAAGAATTTTAGGTTTAGCCTTTTGCTAGCCAAATGATCCTCAAAGGGCCTTAATGAGTTACTTAGCTGAGCTAAGAAACACATCAATGCCAAAGAAACTCTCATAGTCTGAAAGGAAGATAAAAGATGATATGGAAAAAAGCAATATGAGAGGTATAATCAAAAGTGCAAAGAATCTCAAAGAAGCCCTCAGGAGGGCAAGAAGTATCTCACCGACCAAAAACCCCTCTTTGAATGTTTGAGAGGTATACACCCCTCAGTGCCCCTTGGAGTCAAATATTAATGCAAATCATAGCTACAAGAGCTATATTTGGTGACCTGACAAAATGAAGACAATGCTAACCAAGAAAGATTAGAATAAGTACTACTGGTTCCATTAAGACCATAGCCACGATAATGACTAATGTCAGCACCTGAAAGATGAAATCAAGAACTTCATTCGAAGAGCTTACCTCAATAGATATATTCAATATCACCTTCTAGCAAAGTAGGATGCTTGACAAGAATCCTAATTTCATGGAAGATTAAAGAATCAACTTACCATTGGGGTCATCATTATGATCCATGATAGATCAATTGTGGATGAAAAAACTTCTTTGGCTAAGGAGGCTTATGCTTTGCAGGTCCATACCGAGGAACCCTCCATTAAAAAGACAAAGACCAAAAAACCTAGTATGACTTTCTTAAGTGAGGACCTTCAAGGAGTGTGGGTCTATCACGATGATCTCTTGGCCATCTTGGCGGCTACGGTGAATTATCGAGTAAAAAGGATGTTGGTGGATAATATAAGCTCAGACAATATACTATTCTATAAAGCATTCCAAAAGATGGAGATCAGTACAAATAGGCTGTGGTCAATTGAAGTATCATTGGTCGGCTTCGCCGATGAACTTGCCCAAGCTAAGAAATCATAGCTCTACCAATTGCCGTGAAAGATGAAACAAACTCCAAAATAGTGATGGTGGACTTATGGTTGTTAATGTACCTACCATGTATAATGCCATTCTATGTCAATCGAGCTTGAACCCCCTCAAAGCCATGATCTCGACTTATCATCTTCTTATGAAGACCAAAGAATAGGGGAGCTTAGAGAAAAATAAGCAGCAACTCAATAGTACTATGTCACTACCCTAAAAAAGAGCTTTAGAGTGGTTGAGAACCCCTAGGGCAATAAAGTTGATTGAGACTATGACGATAGATAATCTAGACTTTTGAGACAATCTAAAAGAGTGACATATAGAGCTGGTTGAAGACTTGACAATCATGTCACTGGGAGATGATGATTCCGAGGTTATCCAAATCGACTCCCTTCTACCTTAGCAAGTCTGAGGAAAGATAATTAGGTTCCTATGCTAAAACTTAGACATATTTGCATGATTGACTATGAATATGTTGGGCATAGACTCTGGTGTGATATTTCACCGGCTCAAGGTAGACTCGAGCTATAAGCCTATTTATCAAAAGAAGAGGAACTTCACTTCTGAGCAGCACTAACTATTGAAGAAGAAGTGAATAAGTTATTGGAATCTAGGTTTACTAGAGAAGCTTATTATCCTGACTGGCTATCCAATATGGTGATGGTGAAGAAGTCCAACAGAAAATGATGGATGTCCATCGACTCTACCAACCTAAACAAAACATGTATGAAGGATAGCTTTCATCTTTAAAAGATAGATTAGCTCATCAATGCTACAATGGACCATGAATTGCTCGGTTTTATGGATACATTCTTCAGTTACAATTAGATCTAGATGCATCCCTCAAATAAGAAGAAAAAGGCCTTTATCACTGAAAAAGGCCTACATTGCTGCAAAGTTATTCTCTTTGAATTAAAGTATACTAGAGCAATTTACTAGAGATTGATAAATCAAATCTTTAAAGAGTTATTCGATAAAAGTATAGAAGCTTATATATAGATAACATGCTCATAAAGAGTAGGAAAGTCGACCAATACATAATTGATCTAAATGAAGCCTTTAGAGTATTAAGGCACTACCTAATAAAGCTTAACTTGAATAAGTAAGCTTTTGGTGTTACTTTAGAAAAATTTCTCAGATTTATAGCCAGCTATCAGGGTTTGAAGCTAATTTGAAGAAGATACGAGCTATTCATGGCATGACTCCACCTAAGTTAGTTAAAGACATTCAACGTCTTGCTGGTCAAGTAATTGCTATAAGTTGATTCATGTATAGATTGGTTGAGAAGTGTTTGCCCTTCTTTAAGGCATTTAACGGTATCAAATACTTCCAATAGTCCAAGAAGTGTCAAAAATCCCTTAACAAGTTGAAAAGTTACCTTGATTCCCCTTCATTGTTATCCAATCCACAAGGAGATGAGCTATACATCTACTGGTAGTGCTGAGCTAGCCATTAGCTCGATGCTTATGTGGAAGGACCAAGAAAAGCAGAGGCTAAGGAATCATGTGGACGTTCAAGCACAGTGGTCGATAGTCAACCAGAGTTATATCTCAAAAGAGAGTAAAGCAAATAAACTCTCCCCCTCACCTTATGTAGCCCTCAGAAAAATGCTTGATGAAAAACTTTTTGCCTAAGGTACCCTGTGCCAAACTACCATGTGGCACTCTGCTACTCAGCAATCAAATGTCCACTCATCATGAGGCCACCAAATTAAATGCTTTGCTTAGTAACCGAAGAGGCAAAATGGTCAGCTCAATTTTCAAGGTAATTCACTATGCTGATTCTTTATTGTGGCTCCTGATTCCATAGTGTTCATTAATGGCATGAAACTCAAGATGGCATGCCAAGTTATCCTACCTTTTGCCAAGATTTGTGCCAATTCCTGTACTTTGAGATTAGTATAAGATAAGTTGGCCTACTCCTTTGCCCCAAAAGGTCATATAGGCCAAGCTATATCCAAGAGACAAAATAGTCGCTTGTAAAACTGACCTACCAATCTTTGGCAGCCACTATAAATTAGTTCAAGGCCAAATTAAGGTTGGTGATGAGCCTCCTTCAAACTTAAACAACATTCTAAAAGTTCTGACCTAAAGAATTGACTCCTCTTTAAGAAGTCATGCATAAGCAACAACTATGAGTCGACAGCGTCATGGTCGACCAATGTCCATGAGTCGTTGAGCTTGACCATATTTGTTCAAGTTGACCTAACTAACCAATCCTATACACTTGAGCTTAGTTTGATGATAACCTATCTGATCACTCACACAAGAAAAGCCTAACAAGCTTAAGATAGACCAGCCACATAAAAATCCAAGCTACTTTTGTGACTTGAGCTTAGACTTAAACTCAACCCTGAAAGTGGAGGGCAAATAATACAGTCTAATTTGACTAACTCTGTGGCGACATGTAGTGAAATTTGACTTCAATATGAAATAAGAAAGTACTAATAAGAAGAGATTTTTCCCTTCATGGCCATTAGTCTATCCTATATCAGGACTCTCCTTATTTTGTATAAAATCATACTAAAAAAGAATCAACCGATCTATTCAAGAAATATTCCTTCATGGTTGCCACTTCCTTCAGGATTAGGATTATCAAAGCCGTCCGATATCAAATTCCAATTCTAAACATAATTTTTCTAGACATCTATAAAAATAACCCTAATCTCTCCGGTAAACAAGCTTTTTCATTCCTCATTTAGGTCTTACATAACTCATCCAAGAGCCTTAAGATTTTTTATTGCCCATTTTTGGCTGACTCGAGCATCGAAGGAATTTTCACGAAGGAAAACTCTAAGAATCCTTATGCTTCCTCTTCTTTTTTTATGCATGAAAGCAGATTATTCAGCAGAAGACGCTCTATTATTCAAACGAGGATACATCTCATTCATTAGCGTATGAAAACCAATTTAGACATTAATAGTTGTTAAGTCTATGCTATGATTGTTATTTATTAACCTAGAAATTGTGACTATCATTTTTAATTCAAGTGATCATTGATAAAAGTTTTAAACTTGAATATGTAATTTAAAATTTGATATCTTACTTCTTAAACAATAGCACAATTAAGTGATATTGCTCTTCTGGCATTAATAAATTATTTATAATCTACTGATAGCCCTTTCACATTATGTACATTATGGATGAATGGATAGAAGTTGTGTAAGATCATGTTAGAAGATACAATATAAATGATAAATAGAAAAGAAGGGAAACATGCATCGATGGTAACAAATAAAAGTCATGTATGTATCCCTTTCTAATTATACTCAAAGATGTGACATTTTTTACTAAAAATATCATAGCATGGTATATATCATATATTTAAAAACCATAAAATATGGTATTTTATTAAAAATATCTTTTTTCCAAAAATAATTTTAAAAATAGAAAATTTTTGAATCTATCTCCACCATATAAGCCAATTTCTCATCCAATCTTCTCATTTGCTATATGTAGTTTATTTATCTTCTTCTTTTTTAATTAGAAATTAATCATTTTAAAATTTAAATTTAATAATATAAATTTTTAAAAAATATATTTATATTTTTTATTTATTCCATCTATCAGTATCCTTATTCCAAGGACTTCTCCCAAGGTGATCTTGAATTTAAATTTGGTAATGGTGTGAAGCCACCTAATCTCTTAAAAAAAACTACCACACTCGGAAGTAATAATAAGTAATGACCAAGCTCATGTCTTTGAGCTAGGTTATCGACCTTTTCATGCCATCAAATTCTCAAGCACCGTATCGTAGGGCTTGTTATAAATACGGCATTCGATGGTAACTAATAGCAATACCTTTGCGCCATCCTCTAGGCATCTTTTAGGGCGAGGAGAAAGCAGAAACTACCAAGAAAGGAACCGCACAGACTAAATAAATTAAAGCTGACGGTGGCGTGAGGAATAATAACCTGTAAAGCTACGAAGGTTCGAAGCTTCAAGGTAACTTATAATTCTTTTTCCTTTCCCTTTTTTTTTTGAAAAAAAGAAAAGCAACACAGCTTCAATCACATAAGAAAATTCATTTTTTTTTTTTTTTTTATAATTCTTTTGTTCAAACAGCATCCACGTTTTCTTTTTTAGTTTCTTTGTTATTTACCTTTATTTTTATTTTTCAAATTTTTATTTTAAAGAAAAGCGGACGATGGGGCACCAAGGTTCTTAACAAATTTGCTACCTATATTTTCGTTCTTTTAACTTCCTCACATTCTTCTCTCTCTTTGCCGCGTTCGCAAGGCAGTGTTCAAAGGTGTCGGCAACTTTTATTCCACTGCATTCCTCATCAAGTTTTAGTTCTTTCGCTCGATTTAAATGGGCTTTGCCACAGCCACGAGCATTACTGGTTTGAGCATTTTCTTTTCTCTACACCCGTCTCTCTTTCAACTGATACCACCAAAAATGTCCCACGAAATTATACTCGCTCTCATTGAGGAATTCTCCGAGGTCCTTAAACAAGTTCCCGGAACCAGCGCTGCGGAGAAGAAACAACCGGACGGGCCGAAACAAGAAAAAGCCCCCAGCACCGAGAAACAAGCGCAACACCACACCGACCTTCCCTTTAAGAAAAAGCTTGAAAATCTTCAAAAGCAGCTCGATGAAATCAAGCCAAAAATTTCGAATGAACTGCCATCAAATTTAACAGATCAATTAAGGGATCTGTTGTACGATTTTCATGACATACTAGAAGAATGTATGGCGAGCAAGCGCGCAGATGGTAAGGAAAGCTGGATGAGTAGCTGCAACCCTTTGAAACCGTCAAGCTTGGTGAGTAACTACTGCAACCCTTTCAAATCGTCCTCTCTCTCTAATAGATTGGAAAATCTAGAAAAGAGTCTAGAAAATCTAAAAAAGAGTACAGAAGACGAATCGAAGCGAATGACCGAAGGGGAGCCACGCAAACCTGATGCTGATGATAAAGACGAGGAAAGCGATTATGAATGGACAACCAGCTGCATAGATGACACCAAGATATACGGATGGGAGGACGAGGTAGACGAAATTGTCGAGGAACTTACCGAATCCAAGAAGAACTTCAACGCAGTTGCTATTGCTGGGATGTATGGCAGCGGGAAGACTGCATTGGCTCAAAAGGTTTTTATGCATGAAGGTGTTAAGGACAACTTCCCCCTTAGGCTTTGGGTATGTGTTTCCCCTTACTGTAGTAAAGAAGAGCTCCTATACAGGATGTTGGACAACCTCGGCCAGGAGGCAGATGATATTCAAAAAATTGTTACGTCAGCTAAAGTTGTCACGGATAAGCAAGATGCAAAGGAGAAAAAGAAATCAGAGATAGGTCAGTTTTCTTAACCGGCCGCATTAGCTTTAGATTTTTTTTTTTAAAAAAAAAAAAGAAAATCAAGACCAACCCGCAGTTATAACTGTTCTTTATATTACAATTCTTTTGCAGGTGTCTTGCTGTTCATCCTTTATCTGGAGCTACTTGATATAAAATATCTTATAGTGTTTGATGATGTCCGGGCCCCTCTGCCTGATGTGTCTGATTATCCCCCGGCCTCCGACGATGCTGATGATGGCCTGGTGCCTGATGTCGTCCAGAAAACAGATGATTGGCACAGAAACTTGACGTTGGAAGCACCGGAGGAGGGCGAGTGGAGCGACCGCCTAGCTTATGGCCTGCCAAAGGAAAACGGAAGCGCAGTCCTCGTCACATGCAGGAGGGAAGAAGATGCTAGAATGATGGTGGAGACGGGAAAAATATTCCATCCTAAACCACTTGACCTGGACAACGGCTGGAAGCTCTTCGAGAGGGCGTTCAATGAAGGTAAGGAGAGCCCGAAAAACAAGCCCGCGATGAAAATTGAGTACTTGGAACGGATGAAAAAGCAGATAGTGGACAAATGCAATGGGCTTCCACTAGCACTGATAGCAGCTGGCCGCGGCTTAGCTCAGCTAGAAGATGATAAAGATCGCGCCCCGGCTCAGCAAGAAAATACTGGAGGCCACGGCTCAGCTCGAGAAGAACATGCTGAAGGCAAAAGCTCGGCTAAGGAAGAACAGACTGAAGGCCAGGGCTCAGATGCAGAAGAAGATGCTGAAGGCCACGGCTCAGCTTCAGAAGAACATGCTGAAGGCAAAAGCTCGGCTAAGGAAGAACATACTGAAGGCCACGGCTCGGATCCAGAAGAACATGCTGAAGGCCACGGCTCAGCTCCAGAAGAACATGCTGAAGGCAAAAGCTCGGCTAAGGAAGAACATACTAAAGGCCACGGCTCAGATCCAGAAGAAAATCCTAATGAGATTGACTAGGTTTCTTCCGTTTATTTATTTGTGCTTGTGCCGTTTGGTTTCTCTCTTGCATTGTTTGCTGCGTGCTTTGCTCTTTCGCTGCTTTGGAAGCTTCTTTCCTTCTTCTTGTGATGTTTGCAGTTTGCCTGTTCGAGCTTGCCTGTGTGTTTGGTTCTGAAGCGCTGCTAGCTCTGTAACCTTTCTTACAGAGAATGCCGATAATAAATTGAAAAGCAGAATTATATTAGGGTGGAAGCAGTTTCTTTCTTGGGTTCGACTATGTTACATTTTTAAATTTTGTTTTGGAATCCAGGCATTAATCTCGCCGGGTCAAAGCTCCTGTTCCAAACCTCTTCCTTTGTTCTATATTCTTTGCTCTTAGCTTTCTCTTTATTTACGGCACCAGATAGACGCAGCCAAAAGCAAATACCTTCTTTCAAACATGCTTTTCACCGACGCAACCTCGCTAAATAGCAAAAACTCCTGCTTTGCTCCCAGTTACGTCTCATGATCACAGCTTATTCCTCGCGACTGAAAAATCATGGCAATTAAGTGCCTCACCCAGAAAAACTAGTCAGATATTTAGATTCTTTGACCATGAATAAACATCAAAGATCTACAAATATGGGACCATATAAATAGAGAGAGGGGGGAGGCTTGATCGATGGATCTCTTTCAAAAATACTAATTAAAAAGTATTATTTAAATTTTTTTAACCTATATAAGTAGTTAAAATATATATTCAAGGCATCGCAAATGTAAGATTAAACAAATGTAATGTTATAATAACTCGAAAAAAATCATTCAAAAAGAATTACTCAACTATTTGGAACGATTCATCTTGCTTTATTATGTCGCATAATTCATGTTGCCTGAAGCAATGGGAACACAACAAGTGATTTTTTAGTTACGCTTTTGAATTGCTTAATAATTTTAATATTATTTATAATTTCTTGCTTTACGGAATAGAGATGGAGTTGCCGAAATGTTGGAAAGAAATGAAGGAAGATAAGAAAAGAACAAATGGTAGTAATTTGTTTGCCAAAACAAAATGACAGAACCATGAGCAAACTTTCTCAGAAAATCCAAAATGCCGCATTCGGACTCTTGTTACAGTGACCTCAAGGGAAGAAACTAAGGGTGAGTTGATTTTGGACATTAATAGGATTAGTTCTGTGTCTAAAATTTAACCTTCATTGGAGGTTCCCAGAGGATTCCTAGGTCTGAAGCTTGATTCCTCTATTTTGACCCAAGAATCAACCGCTCTCTTTCAAAACATCAAGTATTATTTGGTATTTACCAAAAGACCTTAAGTATTATATTAGTCAAGTAATACTAAGTATATCATTTTTATTGAACATAGCTAAGAGAAAAAAAATTAACCGTTAGATATCATACATGTGTCAAATTTGGAAAAAAAATCAATTCTATCCCAAAACTAATCTAAAACCAAATTGATCTAATCGAATTAGTTTTGAGTTGGTTTCAAAATAGAATTGGTTTGATCTGAGTCTAAAATTTTGAAACCGATCCTCATTAGATTGGTTTTTGATTTTGATATGAACTCAACCCAATCTAATCTATGCTCATCCCTAGGGGGAAAAAAAAAAACCCTCACTCAAGTTACTATAATGGAGGTTTAGAAGACTATACTTCATGAGTATTTATCTAATTTTCTGCGTAGCTCTTGAAGAATGTGTCATCTTGCCCATCCATCGGTCTTCCAGCCATACAGCAAGCCAATCACACTTGTAGCAAGGTGTCTAATAAGAATTGGACCCTGCCGAATTTGGGTTGGATGAGAGCAACCTGAAAAATCCTCAAATCCAACTCAACCTATTAATAATTGTGTAGAGACAACTAACAATAGGCCAGAAAATCCTCAATCCTCGTATCCAACTTAACTCCTTGACCATTTATAATTAACCCTCCTAAGCTCTGATGACTAATTCAGTAACATACTGTCTAATACTAGAAACCATCGAATTAATAGTATCTAGGGAGTAAGTAATAGGTTAAGGTAACCCAAAAGCTAATACCAACCTAATCTAATAGGATTAGATCGATTCAGTTCTGAGTATTAGTAGAATCAGTTCTAAATATAGAATCTTAAAACTGACTCTTTTTTGGTTGGTTTTTAGTTCTAAGGGTCGATTTTTCGATTCTGACCCGAGAATCAACCATCCTTGTTTTATCAGATTTTTTTTAAAAAAAAATAAAGTAGTCTCAAGGATCAAACCTGAAACAACACATGCATCTTATAAGTTGTCTACTATTTTTATTAAGAGATATCTTAAGTATTAGATTAGTTAATTAATATTATGTATATCTCTTTTTAATTAAATATAACTAAAAGAAAAAATTTTAGCCATTATATATCAAACATGTGTCAAATAATAAAGAAAAAAGAAACTAGTTCTACTTTGGAACCAAATCGAAACTGAACCAATCAGGTCAATTTTGGATTGGTTTCAGTATAGAGTTGATTTGATTCTGGATCTAAAATTTTGAAACTGATCCTTATTGGGTTAGTTCTAGGCTTTGCCCTGTAACCAATCTAACTTGACCCATACTTACCCATAGAGGTATTTGATGTTCTACTGTCATTTGGTCCTTCAAACAATCACATGTTCTAAACTACTTGTTCTTGATTCTTGGTCCTTGAAAATTCATACTTTTAGCATAACCTACTCATTCTCTTGGGGCCTCTCAAAATTGGGTAGTAGGTATATGCTTAGACCTTTTTTTTTTTTTTGGTATAAAAGCATGAAATTTTGGTAATAAAATTATCCAGTTGTATCTAATTGATAGCGTTGGATTCTGGCTAAGGGACCTAAACACCAATAGGGATGATGAGATGGATGATAAGTTGGGAACTGAAGTGAATCCCGATTGGCTTGACTCTTGGAAGAGGTACTCCAAGCTCGGATAGACATTCTTACAAAGATAGAAGAAAAGCATGAGGGGTGTGGAGGACAGTTTGGCTAAAGCCCTACAGTACTCAAGTAGTGAGGAAGAAAAAAGAAGAGGCTAGGGGTGAATCCTATTGCCGTCACACTTCAAGAGGAGGAAGGATAGTGTGAGCAGCAAGCATAGTGCTAAGAAGAGTAGGAGATGGGGTAGGCGAGAGAATCTAAAAATCAAAGAGAGAAAAAACCCCCTCTCTTCGAGTAGGATTCCTTCTTATAAGTGGGCTCTGGTCTTCATGCCTGAAGTTGTCCCAGTGACGATGGTGTATCCGATTCCAATGATAAGGTTAGTAACAAGGCTTCTCTACCTATCATGAGCCATGCTCTTGGTGCAGAGACGTACGTAGAGTGATTATTATTTAGGCTTGTCTACATGTCTAGCATGGCAATGATTGGGCTATCTATGCTAGCTATGCCTTTTAAACATTATCCTATTGTAGTAGGTGGCAATGGTTGGGCCTAGACCATGTGTTATTGTGATAAAAGGCTAGCTTAATACCAGCTTGATTCAATTCTATCACTAATTATTTTAAATAAGCTTGATGAACTCATCAATCATGTGCCAAAAGTTATGAGTTTTAGATATAGGTTCATGAATCCAAGTGACTTCCATAAATGGGGCAAAGAGTACACCTCACGTCTTCTTAAAAATTAGTCTTACTGTACTTACTTTGTTTTGTCATATTATTTTATTTATATATAGCTTCAAAGTTGTATTTGGATTCTACACTCATGCAAGTAAATTATGGGAGTATCATGCAATTTTGTTCTGTTTAATTAATAGATACAAGTTATTTTGCTCTAAAAGTAAATAAATTAAGTTGCATCATGGAATATAAAAGTGAATCTATAAGAAGAGAGGCATCATCCCTGGAAGCTTATCCCTTAGAGCTTTGCTAGAGGAGAAGGTCAAAAGCTTAGGTTTCTTATTCTTTTATAATTTGTTTGTCTTAAGCTTATATATGGTATTGGCCATTTATGTTATATATACTATATTATTAAATAAGAAAAAAATATTATTTTATGTTATATATATATATATATATATATATATATATATATCAAATTTTGTGATCAAAACACACTGAGTCCCTCTCTTTATGAATTTCTATGAAAATGATATGATAAAGAAATTAGGTATATAATTTATGCGTTCCTTAATTATCTCAGTATCTCTATATTTTGTTTGTTTATCCCAAACTAATTGTATTCTACTTAAAATCTTTATCCATCTCTCATCCACATCTCCAACTAATTATTTTTTAAATTTAAAATAAATAAAAATATATCTTTATCCTTTTTCTAATCCATGTATTTTATATAATTTGTGATTTCTTATTTTTTTAATTAATCCATTAGCGTGCATTGCATGCATCCAATTGGTAGTATAAAGCTCTTATTTTTCTCTCTTCTTATTGGTGTTGATATATATCTTGGTTGGGTTTCAATGAAGTATTTGCTTGGTCCAATTTAATTCTTATTGCAAGCACCTATTTTTCATGCCTCGCTCTATTGATGGTGCTTAATATTGGAAGTCTAGGTAATCTTTGATTGATACAATTGTTAGATAAGGGTTATATAATTGAAGTATCTAATCCTAGCTACATTATAACGTCAAAGAAAAAAGAAAAAATCAATCTTTGATTCATACTAGAATATCTTATATGTTTAGTGTTTCATAATATGCTCGTTAAATGAGAAACGGCTAACCACATAATGTTGAGGACATGGATTATATTCATAGACCTTTTTTAGCATCGCATTGTAAGTTTATTAATTCTCATAATGGATATACGTCAAGTTGTAGTTACATGATCTAAGAGTGTCATTACAGATTGCTTCTTCAATCCTTAATTAATTACTAGTCCTACTAATAAACAAGGATTGGTAAAATATATGGAGAGTTAGTGTTAGAGTTGGAACTAGGCCTCAACTAGCCCAAGGTTATTAGACCAGTCTAGCTTTTAGGTTGGATTTTTAGTTTACTCAAGAAAGTTTGAGCTCGAGTTAAAAAGTGCAAATATTAATTAAGTCTTGTCTAAGTTTGGTGCATAACTTGACTCAAAACTCTATTTAACATGGCCTGCCATCCCATTCACCCCCAAATACCTCTCCTCCCACATGAGGTCTCTCTCCTTTAACCCCAGGCCTGATACTCATACCAATGCTTTACCTTGACTGCCCTTCTCTTCTTCTTCTTCTTCTTCTTCTTCTTCTCTCTCTCTCCCCCCATATCTCAACATCTTCTTTGCTCAAATTTAATCTTACTAAAAAAAAAAAAAATTGACTTGAACCTGATCCAAAATATTAAAAAAACAAATTGAAGCCATGCCTTAACTAAATGGAAACCTAACTTGACATATTCCAATCCAACTTTAGTTAGTGATGTTGGTCAAATCCTATTTACTATTATGTGAATCACTATATGCCATATAGAATTAGAGAACTCATGAGTGATTAACTAGATAAGTGGCTATTAGGATTTTTACTAATAAGCAATGGCCAGTGATCACCCTAGGCTTAAAAAAAAGTGCAAGACTTAGGTATAATTTGATAAGTATTTGCCATTATATTAAGCAAGCAATGCATGTACAATGATGGCAAACATATTCGCCTAATAAGGGCTTGTTTGCATGGGAGGAATGGGGGGAGAGGGGATGGGAGGGGAAGAAAGGAGAAGGATAATAAAAACTCTTCTTTGAGATGAAGGTGAAAGGAGGAGGAGAATAAGGGCTTATTTCTCTCTATTCCTTCTCAAAGTCTAGATTTCTTTACCCTCAAATTAAAGGGTAAAAAGGATGAAGGGAATGGTTTATAATTTTTGGTCCTATCTTTCTAATTCTATTCCTAAAAATATCTTTGGATTTCTCTTGGAATAAAGGTTATATTTATAATTTTATAAACATAACTTTTTTTCCTCTTTTTTTTGTTCCCTTTATCCAAATAAGGTGAATATAAATTACCTTTCTTTCTTCTTTCTTTCTTTCCAAATAAGAGAAAGGTAACAATCCTTCCCTCCCCTCCCTTCCCTCTCCTCTCCGTCCAAAGATCCAAATAGACTCTAAGTATAATAGTTGTATACATATCACTTATTAAATGAATAATCTAATAGCAAACATCTAATGAACTATACCAAAGCTATTTGGAATTCTGTAAGTGAAATTACAATGCAGCTCTTACAATATAATTGAATTGCATATAAATAAATTACATTGTAATTAAACTAATATTGTTTGGAAGGTTATAGCTATAAGATCCCATTTATCAGAACTATTTATATTATTAAAAACTATTATATTATTATAGACTTTAATAATTATAATAACATAATATTACTATAATATTATTTTAATGTAACTTTTATTATTAATTAATAATTATATTATAAATATATTATTAGAAAGTATAATATCATTATTTTAATAATTAAATATTACAATATTATGATATATTAATATATTAATACTACAAAATTATAACATAACATAATATTATAATATGATATTAGTATACTATATTATAGCATTATAAATATTATGACATTATTATAATGTTGTATTTTTATTATTATTTAATAATTAGTCTAATAAGAAAATATTAAAATAATGATATGCTATTATAATAATATTATGAATTATAACATAATATATAATAATATTGTATCAATGTATCATATTATGCCATTATATGATATTATAATATTATTTATTGCACTAGAAGTATATAATATAATAATGATAATAATGTAACATTATTCTAATATAATTTTAAGTATTTTATTATTATTTAATAATTATATTTAATATATTACTAGAAATTAAAATATCATTTTTTTAATAATATAATATCATAACATTATAATGTATTATTATTATTATATTTAAATATATTATAACATATTATAATATTATTATACTATATTATATTATTATGTTATATATTAAATTTTATTATTCTAATATTTTAAAACTATGAGTTAACTTTCTGTAAGTTGATTTACGATCAATTTTGCTTCAAGTCAACTTGTATATTCCTGAACCTTGTATATTTGTGAACCCTACTCATAGTCCAAGTGTAACTTGACTTGAAATATGTAGTTAAATTACAACATTTCAAATAAGTGACATAAGATGAACTATAACTTAACATATAGTATGGGTTCAATTACATAACTCCAATGGCTGCTTAAGTTTCATCCTACAACAATCACTATTTAATCAATTATTTTCAACTAATCTCTCTTCAGTTGTTGTTAGGTTTAATGCAAGTTTTGCATGTTACATCTAATCTATCTATTTAATATAATATAGTAAAATTGAGAAGATAATTCTTTTTTTTCCCTTCTTTGCCATGTGTCCAACCCCTTCTTTTTCTTTATCAAGTGTCCAACACTATTAATAACTTTTAATACAGCTTTCTCTTTCTTCTTTGCATAAACAACGCTATCCCTTTTCTAAGCAAGAAGATAAGCCTTCTCTTTCCTGATTTACCACGTGTCCAACCCTATGATTTTTAATATAGCCTTCCCTTCCTTATTTAAATTTTATATTTTTAAAAAACACTCTTATTTCTAAAACGAATAAATTCTATCTCTCTCAACTTTATGATAACCCCACATTAGATGATAACCCCAAATTTTATGGAGCTATTTCTATTAAAGATTTCTATTACATATTTACCAAAAAAAAAAAAGATTTCTATTACATGTACTATCTAGGCAATTAAGGGCTCATGGCAATCCAACTAATGGCACATTATATTTTAATATAGATCTTATCTTAAAAAGTTGAAAAACAAAGATAAATTAGAAAACAAATAGTAATTATATTTTATATTTTTTTATAAAATAATAATTTTTTTTTCTAACGGATAAGGTAATCATTCTCTTTCCTTCTTAGCCACTATGTTCAATCCCATGATTTTTAATATAGCCTTCCCTACCTTCTTTGAATTATATATATATATATATTAAAAACACTCTTATCTCTTAAATTAAAAAATTCTTTCTCTTAACTGTGCCGTAAACTCATATTAAGTCGAATTGTTTCTATTAAAAATTTATACATGTATAATTTAGACAGCTAATGGCTCATTACAATCTACTTAAATTTAGTGTGTGAACATTATATTTTAATATACATATGGATTAAAAAATAAATAATAATTATATTTTATATTATTTTTATAAAATAATATATTAATTTTTATTAAATAATAGATTAATATATATATATATATAATGTTTAAAATTTAAATCAAAACATGGCCTGAGCAATGGACGGCCGTATACCTAGTAAAGCTTCATTTGGAAGGGCAATGAAGTGAAGTCACTTTAGCCCATTTTTCCCGTCCTTTTTATTAAATATTCATCAAGTCGTAAATTAAGTATTTCAAAAGAACCGATGCCTAACTTTTTATCTTTCAAATCTATTTATCTAGTTAATCTAGGAATAAATTTCGTAATAAAGAGGAGAACAAGCGAGTTACTCATTTATTCAGGGCTAAATTATCTCACCTCCAAACACGGCGCAAGGGATATTTACGGAAAGCAACCTTTATAAAATCCCTAATCTCCGAAGGACCCAAATGCCTCAATATCTTTCTCATCCGTACGTCGCCTTGGGAAACCGCCGTTTCGTCTCTTCGGTTTCAAGAACAGCTCTCTCTCTCTCTCTCTCTCTCTCTCTCTCTCCCCACTCCTTTCTTGAAACAGCCCCCTTCTTTAAAGCGGTTTTCTCGATCCGTAGGCGGTATTCTGGCGACTCCATGGCCCGACGCGGCCATGCCGCGCCCGTGCCCGACGAGCTCCGGTGCAGGCGGTCCGACGGTCGGCAATGGCGTTGCCCGAGGCGCGCCATGGCTGGGGTTAGCTTCTGCGAGCATCATTATCACCTGGCCCGCCGCAACCAGGCCAAGCACAAGGGGATGCTCGACTCTCCCCCAACGCCCCGCCGGAAGACCTGTCGCCCCCCTCGCCCCCGGCCGGAGACGCCAGATCCGCCGCCGAGGAAGCGGCGGAGGAAGGGGGACCCGCCGACGGAGGACCTGATCGCGGCGGTGCTGAAGCGGCAGATGGAGAGGAGGGAGCTGAGGGAAAAGAAGAGGGAGGAGGCCGAGGGGCAGACGGAGGTGACGAGGGACCTCCCCAATGGGGTGATGACCATCTCCCTGACTTCGGCGAGGGTTTCCGGCAATGCCGTCCCGCCTTTGGACCGTAAGCTAGGGTTTGATCAAGGTCCATTTTTGAGGCGGTGCATCCGATCCAAGAACGTGGAGCCGCTCCCCGTGGGACCGCTGAAGGTCGATTTGAATGATTTCTTTTATAGCATATTGACTCTCTTCCTTCCTTACATCCGTGTAAAGTTTGTTCTTTTCCTATGTATAGAAATTTCCTTGTGGTAAGGGTTTGGGGAGGGGACGAAAGACGATTTGCCATCGATGCAGGGAGAGTCAGGTGGTTCGTATGGTCCAGTGTTCGAGTTGCCTGAAGGAATCCTTTTGCTCAAGTTGCATCAAGAAATGGTTTGACTTTAACTTACCCTCTCTCGTTTAGATTTCCTATGTCTTGGACTGTGGTTGATGGTGTATCGTAAAAATTTGTCGCTAATTTCATGCACCAACTGCTCGATTATTTGTTGCTATTCTTTTTTCACACTTATGTGAGTTATCCCGTCGCTAATGCCGGTGACCATTAAAATTAAGTCTTTACTGAGGTATGGCTACAATATAATGTACAGAAATACACCGTATATTAACAAGTGTGCATGGGTCTTTGGAATTCAAATGTCATTCATCTGATTCAGTGAAGGTGTTAGATGGTAATGCTTCAAATAAAAGATCACCTTTCAATTTCTGATAAAATAAAAGGACATGACAAAAGAATATAAAGATCCCCTGGTGATCATCAGATGATCATTTAATTAGTGGGTTACCAATGATAGCCTATGGCCTCAAAAAGCTTATGCAATAAGATTTTCTAAAGGAACCCTTCTCCGATCTATGTAGGCTCACAGAAACTTCCAAGTCTCTATTTTTGGGTAAATAAATATTCACATTGTGAACACTGTATAACTCTGCAACTGCAGCTGACAAATAGTTCGCCTTTCTGAATTGTAAGGGTTATTACAATTGCAACTTATGTTTTTCTAAAGTAACTGTCACCAGTCGTGAAGTTTAAATATTAGCTCATCTTTGTAGTCTTTTCTCATAGTCCTGACCTGATCTTTTTGCTAACTGTTGATCATCTGTTTTCCAAAAAAACTTTTCAGTTAGGGCATACATCTTTCATTTCTTTGGAAAGCGTTTCCTCTATAGTGTTTTGCTTAATGTAGCCTTCTTACTTTTAGTTGGACTAGCTCAACTAACAATTTGCTACAGCCCCACTACAGCATCAGATGGAGTTTATGGATTCATACCTGAGGGTCAGTCTATCTCTAACAAAATGTTTTGCTGCATACGGGAACACATGGGCCACCTTGCCTTAAGCTAAGTCTGAAAATTGACTTAATACTAATTTTATCTTTACCCTACCTTTCTATGCTCCGTGCTGAACTTAATTTGCTTAAGGTTTCAAGATTTGTGTTGATAAATTTTGGAAGCCATATCTTTTAAAACTTGGGCTGCTCATGGTGTTGGAATATATGCCCATATAAACTGGATTATGAACTCTTCATTAGAATTTCTGCCTTTAAAACAGCCATATGAAATTTAGGTTTTTAAGGTTCCTGTAACCTGCTTATGTGTATATTGGACTCAGGGGTCTCTCGTTTTTGACTCTACCCTTAACATATTGTACTTGGACAATTTAAGTTGTTTAAACATTAAAAATGGAGTTTTGGGGATTGTTTACTTTTATCTCCACAATTATGGCTCATGAAAAGATTGAGCTGCTGTTGATTTTGCTAGTCTGCTCCAGTCACTAGTAATCTTTTCTGCCATCTACTGTTGGTTTCCTTCTCCTACATCCATACTCTTTATCTACCCTCTACTTTCAACCCTTCGATTCTTGCCTTCTAGATTATCTTTTCTTTTTTCTCTTTCTCCCCACTTGTGCTTTTCTGCTTTTTAAGCATGTCTTCTGGAACTAATGAAATTTCTATTGCTCTCCTTTGTTTTCTATGCTTTAAGTGCTTAATTGAACTCTTTCCATTAAAGGTTCACTAATCTCATGGGGTAATAAACTGCATACTTTTGTATTTGTTGAAAGCTTAGTCAAATAAAAAAGCCCTCTTCCATAAGATGGATCTGAACATTTTAACGTTTTTCAACCAAATCATCTATTTTGAATCCGATATATCCCTTTGAGATGTTTTATTTCATGTCGATTGTAGAGGGTAGATCATATGATCCAATATTATTGTGTCTTAACCAAGATATTAGACCAACTTAGTATCTATCAACCCAACTCCAGATGAATTCCTTGATAGACCAAATGTGTGATATCCATATTGTCAGCTACCAAGTTGTAGCAGTGCCTTTAAAACAAGAAACCACTGATGAAAAAAATAAACTGTACTATAGATAGCACCCATTGCTTTTATTTCTCCCATATGATGCTTCAAATGATAAAGTGTTACCTTCTAAGAATCACCAAAAGAGTATATTTCTGCTATTATGCAAGTTCCTCTTTTTCCTGTATGGTAGTAGTCACAGGATGTGTAGGACAGTCGTGCACCATTATTCTACATCACATCTGAAAAATGAAGGCTTGCTGCTGTCAATTTTTCTTTTAAGTCTCTAGATGACTGTCCCAATGGTCTAACCTTTATGGAACTGTGATGAGGAAAAGGGAAAAGAACCAGGTTTTCAATTAAATTTCCATCTTTCTTTATATTGCAGAAACAGGGCACCAGCTTTAATTTTGTTACAGTAACACACTTTTTACCGTTAACAGCTTGGGCCCTACTTTTCTGGTTTCCAACTGTAATAATGGAAATTTGGGCAGGTGCTGTGAAGCTTAAATATTACACAGAATATGCAGTTTTATCCAGAGTTGGTAGCTTTGCTTCAACACATATAGAATTAGATCTTTTGAGAAAGTTACATAAAATGTAAGCATGGATAGCATGTTTTGAAGATTTGAGAAAAACTCCAAACCTCAACGTTTCAATTATGATTGAAGTCAGTCCAGAATCACAGATGGTTTGTGTGTTTCCACTGTTTCCACTTGAATTGGTTCATGAGGCCAAATGTATCATATACACAAATGACTTATGCTTGTTCTTCCAACAATTTTTAATATTTTTAAATTCTTAAGAGTATTTTTTTGTCAAAGTTAAATTTTGGAAGACTTGGAAGCATCATGATGTGAGTTCTAAGGAAAGAGTTTTTTTTTTTTTTTTTTTTTTTTTTTGAAAAAAAGAAGACATTGGTTTGGTTATTCTATAATATGAATCTTGTCAACATGCCAATTCCATTGTGGTAGTTTACCATCAAGCAATAAAATGATATATTATAATAAAATTATGTGAACATATTTATCTGTTCTTTGTTAACCAATCTGATGCACCCAATGATCCTAAACAATGTAACATGCTATTCAATGATATTTAACTTACTTTTTTAGATTTCTTATTTTCTTCTCTTTTCTTTTCTTTTCTTTTTTGCGGTGGGGGAGGACAAAACTGTCAAAATGGGAGGTCAAAGCACCAAATTTATGGAAAACAAAACTTCTTTTTCTGGGAAAAAACCAAACTTGTAATCAAGATTTTTGATCTTAATTCTTCCATGAAAGATCAAACTATGACAACATGACCTTCTTGATTATGAAATAGAGCATTGATGGTTTTGTAACGTATTTGAAATTTCATCTATAATAACCACAACTTCAGCCCAATCTTACTTGGAAACGTGACATGGGTGTCAAGAATCCAGGTGTTCTGAAAACTCTAACGCAGAACTTTTATAAACTGGACATGAGCACAAGTTTATTTCTTTTATATGTGTGTGGGTGGGTGGGTGTGCGCACGCACGCGTGCATGTGCATAGATGTGTATTGATGCATGCATGTTAGCAATAGAACTTTCATATGGAAGTACTAAAAGTAGACATATAATGATCATGGCATCATAATATGATGGTATGAAGTGTCATGAAGTGTCCTAAATGTCCAAGCATTCAGCATGCCAAAACACACAAAATTTTGGAGTGCTCAGGTAATGCTGCTTTAGCTGCAATAATTCATGTTGTGCACATGCAATGGCTCAATATTTTGCTCTCACACTAGACCTGGTTATTTGCTTCTCAGTTTTCCATGTTAACCAGATGTGACTAACATGCATTGTTCTATGGTAAACCTTTGATCTATACAAAATTCAGTTCAGTATGCTTAGAGGACTCTTCAGTGTCGTATATGATGATGCCTTTATAAATTACTGCTTCGCCTAGAGTTTCACTTGAGTACTGAAGAGAATAGACTACTGCATTAAGATGCAATTTTCTAAGAGCTTGTTTGAACTGGCTGTTCCACATTGATGGCAAATGAACTATGAGGTCACGCAATAATATAATAGATTGACTCTTTCACCACTTTCTGATGCATCTCAGAGCCCTTTGAAAGTTCTTTTGGGCATTTAATTTATCTTGTATTGTGAGAGTGTCAGCTGGCTTGGATCTTAGTATCATGGCAATTATCAAATCTTGCCTATGCCACAGTAACTTCTAGAAAATATATCAACATCCAAATTTGTTGTAAATTTGAACCTTTCTATTCCGATAGTAGCAGACTGATAACAGATTCAAATACGGCTTCCTGCAGTCATAAATTACCAGCTATTGAAGGAACCAAATTAGACCACACTAAAGTTCTAACTGTGAAAGATAATCAAATTCATAGAAGAATCAAAATAACAGATGTAGGAAAAATAGAGAGAGTCGTTTATCAAATAATAAAAACAAGGAGCAAGAGTTAATGAGAAATTTGGATAACTATAGAGATAGGTTCCCAACAAGAAAAATGATACAGAACAAGCAGACCTAAGTTTCTATAAAAATAAAGAATTGATTGATAGAAGAGCAATGACCTTCATTACAGCTAACATTCTTCTGAGAAGGAATCTGGAGAGGACATAGTAAGGATTGCATTGTCCCCGGGCAATACTTTGACCTTACTGCTAAAATTCCAAACAAAAGGCAAGAATTGATGAGAAAACCAAATGCAACCCATATTAAGAAATCAACAGAAAACTCTTTGCCTGATCGCGGTGATTCTGAAGACAAAGAAAGCATTGATGAGCAATCAACCTCTAGCCCAAGCATGTCATGACCAGAAAGCTATGTTTAGAAACATTGTGGGGTTCGGATGAAATCTTCTGAAGCCATATGATAAAATCACCACATAAAACTTCTCAAATTCCTTGTAGGACTGTCTCAAAAGTAAAGTGATGTTTTAATATTTGTATTCCTGATAAGATACTTGACTGAAGTCAATGTCTCCCTTATTTTGAAACTTGCTCCTATATCATTTTGGATTCAAGAATCTCATTTGCCAGATTACAATATTTTGAATGGTTGGATCACTATACACGTGTTATTTTGGGTTTATGGAGCAATGGTAGAGTAGTTATTTCACGACTCACTCATCTTGGTGCATCATCTTGCAAGGTTACGGTTTGTTTTCATTTTGGACAATGGAGAGGTATGCATCAATGACTGCAACAAAAGCTCATTAGCTTTGCTAAATTGATAGGGTCATTATCATTGTATGCCGAACCATCCCAAACCAAATGATTCGATGTAAACTGACCCAGACTAGTCTGAAACCGGGATGGTTTGGTCTCTTGATTCAATACAAGGAGCGAATCAACCGAACCAAAACGAACCGCTTAATTTGGCCTAATTCATGATGGTTCATGGGTTGGAGCCTCCTGATCTACCTGATCAATATGCCTTCTGTTCAGTACGATACTGCCTATACTGAACCATATTGGTCTGATACCAAAACGGTATTCATTCCCGATATGGCAAACCTTGGTCATCATAATTAAGATGTAAAGGTGCTTGACTTTCATCAAATCCTTGCGTTCAAACTCAAGTCCATGGGAGCATCCTATACATGCAAGACTTGTGGATACTCTTCATCTGTTAGCTTCATTGGATTACTGTTGTGACTATTTTACAATGCACATGTTCATGGCCTTTATACTTTATACCAATATGGCAGCCGAATTTGTCTTTAGGAAGGAGATGGAGTCACCATTTTGGCAACCAGAGAGGCTTGTCATATGTCCATTTTTGGCTTAGGACTATTGTTCCACAAATACCTTTTTTCTCACAGATTTCATGTTACTTTGGCCTGAAGTGGCAGGAACCTTCTTCTTTATCCATCTGACCTGCTGTAGAGACTTATTTTAAGTCTGGCTCAGCCAATTAGACACTTTTGGGCTTTCTGTTGTATCAGTAGCCATTGCTACCAAGTATTCTTCCTTAGGTATGTTAGTTTTCTAGACCTAGACAGATCTGGTTGAAGGATTAAATGACTGCAGTGAACATTGCCTAAAGCATAATATACCAAAACAAGCACATTCTCCAGTTTGGTGAACTGTGAAAAGTTAGGGGGCATACTGTGCCTTGTCCCACACAAATACATGAAGGATTGGCAGCATCTTGCAATATTTGAAACCTTGATTTTATCATATTTCTAGGTCAAAACAAATCCCAAATATCCAATCCACTTTCCACAATCATTTTTTTTTTCTCTAAGAGACTATTTCCAGCAACATTTCTTCCTAATTTGAGTCCTATTAGGACTGTTACAGCAGTACCTAATTAGAAACCAACACACCATGAAGTCTTTAGAAAGGGCAAGAAGAAAAGAAGGGAAAGCCATTGATAGTTGGCCAGATCTAAATGTTCTCTCTGTCTAAACCAAATTTGAGACAATTGAAACAACTCAATAACCTGCAATGATCTGATGATGTCACCTTGAATTTCTTGGGTTCAGGGCTTCTTTTAAGCCCAAAGAAGGGCTGGCTCCACATCCTCTCTTTTCTAGCAGTAGGCCACACCAGAAAAAGGTTGCCTTTTATTTTTCTCGTTGTGCTACTATTTTGAAGGCTTAGTTTGAGGTTAATGTTGTTTGACCTGAAGAGAATGGTGCAAGTGATATTGGTATGTAGAGCTGGTGAACTTGAAGCACGTAGATGATATAGATTGTATATCTGTTATAGTTGTTTTGATACATGCATCTTAAAAGAGGTACATGATGCAACTATAATTAAAACTGATGAGTTATTGCATTTGTAATGTTGAGTAAACAACTGGAATTTGACTCTTGGTGCTGGTTTCTTATTTACTGATTGTTTAAAAGTATTTTTTGTTAGTACATCAATTAGGACATTTAACATGATCAGGTACTCTGAGATGTCTGAAGTGGAAGTAAAGATATCTTGTCCCATTTGTCGTGGCTGTTGTGATTGCAAAACATGCATGCTTATTGGAGCTAAAGCTGGTGGGTGTAAGGTCAGCTTCCTTGCTGGCTCTTTTATGTTTAATTGCAGAATGTTCTCCATGCTCTATTGAAGCCTTTCTTTTCTGTTGGTAATTTTTATGAATCATCTTCTTTTTATCTCCAGGAATTTTCAACTGGTCAAACTAAAGCTATCCAAAGTAAATATTCTTACTACTTAATTAATCAGCTGCTCCCAGTACTGAAGCAGATCAGCCAAAAACAGATAACAGAGCTAGAAATAGAGGCAAAAAACCAAGGTTTGTGTGGAGTTAATAGCTTGCTGCTTTAGTTGCTTAATTTGATTTTTGATGTTGTTCATTCAAAGTAGGAAGAAGATTATCAAGCGTGCAGATTCAAGTGGCAGAACATGGTCCCAATGAGCTACTCAACTGGTAAATTTAACACCTTGAGAGACATGTGCTTGTTAACGCATTAAGCTTTTACATGCTAATGTTCATTTATAGTAACAGAGTTCTCTGAATTTTTTCTGATTCTGTCAACATCAGATCATCTCCCTCAAAAGTTGTGAGATATCTTTTGTCATGTTTTACTATATGTGAATTCTTTGAATTCTTCTTGCCCAAATCAAGAATAAATTTGATCTTTATCTTGAATTGGTTTTGATGTTTTAATATACTTTTCTTTCATTTGTCTTTAACTTCATTGCTCTCTTGACTTATCACCTAACCCCCCTCATTTTTTCTAGATTGTGGATTTTATTTTTGCTAAATCAGTTCTTAATTCTGACTTGTGATTATGGTCTAATGGAATATTGTTTTTTTGGAACAGCAATAACTGCATGAACTCAATCGTTGATTTTCTTAGAAGCTGTTCCAAGTGTCCTTATAAACTCTGCTTAAATTGTTGCCAAGAGATAAGAGGGGGAAGTCTTCTTCAGAATGTTGCTGTTGATACCTTTAAATATCGCAATAATAGGAAGGCCTACAAGTATGCTGGCAAGGAACTTAATGGATTGAAGCAAAAACTCTCCGCTAGAAGATTGTCTCCTGTTATCCCATCTTTGTCAACTAAACCATTATTACCTGAACGGAAATCTGAAAATAGTGGGGGCAAGATCTCTTGTCCATCCAAGAAACATGGTGGCTGTGGTGATGGTCTTATGAATTTGATCTTCATGTTGCCACTCAATTGGGCTGAAGAACTGGATGTAAGTTCGCAACAAATTGCCACTGATTACAAGCATCCTGAGACCTGTTCTTCTCGTATTAAAAAGAATGACAAACTTCAGCAATTGAATACAAGTCTGCAAGAAGCCTTGGCCACATAGGTTTCATTGGTGATTATGTGACACAATATGCATGAATGAGGATCTCGAAAGCCCTAGCACCGGAATAAAGGCTGCTTCTGGAGTTATTCAAAGTACATCTAAAATGAACGGCCCAAGTTCCATAGTTTTTTTTGAAAATCAGTTCCAATAATGCTAGTGAAACTGCAAAGTTGCTGATTGCTCCGATTGGTTGGGGTAATTGGTAAGAAAACCTGAAGCACTCATAACAGATGACATTATTATATGCTGTTGCACTCATAATAGATGGCATTATATACTGTCACACTCATGACAGATGGCATTATATGCTGTCTGACTCACCTTTTTCTATTATTGGTTTTATATGAACTTTTGCATATCTAATCTGGATTACACAAACTAATTGTAGATGTTGTGCTAGCCTTTGGACTTGGTCTTTAGTAGTTATTAGTATGTGCAACCTAATCATTGATGGTTTCTTTAAGCTTGATTCTGTTTATCATATTGGAATATTCTACTTGAAATTTCTGATGTCTTTAGGGACCATCTACATAAACTCTGCTAGCAATATATATATATATATATATATATATGATTGTTGATTGCACTGGCCATGTTAGTCTCGTAATTTATTCAACCATGTATAATTTTATATACTTATGGAATGGGATTTTAAGAACATCTTTTAAATAGAATTAAAAACTCTTGCATGTTAAATGTAACAATTGGCATCTATTGGAAATCTTGAATACTACGAGGAACTCTTTTGTGCTTCCTTCTCCTAGTCTTCAACATCCAGCCATTTGTTCACTCTTGTTATGTATTCTATGTGTTATACAGCTTACCTCTATCTAGTTTAGGTACCGTCAATCTATGCTCTGAGCTAAATTGATTTATTTCCTACTGAATGTTATTCCAACAACATCACCATTCAACTAAACAATGGCAAAATGATGTTCATTGTTAGTGATTATGCCTCCTTTACTGCCTCTCTAAAGCCAGATGGTCAATCAATTTTAGAAGGATTTTAATATTTTTGCTTGGGATTCCTACACTCTTATGGAACTTGTTGAAACACACCCAGTTTGATCGGTTGCATATCCTAATAAAACATCATGCTGCATCTTACCGATAATGAGCCTTTTCAACAATGCTAAAAGATCTGTTTGATAGGTCAGTGGTCTTAACCTCCTGACAATCTGTTGCCAGTATATCCACCTACTATACATTCTCATTGACCAAGTGCAAGACGTGGCCTCTTCTTTACCACATGAGTCGCTAGGATTGTCTAGTTCTACTGCCCTGGTTTAGTTGCTGCTAAAAGGCATACTTTTTTTGAGCAGGCAGTGCTATTTTTTGCTGGTTTCTTCATCAACTCACACTAACACCTACTTCTATCAGGTCTAACTCCCCATCTAACAAATGTGGTTGGGTGTGCATGCGTACATGTGTTCATACATCATATTTGTATTTATTACATGTGATTCTCTTGTATACAAGCAGCAAGGGCATATTTTAGCTATTGCTTTCATTTAGTTAATTAGAAGAAAAACACCTGTGCAATGCACTGTACTACATAAGCATAGATTAGTAAACCTGTTATATCATATATGCTAGCAAATCCATAATATTATATACATTAGTAGTCCAATTAGCAAACACCTGAAAATATCACAGTCTTATCAAACTAAAAACTTCTCAATCAGAAAACCATTTGAAATATGTCAAATCACTACTTAGTGAACAGTAAACCTATTATTCTGTGAGCTGTTGCAACACCCAAAAAACATTACTACAATTATCAAACTTAATACTAAATGGTTGATAAAATAGCCATAATCGAGACTAGGCTGGTTTGGTTGGTATTGGCTCTTGAGTTACCGAAATTTGGTTCATAAGTTTTGACCTGCAGTTAAATCAATGAATAGGTAAATCTACCAAACACAAACCAATAAACATTGAGGTTTTCTTGAATTGGTTCTCGGGTTTGAGTAGTGAAACTAAAGTAACCCATCCTAATCAAGACTTGGTTTTCTTGAACTGGTTCTTGGGTTACCCAAATATTAAAATATATATATATATATATATATATATATATATATATTGCGATAAACTGTTATTGAATTTTCATTTAATTACATACACTTCATAATTTTTGGGCCACAATTGAACCAATGAATAGTTGAACCAACCTAACAGAACCAACCACAAATTAGATTGGTTCCTGTTCGTTCTCAGATTACCCAAATGATGAAAAAACAAATCTGTCGCGCACGCGGGCTCAAGCTCTCAGGTTACCCAAATATGAAAAGAAAGCAATAATTTTTTTCATGTTTTTAATTCCATTCACTAAATAATTTTCTAGCTGCAATCGAACAAACAAATAGTCGAACCAACCAACATAAACCAATCAGGACTTTAGTTTTCACACATACATACATATATCTTATATATTAACCCCAGCTGGTTCTCAAATTTTGGAACTGCAATGGAGCCAATTAATAGTACCAACAGCTTGACTGACCCAATCAAAACTAGGATTTTCTTAATCAGTTCTTGCAATACCAAATATGGAAAAAGAAATGCAAGAAATTATTTATGATCTTTTTTTTTAACTCATTCATTTTATAATTTCTGGGCTGCTATTGAATCAGTGAATGGTTGAACCAACATAACGCAGACAGATCAAGACTTAAGTCGGTTTGTGTCCATCTAAGTTTACCCAATTATTGAGAAAAAAGCAATAGATCTTTCATGTATATATTTTTTAACCCCAATTGGTTCTCAATTTTTGCAATCACAATTAAACAAATAAATAGTACAAACAACAACCTAATCTGACTCAATCTAGATTAGGCTACTGTGGATTGGTTAATGTGTTCACCATTTTTTTTTTAAATACCAATAAATGTTAAATCCTTCTTGATTTTTGGTACCATAGTAAAAACCAATCAATATTGGATAAAACCTCATCCAAACCAAATCAGCCGTCCGATTACGCACATTATAAAGAGAAAATAGCTATATTTTCCATGATTATTTTATTAATCCTAGCTGTTTCTTAATTTCACATATTACTATCCAATCAATAGTGAAATCAAAATATCTGAATTTAATAAAATTTAGTTGTGATTCTCAAGTTGCCCCCAGATATGGAAAAAAAACGCATTGGTATGCCTCTCTCTCTCTCTCTCTCTCTATATATATATATATATATATGGAAGATTGCCTCAGATTTACTTATCAGCAGAATATGCGATGTTTGGGATCTGTTTGTCTCGTAACCTTTTTTTTTTCAATTTTATGCATCAATTTAATTGAATTTTTTAAACAACCTCCCGCTTCCATTGTTAAGAAGTCAAAATTCAATCAAAATTTCTATATATGGGCAGATTATTCCTATTGTCATATGAAATTCTTAGAAGGATGGCAGATGCATACAAAGTTTAGATTAGACATATGCCATTAACGTGAGTATTTTGAGAGTATTCAAACAAAATGATCATAAAAATGTTCATGAGATAAGTAGATAAAATAGATATATGCATTTGTACATCAAATGAGATATCAAATTAATTGCATCCAAAGATGAATTTTATGCTTATGTAAAACAAATTATATGCATGGTTTCAAATCCCTGCAAGATGTCTTATGGGATGTCCGGATTGCTTGTTGCCAAGTGTTGAAATGAGGCCTTCCATCATCCTAACATCCCAATCGTTGCGTCTTGGAACATCTCTTATTGTAAGTATCAAGACGGGGCGAGATGGTGGCGCATTTTGTATCATAAAAAGATCAGAACAGTTCTGTCCCATGAGATTTAAAACCTTGATTATATATACACATACATGTACACTTACTTGCATACATGTATAAGTATCGGATGACTTCATAGCAAAATAGATGTAAATATGCTTGGCATAGCGAAATTACTTGTAACTATAAGCAAAAGTGTATATACTTACCTCGAAATGATTGGAATATAATGTTTGGATATATATAATAAGGAGAATAACAAAAGAAGTCTACATTTGATCAAGTCAAAGTGTGAGTAAAAGCATGGAAGATATTGCAAATACAATACATCTGTTTGGGACAAAAAAAACTTAAGTAGATAGAAGGTATGAAGATAACAATAAAAAGATTCTGTAACAAAATGCATATATATAGATATAATGAGGTCATAAGTAATAAATTACCTTGCAAACCTATCATGAAAGAGATATTTCGATGTAAGAGGATGACACTCAATGCAAGCAATTGGCAAATTATAAGGTTTATATGAAACTGTCATCGAAAGAAAAAAAAGTTGCTTGATAAAATCAACATATTAAGAAGACAAAGGATCACAAATTAAGTGGCCAGTAAATTTTTGCAACAAAATGTATTGATATAATGAATTCATAGGTAATACATTATCTTGTAAATCTATCTTGAAATAGATACAGTGATTCGATGCCTTTCGTTTGTGATGGGTGCTCTCTGCTAAGATACCTTCAAAATTGATAAGCAGAAGTGACTAAGAATTTTTTTTCAAAAATGACTAAGAAATTTTTTCAAAAATAGTAAGAAAAAAGATTGGATCAATAGAATTAAGATTGGAAGATAAAGATTCATGGGGAAAATAAGTATAAAATTATAATAAAGTGCATGAATATAATATGAACAAAGTGAGCAAGAAAGCTTTTAAGGAAAACTCAGATATAATGAACTTTTAAGGAAAGTGAGCAAGAAAACTCAGGAATAAAGTGCATGAATATAATATGAACAAAGTGAGCAAGAAAGCTTTTAAGGAAAACTCAGACATAATGAACTAACAAATAATATTATTTTTACCTTGTAGATTTGTCTAGAGAGAGATGTTATGAGTGGATTGTTTTTGCTTGAAATGCTTACAAATAGTATGTCTACCAAAATACTTCGATATTTATTAGTACAGGCAAGTCAAAAAAGAAAGTGCTATATAATAAAAATTCTATGCTCAATGCAATATCTTCATGTTAGAGCGAAATGAAGAATGTATTTGGGGCATCACTTTATTTTTCCTTTCTTTTCTTTGTTGGTTGTCATCCAGTTCTATTGGCCCAAATGTGAAAGTGATTTTCATAAATTTTTGTGGTTTTAAAATTTTGGTTTGGAGACCAAAGTGAGATTTTTGAACTTTCTAGCTTTAGAAGTCAAAAAAAATTTTATGAGTTGTCTTCGTTAAGGTATTCAAACAGGCCGGTGGTATTTTAGGATTTTGAAAGTTTTATTAGTTGCCTATGGTAAATAGGTCGGTAAAATCTTAACTTTTTTATGAGATTATGCTAGTTTTAGTGGATTCCTTTTAGAACTGTTAAAAATTTTAAATTTTTAAGATTTTATGAGCTATCTACTCTAAACCCAGAGAGAGAGAGAGAGAGAGAGCAAATTTGGTAATGGTATTTAATTTTTCTTATTTTGCAATGGAAAGCAGATTTTTTTTTTTTTGGGGGAGGGGGGCGGGGGATGGGGGACATCGAGAGAGAAAGAGAAACAGGGTTATTCAAGCATATTTCTGTCTTTTTTAATGAAGATTTAAAGTTTAAAAGTAGTGGTAGGATTTTTTTTTCTTTTTTTAGTTTGAGTTAGAGAAAGGAGTTCTATGGAGGGGGAGAGAGGCTAATTTGAATTATAGAGAGAGGGGACCACTGAGCTGTATTGGAGAGAGACACATGGAGAGAGATAGTGTGGATTATCATATTTTTGTCTTCCCTCTTTACTAAAATTTTAAAATTTTAGAAGTTCTACGTGGCATGAGATGTGGGGAGGGATAGAAAACAATTTGGTAATCATGAGGCAAAATTTTTTCCTTTTTTTCCTTTTAATGAAAAAAGCAGATTATTTCTGCCACACTGACCCATATTGACTCATACCATCTGTACCATAGTATACTAATAAGGTATCAGTACAGTACTGAGGCTCAATATAATATAAATCAACAGGTTCAAATCGAGTGGAACCATTCTGTATTGCTTGATATCATATTAACCGGTTCAAATCGAGTGGAACCATTATGTATTGCTTGATATCGATCCGTACCATTTAGTTTAAGGCTGAAAGGAAAAGAAAGTATTAGTACCCTATCTAAAGTATTAGTACCCTATCTTAGTATGGTACAGTTAAAGAAATTATTAGGACTCTATCTTAGTACGGGATGCATACCAATTGTATTATAACGAACTAGTGATATATCAGTATAGTTTTCAAATCAGTTTTGCGGATCTTGGTATAGATATCGGTTAACCATAAACCAACCATCCTGCTAGTTGCTCCTATGTTCATATAATATTCATTCTTATCAAACATCTTACTCAAAACATGCTTTGAGAAAGCCTTAACTTCTAGATGTACAACTGATGTTTTTTACCATGTTTGCATTATTATATGGGAAAGCTCTTTACTCTCTTGCCTGGCAGTCTTATAAACATTACTTATCGAGCATCATCTTAGTGAAGGCATACTTCAAGAGGATCTAATATTTAGATGTAAAAGTAATCAGTCTTTTGTGATGTTTACATTGTTACATGTAAAAGCTCTTAATTCTCTTCCACGGTTGTCTTTTAAGTGCCGTGCCATGTGGCTGATATATATATGCCAATATTGTAGGTTGACTTGGAAATATCTGAGGCTGCCCTCTAGTTGAGTACCGCATGGATAATATAAAAATGCTGACAATATGGGATAACTTTAAATGATCATGGTGTTGAAAGCCAAAAAATTCACATGCTAAATATCTTGATCCACCAGTATCCTATATGACTAATTTGTTTTTCAGCATGAGCTGTATTACTTGGACAGCTTAATCATTTCCCGTGCATGTACTGTCATGTGAATACATCCTGCTTTTTTTTTTTTTTTTTTCTTTTCCAACAGAACTTGATGGTATTATGTGTTCATAGCTACCTTGCTCATAATTGAACATTGTTATGGATGATTGTTTCCTTGCTCACTGGTGACACAGTTGTAGACTATGACCAATTAGCTCAAGTCTTTTTCTGTAGGATGCTTAGCTTAAAGTTGCTGAGCTTGTCAAGTAATTTACTTTCTTGCATTACTTAATATTTCTAATATACTTCCAAGTTAAACTATGTCAAATGATTCCTTTTTCTCGCATTGTAAAATTTCTCTTGCTTCAGGGTTGGAGGTTAATCTGGGGGAAGTGGCTGTGCCAAAAGAAGTTTTTCATCTGTGCACTATGCCTCGTGGATATATTATTCCCTTTGTTGCTTATAGGCAATTTTAATTCATCATTTCACGTATACTCTTTCATCTATATAATCAAATTTCAGGGTACATAGTTTTCAAGATCTACCCCCTCTTTCTGAGAATTGTGGGAACTCTTCCAATGCAGGTTTTTATTTAGTGCAATATTTGTACATGGTTCTACTTTTAAGTTAGTGTACTTCTTAGCATGAAATGAATCTATGGCACTATTGTAGCGGCTTTTCTTGAAAATAGGGTTATGGATCACTTTGTACCTGTCCTTTTTAAGACGACGCATGCGCTCGCCCTCCTGTCCGCCTGCATGCATGCTTTTGCATCTTGCTCTTACTACACCAACAAAGAAGCGCCACGCCCCTAGGCGGACTCCCCCCCCAGTGGGCAAGAGCATTTGAGGGCGAAATCTTTAGCGACTGAAAATTCCGTAGCGGTTGTATCATATTGGCAGAAAGAGTTATTTGTACCGTTGTGATGCAGCTTAGTTTTAGCAGACAAGTGAAAAGACACTGTCGCACCCACATCTGCTGTGAGATGTGAGTCTCATGCCGGGGGTCGCATTATTTGTGGTTGACACAGGCGGTTAACTTGTCCACTTCTGAGGCGGGTTGCATGACTAGCAGAAGATTGGGAGCCTAAAAAAATATGCATGCAATTATGTTTTTATTTTAAGAAATGAATAGGATTGATGATGTGTTCAATAAGAAATAGTTAAAAAGCTGGATAACATTTGATTCGCAGCTAGCTGGCTGGCTGTGCTTTTGAGCTTTTGAGAATGAGATTCTTCTTTAAAGATGAAATTTAGGTGCGCTGCGTTTCCAGCATGCCAAACATTTCCATTCTCCAGAGCCCCCTCTCTTTCTTTCTCAGAGACACCTCAGCCTCTGCGTGAGTTCCGTCCTTCCCTTCTTAGACCTTCCGAAAGTGACGGGAATGACATGCGGACTTTGTCATCTTCCAAAATCTGGCCTGGCTGATTAAATTATGACGTGGTAGGGCTTTGTATTAATGTTCGTACGATGCTGCCGTAACTCTTATGCGGGCGATCTCTTCTTCATTATCCAATCTGTCTATGTGCTGCTTGCTACAGCAATGCGCAATAATATTGCAAAATTTTAACGACTAATTTTCCTTAAGCCTAAGGAAAAGAGTGGCATGCGGTAGGAAAAGGAATGTAGCCCGGTTATTATTTGACGTCATTATAATTTAACTTGAATGAATGGTAACTATGGTTATAGTTATGTGCCTCTGATGCCGTATCATTTTTGGCAAGTAAGCTTTCGTGGGTCGAAAGTATAAAATACAAGACAACCAGGCTAGCTTGTCCTGATAACTCGATTGGGCCCACTAATTAGCCATGGTAGCTAAATAAAATTCCCACTCCAGTCCAACATCTTGCATCCACAGAAATTTAACCGGGTCGAATCGTTGGTTCAGTTGAAAATTAACTTTGTCAAAATTAACCCCTTTAATTTATCTATTTTGCGTTCATGTGGTTCATTCGGCTATTGGCACAGTTGACAGAGCAGCTAAAATTTTTAAACTACTACTGGTCCTTCAAAAGTTTTTATTATTTTTACTAATTATTTTTACAGAAAATGGGAAGTTCCGTCTTAAATTTTATTATCAGATTGTTGTCCCTTGAAAACAGTTAGTGAAAATAATAAATCTTTTAGAAGAGCTAGGGATAGTTTACTCTTTTAGTCAGTCCGAGGTTTATTGGATGGCTTGACCTAATGTAAAAGGAAGGTAGAGGGGAACTTCTCTAAGTTAGTGAAAATTGAATGGGTGTCGCCCTAACTTTTTTCAAACTTTTATTAATTAAATTCAAACCAGCTCAGTCCGAAATTTTAAATCCAAAAGCAAATTGATTAGGTCAAATTTGGTTGTTCAAGATATATTAGCTAAGTAAACTTAAGTTGTTATTTATATGGCATATCATTTGGTGGATTTAAATGGTTTAGTTCTTATGTACAGTTTTGATTCAGATCATGGCCAACGTAGACTTGTACTTCTTAACAAAGTTTTTTCAAATTAAAATTTGTCTATATGTATGTGATTGTAGAGTGGAATTTGATGACACCAATGTTTAAATGATTCGAAGATGGAATCTAAATCTAGACTTATGTTAGACTCAGCATTTTAATTAATTTCTATCATATCAATTTTCGTCCATTGGAATCCAATTGGATTAAGTCAAACTAAATGGCATCTATACCAGACCCAGTTTTGATTTTAATTTATATCCGTGTGAAGCACAAGTTTTATTCTGAAAGTATGAGCTATTGAAAGCGCCGTTCATCTGAGAGGCATTTTGAGGTATGTCCCCCAAAATAGCAGGGCAGCCTTTTGTCCTTACAACCTTTCAACGTTCATGAAACCGATATGAGCACAACCTACCGTGCACCATAGACTCCGCGGATTGATCACAACCTTAATTGCAGCTCTACCATGGAAGCTTGATCCTTATATTTTAATCCCTGCAGCCCAATCCCGCCTTCACCGTAGGATGAAGGCAACCCCTCCCAAGCTATCAGAACCCAAAAGAAAGCACTGAACATTCTCTCCAAACTGCCAATAATTTTCACTAATATAGAGAAAATTTATAATTAAAAAAAAAAAAAAACTCAAAAGAGAAGACTGGAAATGAAAACATATTAGGCCAAAAGATCTTGTTCTGCTCTTGGATGACTGGATCTCAAAAGATTTTCCATATAAAAAATTGCAGTATTCTGGGTAAGCACCGTTAGATATTTTGGGCCTACGCACACCGATGCGAACACACATAGCCCAAACTAGAGGTGTCCATTGTCCAACTCAGAGAGAGACCCAAACATGGGTATAGAGACCGAACCATATATTGAAACAGGCCAGATTGGACCTGTTGTTAGACCCCGGGGGATATCTTTTCTCTCCTCCTCTCGTGCACGATTTTTTCCAGTTGCTGTTGAAGAAATTAACAGCAAAGGATCCCGAGCTAGCTCAGGAAGCGTCAAGCCATGCACATTATCAACAATCCAGTCCAGTCGTAAGCATCACAAAGATCAACCGAAGGACCACCGTCAAGGTATATGAATAATAATCAGTAGTAATATATCACATATATTAATTGTAAACTAGATGATGGGAAGTAGGAAATTTACAGCCAGCTTTAGTCCCTTCTACTTCTCGCGTGCCTCAAAGCACCATGTGACCAGTCACGAGGGAGACGAGGGCGAGCAGCGCGGGAAGGGAAAATCGGGAAAAAACGAGGGCAGAACGGGAAGAGTCGAGCTTCTGGAACTGGAGGGAGTCGACGGCGAGGGGCATGTTCTCCTGGTCGGGGCTGCACTTGTAGTTGCCGTCGCCGTCGTGGCTCGGCGGATGAGCGCTGTAGAGTACGGCCCGCAGAACAGCGGACACCGTGGGGATGTAGGCCGTCTTGTTCTTCGCCAGCAGCCACGTCAGCCCCATCAGCTGGCAGTCCCGCCCGAACATCCTCGCCGCCCGATCGCCGCCGCCGCCGCCGTGGCCCTTCAGCTGCATGCATCACCACCACCAAAAAAAAAAAAAAAAAGTCAGATCAGAGCTTCTTCTCTTTCAATGTCACCCGTCTGACCAATTGCGGGAATGAGAAGCCTAAACTCCCGTCATCTAATGGTTGCCGCTTTACAACCAATTATTTAACCAAACGAGAAGGAGAGAGCCGAAAATTTCTCATTTTGAAGAACGAAGCAGAGACTCGTGCCTCCAAATTGACATAATGGCTGGAACTTGGAAGGGGAGGATATTTTGGTAAACTTGGGAGTTTGCTCGGCCGGCGAAGTGGGTTCATGGTGGGCTGGCGAGGTGCGATTTAATTTCACCACTTTACGAAGCGAGGAGCAGATGCAGGGAATGTATATTTATCACTTTGAGTTGCATTAAATCTTGCCCAAAACCGTTATCCAAATTTTGGCCAGCCCTATTTATTATTCTCCACACGTAAGGCTCATAACGACCTAAGCTACCAAAACGCTGAAGAACTGGGATATAAAATAATTAATTTTTATTCATAAAAAGGTCTATGAGAATAGAAATTTCAAGTCGGAATACAGATCGCACTATTCCTCCTTTTTCTCCTTGGTAATCGACAACCGATGATAATAAAAGAGCCGCTTATTTCGAAGTAAAAAGTCAGAAATTTAAAATACTGGACGCTGCATTATTTTCTTTATAAAATAATTGATGATCCCACGAACAAAAATAATAACATTGTTGGAAAAAAAAAAAAAAAAAAAGGTATCCTCGATGCATCGTGGACATCGATAGCATTGCCCTCGATGATAGAGGGAATAAAATTGATGGAAGTAATATTTCATCTCCCACTAAAATGAGGGGAAAAAAAAAATCGAACGAAAGAGCAAAAATCTATCGAGAGTTTTGGACTTTGCTTGTAAAACCCAGGAAAAGATTTGGACCATTTTGTATGATTTTTTTTTTAAATGGTTAACTCGTTTTTTTTTTTTTTTGAAAGAAAAATGGGAAGACTGACCGACCTTCTCGAGGGACCGGAGACAGCGAGTGCAACCGGCGTAGGAGGCGTTGCGGCAGTTGCGCTCCAGCTCCCGGACCGCCGCCGTCGGGGTGGCGTTCCGTGCGGCGCCGGCTCCGCCGGCGCTAACATTGAACGCCGCCGGGCAGCGGAGCGATCCGATCTGGTGGAGCCGGATGCCGCAGAAGCAGAGAATGGTGTCGCACGTGGCGTTGGGACGCGGCAGGCGGATGTCCCGCCGCTCCAGCGAGCTCTGCAGCGAGTCCACGCACTTCTGGTTGTCGTCCGGCATCAGCGGCCCGTCCGCCGCCTCCGCCGTCGCCGCCGGCGGGGGGCGGACCTCCAGCGCCGACCGGGCGTGGGCGGCGAAGAGCCAGGCGGCGAGCACCGGGCAGCAGCGGCTGCGGTCGAGGGAGCGGCCGCAGGCCTCGGCGACGCCGCCGAAGAGCTCGTTCGAGAGGTCGAGGCGGCAGGTCTGGTTCTCCGCCTGGACGACGGGGAAGGCCGGGACGGTGTTGGGAACGGCGGAGGAGAACTCCCCTGGGTCCAGGGGCTGCTTCTCGTCGGAGTATACCTCCGGCGAGATCACGGCGGAGGCCAGGACGGCCAGTAGAGCGGCGGCGAGGAGGAAGAGTAAGAGGGTCGGCGAAGACGTTGTTGTCATTTTCTTTCCGTTTTCCTTGCTTTCTTGATTCAAAGAAGATTCAAGAAATATTCTGATATAAACCCTTCAAAAGAGAAGTGTTGTTGTTGGAAATGTAAAGGAGGAAAAGGTGAGAGGAAGGAAAGCTGTGGATTCTTTCTTTGGAGACTTTTGCTTTCCTCTTCCTCTTTGGCTTCTCACACAAAAGAGATAGGGTTTTAAGGAAAAGCCGCAGCTCAGCGCTTTTTATAATAACAAGAAAACAGAGGGGGAGAGAGATGGGAGTGGGAATGATGAACACATAAAAGAGGGTGGAAGAAAGAGGCCAAATAAGTGAAGGGAGAGACGGAATCCAAAAAGGTCGAGGAGTAATAGAAAAACGAGTGAATAAAAGAACGAGGGAGGGAGAGGACTCCTCGGGCTTTTGGACTGTGAGTCTGTGACCCTCTCCCTTGTCCTCTCTGTCGCGCTCATCACAGACGGCAGCTGAATTTGCTCTCTAGAATACGATACGAAGCGTAGGTAAAGGTCGCGATTCGCAGGTGTGGTCCCACGCAGCAGTAGGCTGTCAACGAGGGCACTCACTATACTGTAGAGTAAACCGAGAAACAGAGAGGCGAACGGGGCCAGAAGCATAGCTTTTGCCGTCCAGATGCCTGAGGGGGCGCATCAATCACACGTTACTCACAGTTTGTTAATTATTATTATTATTTTATTATTAAAACATAACGAAGTTTAGAGCTGTTGCACCAACTTATATATATATATATATATATTGGCGTAAGATTACCCTGCTCGAATAAACCAGAATGGTTGTGGGCATGGTTTGCACGACATTCAGCTCTTTCTATGTCGCACATATGAAACGGTGATCATTAGTTCGTATGATGCTATGCTTTGACAACCTTCGGTCTTTTCTAGTAGCATATCGAATAAAAACTATGGCTGTCTGAAGAATTACTAATCGGTTCACCGAGGATGTGGCAGCCGGGTTTTGGTGCCGTACATGAAAGCGTTGGTGGTGCGACGCGCCCCCAATCGCCCACTCTCATGCCTTCCTTTGAACCAAACCAAACAGTGACTAATAGATGGTGCATAACCGTTTCATAAAACAATTGAGATAAAACTAATACTCTTATAACCTACAAGTACTCATTTTGTCATCCAATAATATTTAAATCTTGCTTCTTATCGGTTATTCTATTATACCGGGTAATAATAATTAGTATAATAAATAACATCTATTTTAATAAATGAATCAAAAGTTAGAAATGGTTCTGTTCTTGGTTCGAAAATACTATGAAGTCAATTCCATCAGGATTTATTTTTAAAAATATATATACATATATTTTAATCTCAAACTTTTAGTTATTAAGGCATAATTTCTCATATTTTATGAATATTACATGATGTTAATTAAAATTAACAGAATAACTCATATATTATTTTAATATAAAAATATAAATTATTATATAAAATAAATAATAATTTAAATGTTTACATTAAAAAATATATATTAATTATTTTATTAATTTTAATTAATTTATGTAATAAAATATTAGAAATATAATATTTTTAAAATTTGATGGGCTAAAATGCAACGATAGAATCAAAGCAAATGTTTGGTGAAAGAGTGAGGGCCAAAAAGTATGTTTTTGCTTTTTAAAAATGCTTCGGTTTAATTTGAAAGTCAAAATGCCGGTCCAAGGCGGACGTCCCTGCAAAGCAGAAAGGGGCCCCACGGTCCAGCCTAAAATATGAGAGTGGAGCCGGGAATCGTGGGCCGAGGGCTTGAGGAGGAGAGGTTTTACGGTCTCGAGGAGAGAGGGGACGGGAATTGTGGTCGGGCTCCGTTTCCAGTACTGGGAAGACGAAATGTTTGGTAGGGGCGTCTTGGGAGGCGAGCGAGCGAGCGACGCCAGGGGGAGCAGGGCTGCCACAGGTTAGGTTTGGTTACCAGCTAAGTTCACGTGAAGGCGTGAGCGGTTTGGGGTTTTGGCAGCTATCGAAGCTATCCAGGAGAACACCTCAAGCTTCAGTACCCCCTTGCGAGATGGGAGATGACATCCTCCTATATGCCTCATTAATCAAAGACTAATCACATATCCTTTTTGTTGCGAATTTCCTCCTCATCCCCCCTCTTCTGTACTGCCGAGTTAAAGGGGGGAACACGTTTGCTAAAAAGCTCTTAGAACTTGGAAGATGGAAATAACTACCTAAAGATTGTAATATTTTATGACGGTGTTGTTGACACACAAAACGCTTTACCAAAAAGGTTGCATGGGACTGCACTTGCTATTACAACTCAAGAAAAGCTTTATATTTTAAACCAGCTGGGTTTCGGTGTTGAGAATTAAATCCAACCTTATGTTTTTCCCACTTATCCATAAAGCAGTTGGATCCCATTCTTTACGAGTCATCATGCTTTCAACTTTACACCCCAGCCTGAAGTCAGCCTAAATTATAGCAAAGAAAGAGAAACATATCAAATCAAAGTGCCATGATGAAGCCATGGAATGACCAAAAAAGCTCCATCAACCGGTTATCCAATGCTATCAGAATTCAGAAGCTGGCGAGTGGAAAAGGCATCGCGCGGTTTAAGAAAACAAGGTGCGTTTGGAACGGCCCTTTTAACTTAAGCAGTGAGCCTTGAAACAAGAAATTAGGAACCCACATGGAGACAGCAAGACACGAGTCTGCGTGGAGTTTGAAAGCAAAGGAGGTCGCTTTGGAAAAGAAGCAGCCAAAAGAGAGAAAGAGGGGAAGGAGGGTCCAAAAGGTATATAGATATATATATAGAGAGAGAGAGAGAGAGAGAGAAAAAGGGTTTATTTCTTAATGATTTCACCCCTCACTTGGAAGTTGGCTCTCTCTTCTCGCATTATCATGGTATCATCTCTAAGAAAATACACCCTCGAAGCCCCCCATTACTCGTACCTGTAGCTCTTTTGTATTCATTTCTTTAATCTTGGAATCAGTCCTCTCCTTATTCCCTACTCATATCGACAAGAGATTGGAGTCACCCGGTAGGGACCCATGGAGAAAACTATAAAACTAGAAGACAAAACAAGCACATGTACTTAAAAAAATCAGCACCAGCAGAGCCTAGGGCAGTGTGGGCGTGGTGACAAACCACCAGAATCTACTTATCTTGTGTATGAAACCCCAAAGTGCATTACAATCATACACATTAAAAGCTCTAATCAAATTGCTAAAAGCCATCTCAAATCCCATAAGAATCTAGCTTTACGGGACTACTTTCATGGGATTCTCTCTTTGGAAGATGGGCTGAAATCCTATTTTAATGACTAGACTGTTGGGGTTGCGGTGGCTTCCCATTTCCATGCCCAAGCTTTTCGAGGAGGGACGCTGGGAAAAAAACGGAGGTGTTTTTGGGTGGGGTGGGTGAGCCATTGGGAAATGGGCTTGGATAAATCATTTTAAAAGAAAAAGGAAGGGAGAAAGAGGTTGTGGGCCTGGGAAAGATCTCCAGATCGCACCTTTAGCTGGTTCTGGGGTGGTCTGTCGCTGGCTCAGTGCTCGTCTCCAAACTTGGGTTGAATCCAACCAACTTTATCTTTTCCTTTGTCCCCATGGACTGCAGCCTTGGCGTAGGAGTGGCCAGGGGTCAGGTTCTCTCTCTCTCTCTCTCTCTCTCTCTCTCATTTTTTTATTACTATTTTGCCGCCCCCCAAAAATGGTTTCTTGTGTCCTGCGCGTTGAGCCAGAGGACAAAACTCGCATCACACGATAGTGAAAAGGCCTATCAGGCCCTGAGTTATTGTAATAGTCCCATCTTACATTTTAAATTTAGAGGAAAATATACTTTCAATCTTTAATTATCATAATTTAAACTTTTATTTTTTAAAAATATTATTTTTTATATATTTTATAAAATAAAATTAATTAAAATTAATAAAATAATTAATATATCATTTAATACAAACATTTAAACTGATTAAGAGAATAATATATCAGCTATTCCGTTCATTTTAACTAATAATGCAATGAAAAATTACGAATACAGCATTTTTAGAACATAAAGGTTAAATTATAATAGCTAAAGTTTAAAGTTTCAAAAAAAATTTAAATATTTTTTTTAAAAAAAAAATATAATAAAAATTATTTCCTGTAAATGTTTTGTAAGTTTATGTATCTTGTTATTTTGTTCACCTATTAAGATGTGTTAAGTAATCAATTAACCTCAAAAATCTATGTTGACAAAGAAAGAGGGAACGCTGTATATTAAATTTAACACTCTTTTCAAATACGGCCTGAAGTAGCACATTGAAGGATAATACCAACATAATAACTAAGATAATTAAGCAAACTCAACATAATATTAAAGCAAAGATTTGTTGGATGCTATGAATTTAGTTTTTCGATGCTAATTATTTATTTAATTATCATGATTATTATCTTGACTTTTTTAAACCATTATTGTATCTTCACATGCATGGTCAGGGGCGCACATGAAGAGGATGCTAGACCTTTTATATATATATATATATATATATATATATATATATATATATATATATATATATATATATATATATATATATTGTTGATGTTTTTTTTTGTTAAGATGAAGTTTTGAAGTTAATTGATTAGCCAACAAGATAGATGGTGCCTCTAAATAGGAATCGTTTGTATTTGATATGATTAAAACCAAACGCCTCATGGGCCCCTGCGTTCAGGCCACAGATGTGGTTCCCCACATGACCTGTGAGTTCCATGCCAAGTTTGAGGCAGGCCCCAGCACTCACGAGAGCGTTGTAGCAGACAATGAGGCGCGTCCGCCCACCAATCATTTCAACTAAATGATACAAGGATCATCTGTCAAATATCAAAACGCACCAGGCCTAACCCATGGCCATGGACCAAAGCTCAAGTTTCAGTCCCTACCTTCTCCTTGTTTTCTTCCTTTTAACAGCATGCAGATGGAACTAAAAACATTTTACGTACAACAAAATTCTACTACCGGACCTAAAACGGAGACGGAGACTCGGGCCTACCTCTCTAACATGAGGCTCACAGGATTAACATCGAGGATGGCTAAGAACTATCAATTGCTCTCCACAAATGAGTGGAAAAGGAGGCATGCTTTTAATTTTCACTGCAATTAAGGATGCCATACATAACCTTATCTAGACTATTCAAAAAATAGAAGAAAAAAATGGAAGAAATGAGACCCACCATGCGCTAGAATATTCTTGTCTTCTATCATCCTTTCCTGAGGAAAAAGGATGGGAGGGACGCTCTTACGCCATGGTAATTAATATTCCGGGACCAAAGGCTCGTGTCAAGAACGTAGGGGGCAGAGGTTGGGACCACCCAGTTGACGCCTACAACCATATTCAGGACCTGGCCCTTGGTGACCTTTTCTTTTATGAAGCCACTTCATTTTGCTTTTGTTTTTTTTCCCCAAGAAGCCTTTAGAACGCAAAGGCGACCGGCTGGCCAACCTTGCCCATGGTGGACGCATCCAAATCCCATGCAGAGGTATTAAAACTGTCCACCCGTGAACATATTCAAAGGTCTCCGAAGAGCAGAATTCTATCAAATCGTAGGACTTTCGCGCATGCATGGTCCCCTCTTGGAGGAAAACAACGAGCAATTCGGAGATTTAGCTGCTCCGAAACAAGCCTCTCCAAGACAACACTGCTTCCATTTTCCCTCTTGCATTCTGATCTAGTCGCACCGAGACCTATCCCATTATAAACTAGGAAAAAAGATTAAAAAAAAAAAAGGCCATGATGCTTGATAAGTTCATAAAATGGCTTTATATATATATATATATATATTTCAGCAAAGGCACGGTAGATAGAAAGATTGAAACCTGCTGTCTATTTGCTCAGCTCCGGCCCCAGCCAAGGTGCCATTAGAGTGATGGTACTAATTATACTCCTGGATCATAGAGATGGATGGCACGGTTCTATCAGTGGGCATCAAAGACAAACTTTTGTCTCCCAACCACATGGGTGCAGGCCCGGAGGCGGGGTACAGCACAGTTCACCGCTCTTTGGACGCTAGTCGGCCAAAACAACCCACATGACTCCTCGTGCAGTGCCTACAACCAGTCGAGATCGAAATTTCTACAGCAGGGCTCTGACAAATCCACATTGTTAACTATAAACTAACGAATCCTTCGTTACACAATGAACTAAGGTGGTCCGGCCCGTAAGGATCTAGAGAAGAATACAAGATTCTTTCATGCATTTAACTGGCATTCCAGGTTATCAAAAAATTATACAGTAATACTTTAAACCCAATGCAAGATGCTTTTGCCCTCTTCACGAAGGCGCCTATCATTTAGAAGCATCCATCAGAAGACGACCTTTATTTAATGCATGCAAGGATTAGGATCCTCTCCAGCCCAACTAGAGAGGACCTGTCTCCAGATCATGACCGTCCATATTTGACATGACAGTTGTGATTGAAGGGGCCCATGGACTTCCGTCCCATGTGCTGTGGTGGGTTCAAGCCAATCGCGACCATTACACCCATCGGACATGGTCATGATTTGGGAGTGCAGAGCATCCAAATCCCTGCATGCAGCCCATCTACGCACGCAACTAAAGTGAGCGGAATTTTTAAAAGCTCGTTTTGGAATTTTGCAAGGAATAATTTTTTTTTAGATTTTTTTTTTTTCGAGATCCATTTTTCTGAAAAAGAATTTAAAAAATTAAATTTTATTATATTTAATTGATAAGAAATTTATACTAAAAAATAATTTTAAAAATATTTTTTTTGCGTTTGAATGAAGATAATTTTACATGAAAAAAAAAATGCTAATTTGATTATAATATCTCTACATTAAGGATTGCATGAGGAATTAAATATACTAGTCCAATAATTTCAAAAAATAATATAATGTATATATAGAATTTTTTTTTAAAAAAATAAAAAATTTAAATACTTACATAAAACTATTTCAGATTGAATAAATGATGATTAGAGACATTTCTTAATTTTTTTGTTGGTATTAGAATTTTTAAAAAAAAAAGAATTAATGTTGAAGACATTTATGAACATTTAATGCTAATTTTTTTTAATAAAATAAAAAAAAAGATAAAGTATCATCTAAAAAAATATGGGCATCATCATTTTTTTTTTTTTAAATCAAAGCAAGAGTATGAGGGTAGAATTTTTTTTTTATCCTTACTTTTTCTTCTACCAAACAAACAATGCCATGCCGAGGATGTTGACTACTGCAATTTATTTATTAGGGTTGGGGGTTGGGTACCATTCATTGGCGTTTCACTTTCTAAGTTTATCTCATTGTAATTCATGATCTCAATAAATTTTGGTGGGATAAGATCCGACTTCTTATAAGAATATATTTGCCCCATCCCCATGGACGTGAATCAATTATTAAAATTATCTAATACGGTTATATGATTCAAACGATGTGGCCCGAATCTAGCCCAGCGAAGTAGGGTTTTTTTTTTTTTTTTTTCACGTCAAATTGGTCTCCAAACTACTTAAGCGATGATTTATTTAAAAATATATATATAGAATAGGAATGGAAGAAATGTTTTGGGCCGTTAAAAAATTTGTAGGTTTGGAATTATAAACCATTTGGATTTACCTTATTTGCTATGAGATTCAAAGAACAGCTCTTCTTTAACTGCCTTTAGAGTACTTCAAGCAACGTGGAGGGGAACCCAAGCAACCTTGTTGTAAGTTGTGATCATATAATTGCTGCATGACCAGCATCCTCAACCCTGTTACTCACACACTGACATAATGTCAGCTTTGACAGCTGAATAATTTGATATCTCAAATAACAACACACCTCTAAAATGTCTCGAGAAATAAAAATGATCAAAGCTTTCTATTTTGTATGCAGCACCGTTTCATTTATTTTGATCAACTTAGCTAGTCCAACCATGCTAATGGTAGAGATCAAAGCCAAGTTATCCAGATAGCATAGTTTTGTAATGTTCCTTCCACTAAGTTCTCCATCCAGATCTTCTATGATATCTCTTTTTTGACCCTTCTACGATTATTCAGAAGCGCAGGTTTCCAAGCTGGTCGCCTCTCGTACGCATTGCAATCATATAACATGGGTTACATCAGGACCAACCTCTGGGAACATCTCAAAGCACTACCACATCCTCTAATGTCCATTTTCGATCCTAGCAAAATGCAAAAAGAAGCTGCTGACTTATTCCTAAAGTGCCCTCAGATAATATCCTTTTGATCCTATTGCAACCTGAAATAGCCTGGAGGAAGAAAGGGATCAAATCCAAAAAAAAAATAATAATAAATAAATAAATAAATAAAAGAAAAAAAAGATTTATGGCCAAATTTATGGCCCCACATGACGGACGACTCATAGGAGCAATTTATACCCTACGCACCCAATCAAAATACCAAGTATTAGTTGAATGAATTTATTTAAAATTTTAATTGAATCTTTTTTTTTTTTCAGTTAAGTGTATTAATTTATGTAAATTTTTAATGCAATATATTTTTAACGATCATCAATAATGACTTAACGCATCACATAACGACTATTAATGATAATTTAAGTATATTTTTTAATTAAATATATCAAATTATAAAAAAATTTTAATTGAGTATAGTGACTCATAAAAAATTTTAACTAAGTATACTTGTTTAAGTCTAGCTAATATTTTTCATAAATGCATGACAAACCAATAAATAAAAAAAGTTTATATATAAAATTTTATATACGATAATTTAAAGAAAAAATATTATTATCTATTTATACATAAAAAAATCATATGCATAAAAGGTTAAGCAATAAAATAATAACTTTTTAATTGTTCAACTAATAGTAAATGAATCAATGAAAAAATTATATTTTAAGTATATACTTTTTTTTTTATGTTGTAGATTTTTTAATGCATTACTAATACATTTCTCAAAAAAAAAAAAAAAAAAAACCTCTTCCAAAAGCTATCTGCTTTTAGAGTTAGATATTGAAAGAATGTTAATTGATAGCCCTTGTAATATTTCTGCTCATGCTCTCTATGCTTGATTAAAAAAATTTTATGAGTGAACATATCCAATTAAAAAACTTTTATAAGTTTGTATACTTAATTAAAAAAAATACTCAAGTCATTGTTGACGGTTATCATACGATCTATCGGTGATCGTTAATAGCCATTAAAAATATAATTGATTGAAAAACTTATATAAATTAGGATACTCAATTATATATATATATATATTCAATTAAAAATCTCAAATAAATTTAAACCTTATAATGTAATTATCTCTTAATTTAATTATCCTTCAATTCAATTGCCATCTTGTTTAATTAAAGCCGAGCCAAAGTTTACCACTAGTTGCATCATTTATCATCTTTCTTTTTTTTTTTTCATCATGAATTGCCCTGGAGTGTGGAAATCAAATGAATAATTTGTTCTTCCTCTATTTGTAAATTTTCATAAATGGTCCTTAAGTGCTTCCATATCCTTATTTTTATTTAATTTTAGCCTCATGGTTATACAACTGGATCCACGCTCAACCCGATTCCTACCTGGACGACTACTAAAAAAAAAAAAAGCATCAAGAATGCAAGTAGCCCTGCATGCTGAGTTTCCATACAATAGTCTGACATATCTTTCATGCTGTACGAGGGAACGAGACCTGCAAATTTCAATTGCTTTCTTTGCGCGTAACATTATCAAGGAATTAGCATTGCCAACAACCTGCAAACCATCCATAAAAAGTCGGCTTCACAAATCTACAAACATTCTCATTCACCGCCTTTCAAATGCTACACTCCCGGTTAGCAGAAATTTCAGACTTAGAAAGGAACTTAAGAGTTGAGATAAACGCAAACTAGAACTGGTTCCGCGATCGTTGAACTGATCGACCAAGCATGACAATGTTATCAACCATTAAATTCCAATAACTCGCTCTTTATACTTTGTGAGGGACAAAATCATATTGGCTTTTGGTAACGAAGAAACAAGGACAAGGTTGGCCCTACAAGCACAAGGCTTTACAATGTGGCAAAGATACATGGAGCAATGTTTTGTCTTCGCTGTCACCGGCAGTAATAAAATTAACGTAGGTGAAGCAGAATATGTAAATTCACATGCATGCTAAAACAATCGATGACCACCCAAAGGAATACAATTTGCTTCAATCATGGTCAGCCCTGTTCTTGATCTAACAATGTGTGGGCCATGAAAAGTGGTTAAATGAAACAGTAAGTCAAAATTTTCTTGACAAGAATATTAACATATGATAGTGAGGTGCAAGAGATCAAGATACATGCCTTGGGCAACTCAATATAATTTCTGGACCCCAAGAATGTACACTTCACAAAACAAATATAATTTTTTCATATGCTTACTTTCAGTGTCAAAATTGTTTATGAGAAAAAGTAATCGATAGGTTGTGCCCAATCCTCTTTGAGTAATAATGTCTTTAATGTATCCATGATGTCGAAGTCAGGATCTAGCTTGCGCTGCCAGCTCTATAAAAAAAATGAAAAAAAAAAAATCACAAAAGGACGTCAAAGATCTTTTATTTGCATGCACAAACATATGCACTTGCTTTTAAGTCAAAAGACTCAAAAACCATAATTATTGATCAATTAAAAATGCATGCAAAGGTATTTCCCGTAATTACATTGAACCTGGGCAAAATAAAGAGTTAATAAAATCAAAGCAGCCTTTCCATTTAAGAGTCCCTCCCCCCCAGGATCCATTCTAGCAACATTGACTTAAGCAACTTCATGAATGCTGACAAACCTCATCCAACAAGGCCATAGATTGAAGATCTTTCAGATGCATCTAATTGACAGAATATTGTGCACAGGGAGTAAAATCCAGAACATGGTATTATCTACTATAGAGCAAGTTGCCAAACTGTTGCACACAGTTGAGCTACCTTTCTCTCAACTTACATATCAAACATCAATAAAACGAAGTCTAGAAAATTTGCTAACAAAGGATCTGAAATCAGAACACTTCCCTAGTGCCTATCTGCAGTTTTGCACAATTTTCAATACAACATAAAATCACTTTATTTGATAATGAACCCAAATTACAAAACAGTAGAAAAAGCACCTAACCTCACTCAAGTGAAAGATAGCTTACCGCATGGACAATTTTGTCAGATCAAGTGATCCTTATCATATTGTAATATACTAATGGAAAATTCAACCTAAAGTTATGATTCCATAACAGCAGTTCAGAATATCAACCATCCACCTTATGTCCATCCAGCCATATGATACGTCTGCTTGACCCCCTTTACCAGTCTTTTTCCAGGCAAATATCCCATCCTTCAAGTTTCACCACATGGTGACCCTTCATGTTACTACATCTGGTAAAACCTAGAGACTTGACAGAAGGTATATTTAAGTGTTACTGCTACATCTGATAAATCCTAAAGAACTGGTAAAACCTAGCAGCTTAATTTTGGAACTTAGATATGAAGACTCTAATAGCCTAACAGAGTTAACTGGGTGAGATATTCTCTAAACCTTCACAAACAGTAATGATGTTCTGACTCAGTTGTTTCTTGAAATCAGGTAAAGATGATGATTTCTTCAGGAATGGCTGTTGGAAGTCTTTGGAAAAGGCAACTCTACCACTTTAATCTGAACAGAGAACTTAGGCAATTAGAATTTGCAGTTTCTGATGCGTTACTTGGAATATCATGACTAACAACAGCTGCCCCCTGCAAGGCTCAACTTTTAGTCTGATACTTGCATACATGTGATAGAACTTAAATCAACTTGATCATCAATTTAATGATACTTTAAATTGCATGCCATGTCCATATCCAGTACACATTTGATAGTGATATGCATCACACACGGCTAAGGTACATTTGATGCACCTATGTAAGCACCCTTTAAAAACAAAAATGGTCCACTACCTCTCAGATACAAATACATTCCACAAATGTTTGACTCATTTACTTTCTGCATCATGCTTCACAATTCTTAATAGTTGATTTGTCCAAATTGGTACTCAATTCCTAGATCACCAAATGACCTTTTAGTTCCCAGATCACCAAATGAGTTTGAGAAATTTAACCTCTAGAGCCCAAATAGCTCGTATAAATTCATTAATTTGTGATCGCATTCAACCATTTAAGAGGACAGGATCCAGTGAGACTAGAAGAAACACACCAGTCTTTTTAATATCTCCAGATTGAATCATCATGAAAATGTTGTAGCATTTCAGTAACAAAATCGCCAAATATTTATGTGCAAAGGAAGGATGTTCAAAACATAACCAAACACATTCTCCAACTATCCTTCAAAATACTGTCTTTGTTTTGATTATTACAATCTTCAACCTTTATATCCTTCACATACTTTAGATTGGGATTTTGGGTCTTTGGGGAATATTTTATATTGATGCATAATACCCTTCCTTACTAGTGACTTGAACCTACACCATTTCCCAAATTATCTGGGCATCCAATCATTGATCATCAAACATTACGTCACATTAAGGCCCACCAGTCATGGTTTAGCTCCACGGTTCTCCTTTTGTAGTTCTTGTTTTCTAACATTTGAAAACCTGTGTTCTCTGATCTGATGTGATATTGGTTTCTAGCAGGTTAACACAAACTAACCTGCACCACATCAACCCCTGACTTGACCTAATCCACACAACAAAAGAATGCATAGACCACCTGAATCTGACGAACCTAGCTAGCCTGTATAACACAACTGGTTTGGTTTAGGACTGTCGTCTTTTCAACTCATTGCCAACATCTTACATACACAACAAACTTGAAGCTAGATAGTCGGACACATGGACAGACAAGGAGAAGGAAACTAACACCTTGACTGTTGGATGCTTGCAAGGGGTAAGCTTACTTGCCATAACTAATACCTAGGTTGTTGGATTTCCATTCAAATGACAAGGCTTAGATTTTAGAAAGGAAAAAAAAAAGATAGTAAGAAATAAATACCAGCATAATTATGAGAATTTTCCTAACTAGCCAAGCTATCTATTACAATAATCATGCTGGATAACAGTTCTGATTAGATTTCATATCAGAGTGCCTGATCAGAATGCAACATAATGGTATTTGCATGAACCCAAATTGGGTTAGTTAAAAATTAGATTGTTGGCTCGAACAAACAATTTTTGTCAGCAACTAACATCCTGCGGCCATCCATATATAAAACACTTCAGCCATTGAATTATCCATTAAAATTGATAAATATAATGTATTTGATAAGCACAGAAGACTTGATTTGTTATTGTCCTGTAAGATAGGCATGGGTGCTTTTTCCTTTGCCTCTTATCAATAAATCAAGTTTTACCAGCCACGCTAGACTTCATAAGTAAATATTTCATGCTCTATCTTTCTTTGATACTGAAGCAATTTACTGGTTGTTTATCCAAGAGAGGGTTTCATAGGCCTATGATATAACTTGATTGCTTCATTATTTAGGTCAAGCATATTTTTTGCAAATCTTCCAGATCATTTAGCTTCTTATAATCTGCAATTTGAAATAATATTAACAGTAATGCAACTGACAAATCAAAATTGACCAAAAATTGTTAGATTGGTCATACAGAAATAGTAGTAGACCTATAGAGCATGCTTGAAATATTTCCGAAACAGGTACATAAACCAGATTAACTAGGTGAAACTCATTTCGCTGGGATTTTGAGAGAGGCAAGTATCAAGAACTAGTGCATGCTATATTTATTGTAGAAAGTTGAAATTAGAGGATCATGCATAATTTTAACTTGTTAATCAACATAGAATTTGAAGGATAGATGGATTATGTCACAAGAAAGATAAGTTTACCTCCAGAACTAATATGGTCACAATCACAGTGCAAACATTGCCTTCGACATTGACTTTATGGCGCCGTACTTGTTCAAGCAATTGGTGCATGCATTCAACAGGGTGAAAAATGTCACCTTCAGGGGTGCCCCAAAAACTGAATGTCCTGTCCAACTCCTGTTAGCAGCAGACTAGATTATAAATGTAGAAGAAAAAGCATGGCTGTAGACAAGCAGTTATCCTCTCAGAACATAACACTGCTATGACTTGGACAGAAATTAACAGTATACCACGAAATGGACTGAAATTCTCTGTTATCAAACCTCCTTATCTCTTTAAAGAATATAATGTATCACATTTTATGAACTTCAGCATTAACATGATAGATAGATACAATAGAGTGAATTGAAATTTTCTGTCAACTAGAACATAATTATTACATTTTATGGATTCCATTATCTTGGGCCTTAAAATATCATACCTTGTCTTGTTGCTCCTGGTGGAACAATTGGACCTAGAACTCTATTTTTGTAGATCATAATGATAGTGATTACTATGATACTTACCCAATCATTTAGCCTTTCAAATTTGCCATGCATTAAATAAAAAAGCCTACATATAAAGTTCAATCTAATGTCTACCTTTACTTCTATATGCTATTCCAATTGTTTTTACTGCCTTCCCCTTTTGCTTTCTCTTATGAGCCTTCTCTACCCATGCTACTCAACATTTCAGATCATAAAAAAGCATCCACCATACAAACGATATCTTCTCAAACCTGTTCCCTGACATGTTTGACAACTATTTGCAAGTCTTTCATATTTCCATTAGTCTTACCATATATCACTTAAACTTTGTCCATAATCTAGTGTCCTCCCTGATCTTTAATCATTCATATATATAGAGAGAGCATGATCGACTATATAGATCGCTAAAGGCCAAAAGGCGCCCTCTCTCTCTCTCTCTCTCTCTCTCTCTCTCTCTCTCTCTCTCTCTCTCTCTCTATATATATATATATATAATTTTATTTTTTTTATTTTTTTTGTGGTGGTGGTGGTGGTGGTGGGAGGGGGGGTTGTTCCGGGGAGGAGCAAAAGAGGAGGGGGAGGGGGCAGGTGGGTTCTTTATCATCTCTAGTGAATGATCATCAAATGCAATGCAACAGTTAAAAATTAGAAAGAGATAAAAGCAACACATAGGATTACTAATGTAATTTCCAGTACCAACTTATGTTTAGTCCATATTCCAAGCCTCAGAGAATATCTAATAACACACCAGCATGCAGGTCAACTAATAATGCCCCCGATAAAAAGCCTTTTGAAATCCTTCCAAGTCTTGGAACTTTGTCATGAAACTCATTAATGTTCAGGACTTTAGATTGACTTGTCAACACACACACACCCCACACGCATAAAGGTAAAAGTCAGAAAGAGATACAAGTCATGCGCAGAACTAAGATACTACTGTAGTATTAAGAATAGAGCAGTCCGTATCCGAATCCTCAGAGATATATCTAAGAACACCTGCATGAATGTCAACTATTAATGTCAATGGTAAAAAGCCTTACTTTAATCCTTCCAAGCCTTGTAACTTTCTCACGGAATTCTTTTTCTGATCTTCAGACTGACATGTCAACACATTAACCTTTAAAAAAATTGCTAGATGTATGTTAACAGTCTATGATTAAAGCATCATGGACTTGCTAACAAGCAGTGAAACCATTATCAATAGTAGAAGTCTTGAAATAATTAGCTAACCATCTAAACCATCTACGCCCAATATACTTTCAAATATATTAAAAAACAATGGTCTGTTTGACAAGTCTATGACCACACAATTGTCACCTAAAAGAAGCTTTTATCTTATTCATTACATTAAGATAAGGAATGTGAGCGTAAAATAGACTTCTAAGTCTAAATATTTGTCTTTGCTTTCTAGACCAATGTGCATCTTCTTGTTCTGTTGTTGTCCACTATTTTACATGGGAGTTTATGTCAATACATTTATGTACAAAAAAGAATGTTATGCGTTCAAATAAAATGGTGTCAATCTAAATAATTTTGAAAAAATGGAAAGAAAAAGAACATTTATTACTAAGTGCATATTCTTTTTGTTTCATTTTCCTCTTAAATCTTTGTTGTTATACCATCACAGTACTTCCTGTTGTTTTCTTTCAAAGCTGCCACTACAATAGCAAAGACCTCATGAGTGATCATCATCTTCTACCAAATGTGTTCTGACAACATTTCCAAACACTATCATCCTTAGCTGCACCAGCATATGTTCCACTTCCACCTAGAGCTTTTGATCACTGATTACTTCAATAATACTTTGTAAAATCAAGTAAGGACCATCTCCGAATACTACTAAACCAGCTCAAGCATCATTCACCCACTACTCCCACTATCCCCTCCCACTGGCATACAATCAGCAAACACTAGATCACTGCACAACAGCCTCCTGACTAATTTCATAACCAACCGCAGCCAAACTCCACCAATGAAAGTGCACTGATACTAATCAGTATGTTGACCAACACTTAAGCATAAAATATGTCATCCAGTTTTTCCCAATCCAGACAACAGCTGCCTCCCTTCTTATTGTTTGGATTGCCACCTTGAACTAAGGCAAGAAAAGATTTATTGTTCTCTCTCTCTTGAGTCTTGCTTCTGCTTTCTTTCCCATTTCTACCAGTTTCTAGAGGCAAGCCTACCATTGATCACCACCCACAAAACGCACCACCATAGCCATTTAAGCCATCAGAATCTACACCTTCACTGCTATTACCACTACAAATCTGAAGACCTTCATCACCACAATCTCATGCACAGAGAACTTCTGAACATGTGGCCCAATTCATAGAAAGAGAAGCTATCATTTTAGATGGAACGTTCTTAACTAATAACATAAATAGTACTAAAATTCAAATGCTAATAGAAGATTATGAATTCATATTGAGGAGGAAAAAAAAAAATACAGAACTAAATATATTTTCAATTCTGTGAAAATTAGCTTCTAAACTGATACTTCACCTCAACAAAGGCCTCTGGAGTTGGGCAACTTTGTCTTTTCGATAATCTCAGTGTGCATTCTGCAGCAGTACGACCATCTCGTAAAGCTACAGCCTTAAAGAATTCCAGCAAATTAGCACGATCATTTTTAGAAAGCTCAGCAGTCATGCCAACATCAAGGAAAATGATATGAGGTCTGGCTCGGAAGAGCTTTTTCCTTGAACGCTTGCTCTGAGGAACTCGAACAAGGATATTCCCAGGATGCATATCTGCATGAATAAAATTATCCACCTGACACGAAGGAGAAAAAATAGACTCAGGAACTCATGATACTGCTACTATAGCCAGATGGTAAAAGAAGTGCAACACTCGTCTATGGGTCTCAGCATCATGTGAGGTTTGAAAAGATGTCATGAGAATGCATACATATTATTTGAGTAATGTTCTACTAAAAGAAATGTCCTAATGCATATGTGCAAACCAAATACTGTAAAATTGGAAAATGTAATTTCCATTAGGAAATCTAAAGGGCCTCTTTGACTGCCTACAGCCCATATCTATCCAGCCCCACATGGGCTATCTGAAGTATAGAGACAGAGAGAGAAAGGATAACTGCAATCAGGAAAAGCCCATATCGCACAATCCTTAGAAAACAAGGATGCTGTATTTCTTTTAAAAGCCAATTTCTGGCATCCCAAGTGCATAGGCCATTGGCATCCAGGAAACATTTTTTAGTAGCCTTCAGATCCAGCCATCAATGATAATACATAGTTCAAAAAAACACAAATATCTTATAGCAGAGTAACTTAACATACCAGAAGCATCTTCAGGAGTGCATGCGTACCAATGTGTGCAAGATCTCTTTTAATTCGTGTATTTCTTTCAAGCCCATCAACATAGAGAGAAACATTTTCTCCTTGCTCAAATGTCTCCACAAGAACAGAAGGGTGGACAAGGGGATAAAGAGGCCTTGGGAAAGAAACATCCTTCCAATTGCGAAAATTGTAGATAAAACGACTCAGATGAGCAGCTTCCCTTGAAAGATCGACTTGGGACATCATGAAAACAGCAAACTGGCGTACACTTTCATCCAGCCTCAACCAGCTCAATCCAGGAATGAAGTTTGAAATTTTGGCAACAAGATTCATTATAAAGAAATCTCTCTTAATCAGTTCACCAACACCAGGATGCCTAACCTTCACTGCTACTTCGACAGGTTTCCTCAACCTCTGATGAGGATATCGAAATCTTAAAGAAGCTCGATGTACCTGGGCAATGCTTCCAGATGCTACAGGTGTCTCCTCAAAGTTCTCAAATATCTCAGAAAGTTTACGGCCGAATGCCTTCTCAATGGTAACTTTACTGTAGGCAAAGCTATGGGCAGGTGCTTTGGTATGAAGTTTTGTGAGCTCCACACATAGATCATTTGGGAAGAGATCTGGCCGAGTAGCTGCCCACTGGCCCCATTTTATAAATGCTGGCCCTCCTTTTTCTAAAGTATGGTGAACAAGTTGAAGCCATGACTTCCTCAACTGAACACCAAAACTATCTGCAAATGGAGCTAGCACGATGGCAGGAGAGAATAAAATCACCAAATATACTGCTCTGCAGATCAAAACTATAACCTCCAAAATTGAGTAAACAACCAAGGAGAAGTAAACACGCCCATCTTCTGCTCTCATATATAGACCATCCCTTGTTGGTAGATATCCCCCATCTGCAAAGGTCCTCTGAGTCCATGCCACCTCCCCAAAAGTTAGTGCAAGAATACGTGGAACTACCTGGAACCTAGTGAAAGAAAGGCTCACAGCGCAAGCCACCTTACTCAGGGGTGCGAATGTTGGGCTGCTATAAGAACAAATAAGACTAAGCTGCTTCCAAATCAATTGAGCATGATGTGTCATAGAAGAATTTCTTGCTGCAAGAATAGAGAAACTCTTTGCATAGTCACTCTGGTACACATTCTCCCTAACAATTTTGTGTCTGCCTAACATGTCATGCCCTCTATTGGTAATCTTATAATGTGAGAATATTCTGCACAAAGAGGAAGGTATTCCCATTTTAGCATGTGACCCATGGCCCCTTACTACTGAGTAGCTGATTTTTTTGTTCGATTGGATAAAAAACCCAGCCCTCCTATTCTTTCCAAATGCCAGTAACCTGCATAACAAAGAAGGTTGCAACAGTCGCCATTTCAAGAAATTTCACAAATATGGCGTTTCATTCTTGAGTTTCTTTACCAATAGAAAAAAAAAAAAAAAACTTCTACATTAAGACCATCATCTATTTAAATCCAAGACTATACTACAAAACAATACAGGAACCTTTTAAAATTAAAAGAGGGCATGAATGCAGACAAAACGCAATACAATCATTTTTTTTCATCAAGGAATTCTGAACAAAAATAGAGAAGAAAAGAAAAGAAAAGAAAGAAAAGAGAAAGGATCAATAATGATTAAGATTAATGGCGTAAATCTATGCTACAAATAACTGCGACATATATAAGAAACCCAAGTCCATATTGCATCAAGAAACCCAAAATCGAAGAAAAATTCCATTTTTTCATCACAAATCATAACAGAATAAAATTGCAGGCTAAAAGCAAAAAAAGAGAAATTAAACCCTATTGAAGAAGACTCGCTCACCTTCCATGAATTGCCAAGAGGCGAAGCATTGGAATCACTCATAACCGATCCAACCAGCGGAATATAAAGAGAAAACAAATCAGAAAACCCGGAAAACCTATGAAATCAAGAAACCTAAAGGCAAACAGAGCTGCCAAAGTCCTCGCCCTTCCAGAAGAATTCGGAGGAGAAGAGCGAACGGGGGTTCGACAAGAAGAGGCCAGCAATAGCGCGGTCGAAGTCGGCCGAGGCACCGACTTGGAGGCTGGACCTAAGAATGGTACGGTAGGAGGAGAAAAGGCTTTTAAAAAGGGTTTACCTCCGGCGCCTAAGAAAGCCGTCAGGTCCACGTCCCCTCCAGGCTCCAACCGATGTAGGCTCTCGTTGTTCCGCGGACCATCATAACGCTGATCACGGCGGAGAAAGACAGAAACCAGCCTTCCTTGAGCACTGAAGTCGGCGTTTTAGTTAGCTTTAGCCTTCCAGTTAGGTTCTGTTGGATTGGTTTAGTTTTTTCGGATTAGCTATTCTTCTTAGAAGCATCACCACTAACCTGAAAGTCCCCATGTGAATTTATTCATGTACACATATATTATTGTTAAGTATTCATTATTTACTTCTAGAGTTTGTTTACATTTGATGGTATTATGTTTGGACTCTTTATGTTATCCATATGTTTCCCATTTTAGCCAATATAGAAAAAGACACCCAGGCAAGTATATGCTTCCCACTTTAGCCAATATCTAGACAGGCTAAATGACCCATACCTTTATTTTGATCCAATAATAACTGCAAATTAATTAACTAGGACATGTCAGTGATGCATTTTTGCTAGCTACTAGTCTTAAGAACAATGTTTTCTGGGCTTGATGACCTCCATTCTTCACATTAACATCCCTAAACTCATTGAAAGTCGCTAAGAAAATTCTGATATTAATTGCATATTGAATGCTTGTTAAACCGTTCCTTTCAGGACTGTTATATCATCACCTAGTTACTGGTACCAAGATATGAAGAAAAGATATGTGCAAATTTGGGGATGACTGTACAATGTTCTGCTTAAGCCATGATATCTTTGATGTTTCGTTAGCATAATTCTTGCCCATATTGCCAGGGTGATAGGCATATGATTATGGACTTTGATAATGATGGAGCCAGCACAACATTTGTTCGAATATTTTGCGAAAATATTAAGAATTCTGTACTGTTTTTTTCTTGGAAATACAATAGTTGATTCAAGATATCCTGCCGCGCCCCTGATCTAGGATTGAAAGTTCCAAAGTGAAATTATAATGCCTTAAGCTTACCTATTGGCCCAATTAATTCACTAACAGATCAAAATCATGTAGCCCAAAAACTCGGGACTCGAGTTATAAGCACATCTTTATAATGCGACGTCCTCATCGCACATCACAAACTAGACAGAAGCTATCATTGGTGCTGCAAGGGTGGTTCCACATCATGATAGGACTTCATCATCGTCCCATGAGTAGCTCTTTCCTCATGCCAATCAACTTTCACATACTCGGATTAGCTCCGATATCATTTGTAACGCTTTAAGCCCATCCGCTAGTCCAATTAATCCATTAGTAAGTTGAAATCACGTTGCTCAAAAATTCAAATGGAAGTTAATGGATAGTAAGTAAGCTTGAATTATAAACACATAACACATTTCTTTTCTATCCAATATAAGACTAAATTTAGAGTGTTACAGAAATCCTTTTGACATGAACTCCTTTGCTACCTCTTTCTCTATTTCTACCATAAGCTGCATTCCAAATGGAGTAGCCTAGATCTGGATGGTATAAGCAATATACCATGAATATTTCCTTGATGAAAACATCTCCAATATATTTATGTTTATGATTTCATGATGCAGAGCCTTGCAAACGCCCTTGGATCAGGCCAACCAAAAATTTGTTCAAATGGATAGAAGCACTCATATCAGTCAATTAAATACAGCAGTTTGGCAGTTGCACCTGGAATTCAGATCAATTGCATCTCCACTTCTCCTGTAACTAGCATTCGGCCCAGCAGAAGCTTTTGACTTCATAATTTGAGACCTAAACCTTGGAGCTAACCAATCCAGAAATAATTGATAACAATCTAAACCATTATACGCTTATGGAATTTGAAAGGGGGAAAGGAAAAAGTTTCTGTTGATTATTTTTGATACATTTTATGCCCGACTGGTATTATGACTAATAATGGATTTTGGTAGCATTGATGTATGATACTATTTAGCATCCATGATAGTCATATTTTCAAACATTTAGCTACATTTTTTTTTTTTTATTTTTTTATTTTTTTGAACATATACATTCAGTGCACCATGATTCTCAGCCACCAAGCAATAGATTGGTAAACATTTATTTTTTTTCAAAAAAAAGAAAAGAAACAAAGGTGCAGGTTAATCACCAACAATATAACTAACAAAAGAAATCTTAACAAGCTACATAAGAGAAATCTTGGACAATGAATAGGCTTGGACCGAACTTCCCTGTCCTGAAGGCTACCCAACCACATCTCGAAATTCCAATTGGACAAATCACACCATCCGTAGGCACCTCGTTGTAGAACATAGATCCCAGACTGGGGGAGCACAACATGGCTCGATCACTCCCACACTTATCATGGAGGATCCATGCACACTACGCTCAAACCAACAACTGAGAATTAATCCTCTTAAAAGGATGGCAAGACGTCCACCACTCAAAAACCATTGCGTGCGAAAAATCTCCAGGGATCAGTTCTTTATGCATGGAGCTCGATGGGTTCAAAGCTCTCGTGTTCTCCATCAGAGTGACGTCCATCCATCGTACGCGACAAGATTGTCCATTCACCACCCTCCACTTCAGTGATGACGAATAGTATCCGGGTCTTCTTTTGCACAGAAATCTACTACTTTATGCTTTACTTTGTAGAACGATCGAACGAGTGTCTCCGGCCCAGTTCCGTACGGATGCATGATACAACCAGAAAGCTCTATATTTTCACCGGATCACAGACTAAAAATACCTAAGCCTTTTATATATATATATATATATATATATATATATTTGGTGGGAAAGAAGGTTCGTTTTCTCTTTCTTACACAAAAAAAAAAAAAAAAAAAAAAAAAAAAAAAAAAAAGGGAGGAAGGAAGGAAGAAAGAAAGAAAGAGGGAAAGCAACGGGCCTGTGGGCCAGCCGGAACCTGGGCCAAAGTTTTGACCCGTTGGACCGGATTGGACGGAATTTCTTAGGTCTACTCAAATTTAAAGCCGACCAAGTCTTGCCTTAGAAAAAAATAAAGCCGGTCCAACCCATCTCGAGAATCTTTTCAATTTATATATCATTTATTAAAAAAAAAAAGAAATACTAACATGTTGAGGTGTTATACTTGATTTCAAGCAAAGTGAATCTTTTCGATTGTTAGAATACTGTTTTATATGGTTAACATTACATGCTTATAGTTCATGATTTACTTTTAGAGCATTGGATATTTCGTCAATAAACCTCACTCAAAGAGTGGATTATTTTGTTAAATTAACTTTCAAAATTTATTATTTGATACCTAATAGATATTGGAGCTTGGCTTCCATTTAACCTAAACTCATATTTGATCTCATCCCTTAATGAGCTACGGATATGGTTTTAGATTTAGTAAAATTTAGACCTAGTTCGGTCTAATAGCAACCCTGCTGATATATTGTTTATGATGTAAAAGAATGGCAAATAGATCAAAATCTTAGTGGGCAAGTGTGGAATACAAAAACCCCTGCTACCTCTGTCCACAAACTCATCCAAATAATTTTAGTTTATAAATATAAAAACATGTTGGCCCCAATTGAATTTTAACTGATTGATTAGTGGTAGGCTTTTTTTTTTTTTTTTTTTCTTCTTCTTCTTCTTTTTTTCGTCCTTTAATGGAGGAAGTTTTAGAAGTGTTCTTACCTTGATTCTCGAGTAAATGCTTTTCCCGGTGCAAGAGTTCAATCTCAAATTTATATTTTTTTAATTTTAATTTTTTAAACGGAAAAAATGGTGGTCACCTTTGGGTGTTTCTTTTTTTAAAAAAAATTGCACAGTTCATCTAAATTAATGTTATGGTAACCTTGGATTATTATTTTATCATGTGTTCTGGTTTAAAAATCTCTTATATTTAAATTTACTAGATGAGCTCAATGGGAAACAAGAAACTGCACACTATATATAAAGGGTTATTTTAGTGGCTGCTTAATTTCATTCCATATTATATTGGTTAAAATTTGTGCTTTTTCTTTGTGAAATTAATGGCAACTTTGATAGGCCAATAAAGGTTATCTGTTGGTTTGAAATTAATGTTCTTATCATCAGAGTCAATCAGCCATAAGTCTAAATGGGGGGCATTTTCTTGAGCGGGCATTACATCAAACAGCTTCTGTGATTTGTCAAAATCCCTGCCCGTGAGATTAGTTTAATTAGCCTATAATATATGTTTGCATGACATGAACCCATTTTCAGCGAGCTCCACTCTGAAAAAGATTTGCTTGGATTAACACCAGAATAGTTCTAGTTGATACAAGGCTATGAACCTTCTATTATCGCTTCTATTTCGCCCCTCCTTTAACTTATATTTTTGGTATTTCATTAAATTATTTTCATATATTGGCAAAATTGAAACAGTTATTTTCTTAGAGGAGTAATTTAAGTGAAAAAAATGAGGATCTGGGATTATATTTTTGAGAACCGACCAAGCCTGAAATTATGAAGTTTGGCTCAAACCATCGCTAAATAACACCTCCTATCCAAGGGAACGCAAATTTTAAGAATTGGCCTCAGGTCAGCGTCACGCCTTTACCATGCCGACAGTGAGATCGAATCAATCCCTCTTGTATTAATAACCAAGCACTTGGCTGCTAATCTGACCGCGAATTATTGATTGGGATTGGTGTAATGGTGGCGATGACATGGGTTATTCGGTGTGATAGAAATCTTCAGATTTTTTAACGGGATTGGACTCTGTCTCGAGCTTACTTCGCCCTGCGTTCTTCTCCTTTCCAGATATTTATGTGTTATTCATGTGAATAAATTTTTTATAATATTTATCTAAAAGATTTTACTGATACTTTTTTTTATTTTTTTAAAAAATATAAGTAAATAACAATCATTCATATAGTAAAGAATCTTTTGATCATTTAACTCTAATAAACGGCTTACTGATAAGAGTGTAAATTCTCTCCCCATCCAAATGCCCCTCTCCTAATCGAAACCATTGTCTCCTTTATTTTTTCATAAGACCGTCTTCTATTTTCTATAGAGTATCTCCTACTAAGTTATCATTTCCTTTGTTTTCTAGCATTTCCTCCATTTCTCTTTTGGACCCACAATCTCTTGTGCACCACAATGGCCTACAAAAATACCGATAGTGCAACGGAGTGCAGATCCTCCACTTCAAGAGTCCCATCGAACTCACTATTTCTTTTGCCTCTTCTTTGCCCCATGGAGTCTTCTACCTCTTCACCACGCCATGGCTTCATCGTAGTAGTAACTTTTGCAAGAGTAGATATGTCCCACTACACGCATAAAAAGAAAAGGAGTAGAGCGATCGTACGTCGTAGCACTCTTATATAGTAATGGCTTTCGCAAGAGTAAATAAGTCTTCACCAAAAAGAAGAAAGTGGTGTGGCCGTAGATAAAAGCATTCTTTTTTACCACGTTACGCCAGGAATTTTTTTTAATACATGAGCCATGCATATAACTTGCTGAAATCGATTACCAATAAAATATTTATATTTTTTTTAAATAAAATAAAAAAAATAATATTTTTAATATTTAAAAAATATAAATGCATCGTAATAAAATTTTTATATTAATATTTTTGTATGTAAATAAAATTAAAATTTTTGGCTGCTTTGAAAGAGATTTTTAGAAGAATTTGTAAATGATTCCACCAGAGATAGAAATTATAAATGATCATTTAAAAAATTATAAATTTTATAAAATTTTTTTAAAAAAAATTTCTATGAGTAGTCAAATAAAAAATTTAAATTTTAAAATTTTAAAATCTAATAAAATTTCTTCAAAAAAATCCTCCATCCAAAAAAAACTTTAATCTCTTCTTCGTATAGTGTAGTTTTGCCATTTATTTGATGCGATGGGCAGCACGCGGGCCTGGTCCATATGATAAAACCATCTCTGAGGCGATGCTTCATATAAGAATCGCTTTTGAGATGGTATTCTTTCCAACAGAGTAGCTTAACACGCTCCCTTTTCCCTTCTGCCTCTCTAGCATCGTTTGACAAATCGTAAATCGACTCCTGTATTCATATAGAAAAGTATTTTTTTTATCCTCAGCTTGGGATGCGGCTTTCCGTATGGCCATAGAAGAATTATGATTTTTTATAAAAAAGTTCCATCTTGATATAACCAAACGAGCCTCTATCCCACGCAATTCCCCCCTCTCTTTTCTGTCTAGTTCCTCACTCACGTGCTTTTTCCATGACTCTCTCTCTCTCTCTCTCTCTCTCTCTCTCTCTCTCTCTCTCTCTCTCTCTCTCTCTCTCTCTCTCTCTGTGTATCTAATTCTTTTGTTCCACTTAAAAGGCCTATAATACCGCCCCTCATCACGATGGAGGAAATAAAATTGGTTAACAAGTTGACCTTTAAAATAATTTTTTCATATTAAATAGTTATTATTTATAAATTTGAATATCAGGGAATTTTAAATATTTATTTGAACATATCAGTATGATATTGATTCGATGCCCATATCATTTTGAATTATTAGGTTTCATAATTAGTTTAATTTGGTGTTGATATTTATGAGGTAAGTAGCACTCTATGCTTACGGTATTTATTGAAATTGCTTTAAAGAAAAGGTATCATCACAATTTATCATGATTTTAAATTTAATTGCATCAAAAAAATCCATAATTATAGTATTTGGTTTATCATTTCATTATCATTAAATAAAATTATGGATTTTTTTATATTCATAAATTATATGTATTTTAGAAAATATTCACTTTTGAAAAATTTATTTAATTTGAAAATACTTAGTTTGCACCTCTATTTATTTTGTAAATATCTGAAATATCTAAGAAAATTGATAAACATATGTATGCATGTGCGTGTATTTATATGTATATATATATATATATATGCATATAGCTTACATCGTAAGTAGAGTACAAATCGATTTGTGACTTGCATTACAAGTACGGTATGCAATCTACAATGCAATGATAGTATTTAATATAGACTTGCACTATAAATACAATACTTATTATCTACTTTGCAAGAGTTAAATAGGATACTCATGACCTACTTTGCTATGGTTAGATGTGGTACTTATGACCTATATTGCAAGGATTAAATATAATTCTAATCCTTAGCAAAAGACATAAAAGAAATTTGATATTGAATAATTATAATTAGATATTTGATTATTAGTTAGTGAGCATATGGAAATTCATGAAGTATATTTTTATTTTGATATAATTAGGAAGACATATTTGTGATATTTGTTATATATTAAACTTGCATTATTTTTACATACATTTATTGGGTTAAAACCTACTACTTCATCCTATTATATAAAGAAGAGTATTGTTTACCAAATTGTCGAGCTCATTAATTTTAGCTATCTATTTTTTCATATTTAGGAGTTAAAGAGTAATCTAATAAAAGACTTGGGTGAGAAAGCATAGGTCGGGATGACTCAATACTTTAATTTTGTTTAATTATACATTAAAATGTTATTTAAGGATATGTATAAATAAATCAAATTGCAGAATATGATAATTAGATTCTTTTTGTTATTGCTAGTAAGCTAAATGTTTATATAAAATGTTTAAGATTGAGAGTCTCATTAGAATTTAAGTATTATCTTGATGATTACTGCTGCTTATGTCTAAATTATATTATTATTATATTATGATGCATTCATGGCCAAGTAGAATAGTCTTACATGTATATATTTACAGAATTAACCCCTATAAGTATACTATGGTTGTTATTATATTTGGTTTGGGATATGATGCTTACTGAATCTTTCTCTTTGGAAAAAGAATCGATGCAATTGGGGTCACTTAGAAATTAGTTATCATTTTCTAAAAATTGACATCTAACTACCAATATTTCTAATTCTTTCATTTTGGTATTCTAATATTTCTACTTCTTGTTGATCAATAAGCCACCAATAAAATATTTACCAGCAATAAATAGTAAAAAGAACTTTATCTCCAAACTAGTCAAGCTTTTTCCCAGGAAAAAGCTACAAGTTATCACTGAAAATCTAACCCTGAGAGTCATCATGTGAGTTCCACTTTTCCACTCTTATGTGAAACCCACATTGAGTAACCTAAATATGGCTGCAGAAGTGAAGTTCCATGTACCTTTGTTCTCCTCAAAACACTAAACATGTTCCCCCACGGCCGCCCACTCGAACTTTCACCTGTCCTCCCACGTCTCCATGAAAGCAAATAGATTGCTTGCAAATCTTTCCCCACGCCCAAAACAATATCTTGCTTGCAAAGGCAAGAGGGGGCGCAAGATTCCAAACCCGTAAAAGGCTTGAGAGCTAAGGCTCCACCCAAATAATTTCAAAAATTCGCCATTGATGTTGCGGTCAAGCTAGGTACAGATCACTCAAGCTTTCTTCCACCATGCTAATCACCACACCATCTCTCTCTCTCTCTCTCTCTCTCTCTCTCTCGCTTTTGGCCTTCCATCTATGTTGGAAATGACCATGAGGTGTTCGCTTTATCGGCGGCCGGGTGGGAACAAAGGAAAGCTTTTAGGTCTTCGGACGGCCGATTCGGATTCGGATAACGGCGGCCGCCGCGTCCTGGATTGGTCGGGAAGAGTTGGTCAAACCAAGCTTTACACCCTGCACCAAGCAAAGCTTTTGGGGACTTTTGACTTTGACGCCACCGTCTTTTTTACTTGGACGTCCGCATGATGCATTGCTGGCATCGGCATGAGCTCTCCAGTTTAGCTGGCGACCGTTAACGACTGGCTACTGCCATTCGAGCCTTTGGTGGCCACAAAAGCCATGTCATTGGATAATGAGCCGCTCAAGATGCATTGATGAATCTTTCATGCATTGCATTTAGAGTGATATTTCAACATTTGGGATTCCTACAGTGCTGGGTATGTCAAGGGACCTGGATCTGGCAACACTAAAATTCTTATGTTTGTTAGCTTGATCTAGGCCAACAAACTTAAGCAGCAAAACTCTAGGTTAACCAATTAACAGGACTTGATTCCAATGACTGGCACGATTCCACCTTCAAATCTTCATCAAAAGTTTCATTAGCCTCTTTATTTAAGCTTAGGATAGAAATAAGGCTCCACCGGTATGAATTGAGAGCCGCCATTGAAATATTTCAGCATTCCAACATTATTTTTTAAGAAGATTTACTGTCTTGTTTCATATGTTTCAAGATTTGAATATTCACATATTATAGAAAGATCAATTAGATGGTAGATTTTCGAACAAATTGGACTACATCATAAAGCAATATTCTTGAACCACAGTATTTCCTTTCTAATTTGCTCAACTTGCTTCTACGAATGCTCAAGATGCTGTTTCACGAGACTTCGAACCTTTAATTTTTATTAAAAAAAAATATATAAAATCCTACGTTTACAAGGTAGGCATCACATAATCATATATATATATATATATGAATGAGCCAAGCTAATCATTTGCAAACTTATTTGCAGAGATTGACTTCAAAGTTAACAAGCACCTAGCTAGCTAATCCTATGGTCAAACACCCTTGCTAAAAGAAATAAATTGGTGGAAATAAGAATTTGATGGCACTTTAAAATTCTATTTTTTAAACAATGAAGATGATTGGTATTACAAATAGCAATGGGATAAATCAAGGCTAGTTTTTTCCTATCCCATTTCCTTTCCCAACTTTCCATACATTATTCCATCCTCGCCCTATGCCCTATTGAGGCAAAAATTTTAGTCCTCATCTTTTTTTTTTTCCTTTTTTTTAAAAAAAAAATATTTTTAAACAATACTTTAAAAATATTTGAAAAACTTAAGAATGTTCTTGAAGTTTTAAAAAAAACTTAAGAATATTCTTGGAATGGGATTTTTAAAATATTTTTAAACATTTAAAAATTTAAAATATTTAAAAATATAAATTCAGGATTTTTTTAAGGCAGGGAGTATATATAATGGCTCCATCTTGATTTCAATCATAAGGTTTTCAATCTTTCCCAAAATCCACTTTGAATTTATTCAAAGCTTGAAAACTTCATCTTGATTGAAGTGGCTCTTATTGGGCCATATAAAATTGCCATTATACAGAAAGTTCTCTAGGGCATCAAGTCCAGACATAAAAAACATACACACATGCACTCTCTCTCTCTCTCTCTCTACATTCTAGAACTAGGTTATTAAGTTGTTTAGTAAACTCTGTTTGCAAAACAGCTGTTATTAAGTTGCTTTGCAATCTCTGTTCACAAAATAGCTTTCCTTGCAATTTTCAAAGGCAGCATACTGAATTACTTTGTAGCAAGATAATCTGCTCCCCGTCTTGCTTGTCAACACGCAAGTTCTCAAAGTCAAGAGCTAAAATTTTCTCCACTCTTAATGATGGCTGCTTTAGAGTTTAAAGGCACCAGGACTTTTTCAAAGGATACCATCCAGCTGATTAATGAGGAGCCCATGTCAACACTGCGAGGTGAACATCCGTCATGAGTTGTCCTTGGCCCAACACGTTTTCCTTGCGTTCCTTCGTTATGTCAAGCACGGCAGTGCCGTTCATAGACCTATCAAATAAGACGTCCGCCAGATCTTCCTCCACTGCAAAAAGTTCCAAAACTCTCTCTCTCTCTCCCACATGACATACTCACTGTACTGTTTTCACCTTGCCATGATTGAGCTTCAAATTACGATCAATCCGCCTATATAAATCAATCACACTAAATATTATTTTAAAAGAATAGCTTAATTATTTCTATTTAGATAACTTTTTTTTTTTTTTTTTCTGATCATTTTCTGTTCATGTTTCAGACATGATATGACCATTCAAACGTAACATGACTTTATACGTTGACATGCTAAACTTCCATTGGTTATTTCTGAGCATTTGGTGGCCGGTCATGTCAGCTTTGTTCTTGAGCTCTTTTGTAAGCAAGATCTATTTAATGCTAAGTAAATTATGAGATCTCAACTCATTAGATTGTATCATGTCTATCTACAAGAAATTCGTTTATGAATGTATAGTTGTAGATGTATGCATGTATGTGGTTTGTAAGTCAAATCAGTGGACTAAGCTATCGCCATGATTGTTATGCCCCTCTACTGGTTCTAGGTTTTAAAATGAGATGAATGTTCCCTTAGTTTTCGGCCCCATTTAATTATACAATATAGTTGAATGTAGAAATGAGCTTGTCTTTTACTCTAAATTTAGCAAAAATTATCAAGTTATTTGATATGACTTGTCCTAAACCTTTCGTACGAATTGTCTGCAACACAATTGAAAAGATATTGCCTGTCTAACACCATCCCACAAGGCAAAACGTTATTAGTCAACAGGCTATCATTGTACAAGAAAATATTTCACCAATAAACTCTTAATCATTGTAGGAAAAATGTTCTCAATAACGGCACACAAACCTCATGCCACCCACCTAACCCTCTCTCAAGCTCCAATAGCTCATTTGCGATTTTACTACTTAGAACGGATTTAAAATTATTATTTTTCATTGCAACAATTTTTATTTTCTTTTTTTTTTTTTTTTTTTTTGAGGGGGCTCGAACCATTTTATTATCTTTTATGGACGGTATTCAGATTTGAATTTTTTTTTTTAAAAAAAAAAATCAGTTTATTGGAAAATGTCTCCAACGGAAGGGCTTGTGAAAACCCAATAATGGCAGCAGTACGAGATAACGACCATTAATTTCCACCTTGCTCTCAAGTCTCCACGGGAAGCTAAAGGTGGTGAATTATTGAATCCACCTGGCACGGACATGACGCCAGCTCGCTTCCTTTAGATTTTGACCGGATCCAAGCGGCCCGTGAACACGTGACGTACGGTGAGTGGTCCGAATCAAGGGTCTAGATTACAAGCATCGTCACGTGAAACGAACGTCAGCTGTACAGGTGGTAGACCACGCGTCCCCGGGTCGGCCTTCGCCGAGATTGGACAGCTGAGATCGGACAAAGCCGCGGCTTTCGTGGACTTTTAACTTTAGACTGAACGGAGATCAGCGTACCCTAAAAATCGTCTACTTACCGGTCTTATCCTTCCACGTGGATCGTCGACAACTGACAAGACCGCATCAACCTTTCGGGCTAACAAAAGAGGATTAATCTGGCTCTGCACGAATCCTGAACACAATTTACGAATGAGATCGAGCAAACAGTGGATTATTTGCAGGGTCACACCGTATCACAACGCATTCCACTCTATTCTATTTAGAAACAATGGATGGAGCCCAACCAATGATACTTGTGCCAAACATTGAGAAAGAGAAGAAGAAAAGAACATGCTTCCAAAGTCAAAATACAAAATTTTCACTTGGTAAGAAAGGATGCAACCACTAGGCAACTCTAATTTTTAAGGTGTCGGCAATAGTTAACCTTAAATAATGATTGATGAAAGTCAACATTTCTTTTTGATTGCTCAAAAAAATAGAGAAAATCAGCAAATGAAGTACTATATTGTTAGACAAGCAAATTGTCCTTGCATGTATTTGGTCAAAGGCTAATTAGTAAAAGTAAAGGATGGTTGGGTGATCGTCTTCATTAATTTTTTTGATAAAATATAAAATGTATCATATCATTGCAGATATGAAGTATGGTATTTCTGTTTCATAATGCAATCTTTTTTAACATGTTGCGTAATCCAAAGAAGAATTATAAAGAATAGTTAGGACTGGACAAGGATTAGATCATTATAAACTTCTCACCACATCACCTATAAGAAGGACATGCAAGTCAAAGTATGTGCCATGTGCTGCCATTTGCATGACGTATACATAGCAAGTAGCACCGGCCTTCTAGATTCTATCGCAAGGCAACCTGTTTTGTGGTTGATAGAGTTTCATCACTTTTTTTAATCAAAATAATGCAAGAGTAATAAAAATAGTATGATTGGTTGTGCAACTACCATAGAGAAAGAAGAGAAAATGATGCCTTATTGCACATAACACTACCATAAAAATTATAAAACAGAAAATAAGCAAAAGAGAGTTTTTAGAAACAAAGAGGAGATATGCTACAAAATTCCACATACTTATTGCAAAGGTATTTATTTATAGGTAAATTGATGTCCAATTCTTAAGTAGACTGGACTTTCATGCTTAGCTTAAGTAGACTGGACTTTTATGCTTAGCCCCTTGTGAACCGGTAATGTAATATACGATCCATCATATCAATTTTTGTTAACTTTCTTTCTCATTATTTATAATAAGACGTTAATTATATGTATATACATAATCATTTTGTCATTGCATGCAGTTATTTTCTTAGTGTATTACACATAAGTATTTGCTTACTATATACAATAAATATAAGTATACACATAATCACAGTAAAGTAAGAAGGAACAAAAATTAAAAAAAATAGATATTTTGAATTGAATGTTAAACCGTTAGCCGATTGAATGTTAAAGTCCTAAAGGCCGAACAACAATTAAATCTTTGTTTATTGGCCCTGAATATATACGTGTGTTTGAATGTGTATAATAGAAATACACCTACTTAGCTTTGTGCTTTTGTGTGCGAATGCACCCAGATAGCTAGCTTTCCAATACATGCGATCGATGTTATATTCTGTGATTTCCTCAAACAATAAAAGACGTAGCGCAATCATTTAGGGGGGGGAAAAAAAAAATAAATTCACCTCTTCCATCCAGCACAATCATTTAGGGAACAAAAGAAACTTTAGTTCTTCCATCCATATATATGTGAGAAACGTTGCTTATATCACGTGAGAGTGACACTTAACGTTTGTCCTCATCCTGATTTTTTCTTTTTTTTTCCAACATAATTTATGTCACCTTACTACATAAAACAATTATTTAAACATGTGAAAGAAGGATCCTACACGGCGCTGCATAGCAAAGCTTCCATAGCCGCAAGACACTGGCGGAGAAAAAATTAAAATAGAAAACATATGGCAAATCGCCAATATGAACATAAAGAAACTCTCTTTACATGTAGTCACTCATATCCAATAGGTCAGGAGTTTGGAACTTAAACAAGTTGCTGCAATAGCTATCCCTCTCATCCTCGGTGCTGCTGTTCACATACGTTGTTGAGGAGTTTAATTGTGTCGGACTTGACGCCGGTGTCGAGAGAACAGAAGCTAGGTTATAATTCGGGTTATTGGTCGCTTGATAGTTGGAGTTCTCGGAGATCAATTGGGGAATGGATGGGTCCCAACTGTCATAATTAACGCTTGAAGCAGGCACAAAGTTCTCAGAAAGGTTAGCCTGAGCGACAATTTCTTGCCATAGATTTCTTTGAGCCTCTGGTTGGAATTGCTCCACACTGGCTTGCATGAGCTGGGACTCATCAAGGAATTGAGCGTTAGAAGTGGTGCAAGGAGGGAACTCTTGAATTGGGTTTGCGAGCTGCTGGTGGGCTTGGAAGGACGAGAATGGGTCTTGGACCTGGGGATTTGGGAGCTGTGGCTCTTGGAAGTCTTGGCCAAAAAGGTTGGAGTTTTGGCAAGGAGAAGGTAGGAAGCTGGTTGCTAGCCTTACGAGCTCTGAGTTGACGAGTGGTTCGAGCCCAAGCAATCTAGACAAGTCGAGCTGGTTTGGGTTGTACAAGGATGGGTTAAGAAGCGAAGAGAGGTCGAGCAGATCGAGGCGAGGGTTGTGAGTCACCGGATCAATTCCCAGTCTAAGCAGTCTTTTTCTGATGTGGGTGTTCCAGTAGTTCTTGATCTCGTTGTCCGTTCTTCCCGGCAAGCGAGCAGCAATCGCCGACCACCTAAAACTCATAACAATAAGGGACATGTTTAGATCATCCAAATTTATAAAAGCACAGGAATAATTAAACAATCAAGAGCTTTAAAAAAGTTTGCTCGGTTTGCTAAAAAGGAATCATTATAAGTAAACAGAATTTAGTTAAGGAATCGAGTGAAGAAGCTCACTTGTTCCCCAATACACTATGCAATTGGATAATTGTCTCTTCCTCTTCGAATGAGAACCTTCCTCTTTTAATATCTGGTCTTAAATAGTTCGTCCACCGGAGCCGGCAACTCTTCCCGCACCTCGCGAGCCCTGCGCACAAAAGCACTTCAGATGAGTTCTTCCTTGCAAGATCCTTAGCTCAATCGTTCGCAAAGTCAAAAACAACACTTCAAGCTCACACACGACTATGAGTGCAACCCACGGCCACAAGCCAACAAGAAAGAGTCACTCACCGGCATTCTTAGGGAGGGTTCTCCAGCTACCATGCCCGTGCTTTTGGATATAGTCGATAAGCTTTTGATCCTCCTCCGGCGTCCACGGCCCCTTCTTCAGCCCATACTTATCGCAGCAAGGTTGTCGTCCCATGGCCGTTTCTATGGAGTCGCCTGGCCTTTAGAAAGAATCCTTGGCGTTTGGAGGAGATGATTGGCTACAGGAGGATATGTAGAAGAGCAATGGAGATCTGAATGGGAGGCAGAAGCGTACGTATGGTTTATATAGAAGGAGGGAGCACTGCGGGGAGAAAGTCAAAAGGGTTCGGTGCCGGCCTTTATTTATCACAAAGGCGACGTGTCCCTCTCGGGGGGTTAAAAACGTCGTAGGCCTCGAGGAAGTGGAGAAAGCGCCCGAAAAGCAGGGCCTTCGCTTATCTCTCTTTCCCATTAGCTGGCGTTGACCAAGTGGTGCCACGTAGATTGCGTGACCCGTGGACGTTGGGTGGGGCCCGCATGGGGGGCGGGAGGGGGGGGGGGGCGGGGAGAGCTTTCACGTTCACGGTAATCATGAATGGCTCATCGGCTGGTGTGAGCCCTCACATTGATGATGTTTGTAGTGACGCATGCCTAAATGGTGACAATAAAGGCATTCCCATGGCAAAAGTGAAAGTGTTTTTTTTTTTTTTTTTTTTTTTTTTTTGTCCCTTCCTCTTGTTTTTCAGGAGAGAATGGAAGATTGAGTTTGGATACGTTCTTCATCCGATGGTTGATTCTTTTACAGCCTATTTGTAAAGCTTATTTTTAAACTAGATATATGCTAAAGTGGTTCCGTGGCATTTGTAAGATCTATTGCTTGCCACCTATTTTATAGTTAGGTCTAATAAAATCTTTATAGGTATACATACATTGAATGTAGACTAATTTGATCTTTGAATGCAAATGTAGTCCAAACGAAGACCTCAAGTCTAGATTCATGGCATTCTTACTAAAACATAGAATCAAATTTACATTTGAAATGATAATATAAATAAAAAAGATAAATCACCTCTAAGTGGATTAAATCATATTTGACTTATACGTATTTGAAAAGAAAGTAGAAAGACACGATATTATCTATTTTTTTCCTTAAATAGAATGTTTAGTCTGGATGAACCATCAATGTTGGAGCTTAATATTTTATATAGTTCATTTTTTACGGTGCTAATCATTACCTATGAGATTAAATAGCCAAGATAGTTAAGCTTGACATCTTAAATTCATATTTAAATAAGCAAAGTTATCAATAATAATTATTGCAAGGAGAGCATCTTGTTATAAAGTATGTAACCATGCTTTTATTTACCAATTCCAACACAATCTCATATTCTTATTGTGATTGCTTTTCTTTGCAAACATGTGATTGATATTCATTCTTATTTAAAAGTGCAAAAAAAAAATCTTATACTATATATTTATGTGATGTATTCCCTACATAATTAAATATGTAGGAAAAAATTTTCATTAATATTAATATCCTTGTGGATTATATTGAGGTTTTGACAATCTCAAAATACGTATTTTTTTTCATATCTTTCATGAATATTAAAAGAGATCGCATGTAAACTGACAATTTCGTATCATGAACATCCCTTATATTTCTTAAGAAAATAATATTTTGAGCAGAATCATAACATTTCAAATAGTTGCATTTATAGAATCCGAAAGCTTAGTTTGTGACGATTTTCTATTCGTCAATACTATCATGGCATATTGTAAATTTGATTCAATCATTTTGTTTCCTAGCTACAAAAAAATTATGATTAAAATAATTTTCTTTTATATGATGTGCTATTGAGAAAATCATAACTCTTACAATATATAACACAGCGCTTTTTCTAACATTACAATTTCAAATATTATTAGCAATATTCAATGGGGTGCCTACAAAGAGAGAGCATCCTCTATCTTGCTTTAATCTTTCTAAATTTGTTAGCAAAAATGATATATAACTGATTTGTGATCTTTTCTAGCGTACATTTATGTACAGTATTAGTTATTTAATAAAAAAAATAAAAAGCGAGGCTATTGGAGAGACCATAGCTATGCTCAAGCAATCGGCGCGGCTTGACGGCTTACAGGAGGAAATCTTTCTCCGTATTTTCAAAGCAAAAAGGTCGTCTTGAATAAAGCAATGATTAAATAATAAGTATGAGGCTCCCATGAGAAAGATTTTCTAATGTGACAGACATGGCCGCCACCTGGGGCACGTGTCGCACTAAGGATCTTGCACTGCCTAATGTGGGATCCACACTAACAATTATGTTTCCTTGGATTGCCAAGACATCACTGCGACGCGTGTCCCCTTGTCCAGCATCCAACAGCACAGCCCCTACCGTTCTAACACGAGTCACGCTTTGGGGACTCTGAACTCCCAGAAGCGTCCAACGCCTTTATTATCCTATTCTCCAATGATTTACTTATACCAATCATAAGCCACAAGGAAGAAAAGGGCGAGATATAGAGAGAGTGTGTGTGTGCGTCAATGGTGCCTCAGCCACTCCAACAACAATTTGGTTGGTCAAATATTATATTAATTCGTTCTTTTAGGAACTATTACAAACTATTACTTTAATCCCCAGAAGGAAACATAATATTACTTTATAAATGGTAACCAGGATGTCCACGAACCCTGAGCATCATAACGGATCCTTGGAAGAGGACCTTTTGCTGTGGATTTGGTCCCATCGCCCATACCTTTAGCGTACCTCCACGGTAAAAGTATTCATGTAGAATTGGCAGCATAGCGTCAAGTTGGTGGTCTAATGGGTACGGAAGCTCTAAAACGCTAGTCCGGCCAGGAACGGAGTATACTTTCCATGCCGTGCAGCGTAGGTAACTCAGGGAAGCCGCCTTGATGGAAGGTTTAATAAATGGGAATGCAAGGTGAAACCAACCGGCCATCATCATCAACCAGGGTGGTGGTATTGAAATGGACATGGCAATGACTTTAAGTTCTCTATTGAGAAAAATAGGCTAGATATGTGGAGGAAGTTTCTCATAAGGTATATGCTGCATTCATGCACCATAATGGGGAAAGTTATCCATTCTAGAAGACCAAGGCTTGGATAGCAACCAATTTTGATGTATGATTTTTTTTTTTTTTTTTTTAAATGCAGTTCTTTATTCTTTTTTTAAAATAGTTTTTGATAGATTAGTATTGGATCCGGTTTTAAAACAGCTGGGGTCAAAATCAGATTAGGCAGCTCACCAATGATACGCTTTTTGCGGCCCACCATTACTAAAACCTCATTAATTAAAATATTTCAAAGCATAAGAAAATTCAAACCTAACCAGCAACTATGTTTGGATTGCTTACATATGGAGACGTATGCAGTTTAGCTCATTTCTTAGATGCAAGTGGTGCTCCGGCTTAAGCTTCCAGCGTTCATACGACGACTTGGGAATATAAAATATTAGAAAGCATCTCATCAAAGGAACTTTTAGCAAGTTGTTAAAGTACTCTTCCTTCTTTTCCACTCCAAAACAAATATTTTCTACTATAAATGGCACACGAGTATATAGTATAGGCCAAAGACCTTGAAGTCACAAGGTCGATCTGGTGCCCCTTCCATCACACGAGTATTCCATTAGTTTAATACGCCATAATCTTCCGCAATTGCCTCCGTGTCTGGTGCCATGGAACCAAACCATTTTTTGGACCAGCTTCCAAGTTGAAGCCACCACAAAACCTTCTTATTTAAAAGGAGCCCGTGTCTCATGCACTCTATAGGCAATTACATGGCGCCATCTTAGCGTTTCGTGGCATTTTACTTGCCCGAATAAATGGCATACGTCTGCAAGTTGACCGCATGCAGAGTAGTTGATAACTAGCGTAATAGCTAGCATGAGGTGTCCCTTCTCTCAGTTTTATTATTGTCTTGGTATGGTACGTTATATAGCTACTAGGATATGTTGTGACGATACGCAGATCTACTCTACTCATTGGTCACGCCAAAGCCCATCCTAATAAATTTGATCATTGAAATATATAAATGGATGCTTTTTAAAGGGCTTGCATGAAGGTTTAGTCTCGCTTGTACTAATTTGTGAGTGCAATCAATACTTTCGGTTCACATGCAGAAATGGTAAGCAAAGAGCTAATAATCTTCACGAAGATGATATCATTTAGTGGAAAGAAGCATTCTGATCTTGAATCTACCAATCTTGACATCTCACCCATCTTCCACGTTGCCGACTGACCTAACTAACTAATCCATGTGGAATGAAACTAAGAGAAAAAAAATAATCTTCTGATGAAATCACTTGGATTAGATAAACGAGTCTGAGATTGCCATGCATGGTGTCTTGGAGACACTCATTTTTTTATCAGCTCACCTAATTAGGTTAGAAGCTTGAACCAAAAAAATAAATAAATTACAAGCTTGCATGTCATCTCCCATTAGGGCAACTCCTAATTGGCAACACTCTTGGTTTTTTCTACTTCTTGGTTGCCTTCTTTAGCTTCCTTCTCATTGCATAAATAATAAATATAGGTTTATATAGGGTAGTACACAATGAAACGTACGATTAGCCCCAACAAACGTTGAAGGGATGATACGTGGTTGCTTAGTATGGGGAGGACAACCTAACTCCTAGGATTATTTAAGGCCCTGAAATCAGGTATGCTGGTTGAATGTAGTTTAGACTTCAGACATCTACATTAATGCACATCTATAGGAACGGTAAGAGCTTATAATTAAGCCTTGTAAAGTATCTTAGCCGCAACATATGAGACAACAATGCAAATTTGTGATAATGATGCACAAAACCAAGTTCTCGGAGATGATTTGAGCCGGGATTTAGTGCCGTGACATTTAAAACTTGGTTTATGATATACATAAAATATGGGTGAAGATTGCTAAAGCTTGATGGCAAATGTTCAAGAATGGCTGGTTTATAAACTGAACTGAACAAGCTTATAATTGCAGACGTAAAGTGATCTCTAAAAAGGCTTCGACTTCAACTTCTTTCCACCAGGCTAAGCCAGCCTAAGCCAGCCTTTTATGGAGCTTCCCCCGGGTTGCAAGAAATAAAGAGATTGGTTCGTTTGCACCCCAACCGGCACTTCCTCGAACCACCATCAGGCCATCAAGAAGCATCGAACGCGTCCCATTTGTTTGTTTGCATTGTTGACCAACCATCATCCCACCTGATGCCTGACTTCCAATGCCACACGCTTGTACAGGCGTTTCAACTCTGCATCTCTACCTGTGGCTGCCCCAAGAAATTGTTTGCAATGCTTATGTGTTGACGTACATTGAAAGGCAAAGATAACGAGATGGATCGACATCACAAGGAAACTTCTTACTATATCACAGCAAATTCTAGACAAGATGAACCACCGACCACGTATACTTTCATGCATGCATTCGTAAAGGACTCCTACATTAGTAAATAGACGGCCCTTTTTTACTTTTAGTTTACTGTTTAAAAGTGATAAATAAGAAAAATGCACCAGCAAAAAATTTGAAAGTAAAATTTGAAACCACAAAAGTAATATAGCCTTTAAGTAGATGTATGGTCACGATCATCCATAGTTCTTCTGACATATATTATGTGTCCCAATACTAGAAACTAATAAGAAAAAATTCACTGAAAAGAATAGAAAAAGAATTTGAGGACATGCCAGGATTGTCAAAGACTGGTGGACAGAACATAAGTCTCTTACTCTATTAGGCCAAGACTAATATGGATATTTAAAATAGCCCCTGGAGAAAATTATTTTCTCTCTTTGTTTTAATTTTTTTTTTTTTTTTTTTTTAATTTTTTTCTTTGCTATACTAGCAGGATACTATTGCTGTTTTGTTTATCCTAAGGCAATAGATTCTGTTTTACCTCTTTGTTCAGCAAGTCCTCGTCCATGTCATCCAGGTGCCTAGATATTGACAAGGAAATAAGTTGGCATGTAAGCCTAAACTCCATCATTGAGTTCTCATATTAATTCTTAGATTATCGTGAATATAAGCACATACATAAGTTCGTATTGCATGCAAGTCTTTGAGCGCGGATAGACAGGCATTTAACTGTCAGAAAGCCCGTTCTGCGCTTTTCCTCCACGTTTTCCCCTCAGAATTGGCCAGGCGGCCCAAGCCACGTAGGGAAATATTTCATAGCAACATTTCAATCCGGTTTTGAAAGAAGCACAGATTTTGTAATCGTATGATAACCAGCAGTAATTACAATTTAATAGCGTATTGTTACTGCCACAATGACATCTTGGCATTAGTTTGTGTTTTCTTCATCTGTATTTTGTCATGAGCCTAGGAGCAACCCTGATTACCTTGATTACTGTATGAAAGTGACAACCAAACCTAAGTATACTCACATAATCTAACGTTCAAAGCTGCACTGCTAGATTCTCACAAATTGTATCCAAAAATTCTTTTTTTTTTTCCAAGAAAATCTCATTTTTGAAGCTTTATCGATCTTTAAATTCAAAATATGTTCCTTGTCTTTACCTGACAACTGAAATTAGGGAACACATTGCATCAGAAGGTTAGCTGAAACTGTAACGTCTTGCAAAATCCAATTGTCAATTGTTTTAAAGCTACTGCCACCATAATGCATCAATCAGCCTAACCATGTCAAATTCGCGTAGACTCTAAATGTTTAAACTTTAGAATAGAGACACTAAAACAATTTATATTCAGTTTATTTTGAAAGTGTAATAACTCAGAATTTCATCCAAAAAAAAAATTAATCAGAAGGTTTTACTTAGGCTCTTTTGTCCTGTATAAAACATTCAAGATTTACCTTAGCCTGTAGTTATGTGGGACTACACATCCCACCACGAGCTCTAATAAAAAAAAATAATTTTGAAATTTGTTTTCATATGAAATGCATCATTCTTCAAATTACACCAAATATATTCGCAAGAGAAAGAATCGGGAATTTTATTTTTGGCAAAAAGCTGTTTTCTTGACCAGCAATTTGGACTGTAAATGGTAATACTTCACATATCAAGCCATGGAGGAATTCGAAGAAATCATTTCCAGTAGCTGTTTGTGTAATGTCCCATTCGTCACAAGCACACCACCTGAAGGGAAAATAAGTCTTCTCTCTACTAGATCAGCAGCAAGATCCAATCGACTTCCATTCCAGTCAGTAACCTGATCAGATGAAGCTAATTTCCTGATCCATAATATATAAAACAAATGGAAGAATAATACATTGACATAAAATTTGGCAGATACTTGAGTACTAATCGCACAACAAACTTAAGTGAGCTTGAATCACCGAGAGATACCAAGGGAAGCTTCATGTAGCCGCTATAACCAATTTTGGGACTCCAAGAGGGTGCATAGTATGTGTCTTTTTTTCTCTTTTTTTTTTTGCCGGGAAGGTGCATGGCATATGTCAGAACCAATAAGATACATTTACGAGCACACTTAGAGTGTAAGAAGTAAACACAGCTCGTCAGGAAGGCCAAATAGTAAACAAACTTCCCTGGTTCACAAGGATCACGGTTGTTCACAAACCCAAAACCATCACTTCCAAATAAAAGCTAGAAGCAATGGTCAAACTCATTAATATTAAAGCAAAGAAGACACAAGGACAAGCCAACGAACGAAAACTAAGATGACGGGACATTTGAGAAAGCATACCTGCCCTCCTGCTTCATGTACACATATGACTCCAACAGCATGATCCCAGACCTATATTAAGAATAGACTAAAATCATCAATGCAAGTCATTACGGAGTTGACTAGAACTGGAAGTATGAGTACCTTGATTACAGTTTGAGCCCTTGCTCGAAGAATGAACACAGAAGCTCTACCTGAAGCAACCATAATGTATTTACACAGGCTGCAAAAGCATAGGCAAGCAGATACCATTTAAGTGAAAAATATGAGTGCTGACATTATGGGAATGATAACCTAAATTAGAAAATGTGCAGGGACAATTAAGCAAAAGAAAGCACAAGGCCAAAAATGAGAAGGCCAGAGCAATTCTGAATTTGAGGAGTAGCCATTTGTCTATAACACCATCAATTAGCAAACACTTTCTTTATATATATATTTTATCATTAAATGCAGTAAACAGAATTCACAAGGCAAAATGCACATCCAAATGCATAACATGCTTCACCATTGCAGCACACAAATTACTGCCTCTGCACCCTCCCTTCCCCCTTTCCACAGAAGAAAAAAGGGCAGAATTTTCAATCATAGGAAAAAATTGAGAGTACTAACAAAGATCAAATTAGTCAACATTTTAACAATGCTCTGATCTCTGAGCATGTGTATCAGTTCTAGTTAGGTCAATCCTATAATTTCTCTCATAAACTTGGCATTTCAATGTGCCTCTCAAAGGAAATATTAGATGATTCCGAACGTTGTTACAATGTCACTCTCGATCAACAAGAATCCATGCATCATGATTTATGAGCATATCTAAACAACCTATTAGAATTACTTCCTCGAGTATCTTCAGCTTGTAGACTTTCTAAAAAACTCCAAAATTGGTTCCATTAGTCCTGAACTACTTTATGCTTGAAGCTTCTTAAATACTAGTCACATGCCAATGCATTGCACCAGTTGTCTTTAAAAAAAAAAAGAAAAGCATAAGGATGTTTCGCTCTCTAAAGATGCAAATGTGTTTTTTCCCTTCCTTTCTTCCATTCAGCGGATACATGGCAACAACTCCTGCCACAGTCCTCCAATTTATATATCTATTATATGACATGAATATCAAAGAAATGGATGATAAAGCAACTCCTGTGGCAACTTGATCAGCAACAGAAAATAAGATATCAATGTGAAAGAAGCAAGTACATGGCAATGCATATCATCAAATCTAACACTAGGTTGCATGACAATGTAGATGCATGTCCCCCAAAATTTATATATAGGAAAGGAAAAGGAATGGCTACTGTTTTCAACAAAACAGGTCAGCACATTCTCACAGTCTCCTTGCAAATGGAGGAACACACACACACACAGAGAGAGAGAGAGAGAGAGCTCTAGGGCTTTTAATGGAAGGCATGGTAGTGTAGGACTGATGAGTTTGGCAGATCTATGCAGTTGGGGAAGGAAAGTATCAATAGTTAGGGTGTGTTTAAATTGGCCCTTTGTTGTTATATAAATTGCATTATAGATGAACACAGCTCAGCATCTGGCTACCTAAAATCTTGCACTTCTTTTTTCTAGGGGTGAATGCGAATCAGAAAATATCTGTCAAGATGCATCATCACACCCAAATCTACCCAAATATGTGTACAAGTTTGAGCATTTGACTAATATCTGTATCCATATCCATACCTGCCAAAGAAAAAAAAATATGGATATGGATAGACATTTATCCCATCCGTATCCGAATATCAATTCTGCATATAATCCTTTTTCATCTTATATGGCACTCATAAGCTTTTATGAAAAATAGGTGGCCATACTATCATGATACTGACTTAATTTACTTTCCATTTAGTGATATATTTGATTTGGTGGTCATAAAGTTTAACTATCTAACTTATATCTGTAATTTTAATATCTAATTTGTGTTTGATTGCATTTAAAACAAATATAAATATGAATTTTTATATCCGACTTATATCTATGTTCACCAAACGAAAAAGGATACAGGTATAGATATGCTGATGTCTGATCTGTTTTCAGCCCCGTTCCTTTTCGTCAAAATTCTAAGTCTAGGGATGTTTGGTAGGTGGCTCCTTGCTTGCATAAGCTTTGAAGGCTAATATTGCATAACAAACAAAGTAGGTTTAGCTTCCTTTCGATAGATTCTCAAGGTTTCATGGAATACATCTCCTGTTCAAAGTTTTCTTCACTAACAATATGACACCAAATCATATAGCATTGCAACAATTTGGCATTAATACAGAAATGTCTAAGACTTGAAGTTAATCCTTGCAAGATAAATAACACTACACATAAAGTATGTCGTAAAAGCTTAAAGACATCTCTAAATACAATTGAAGCAAAAGCGTCTTCTATGATAAACTCTTTTAAATAATATTTATGACCACTCAAAGAGATGCTGCTTGCTCATAAATAACGATTTTGTGTACTCAGAAAGTACAGCATGAGGCATTATTGAAGTTTTGTTTTCTTGTTTTTGAACAACTGAATGTTATGCATGGGTACTGGATGAATTGCTTGTGGCCGCTAATGCTGTTATTAGAAAACAGTTGGCACGAAGCATAATTATATATATTCAGGAAAGAATATAGCTCTGCTGTCATCAAGAATATTTTTCTAAAGTCAAAGAACACAGCTGAGATTCCATTAGGTCATATAAGGGAATTTTTTCACACTTTAATATTATGCTAGAGAGGAAGACCACAATGAACCATTGATAAAATCACAATAAAAAAAAAAATGTCTTGTCAGTGGAAAGGAATTATGTCGCAATGGAACAGACCTGCCACAGCATGTTGGCAAAAGAAGTACTTGTTGTTTATCTCTAATATCCCCACAATCAACTGAAGAGCTGAACAGAGTGGACAAAGGCATCAAGTCCCATGTTTGACTATCAGGAATACAAAAGTGTGCCTCATGCACCAAGCAGCAGCTATCAACAAAACATCTTTGCCAACCATCTTGGATTCTTTTGTAGTTATCCATCACATCTAAAAATTGTTTTGACCATGTTCCAAAGCCAGCATGGGCAATCATAATGATACCTGGTGCAGACACACCAATTTTATCATCAGAGGTTTTAGTAGAAAGAAAATCTTCTTTCCAGTTCGGACAGCCCATTACACCTACAACAATTTCTCCTTGGACAACAAGAGCCAAACCCACCTGAAATCCATTTAATTTATGTTTCAGCCAACAGAAAAGTAACGTATAGAATTGTAAACTAACAATGACGAACAATTTAGATACATTGAAATAAAATTCAAGGTATAGCTAGGACAACAGAACTGTTAAAAGACATTCTACAAAATGAAATCTTGATACTAGAAGAAAATTGCCACAGCATGCAGTTCTTAATAGTGTTCAAGTATTAGCTGATATGGAGCAGCAATTGAAGATTTCAAACAGATTCATCACACAAAATATTTATTCAATAATTTAGTGGCATAATCAGCACAGAAACTGAACATTTAACAAAGTTTCAAGTTGTGCATAAGTTTTGAAGTTTCACATGTCAAGATGAGCAGAATAATGTACAAAACTATGCCAATGGTCACAGCTACAATATCAAACACCTTTAGGCATGTGTTTCATTACTTTCCAACTAAAATAGCAACAAGCGAAAGAAGGCAAAACAAGAAGCACATAAACCATATCTTGACACAATTGTTCAAGAAACCTCCACCATACATCACAAAATTGAGAAGAAATATTAAAATGAAAAAAAAGGACGAATAATAACTGCTAGCCTTCATATCTTCATCCTTTATTTGAGATATTAGCAAGTTAATTATTATGTACATATTTATCTTTTACTTTATCTAAATATAAAAGGACATGATTGGCATCAACAAAGGAATCGAGAACATAAAGAAAAAGCAGAGCATACCACATACAAGGCATCACTGCCCTTCAAGAACCCCCGAGTGCCATCAATAGGATCAAGCACCTGCATTCAAGAATGCCAACTCAATCAACAATAAGGGGGAAAAGAACTCCCAAAAACAACAGCATTGTAAAAACGTGCTTCTTAATAACATACACTAGCTTCCACGCATGACTAAATAACCAACTATTCAAATATCAGCATTTCATTTTTACCCAATAGGTTGAGGGTTTAGCATCAAATGTGACTGCATCCTTCCCCCCTCTATCGATCGCATCCAACACAACATCATGAGTTAAAGGCTCGTCACCATTGCTTGCCTTATCAGCCACAGCACTCAACACTGAGTCAACAAGAAAATTACCACCATGAACCTCACCCATCTGCGTATTCACAGAATTCGACCGCAGGAACCCAGAGTCCTCTTCAGCCACTAAAGGTATAAAAGGGAACAATCTCTTCAGCTCTGCCATTACAACATAACCCATCAAGAATGTATCTCTATCAAACCTAACTCCAAATTTTGACATCCACATCAATCTGAGCCTGTATCAATTACTGGGAGACCCAAAGTATTGAAAACATAACACAGAAACGCACCCAAGCTGATCAGAGCCTGCACTCCAAAATCGGCTATCGTCACAGGCGTCCTATCGTTCTTTTCAAGAATCCGACCGTCGCTCGAAAGCAGCGACTTCTTCACCTGATCACCCAAAAAAATGAATTTTTTTAAAGAAAACATCTTTATAATTCCAGAAAAGAAAAAATTCCCAGCTTATCTTCGTTTTGTTATGAATGAGAAAGAAGCGTACGTCAACGCAGAGGCGGCAGGCCCTCTCGACCACATCGACGGCGGCTTCGAGCTCTCGGTGGAAGCGCGCCTTTTCCGGTGGGAAGGGAAGGCTGGACCTGGAAATGAGAGGAACTTCTGAGAACGAGATCTCGAGAACCCTAGGGTTCCGATTCGATTCTAAATCTCGAAGAATGGAGAGGGCTTGGGATTGGGAACCTAATGGGAGAGAAGCCCCGAGGGGAGGCAGGACGGGGGCACTGAGAGAGGAGGGGAGCACCGAACCGACGGACCGGAAGGCGGGAGGCCGGGCGGAGAAGAGTCATGGCGGGAGAGAGCTTGGAGATCTTCCTCCTCTTTTTTTTTTTTTTTCTTCCCCTTTTTTTTTTTTAGTTTGGTCCATAATTCCATATCTCGGCGAAACGCTTCGCGCCGTGGGACGTCGTGTGGCATAGATTGAACTAATGTCGGCGATTCCACTACCGAGACAGTTACAGGGAGGCTTCTATGGTTTTATAATAACTATGTTCTGCAACCACTATAAAATTTTGATATAATTGATATTATGAAAAAAAATGCATAAAAAAATTTATTTATTTAAGTTATATTATTTAGATGTATCATAATAAAGATCAATGATCGTCATTAATAGTTAATAGAGAATATAATAGCATAACAATAAAATAATATTTTTTTAAAAATTATTAAAAGTTAATCCCTACCTAACACTCTATATCCATTCAACTTCTTAAACTTAATGTCGTCCGAATTAAAAAGCACTCCATAGTAGAACGATAATTTTTTTAACAAAAATAATACCTTAAAAAAAAACTAACTTTATTAACAAGCAAAAAAAAATAAAATTATTACTGAAGTTATATTTCATGTTTTATAAAAATATATATAACATATAGATTTAACAATACAATTTGTATAAAAATTTCAACTATTATGGTACAATTATAGAGATAAAAAAAGGTATGATTACGGAGATAGTAAAATAATAATAATAATAATAAGGCAATATAGCAGGCTCCATCTCCGTTCACATGAACCTACTCATAATACATTGGTTTGGGTAGAATTTTTTAACTTTAAGTTGATTATAAAATGAAGATTCAAAATTAAGTTGATGATAAATGAACCATTTAGGTTTAATTCTAGAATTGATGAATCAATAAATTACTATAAGTTATTCAATTAATAATTCTTTGATTCTTTTTCCTTTTGGTACCATTCATTAAAAAAGAATGAGAGAGAGTGACGGACAAAACTAGCTATAGATTCTAAAATATAATACTTTCTAACTAATTTTATTACTAATTAATTTATGATTGTCATATATCCTAGATGTCTGAGTTTATTTCAATTATAGTGATATATCTGAAGTTTTTTTTTTTTTTTTTTGGTTCTAGCTTATCTTTTAATTACATATATAAATATACTCTTTTGTTAGCATTTTAAATAACATATAAAGGAGTGAAGGATTATAACATATATTATCAAGTATATAAGATTTTTAGTTTGGCTAAAATCCTAACTTCTATTATACATTAAGCATTTTAGCTAAGATGTGAAAGATTGAAGGATTGTTTTATATATCATTAACTGAGTAGCCATTGATCCGCTGTTGATATTTTTGCCATGTTTACATATCACCAAATATTTCAAAACCCAAAAGAAGTGGCACCTTTAGTTTTAGGAGGCGATGAGAGGGTGCGGGGCAACCATCTACATTATCTCTTGCCAGGATGCACCTCGGCGAACTAAGAAAATATTTAAGTTTAAAGCAATAAGATTTTTTTTGGAATTAATTTTCTTCTCAATTGCAGTATATAGTCCTATTCTTGCTATTCTTCATCAAACATGAATCCATGGGCTGTTTGAAATATATTATGATACTTGAAATAAAACATAAATGCTGTTTCTTAAATTTTTGGGAGAAAAATGGAGCATAGGCCGTATTACTTTTAACGAACAGGTCACCAAAAAAAAAAAAAAAAAAGTTTACCAGTTACATAATCAAACATATGTCATTATTCATTATTTCAATAGCTGATTCTACTACAATCTCAGACAGTGAAATCAGTCACTTCCCCTTGAAGCGAGGCTATCAACGTGTGGCATGCAGAATGGATGACCTGCTCTCCAGCGCTTTGGATCCCTTGCCATGTTTCAGGACGTAACCAATAAAGCAATAGCAGCCGCGTATTTCTCGAAGATTAATACTTTGCCCATTTCTTAGAAGTTCCAACGGAAATTGCTCCATTAGTCATGCCTTTGGACCCTTCAAGGAAGTCTTTGGACCTGTTTAGTTCCGGGAAACTGAGATTATTTTCTGATAAATTTTCTACAGAAAGCAGAAAATAAAATTTTATGTTTAAATTATTTTTTCAGTTTTTAAAATATCTAAAAAATATTTTTGAATGATTTCTCATTATTTTTCTTTTAAAATAATGCAACACTTTCTTTATATTTTTTATTACCATATCCTTACTACCAACCAATTTTTATTATCCATTACTATCATTATCATATCATTATCATCGTCACCTTACCTCTACTCATTGACATCACCACAACGGCCACTACTGTACTTTTATTATCATCATCTTATGATATGATGATTAAAAATAAGTTTAACACTATTAGGCCAATCAAGAAGTCATAGCATATATATATATATATATATATATAACTTAGAGCATTAAAACATAAAATATCTTATAATTGAATCAGAAAAGCATATTTTTATGATATCTAATCTATATGGCAAGTAAATTCTAAAAAGAGAAAAAAATTTTAATTTGATACATGATAAAATATTTGAATCAAGAATTCACCTTATTAATCATAACATAAACATATTAAAATAATAAAAAAATAATATATTTTAATATTTAAATTATAGCAAAATTTTATATTTTATCATTTTAACCGTTTATTATTGTTCTGTTTAATGCATTAGATTAAATCAACAAAGCATATGGTTTTTGAGACTTCTCTTTAATTAATGAGCTTTTCTTTATAGATTTATTCTGGCATTCTGTCTTCTACCCGAACATCAAATCCTACGATGTAGAGGGATCTTATTGACAAACTTTCCTTCAAGTTTGACATTAGACAACAAGAGAAGCCGTGCAATACTCCCCCACCCTCCTTTCTTGAATTTTTGGGCCCTCTACCCTCGCTCGGACCTTGCTTGGCTGCTTTGACACGCGTGCAACTTAAAGTCCTCCTCTTATTTCAATCTTGAGAAATTCTTTGTGCACCATGTGCGGTACAGAAAATCTACACCGCACGTGGTAATTCATTCATGGGAGCGAAAGGAACAAAAAAAAGTCAATTATGTCATCTTCTTTCGTTCTCTTCAAACATCGCGCTTCGTCGTGGATGAATCATCGCGTACGGTGCAGATTTTGCTGCACCGCATGCGGTGCACAAAGAATTTCTTAATTCTCTAATGGCACGTGAGAATGTAAGTCACAGTAACAATTCCAACAGATCCAAAAGATTGAAGACTAATTCTTTGTGTACCGCACGCGGTGATTCGTCCATGCGGAGCGGGAGGGACGGAAGAAGAGGGCATAATCTTGAAGAATTTAGTTGACCAAGCTGGCTGCTATGGCCCACTGGGAGTTTATGGTTTTTAACCTTTTTTTTCCAAATTAATTTTTCATCATTGTCTCTACAAATTTCTCTTTAGTTATGTAATGAACAGAACCTAAGTACAGTACTTAGATGCAATGCAGATACGAGCGCTGAGTTCCTTTTATCTCCCTTTTACTCTTTTTTTTCCGGCCACATCAACCTTATACGGTTGTATTGAAAAAAAGTAAAAAAGAAATAGAAAAAGAATCGTAATACTTGTATCTAATACATTGCACATAAGTTCTATTCTAATACAATCTAATTATTTTATTTTTTAAAAAATAAAATTTGTTGTTAATAGAAGCTCATTAGATGGAGACACAAGCCCCAACAAATTTTGAGTAAATATCTTTTTGATATTTGCATGTGCTCAAAAATTTTATACATACTACTTATTCTTTATTGTTTTAATTTGTTAGTTGTACCATAATTAAAACTTTTTGGTCAGTTTTAAAACAACATTCACATTGCATGGATTTATTCATTTCTTTTCGAGCCGTTGTACCATATTATCAAACATTGGCCAACTTTCTACTAATGAAGTAGTACAACTTTAGTTAATCATCCCATTTAATTATTTGGCTAAAATTAAATCTTGAGAAGCTTGAATGCAAGTTACTAATTGGATTGAATAAGAAAGTATTTTTGATAAAGTATGATGGTGTAAGTCCCATTCTCATATATCTAAACAATATCTTTTATATCAACCTTGGCTCAGACGTGCAATGCTTTTGCTTACAATTTGACTTTAATAAAATAGATAATGACTTCTTTTTTGGATTTTGAGGTATCGTACATGAAAATTAGAATTAATGAAATTAATATCAAGAAAAAATATACTATTAAGATGTTAAAAGAAAGAAAAATATGATCAAAAGACTTATTTTTTTATTAGTTGCTAATCTCATATACATATATATACATATATATATATATATATATATATACATGCACACATATATATACAATAAAGAATATTTTATAAAAAAATAATAAAAGAATACATGAAAGAATAGTATATCTAAGAAAAAAAAATCATGACATAATTATTTATGAATTGATAGTGCCTTGAGAATCATATCTGGAGAATGTATATGATATCATATCTTACAAAAACTTCATTATATCTGAAGCATTTATATCTTAGGAACCTTCATCAAACCATTAAGAGATTTTAGGTCAATATCTTGAGAATCTTTAACAAATTATATCTCAAAAATTTTTCACAAAATTAAAAGATAAATTATAGTAATAATTTAAATATAAATATAAATTTTAAATTGTTTGTCATAAAAAACACGTAGCTTTTAAATATGCTTGGATTAATATTGGAAGTGTAAATGAACAAGAAATAGGTGAAAAAAAAAAAACTTTTAAACTCAAATCGTAGCTATCAAATTTGTTTTGGGTAATCATAAAAGATGGTACCCCGAATGATTCATAGCTTAAGTTACAGCGAGGGCCGTGAATTTTGGTCGCAGTATATCGGTGTCTTGCGTGCTAAGGCGGCTTTCGTAGCACCTTATTCCTTTATATTTTCAAATACAACCTTTGCTCGAGTTCAATTCTCGCTCCGCTTTCTCTGAAATCATCGGGTCCGCGGACAAAAGATAGAACGGTGGACGCGGGTCGCCCCCCCAAGCCGCCACGGAAGCCAGTCATCACCGTCGGATTATGATCAAGTGGCGCCTAAGTTGTCACTGCCCAACCTGGAACCCAAAAGGTGGCGGTAGATCTGATCGCCCGCAGAGTTTTCCATGTGGCGTGATCTTTGAACCTGTCCTTGTTTGGTTCCGCCGCGGACTGCGAGCAATCTAAGGGCACGTACTCGATATCATCCGCGACACGCCTGAGTCTCGATACGTTGCAGATGGCCATTTACCGAACAGGCTGTTTGCTGTTCCATTCGATGGAGGATACCTCATTTTAAGCAGGACAGCCATGGGAAGCTGACGTCCGAAAGCTGATCTTCCGCGGCTTCTAGCCATGGTCACCGTTATGAGTCGTAAATAAAAAGTCCACCACCTCTTCGAGCATGCTTTTAATTCGGAAACTCCGAAGGCTCGTCTTCTGGAATCTCCTATCCCGTGGTCACGTCATGTGTGAAAACTTTGCTCCGCACCTATAAGAATGACACGTAGACTATTTCGGTGGGTCCCGCACGAATTTATTGATTTCTTGTCCCTTTCACAAGTAGCGGATCAATAACCGTTAAGAAACCTGTGGGCAGAGACGCGGCTTTCGTGCTGCAAAATTTTCCAAAATCTCAATTTTACCCTTGTCTGGGGGTTATAAATGTCCGGACCCGGAGCTGTGAGTTTGCTTCGTGGCCCCTCTCACCGACTGAGGTTTGTTGGAATTGCCTCGCTTGAATCTCTTGGTCGGGTGTTTGGATTCGCAGCGGGAAAAGGAATCGCGTGAAGGACGCCATCACGCTTCGAATCTCCTGAGATTTCCCCTGAATTCCTTCTCGGGTGCGCTTCTTTCTCCGCTACTGTTTTGCATGGCTTCCTCAATAAAGATTACGATTCTTGAACGAATTTGTAGGGTTTTGATGCTTAATCTTCTGCCATAGAGTTGCGTTTACCCTGATGAATCGAGGATTCTCGTTAAATTAGGGTTTCTATCCTTGTTGTTTTTGATGAATCAAGAGTCGTAATGGAGGTTCTTGGAGTTTGGAAACCATCTGAATTTGCGTTTGGTTTGAATGCTTGGTTCTTGCATTGATTAATGGAAGGCGGGGTAGCTGGATCTTTTTATCGAATCTGGAAGCTGTTATGGGGTTCTATGACATCTTCCTCTAGTTGTGTTGCAGACTTTCACCACTTCCTTGGACTTTGTTCAAAACCAGCAGATTCTGCAACACAACCGTGATTGCTCTGTAACCTTTACATTGGTTTTCTTTGACAATGCTTATAGTTCTGCTTAAGATAACTTGAGCAATCTCATTTGTATCAGTTATGATTTAATGATTAACCAAGTTTCGTTTGGCAGATGTAGCCCGAAATAGGAGACGCAATCTTCAGTTTTGTTTGATCATGCTTGTGCATGCTCCTACTAGTTTTGACATCATTATTTTTTTTTCTTTCTTTTCCTGTATTATCTCTGAGAAGATGCAATTTTTTAAACTACAGGTCTAAACCAAGAGATCGTCTTAAGTTATGCCAGAATAGTTTCTGAATTTTTCTTAAGTTGCGTATGGGAAAAAAAAAAAAAAGATTAGAAGACGTTTCCAAACAATTTGTTTCCTTAAGAACTGATTTTGTTCTAAGAGGCTGAATTTTTCTTACGTTTCCAACCTTCTATCTTCCATTCAGGCTCCGCCTTCCATCTTCCTTCCGTTCAGTCTGTGCGAGTTGCATCTTTCTTGCTTCACTGTAGGTGAGAATCATTCCGAAAACAAATTTTAGGATCTTTTAAGTCTTTCACAAAGTGTACACATCTATATTTTCTATTCAGAACTCACAACCTTCCATCTTCTTCAGGTCCCTCTAACTTTCCTTTTTTTTTTGTGTTGCCAGCTATTAATCTTTTTTTCTTTCTTTTTCCATTCCTTAGTTAGGAATTTTAATTTCGAAAAAGATTAGCTATTAACTTTTTTAATTAAGACATATGAAAAGAATTACAAAAAAAGAAAAATGGTCTGATGGGCGTCCTGGCTTTAATAGGAAAATAGGTAGGTACATATATGTTAACTAAAGCTTGATTCTCTCTTTGACTGTCTATTTTAAAAAATACTGCTGGACTCCTATATCTAAACCTCTCTTAATAACAATTACAGTAGTAGTAGGAAATTGAATACATGTTAATTAGTTGTCTTCGTTAGAAGATTAATCCTCATAATTTGAAATCTAGAAAACTGAAAAAGTAAGGGAGAGATAAGTCCAATGAACTCTCCTAGTATGTTAATTCCTCTCTTATATCCGTGTTGGCTTGCTTGCTTAGGAAATTATGTGCATAAATATGATGAGCTGTTTCCATGCATACATTTCTAAAAAAAAAAATTGTATCCATTAACTGTTGCATTATTTTGTATGTGTGCAGCTACTCGTTCATTTGTAGCCATCCATTCGAATCCCACAACTTCACATCTGGTTGTCTTTTTTGTTGCCTGGTATGTAATCATCCATATGGAGCACCTTATTTTGTGTTGAATAGCCTTTTCCAAATGTCCTAACTTTCTGATCATAAAGTTGATTTTCTATATTTGTTTCATTAACATTTATATGTGTGGGAAAGCCTTCCCTCCCTTAATTAGATATTTTGATATGAAATGATTCCATGCATATATTTGTAAAAATTTGTATTCATGCAAATAAGGGATAAAAAAAGTGATACTTCATCCCTCCATAATTATCTTTGTAGGTATAAGGATTTTGAGACTCCCTTTCTTGGTAACCAAATTAAATTTTGAGGAACCCTCTTATTCCTTTCTTTCATCACCATTGTTATATCACCTCAGTGATTTACTTGTTCTTCATGATTGGAGACATGGCCCCTACAATGTTCACTTATTGTCACTTTATTAGAAGCAACCTTCGTATCATATTCAATTATGTATGTGATATGTGTGCCTCAGTAATATATAAATGTGTGCCTCAGTAATATATACTGTAAATATCGATTCAAACCAAGCTCAGCCAAGCCCATAATGATATCAACTCAACCTGCTTAAAGAGGCAGCTAGGTCAAGCAAGCCATTGGTTGGTCCTCTCCAACATGCATGCCTACTTTATTTTTGCCAACCAGATAGATAGACCATGCTCTTTTATGAGAATTTTCATGGATAGGGGATTTCTGATCAGGGGTCTATGACACCTCTTCTAAATTTGGATTCTAACTAGTAATCTTGCAACGTGTAAGAGAAACTAGTATGAACTTAAATAAAAATAATAAAAATAAAAAAAAAACCTTGATATAAAGCAATACATGGCAAGGCATAAGGTAGCAAGTAGATAAGAGAACAACATGCGTGTAAATCAGCAATATTCAAGAAAAAAGGAAAAGATAATCCTTTTTTTTTTTTTTTTTTTGTAGGCAATGATACATTATAAGTCTGTGTGTATCAAAACAATTCAAACTCCACACACACTCACGCACGCACGCATGCATGCACCCCAAAAAAAAATCTAACTGATATAGCAGCAAGGAAGATGATAAATATTTGATTTGATTAAAGGAGAGCTTTCCACCAGGTAGTTGATGATGTATAACATGTTTAATTCAACCAACATTTTGTTACATTGTTTCTCAGACACCAAAGAAGAGCTACTACAAAAGACTGGAATGTACATTTTTGATAGGAGGAGACCTTCCCAATGCTTAGACCAAACTATTATATCTTTAGTCATTGCCAAACAATATGAAAATAATCATTTTAAAGAACAAACCTATTATGACTTAACAAGCATTCTTCTTAAAGGTTCAAGAACTATGACCTTTGCATTCCCTGTTCCACCTAAACCTTGCCCTTCTTGAAGACATCAATTATACTCATAAACCCCTCTATGTTACATGTCCCACTTTCCGCCTAAGATCGCATACATTCATCTCCACATTGCTCCTTCTCATGAACTTGATTTGATTAAAGGAGAGCTGGAACTAGATGAATTGAACAGACCTCAACTCATGAGGGTCCTCTTCTCTCTCCACCCACTTCAGCTTAGACAAAAAGCTCCTCTGTACTACTGAAAGGGAGCCCCCTAACTCCACAGTGTTAGTACTCTTGTACCCTCAAGTCCTCATTATGACAGAAGCTGATATGATTTATGACTTGTCATTGTGCTGTAAACAAAAAGGAGGGGAATGAAGCGGAAGCAGAGGTGTGTTGTTCCAAACAGTCCTTTATAGAGGAGCTGGACAAGCCAATCTCTTTCAATACTCTGCTCAATCTTGGGTCATCTAAGATGGATAGGTTGATCTGTACCAACACCACCTTGAATGATAAGAGAGGTTGCTACTGCTGTTGTTCAATGGATCCCCTTCTATGATTGGATTGGGCTTTCTTGAGAGCAGCAAAGAGAGCATTGGAGAGGGACGGGTGAAAGTGGGAGAGGGGAACAGGGAGGGTGGTGGGGTGATTGTAGGGAGCTTATTGAAGGCCACATTAAGACAGAGATCCAAGGTTCTAGATTGGAGAGGAAATATGGCCAAGTAGAATGATATGTTTTTTAGCATCTATGCAATTTTGTCCTTTTTTATTTTTTCTGATTCAATAGGAGAAAATTTCTCTCCTTGAATAAAATTCCAAAGTATCCTAACTCACCAATGACTTTTCCTCCTGGCATAAAATCCTGTCATAATTGATGACAGAACAGGTCAACCTTGAAGAAGAAATTTCCTTACTCTCAATCCATTAGGTTACATGAAACAGTTGGGCTGAGACATGAATTTAATGATCTGGTTGAAGATTAACCAAATTTTAGTTGACAGATAGAGCCTGAAATTGTAGATGCAATCTTTCGTTTGACAATCCGCATGCTCCTACAAGTTTTGGCATCCATAGTTTCTTCCTTTCTCTTCCTGTACTATCATGGGAAAAAAAAAAGCATTTTTAAAATTCAGGTCTTAATGGAAAGATTGTCTTAAGTTCTTCCATAATAGTTTCTGAATTATTTTTAAGTTTCAAATTGAAAATGGCTGATTAAAATATATGTTACGAAACAGGTTTTTCCGTACTCCAAACTAATTTTTCCATACATGTCAGCTAGCATATTACTTAAAAGTAAAAAAATATATCTGTACTTGATGAACATATTCCAGAGTTTTCAATGTAGGCTAACAAACAGACTTGAAATCCTTCCCTGTGATATTTTCTTCTTTTTTTGCTTATCCTTCACTTTCAAGAAGATTTCATGCTGCTCTCTGTAAATTGTCTGCACTTCTTTAACCTGAGTCTTTCTGCTTAATGAGATAATCTTGAACAAGTACTGTTGTTAGCCTTTGACTTTCTCAATAACCATGTCATTGGATTGTTAAACCAATGCATTCTTCACTAGTATTCCTTGAATTTTAAGTATCTGGATTATGGAACTGTTTTTCTTTTGTCCTGCTATAGGGTCAGCTGCAGATCAGTCCTTTCCCTTACTTCCAGTATATATGTAGAAATTTAGTTCTACAGAAGCAAAAGAATCTTGTATAATCATATATTTCTAGAGGGAGGGCTTCAGTTGAGGGTTTTTGGCCCTTCTTTTCTTTTTCTTTCTTTTTTTCTTTTCTTCTTCTTCTTCTTTTTTTTTTTTGCATGTGAATGCGTGCATGCATGGTTGCATGTGTTTGGAGGGGGGTCATGGACCTCGATGATTATTGAAGTATGGCTCGACTTACAAACAGTAGGACGTGAATGGGATAGACTTGGATGCACTCAAAACTTTCTATAGGGTAAAGCCATGACTTCTTTTAAAACAACATGAATATGGACCCAAATAGGGGGCATTGGGCTAAACCTGCATGCATCCCCATTAAATGGCATCTTATTTTCCACTCTAAAGCTTGTGTTTGGGGTGACATTTTTCTCTTTTGCAGAGCTGAGAGTCACACGAGAAGTTGCCATTCTTAAACTACATTTACTGTGCATTTCCTTTCTCACCTATTGGAAATGACTAGCATAATTTTGTATTAGCTGCATCATGTATTAGCAGATTAGATCGGACAATTTTGTTACTATTTCATTCTCAGAAGTACCAATAACAGATTTTGTTGTTTTTGATCTTACCAATAACAGCTTTTGCCATTTTTGATCTTACTCTTCAAACATGATATGATGTAAATGTTGCAGGTGGTTACCAGAATGAGTGATTGCAGTTCTGGGACCAATCGGCTGCTGAAGGAGTTTTATATCCCCAAATACATATTGTTACCAGAGTCATCAATAGAGTATCTTTCTTACATGCCAAGTTGTCCTGTGATAGTTTTTATCAACACCAAAAGTGGTGGACAACTTGGAGCCGACTTGATTGTAACATATCGGGAGCTTCTCAACAGAGTACAGGTACTATCCTATTATCTGCAGAAGATTATTGCTTGGACTGTGACTGGTATTTTAAACTTAAAATTAATTTGTGTTTCACTTAGGCTAAGAATAAGCATTCAGAATGCATGAGCTGTATTTAAATCGTATAGTTTTCAGGTTTTTGATTTGAGTGAGGAAGCACCAGACAGGGTGCTGCACAAGCTTTATCACAATTTGGAAAAACTCAAGTCTGAAGGAGATAATCTTGCTGCTGAAATTCAGAGGAGATTGAAACTGATAGTGAGTAAAAGGGTTCAAAATAAAAATAAGAAAACATCGCTCCTCAATCCTAATCTTTATGTACATGTAATATATCTGAAATTTTCAGTCCTGCTTGGTTTATATTTGACATACAGGTATTTCTTTAGGTTGCAGGTGGTGATGGTACAGCAAGTTGGTTGCTTGGAGTTGTCTGTGACCTCAAACTGCCTTATCCACCTCCTATTGCAACCGTGCCTTTAGGAACTGGAAACAACCTTCCATTTTCATTTGGTTGGGTATGCCAAACAATAGAGTTCTATTTGAACTTTTAGGTTTATCCACAACTGTTTATTTTCCATGTATCTTCAGCCTGTTGTTTTGGGGCTATTTTTGGACCAAGACTTATTATGAGCCAGTCTACTATTTATAATGGAAAATCTTGGAGCGGGCAACATGAAGGTGGACTCCAAGAGTGAAGCCTCTAGAATCCTAGATAATAAGTACAGATGGAAGTAAAAAAGAGTGGCTTGCAGCTCCATGTCATTATGAGTTGGCCTGCAATAACTATGCCCTTTTTTCCCTTCTCCCATTAATCTTGCCCAGCAGCTCCTCAAAGCATCCATTTTTTAACTAAAAAACACATGCAGAGCGCATGCAGAATACTAGTATGGATATGTGCAAGTCCATTGACTGAACACATGCATGTGTTATACATCCTGATTTTTTCTTGCATATGCGTATCTTCGTCATTTGAATATTTTTGTGTTTCAGTTCAATTATATGAAAATGAAGTTCTTTCCATATAAGCACTTTGTAACAGTATGATGAGAATTTGGAGATTGCTATCCAAACTTATAACCAAAAAAAAAAAAAAAAAAACTGCTCAGTTCTTATCAGACCAGGAAATAAAGTTTGTTTAACTCATTGCAGGGCATTCATTCTTGAGTCTTGTGTTACTTTTTCATCCACAACATGCACTAATCTACAATTACAGGGTAAGAAGAATCCTGGCACAGACTGCCAGTCTGTGAAATCTTTCCTAGAGCAAGTGATGAAAGCAAGAGAAATGAAAATTGATAGGTAGAGCGCTTTCTACATCCTGCTTTTTAGGAGAATAAGTATGAATTGCTTGTGTTGTCACATATGTCATCTTATTTTCTTTGTGTCCATAGAAGTTTTATGCTTTCATTTTCACTGGTTTGATTTTGCTGAATCTGTTGAAGTAAAAGTGTGGCAAGAGTAAATGTGCATTCTTTTATTTACATTTTAATTTTTTGAAGATTCTTTAATTGATATTATTTTCATACCTCAGCTGGCATATCATCATGAGAATGCGAGCTCCGAAGCAGGGTTTTTGTGATCCAATTGCTCCTCTGGAATTGCCGCATTCACTGCATGCATTTCATCGTGTTTCAGATGCGGACTCACTTAATATGGTAAGACAATTTCCTATTCTTCCAGAAATTGTATATTTGCTTTATGCTCTGTTCGAGTGAATGTAATAGGACTTCATGTAAGTTCAATTGCCTGCAGCTGGTGATTTCAGCTATTGCTTTTCTGAAGTGAAAATTCATATGTAGCTTATCTTCAAAAGGAATCTCAACAGCCAACCAACCTCCAAACAAAACAATTATAGTTTTAGACTTTTAGTTGAACCACTTAGTGGCATTTGAGGGCATTTATTGATGTCGTAATTATAGTTTAAGATATAACCATAACCAGAATTTCTTCCAGCACCATGCAACCATAGTTACTAGTCTTCAGCCAAGGATTTGTACATGAAAACACTAGGTTTTTGTGCGTTCTTATCTATGCGTGATGCCTTTCCTTATTTAACACCTAGCAATGAAGGTGAAAAATTTCTGATTTAGGGAAATGAATGAGTGATGACCAGAGAAGTGAGAAGGATTTTAGCCACATGGTTTACAGAACTAGAATTTAGAAGATCTTGATTCAAAGGAAGACGATTGAAGAGAGTATTATTTGAAACATTCTAATGTTCCATTGAACAAGGTATTAAGTTTCAGCCAGAACCAATCCATTTTGGGGAAAATGGAAGCTGATCTATTTCGGCCTAGACCTAACTCTTAACCTCCAATTTCAGGTTTTCGGTTTGTTTCAATAGTTTCTCAATTTAGTATCAATACTGAACGATTTTTGTCCAGTTACAATGGTTTCAATCAATTTCAGCTGAAAGTATAACATCTAGATTCTGTTTTAAAGATTTATTTTACTACTTGACATCATATTGTAGGCATTACCTTATTCATTCAAGAACATAGGCTATATGGCGTCAATTTTTAATTTTTTTTCTTTACTTTTCTTGAGTTAAAAAAGGGGATACAGAATAATTGTAACCCTTGACAGGATAAGCCTCTAAAATGATACTTGTTAAGGTACTTGACAAAGATTTTGATGTAAAATCTTTGTAAAGTAATAAATAGATTTCTTTTCACAACTAATTGAATACTTTTCAAAAAAATAATTTTTTTATATAAAATAAAAGTAAGATTCCAATGGCTACATGAACTTGATTAACTAATCTTTTAATCTCAAATATATGAAAAAAGAAATGCTTGAATTTAACATATTTGCTAGTTCTAGTAAAAAGATGAAGAAAAAGTTTTGAATGTACTAAGCACTAAAAAGCTTCATATTTGCTAAATATAATGAATTGTCATACAACTAAAATTCAAGAAGTAGACAGCATTATATATAAAGTAAATAATACTATGTGTATATATTTGCTAAATATTATGAATTTTGCTAGGCATTAGTTTCGTCTTCGGCTTGAATGGTTTCATGGTTGGAAGGTAGAGTCTAGGGAAGTTTGGATGAATGATTGAGTCAAACTATATGGTAGAACTTAAGAGCTTTATGCCTTGTTTAATATTTACAAAGTTACGAAGGCCGCATTGATTGAAGTGGGTGGTACAATAGGAAAGGAGTCGAGATTTGGCAAAGGAAGAAACAGCTTAGCATCCAATTCCAATAAGTGAGGCTGGTACTTTGAAGCTGTGCTGATATGATAGCTTTCAGTAACAGCTTTAGCCTAGAATTGAGGAAACTAAGAAAATAAAAAACTTATATAAAACAAAGTACTTTAAAAAAATATGGAATAACTTTTCTTGGCTTATTCTGATTTTCTTTTTTTGTGATTTTTTCTTAATTTGTTCACCAAGACTCCAAAACCTAGAGTAAAACCTCTGCAATCACTAAAACTGAACCTCCATTGACCCATCCGTAAACAAAAGTGAGACCAAGTTTTGGGTTTTACCTCATTTACATTTTGAAAAGAACTAGCTAAGCTTTAACCAAATTATAATGGGGTATTAATGCAACCTACATGTTGGAACCTATTGATTGCTCAAGTAGATATTGTTTCTCTGCTCCATCCTTCCTATTTATTGACATAAAGAGGTGATGGTTAAAGTTTCTACTCCGTGTTTATGGAGATCGACAAGGTTCTTGATACGCTAATGACAATAATTTATGGGTGTATTGTAGGAGAATGTTATGTGAAGAAATACTATAGCCTTTTGCTATGCTATAACATTTCATAACTGTAGCTACCATGGCCTTTCTCGTCTTATGCAACTTCCTTAAGTGCCATCGTATATTGAATTTGGGCTGGCACCTGGGAGGTACACCCACTTATTTTAAGTACAGAGGTCCTAATTCTTGGAGATTCACTACCCAAGACTTGGATGCTGGGAGAGGCACAACCATTCTGAGAAGCCCCAATTCACCTCAGCATCTTGTTTTCACCTCAAATGTTTAACCAAATTGGTTCATGCTTGCGATGTGCTCACTCTTGATGTATATTCCAAATTGAAGTTGAGTAGTGTTAAAGACAGCATAACTTGTTAGGTTTATTGTTTATACATGATGATCTATGCATATTTTGTATTGCTGCATGATGTTTTGCATATCGATAGTTTGCAATGATTGTGTCATGTTGGTTAAGTGAGTGGGACAAATAGATCAATGCCTAATTGACAGAGAAGTTTATCAGCAGATTCTTCTCGGATGCACCAATTTCTTCTGCTGCATGACTTTGGAACTATGAAGCGCAAGTATGGGTTTGGGTACAAGATATGATACAATACAAATACAAGGATATGCTAATCCTTGAAAATTTAGGATACGATACATTTAGAATACATTAATTAATTAACAACAAAATAAATATAATTAAGTATATATGCTGTTAATTTTTAAATTAAAAGTTCAAAAATAGCTAATATCATTACATACAGTCAAGTTCCATTCAAACCTAGAATCTATACAAAACAAAAAAATACACCAAGTACAACAAAAAAAAGACTTCCATTATAACTTATAAGCTATATATGACAAAGAAATATATCATGTGTTTAACATTATACAATTTGAAATTTTGAAGGTATCTAACGTTTAAAAAGTTAAACACTTGGACATATCATAACGTACCCAATACATATCCTGAAGTATCCTGAAGTTTGAAAAGATATCTAACCTTACTTCAAGATATATATCATGTGTTTGAAAAATTTAAAAGGTGTCTCACTTTAGTTTAACATATGACTTGAAACATGTCCTGCAGTATCCCCAACGTATCTGAATGTATCCCTAACATATCTGTAACATATCTGGAATTAAAATATTTTTTATTTTAATAAATATATATCTGGCCGTATCCAAATGTATCCGATACGGGTATGCCTTCTATTTTGAAGTATCGATACTTTATAGCTTGGAAATTATAGAGGATCTAAGAATATAAATTCAATGTATCAGAAATGAGAATGTTTACATGAATTTGCAGTAAAACTAGAAAGGACAGAGTGAGCAATTAGCGCATTAGAAGAGTTGCAAGAATTGTGCTAATCAAGGACAAAGTGACAGAGATTTGAGCTAGATGGTATGGAAAAGTACAATGAAATTTGAGGAGGCTCTGATAGGACGATGCGAGGCCTTGGAATCTCTGTTTAAGCATCGAGGAAGGGGAATACTTAACTCAACATGAATTGAGCGGCAAGGATTCAGAAAATTTTGAAATAATATCATAGGTGTCCCAAATAGATTATGCAGCATATGAGGTTCTATAAAACTGACCCCAAGTACTGGGAACAGGATTTGATGGCTATTGGTAATGTCTGGCTTAATATGCTACGTCAGACCACTCCCTTGAGCTTCATCTAGAGTTCTAGGTTCCCTCCAATTAAGTCTGTACTTCTACCATGGGAATGAGATTGCTTATTTTTGCACATGAGATAGGAGATGGAAGAAACCTTAGTCTGACGTGCCCGTCATTCTGCAGAAGCTGGCTTCCATGTGATTGTATTGGAAGAATCACTTCCAATTTGTGTTCTAGAAGAACGTTTCAGCAGAAACAATGGCCATTCACTCAAATGGCCTAAGGAATCTCTGGAACTACTTATCACTTGTATAGTGTTGCATTTGTGATTAACTGTTCAAAAATCCAAAATGTTTGATAATATTTATGCTTTTGTTCCATTTCACACTAAGTGAGTTAACATTTTAAAGTTGGTTTCAAATATTTAGTTACAAATGATGTGCGATCCAAGTGCTACATTTGTTTGATTTGCTTAGATAGCTAATCCATGTTGACCTGTGCTCAGGAAGGTTATCAGACATACCGTGGAGGATTTTGGAACTACTTCAGTATGGGTAAGGGTTTTCCTTGAAAGAGGTCGTTGGCAGATGCTTATAGCCATTAAAAAAAATATATATTGGGTAATTTCAAAATGGGTGCTTATAACTATAAAACAGGCAGATGCTTATAATTTCAGTATCCCATGCCCCCATTGTTTAAACTATCCCATGCCCCTAGTGTTTAAACTATCTCGATACCTGTTAGGGGGATGCTCCAGTGTTTTTTGGGCAAAATTCCTATTTTGCCCTTACGTAGACCAGATCTCATGATGGTTTGAAATTTTTGGCAAATTAATGGGTGTGTTGTACCTATGATATATTGAAATATCTGAAGTTGCTTTAGATTATTTACTTTAACAATCTTTTGATTGATTTGTATATTCCCATCACAAAAAAAAAAAAAAAAATCTTTTGATTTGTCCTCTTTCTTTACATTGGAAAATTTAGGTGCGCATTTATGTTAATACTTTTAGTCCTGCTCATGCATCATTTGATCAAGAAGATGTTTGCATGGTGCTGTGATTCTGATAACAGTGTACTCATCATGCATGTACTTGCATGTCCATACAGATATAAGAAGGCAAAATGGAATTAGAGATCTGTTATGGGGGAAATGCTGAGTAAGCTTTTTTTTTAATGCTTATGCTGAGTTCTCATCATAAGTATTGGAATCTCAGCAAAGAAATTTATGCATTAGTTACACATGCATTTGTCCAAATAAAAGAATCCAGACAACCTTGTAGCTCTGCATTGCATTATGTATTATTTGGCACACATTTAGCTCTATACTTGCATTGTGAATCTTTTAGAAATTATTTTGAACTCTTAATACTCAATTAGGAACACATCTCAACCCTCTACCCATGAGCAGTAATTTGCAAGCGCTATATTAACACTTTTCTTATAGCAAATAATGGGGGACAAGGAAAAATCTAGATAAAAAATGTAACATGTAGCCTCTATTTAACAACTGCTTTGATTTAAGTACCATAAATGGAGGCATGCTAATAATGTAAAATAAATCTTGTATAAACATTTTGGATATGATCATTTGCGTCCAAACTTGACTTGATGTAATATCAATGTCCAATTATATGCTGCTTGAAAGTGAATGTCTTCATGCTATGACACAGGCTTGTAAAGAGTGTTTCCAAAAATTTTGGTGGTAGTTGCTTTGTATCTAGATATTTTTACTAAATGCTAGTAGTATATGTATCTTGTTGGTTGCTATTTTTTTTGGTGGTTTTTAATTCTAAAACAAAGAGATACACCAAATAATATGTTATATCATGCGTAAAACCAAATGATTTTTTTTTTTTTTTAATTTTTGTTGGGGGTGGAGTGCAAATGACATACTCTCTGTTGTTGTAGGGATGGATGCCCAAGTATCATATGCATTTCATTCTAAGCGCAAGTTGCATCCAGAAAAATTCAAAAACCAGTTGGTTAATCAGGTCAGTTTTTCTACATGCATGTCTTCTATATGTGAGAACTCTTTATCATTGTTGCTGATAAATGTTTTCCACATGATAATCTAGGAGTCATGTGTTTTCTGTTTTGCTTATTAATCTATTTTATGTATAGTGATTAAAGTAATTATCTTTATATCAATGAGAAATAGATGCATATGCATCCTTTGTGTTCTCAGTCATCCTGCTGTGGATTCTTACTCCCATATTCCTATCCCATTTATAATTCAGAGCACCTATGTCAAGCTTGGATGTACACAAGGATGGTTTTGTGCCCCTCTTTTCCATCCTACTTCAAGGTAAACATTTTTATTATTTTGCAAAAACATTTTTAATAGATGAAATAATAATTGTTTTAAATGTATTTATTATCTCAGTTCATAGTAGTTCGTGTTAATTAATCAATAAGAGAACAGTATTTCTGCAACAAAGTTTAAGAAAAGTAGATCTGATGAAGATACAATGAAGTATAGCTTATTAATGATAACCGTTATTAAGATGTGTTATCCTAACAGGTGGGCAACAACCTGTAGTTCCTACTTGGGTGCTCAAAACAGCTATCTGTGGGGTAATCCATAACTGGTTGGCTTTCAGGAGAAGTTTTCCATGCAGGAGAGAATTAGTCCCAAGTTGAGAAGTTTATATTCATAGAGTCCCAAAATAAGTGGGATACTATAGATCACATGCTAAGTGGAACTGGGTAACCTAATATTTTGTAAACATGCAAGCTAGATGCCTCCCCTATCAAATGAAATTCTTCTTTTAAGTTACTGTGCTTGGGGTTTATCCCACCGACAACTTAGTTGGGCATCCAAACATGCCTGTAATGGCATCTTTAGAAGATTTTAGATGTTACAAATATCATAGACTATTGCTTTTTCTCTACTTAAGAATGTCACTTCAACCATTCAAGCTTATGTGTAATTCGGTCTTGCTATAAGCACAAGCGGGAAGAACTTTCTTGGTTGTATGCCAACCACTTTAGAGGGCATTTTTTTTGTTGTTCCCCCTAATAAACTGGAGCCTTGTTTGTTAAATAAGTAGGGATGGCGACATGTAACAGCTGAGGCTGTATGTCACCCCCTCCACCCCACCTGCCGCCCACACCCACCTCTGCTTTCCAGATTTGAGAAAAACACCCCCACATTCTTTCTCTGAGTCATGTTCTTCTTTTATAGGGATGAATAGCATAGGCATGCAAAGTCAACCAAGATGAGGCTCATAAAGATTATATGGTTAACCTACACATGAACATCATGAAATTACATTTTCAACAAAATGTGCAGGGCTCTAGATCAAATTGTTAATTTTTCCATTTGACTGTTCCTTTCTTGGAATCGTTGACTCAAATACAGGAACATAGCCCAGCTTACAAAGGTGAAGATCATGAAAAAAGGTGGCAAATGGGAAAAGCTCCATATTCCTCGCAGGTAAATGATTTACTTCTTTCCATTTTTGCACGTTTGAAGTGGGGAATGAGTTCAGCCTCCACTCTCGCAGCCACAAACACTTTGCGCTCATATTATTCTTGTAATTACTCTAAAGTGATCGTTCTTCACTTACAAATATAGCTCAACTTAAATAATCTTGATGTTCTTTTTAATGAATAAACCACAACCTTGTACATCTTATGGTGGAATGGACTTTAAGGTATGAAATTTTCTTCGATATCTGTGGTTTTGAAATCCATTACGAAGATAGCACCGTTACATTTTCCATCTATTTTGTATTGAATGTAGTTCATAGAAGAGATTTAACAGCATGATGATGACTTTTTCTTATCATATCATGCTGCTTGTAGGCATAAAAATGCTCTTCAATCATTTTTCTGTTAACTGGTTCATTTTGCTGTGTACCCAATTTCCAGCATTAGGTCAATTGTTTGTCTTAACTTGCCTAGCTTTTCTGGAGGTTTGAATCCTTGGGGAACTCCAAGTACAGGGAAACAGAGAGAGGTGAGTTTATTTACCTGATCAAGTTTGGTACATTTTATTTTCCTTTGATATAGAGGGGATTTGACTGGAATTGTAGTTAAAAATTGCTTTTGTTTTCATTATTTCTTATATTTAGTTTTTGATTTTATAGAGGGATTTAACTTCACCATATGTCGATGATGGCCTTCTTGAGATTGTGGGTTTTAAAAATGCTTGGCATGGACTTGTTCTGCTCTCTCCAAAAGGACATGGGACTCGTCTTGCACAAGTAAGTAACATATGTATTATTTCTTAAATGACCAAGCCGCTAGTAAACATACACATGAAAAATGGACTTAGAAAAATAGATGATGATAAAAATAGATGAACTTCGCTCCGCTTAGAAGAAAAAAAGTATCTACTACTGCTCCTGAGTTTAAATCAATGATCATACCCAAATCAAAGATTTACACTATTGATCATGATTTATATCACTAAAAATGCATAAAAATCAAAAATTGCTGATGCTCTTTTAACCTATGCATCAACTAGACACAAATATCATCAGCCAAAATAATATGATACAATGTTTTACTATGATCTAACTGTTGAAATCTTTTGATTTTTCAATCATAAATGTTTTAACAAATATAGATCATGATCAAGAAGGTGGATTTTTAATTTAAATGCCGTATCATGTATCTTAAACCATACCTTTTTTTTGCTAACTTGATTCATTAGTTAGATATTACCAAAACACATGATTTTTGATTGTTAGATGCTTTTTGTGATGTGTATCATGATAATGGTGTATATGTGCAATTTGAGTGTTTTATTGATTTTGGATCTCGGAGGTGTAGGTACCGTCTTTTTTAAGTCACCCATCTTAAGTCTAGGCAGAACACATGCAGGAGTTAAATATATTCTCTACTCACATGTAGGCACATCGTATTCGATTCAAATTCCACAAAGGTGCAGTTGCCCATACATACATGAGAATTGATGGAGAGCCTTGGAAGCAGCCTCTGCCAAAGGATGGAAACAAGGTTGTAGTGGAAATCTCCCACCGTGGACAAGTCAAGATGCTTGCAACCCAGAACTGCATAGCTAAATGCATCCATGATGCCCCAGGACCCTCATCATTCACTCATCATGATAAAGAAGCGAGCAATGAAGACTCGGATGACAGCAAGTCTGAGGAGAGGAAGAAGTTTGGTGCGGCAGACACATTCAAATATCCAAACATTGACGGTACTCGTGTTAGTTGACTCGTCTTTAAGGCTGTCCCAAGTTTTGCTGTACAAGTATTGGCTAATAAAAAAAAAACAGCACAAGCTTTTCATAACTGGTTTAACGGTTTCTGAGTTAGAGAAGAATTGGGTCCAATTGCCGGGCACATCACAAAATAGCCTTCTACTGCATCTTCAACTAGGCTCATGGGATCGAACATGATGGTTGCTTGAAGTCATGCAGCTGAAAATATGCAATACTTGGATGGTCGCTGCAGTTTCTGCTGGAATAGCCAATCCCTGCTGTTTTAGTTCAGGATGCATCCTCCACCTTAACTACAAAAGACAGCATTTGTACGAACCCTGGAAGAGGGCTCTCCCATCTTTCAATGGTCGTCCAGTAGTAGTAACTGTTTAGTATGCTGATTATATGCTGATAAAGCTCTTTGCTCAGCTTCACCCCAGGTTTCAATAAGCACCATCCAGATAATTCTGTCTTGCTTTTTTGGGCACGATAAATTCACGAATCAAGACTCTACCTAAGAAAATTTTTGCCACCAGAGTCGTTTTTAATCACCACAACGTCCAGATCGCAGCAGAGGTGATCAAACTACTGCGTTTACATGCTTCATAAAAAACTATCCATTAGTGGAACTCTTAAGAGTGGCTGTAGAAATAGCCATTAATCTTTTTCATGCCACGTATGCCTGCAACTTCGCGTACATGTGGCCCACCTTTTAAAAGCTTAGAACTACAGGAAATATGAAACGGTTAATGTAGCAAAAGAAGAAAAAATTGCATTACTTTGGAGAAAATTGATCCACATGCCATTTGCATATTGCAAGTCATAAAGCCAGCAAAATGACGCCACATACAGATATGAAACAATAGTAGGAGCATGGAGCAGCTGAATAAATAAATATGACGCATTGGATCCTCAGACTCCAAAATAATACACAGTAAGCGAGAAAAATATCCAGATATATGTCACAAGTAACTGAAGGTTCCACCTTGCTCCAGTGGAGGTAAAAAGAAAAGCAAGCTGAAGCTTCACCAAGCAAAGCTTTTGAACAGGTCAAAACATTGACTCGAATTTATTGCCTTGCATAATGAGAATCTCCCGTGCATTTGGTAATGGCCTCATTAGCCTTCTGAGATTCTATCCTCTCCTCTCTTTTCTTCTTTTCTCTGCAGAATTTATATTATATCAAGAAAAAATTAGCTACTTTAAGGAGGAGCTTTCATAAAATTAAGCCACAGCTCTAGTATTTAATTCAAACAAGTAGATGAGTTAATAGTGAGTTAAAAATAGGTTCCCCAATCATCATTTGATCTAAAGCTAAGGGGAGATGCATGTAAATTCAATAAACTACATGAATATAATCGGAGGATTACATCAGCATATTGCTTGCCACTGCTTGAATTGCAATATCAGGTTTGCAAATAGGCACATTGGGCTTTGGTATCCAAGCATTGTGCTCTTAACATTCAGTATCAAAAAACATATGTGCAAGTGAACAAGCAATTATAGCATCTCTTGCAAAACAAACTAAATAAATGAAACAAAAGAACTTTGCAATACATGCGTTAGGTAAAATTGAACAAACTTAGCATGATGTTGATTGCTTTATGCATGTTAATCTAATGTGGCAAAACAAACTGCAAGATTTTCTTTTGGGACAAAAAAAATTACCTATCAACATATTCCTTTAGAAGCTCCTTGGCCTGAACCAATTTTGAAAGAAGATTGCGGTACACATCAAGGTCTCTATCAACACTTCGTTTGTTTATGTTTAAGGCAGCACAAAGCTGTCAAACAGAAAGAACCAAGTCAGTATGGACCTACTGGGAGAAACCGGATTTTCATGAAACATCGGACTATATGCTAAGCATTTTTCTATCATTTGTACAAGCATAAATACCAGCTACTTAAACTAAATGAACCGAACCTATATTTCTCACATGAATCTAAATCCTTAATAATGATCTACATTAAAAATAAAATAGAATTCAGCAAATAGAATAAGCATGGCTGAGCCGAACCTGACATACCAAACAAAGTGCTATTTATGAAAAATGCAATTATTTAGGCAGAAGCTTGTAGGTCAAAATGCAAGAAAGAAATGCTTTTTTTAGAAAAAATAAAAGAAGGGAGAAAATTGTAGATTTCAGCTAGAATTCACAAAGGTTGGCAAGTGCAATATCCACCTAGAGATCCAGCGACCGAACCAAGTGCTGGAGAAGCGATGAATAGAAGTGACTTGAGGCTCCAAGAAGAGTTACTGTGAATTATAATTTATAATATGTTCTTAAAAATACAAGAGTGGTAGCATAAATACAAAGTTCAAGGCAAAAATGTAAAACCGAATTCTAGCAAATTTTTGAAATATTAGTTCAATATTAACTTATCTGACTATGCAACATAGGTAAGTTAAAAAATTTTGGTTCATTATTCTTTAGGCCTTACATGTAGGGGTGCAAACAAGCTGAGCCGAGAGTGAGTATCAGGCTGCTCGGTTCAGCTCAGTATATTAGAAGAGCAGTTCAAGCTTGGTTTGCACTTGGGCTAAGCTTTGGATGAACTGTTCAAGTTTCGCTCAGCTAAGCACTGAGCCAAGTTTTCATCAAACTAAGCCAAGATTTTCTATGCTTTTCGAACTGAGCGCTGTTCAGGCTTGGCTCATCATGGAGATGAGCTCCAAAAGATGTTTTGAGTTTGGCTTGTTTTTCAGCAGAGCTAAATTTGAATGAGCAAATATTGAGCTGAGCCTGAGCTGCTTATGAGCAGCTAGGTTTGTTTGCATCCTATTTGCATGTGCGACTTCTGTTTCAACAACATTTTCCTGTAACTAGACAAATCTTTGATATAAAAGAAAGTAGACCACTTACTCAAAAGAAAAGAGAAGAAAAGAAAGTAGACCTCAAAAAGACCATATTGGAATAAATTTTCTTCATAGCAGGTAAACTATGAGCTTGGCAAAATTACGGATCAACATAAAGACTATTGAGCAACATATATGAAAGCCACTGCAGACAGGTTGTCCTAAGAGTCCAGGGATATGTGCTAGTGTTCACCACGCTGGCTAATAACCATGTGTATCAGCTTGTATAGATGTATATTAAAGGTAAATTCTGAGCTTGGCAAAAAGGTTGGGATATCACGCTTTTTTTTAATACTTTTCTCAAAAACTGAGCTTGAATCCTAACCATTCAATCCCACTCATTCACCTACCGATGCCCTTATATCCTTGTACTTCCCATTAATTACGGCACCACTCACATACAATGGGAAGCATGGTAGAAAAGTTCATATTAAAGCAATGCAGATGGATACAAGAAACATAATAATATAGCCTAGCACCTAATTTTTCCATTTTAAGCTTAGGCTCACCATCTTTCACGGCCTTTTCTCTATTCAAGATTATTTGGAATTCATGTCCCTCATTTTTTCCCCCTTTTTTTATAGAGGATTTGAGCATCAATCTACAAATTGGACATGGTAATAGTGAAAGTCATTCCACATTATAATGCATTATACATAAAATTTCCAAGGTACTGTCAGTATGTGATTTTCTTACTGTATTTACATTATGTTTAAATCACCTAAAATATGTTGTTATTATCTTAACAATGGTTATATGCTCCTGTATAGATCTTTCATGAATTTAAGGCTTGCATGTCTTTATTAACGTCATAATATAACCGTGTAATGTTAGCTTGTTGATAAATATTTGTACGCACCAATCGCCATTTTAAAAAGCTGCCAATTGGGCCACATAGGCTTAGAGATCCTTTGACAATGGAGCTTAGAACCCAACCACATAGGCAGAAAATAAATTTGACCACCTAACTAGTCGGTGCCTAAGCACCTGACCTAGGCCCGTGCAAGATAGGGGAATTTGGTTTTGACTATACTCCCAGGCCTAGGTATTAAGCATGCAAGGCAGACATATTAGAACCTCCCATTATTGGTGCTCAAACTCCTCAGTTACAACCTACCAATTTTCCTAATTCTTGATAAGTTCTTTATTTATAGTTTTGTACACATAACTTGTTGTTTGGTAGATTTGCTTGTTGGATTAGCTCATCCATTAACATGTCATGCTATGCTGAAGTGTATCCTTAATTCAGGTAAAAATAAAGGGTTTTGCTATGATACTCTTTCAAGCAGTAAAGAATATTTTGGTCATTTAATGCTAACCTCATTCTAGAGATAGTGACGAGCTATAAACTTACAAATCTTAAACCCACTTTCATGTGGAAGGGATCGTCTCTCTACCAATTACTCTCATTCCCATAATCACTTACTCTCTTGTATCATCGACTCCATTCCACCAATTATTTTCCTCTCTCCTTGTTGATGGATCTTACGAAATCCATCTTCCCCGCTGGTGATGTGGCATGCTCCCTCTCTATCACAACTGCCGCCGAATAGTGGCGGCAATAGCATCAAACTTGATGAACATGATCGCAGAGAAAGAAATGGTGAGACAACCCATAAAGTTTGATTTTTTTTTTTTTTCCCACACCAGTCATGCATATAACCCATTAGAACCAGTTACGAATGATACATTAACATCTCTTAAAATGAAATCGAATGGCTAATATTTTTAATATTTAAAAAATCAGAGTATCATAGCAAAACTCAATAATAAAATAATGAAATTGCTAAAAAATTAGGTCAAACAGAAAATCTGGTAGAAAAATATTCCATGGTTGCTGATCCAAGAATAAATAAAATAATGCTAGCTAAATTATTAGTTATAAGACAGCCAATCTATAAGCAACAACTATATCTAAAATAACAGTTTAGTAAGGGAAGGAAATATGCATGCTATTGATCAACATTAAGATAACCCAAGATGACCAATGAAATACAGAAGACACAAGTATAATGTATATGTCAGCAAATATGATGAAAAAAAGTTACCACCTTCTCTAAGATTGTTGGTTCTGTTGCATTTGCCAGCTCAAGTAGACGAAACAGCCCAATGGCAAAGAATCGGCTATAGCTGAAACTTCCCTTACCCTGAGCCCGTTCAGAAATATTTTTCAGAATATCCTCAACCTCTCCTTCTCTCAAAGAAAAATCTACTAACGTATTAGCATTTTGAGCACGAGCCCACTCTTCAAGTTTTTGCGCATCACACCTGCAATGAACAAACATAGCAAGCCTAAATTATACGAATCATTGAACAATGGAGGCCATAGTTGAAGACTTCAAGCATAATGAACATCATAATTACAAATACTGTCTAGGAGAAATGAACAAAGACTAATGTGACAGTACTTGTGGATTATCTAAAGATCTTCTCGAGTAATAGCAATGATTACTGGAAGAAATGAAACACATGATCATGAAAAAACACCTCAAAAATTCCAGAAATGAGTTGCTTGACAATCGAACTTCAAAATTTAAACTGTAGCAACAAAATGATCATGAAAAAACACCTCAACAATATTCTTCACAGTAACTACCTCCTGATGATAAACTGTAGCAGCAACAAAATGCCAGAAACCACCAATCTATATGCTAATTTACAAAAACATAAGGATTCGGATGGCAGGCCCACTGCTTATGCATGGAGCAAGTTAATTCAACTCCAATGCTGAAAGCAAAAGAATAAAACATGATCTATCAGTTTGCAAAAATTCCAATCATCAACTTATTGGCTGTCTACTGTTGAAGGAAGAATAGAATCAGACCAGTAATTTCAGTGTTATCAGCTTCATGCCAATACCCTGTCTAAAAAACTAACGGCAAGCATATTTAAGTTAAATTTACAAAAACATAAATATTCAGATGGTAGGACCAGTGTTCATGCAGGGAACAAAGGTGATCCAACTCAAGTCCTGAAAACAAATAAATATTACATGTAATCAACAATTTGCAAATAATGCAAATGCAATGAACTTCATGGTTTACAGGTCATCAACTTATTGGCTGTCTAACGTAATTCAAGGGCAAGATCGGATCAGATAAGTGATTACAGTGTTACTAGATTCATGCCAAAGTCCTCATTAAAAACTGAGCAATAATATTAAGTGATTACAGTGTTACTAGATTCATGCCTAAGTCCTCATTAAAAACTGAGCAATAATATTATAGAAAGATAACTTTGCTGGAAATCTTCATAAGAATCATATGATAGCGGCAAACTTCAACATAAAAAAAAAGAAAAAGAAAAAGAAAACACATACTACAATCATGTACTAAAAATACAATATGTTTGTATCACCTGCTTACTATAATCCATGATATGTTTCAAGCCTTGTCCCACAAGCTATTTGTAAGTAGAATGCAACATGCAATGCATGTGGCTAGTGGAAAGAAGAATGATTGGAATGCAAGGCCATAGAGAATCACAAATGCTTGTGACACAAAGCCTGACCATCTCCCAGGTGGCCCCATTGTAGAGTCACAAACATAAGCAAAAGAGTTGGGGGTCAAAATCCCCAGTATAAAATATTTAAAAAGAAAAAGGGAAAAAAAAAAAAGGATGAATCAAACTTCCTAAATTTAGCAAGAAGGTTCTTAAGCTGAACTCGTATACATTGTTGGACAATACAAATTATAGGGCTTTATAGAGAGATCAGTCCACCTGGTATCACACTAGCAGCTCTTGACCAAATCAATATGGTACATTTATCAACAAGGCATCTTGTGACTGGACCACAGGCAAGAGTGTGATTGGATTAACAATCTGACCATGAACTTAGCATATAACACCTATTACTTTTTTAATTTCACAAAAATGACTGATTGTGATGAAATTTCATATAATACTCATCAGCAAGATGGCTGATTCAGCAGCTGTGCTGTTCATTGGTGGTAATTTCAGGCTGCAGAAAGGTAAGGTAAAAATTCACAAAGTACATTGGATTAAATATTATGAACATAACCAGAATTATGTATTGTTCTCGCTGTCCAAGAATAAAACCTAGAATTGCATAGCTATAGTATAACTGAGCTTGCAGAAGCCTACGAAGGTATACCTGTACTGTTCAGGATCCTCCTTTAAGGCCTGGATATATGCTCTGAAGATGGCTTCTCGATCTTCATTGCTAGGATATCCTTCCATCAGCTGCTCAAAAACGGTAACAAAGCCAAGTGCAAAGACAGCATCATATTGATAAGTTCTTTTGTACCTCATCAGATGTTGCTGCACAAGGAGTTCTTGCAACACAGCATTGTAAATGCTCGGAATTGGCTGTTTGTATGATTTGAGAAAATTTGACTTTGTTTCTGATACTGTGGGTGGCACATCTGGAAATTAAAGGGAAAAAAAGGAAAGACCAGATAATGAAAATTCAACCAGCTGCATAAGAACAACACAAGAACTCAATAATGAAAGAGAAAAAAGTATATGTCAAAGACTATGTTAATGAATCTTTTAAACAACCAAATTTTGTTCATTTTTCAAGAATCATGCTATTGCATAGTCTGTGACTCAACTGTATTTTTTGGAACCCTTTTACAGAACTTCAGACTTTGATTATTTTAAAGAAGTTTCTAAATTTATTTAGCTTATCACCATCACAAGCTACCAAAAATGTGCACAAGGACACTATTCATTGACCGCCTCCAAGGAGAGTCTGAACTTGCCTTACATGGGTAGGAAACAAGAGTTTGAAGTGAAATGCTTGACTAGGCCAATTTATGATCAAATGACTGAGCATTCTATTAAGTTTCAAGGGCACTCGAGAGTAGGGACTCTCGGTACGAGTATGTGCATCACCAAGCTCAAGTGCAAAGCCATTCTTTTGGCAACTTAAATTACCAAGCTTGAGTCTAAAGCAACCCTATCACAATTTACAATGAGTACAAGAATGCAGAAAGGAGACAATTATAGGGAGGGCTTTGTTATCCTCTGATATGAGCCAGAAAAAACAACATATACGCAATGTGGTTTGGAAATTAAAATTTTTGAGTTCTATATTTCCGACACTTTCTTACACTTGGATATTATATGCAATAGCACAATACTGCTCAGGAAATGGATTGCCATGCTAAAACTAGCCAGAGGTGTTGGCTCTTTGGAATAACACCATATCTATTGTCTTGTCAAAGGATACCTTAAAGCATGCTGCATATACAATTATTTTAATAAAAAAGAATTTTACTGAAAAATTCAACTCATGCCCCACTAAGTCTAGAGTGGTGTTCTGATAATCACACAGAGTTTTACACGCATCAACTAAATGGATTGCACTAAAAAATCAAAAAAGAAAAAGAAAAAGAAAAAGATCCATGGGAATGCTGTAATGATAAGTTTTTCGAGGTTGAAGTGTCAAACACTTTGGGGCACTCGAAAGCAATGACTCTAATGCATTGCTTCTAAGCTAAAGAAAATAAGGCCACATAATCTATGAAGATTGTAGCTACATTTAGCATAACGTTGAAATGCCTATTTGAAGTGCTTTGTATCTCTTACTTGCATCATTCTTATATTTATTTTAATGATAAGGTGCCTGTAGCTCTGTACCATATCTAAGACTCATATAAGTCTGCATAAAGCAATATCATGCACTTAAATTTACTGAAATATTGTGACACAAGCTGGTGTCCTAATTTTCCATTCTAACACTATGCCCAACCATTCAAAATGGCTTTTAGAATTTGTGTTTCCAGACGATATAACTATTAAGAGACTAAAAAAGAAAAGAAAAGACCTGCACTTCAGTAGTAGACCAAAGCCATAAGCCCATAATACACAAGCCTTCTATAAGCTTCTCATGCTACTAGCACAACAATTCAATGTGGACTGCATGGGCAAGTATAGGCAAGGGCAACGCAGCCAAGTAAGCATGCAGCAGGAGTTCAATTTCTCAAGGACAAGTTCACCAAGCCAGGGTTCATCATTGACACAGGTTCAATTCATGTGCAACTCGGCCCTTGGCCCAAGGCTGAGCGCAGCTTGACAAGCAGGGGCATTACGGAGTGCGCCTCTATAATATGAAAAGTGCATCGTCTATCAACCTAGTGGCCAAAACACTTCCCGACTTGCAGCTTAAATGCAATGCCAATGTGTCCTCTTTTTTCTTTGCGTAGAAATTCTGTCACGCCCCAGACCCAATGGTGGATTCAGAAGGTAACAACCCGCCGCATACTAGACATGCAAGGCATCTAATAACAGAAGCGCAAAGGTCAATCAACTAATATGTCATTAAAAAGTATCAACATTCTTATTACAAATTCCAAATAAACCGATATCCAAGATACGAAAAAAAAAAAACATAAATTCTATCTAGGCTAGGCTGGCAAGAGCTTTAATCTACCCATATCCCTCTTCATTTTCTTGGTTCTAAAAAATATCAACAAAAGTTTAATAAGTTCACACTCAATAAGTAAACCTAATATAAAACATATCATATAACTTCGAGAATATAGCATGTCATGGTTTTCTTACTTTCATATGTCGAAACTTTCATGTCATCTTATTATCTGATGTTACTTATATTCTTGAAATATTGTTGAAATCATATTCCATTTTATGTCTCGAAAAATTTCAGTTTCAAGTCATCACAGTCATAAATCACTCATTTCATGTCATTAGTCATGTTTCGCTTGTTTCATGTTATTAGTATTTATATGTCATCTTGTTACAAATACGCCACTATCTCAAGCTACGATCACATATATCCCTGTGATAGGGCCAGTGCACCACATTTAACGGAGTGTATCCTCTACATATATCCACTGTGGAGGTGAGTCTCGGTATCGTGTCATCAAGTCATATCATAGTAAACCGTGGGTTGCATATTTTATCTTTCAGAATCTTTCTCGTTTCTTATCCAAATGTTATTCATATATTCTTTAGACTAACTTACATAAATGAACATTCATATTATATTGGCTATGCGAATAATAATAATATCAAATGTTATTATTACCAAGGTGAATATAACATAACTACTTATTTTACATAAGCAATATTAATTTATAATTAATTTCATTATTATCACGTATACTATTATTATTACTATTGTTATCATCATTTACTCATTTATTACTTTTATTATTTATTTATTTATTTATTTTATAAATTATGCATAATTTATCTAAAATCTATAAATAATAGCATCAAGTTATCAAATGAATATATTGAAGTATCAGAATTCTATGTGCATAATAATATCAAATAATCGATAATATTTAAACATATGTAGACATTTATTCAAAAATAGCATAATCTAATAATTTACCGAAATCACTAATGATAAATGTCTTACTTACCTTCTATTGCTAATCCACAAGTCCAAATCAATTATTTAGGCTTTTAACACCTACAACATAATATTTGAATTTTTAATTTCTAAAAATCATGATGCCAAAATAAATCCTATCATTCTACCAAGTCTAATTCTAAACCCAACTTGGAGCTTGATTATCTCAACATATATAAGCCCAAATAGGGAAACAAAATTTTTTTCACAAATTAGAACTATCCCACATTCAAACTTATATTCCAACACATTAGGTCATGACAAATTTAGGCTCCAAAAATTAGGTCCCAGTGCAAGGCCCTTTTCTTTTTCTTTTTCTTCCTCTTTTTCCCTGATTCCTCTTTCCCTATTTCTTCCCCCCTAGCCTCATCTCCAGCAATTATCACCGGTCTAACGGGATAAGATTGTAGGGGCGATACTCGATGAGGTTAGATCTCACTGATCTCATCACGGGAGGGGAAAGTATTCACCAACCATCTGAAATTTTAATCCCTAATGAAATTTCAAGATAAACCTCTTCCTAACCGGTTCTTGGATCTAAGAAAATTGCAAAAGAGTTGGAAACTTTGAGATTACCTGATGTTTTGGTGCCTAATCACGCGTGGTTGATTAGCTTGGACGAAGAAGAGGAACTTGTTCTTCCTCCACCCCTTCGGTGAACTCCCGTCCAAACTTCTCCCGCAGCCACGCTCGCTCCTTCCGTCCGTAAGTTCTTCAGATCTCACGTACACTCTATTGACGGCCATGGTCCCATCGATGAGCTTATAAAGAGGAGGGTTAGGGTTTGGCCTACCTTACGCCGCGCTTGTGAGGGGCTCTGTTTCCTTCCCGGCTTCGGTTTCCTGAATGGTGGGCAGAGGAGGTGGCGAGACATCCTCCCCCGGCTTACGAAGATGGTAACACCGCAATGATCGCGGGCGTTACAAATTCCATCGCTTTCAGCAGCCATGAATTGGCTGTTGTTCTTGAACAGCGAGATTCTATATACTGTTCTATAACTGAAGAAAAATTTTACGAAGCTTCAGCTTGAGTAGATTCTAGAAAGGGAGATTTTCTTCTTTTCTCGACTATTTCTCTATCACCTTATTTCGTCGGAAGAAGAGATCAATTAACTTGCCCGGAACCCTTGATCTTTTGAACAGTAATCGAACCCTATGCTGAGATGTCAAAATACCAAACCCTTTCCAACCGAACGTCAGGAACGTAATTTACCGACTCAAACACTGAAACGATTCCGGGGAAAAAATTCCACGCGAAATGCTTGGCATATAAAGATAACAATCTCAGCTAAACTTCAAAGAAAACACACCCAATTCGAAGAATACTAATTAACCCAGGATATCAGAAAGATTTCAACTAAAAAAACAAAATTAACAGACACGCCAACATAGTTTTTCAAAATGCAACCAATAACCCATAAAAATCGATAGAAAAATCTCCAACCGCTGCTACTACCTACTTAATCCTCAAATAAACAAACAAATTCTAAGAATAAAGTAGAAAAAGCTCACCGCTTGAGGTGGCCACGCACCGGACCACCATTTGAGAGCTCAGCTTAGGGGGTCTGAATCGAACGCCCCCGAAAGGGGGAGCGGCGAAGGATCCGGAGGCGGAAGTCGTCGGTCTCCTCTCCGAAGGGGCCTGCCGCAGCGAGGCGAACGAGACGGAAGAGATGGCTGCCATCAGGGTTAGGGTTTCTTTTTCTCGGAAGAGTTCGGGAGAGTTCTAGTGTCCGCTATGCCTCGCTGTCGTCGTCGCGGGTGACGGGAAAGAGGAACCCCGCAGAAATCGCATTTCGAGAGGGAAAGGGGGAAAGAGGGGAAGAGGAGAGTAGAGGTCAGAAAGTGATATCTTATCCGGAATACCAGGAAAGTGCTTCAACCAGTAGTTTGCGGACATGTGCCCGCTACTTCTCCGACGCCTCACGGGGACCATCATTTTTATTTATTTATTTTTCTAAGTTAAATTTTTGCGGTGAGAACGGATCGGGAAGAATTGAAGAAAAGAAAGAAAAAGACGAAAATAAGACCGAAAATTTGAATTTATGTCACGACCATCATTTTTATTTATTTATTTTTCTCAAGTTAAATTTTTGCGGTGAGAACGGGTTGGGAAGAACTGAAGAAAAAAAAAAGAAAAAGAGGAAAATAAGACCGAAAACTTTGAATTTATGTCACGACCATCATTTTTATTTATTTATTTTTCTCAAGTTAAATTTTTCAAGTGAGAACGGGTTGGGAAGAATTGAAGAAAAAAAAGGAAAATAAGACCGAAAACTTTGAATTTATGTCACGGGGCGGCGTCAAGGTTGCCACCGGTGAACAACTTTTACCAAGATGCTGATTTATTTTGGTCAATATAAAAGGGTGGAATCGTTTCTAAAATAATTGAATGTATATATATATATATATATATATATATATATATATATATATATATATGTATGTATGTATGTATGTATGAATGGCTGCTGGGATGCATGTATATTTATTTGTATGTATGTATGCACGAAGAAAACTAGTATACCTTACTTTAAGTTTTTTCTATCCAAAATCAATGATGAAAATTATTAAAGCAGTTGTATAAAATGCATAGAGCATAAAATTTTTTATTTTACATGTCTTCAACCTATGCATATAAAAAATAATCATAAAATGAATAGTAACAATAACTAATGAGCTAGATTATTTTATATATTATATAGTTTGTAAATATAATTATTAATAATGATTTGAATATTGTAAATATGTAAATGAAATTTTATTTGAGTTGGATGCTTTGATGCTGTGGGTCAAATGAAGGCATAGTATTATATAATTAAAATTATACCATTTTTTATTGATTTGATATATATGTAAAAGATTTTAACTATGTGATTTTTTGTTTCTAAATATTTTATGCACTGTTAACCTATAATTAATTGTATCAATTTTTGTTCTAAAAGATGTATTATTAATTTCACTAAAAAGTATTTGCTATTGAATACACTCAAGGATATTCTAGCTTAACTTTTTTTTATATATGTGAGTGTGTGTATATGCCTATAAATATGTATTTATATATGTATATATATATATATATATGTATATAATAATAATAATAATAATAATATAATAGTAAAAAAAAGTGCAGAACAAAGAAAAATAATTACTATTCTACATACAAAGTGACTTGAGTTACTGTAGCTATAAAAGTCATGCAACTTCAATCATTATTTTAATTATAGTAGTTAGTTTTAGTAATAATGTAACAATCAAAGACACCATTCAAATAGCTTATCCATATTATTTACAATTGTAAACCTATATAAGTATTTTTAAAGAAAAAAACTAGTTAAGAAAATGATATTTTGATTCTTGGGTTTGTATATATATCCAAGTTTTGGTGCATAACTAGGATTTAGGTATGGATCCTCTAATTAATTCCAATCTAGTCTTAAACACTATGATTGATTCTATTGCGATATTGTGGTGTTCCCATGAGCCATGTATTACATCCGTTTTGATATCATTTGCGATGATGTTGGATCTTATCCAAAAGATCAATAAAAATTGAATTAATTAAAATTTTTATCCTGTATAAATATTCAAAACCTTCTTTATAGATAACTAATATGAAACTAAATATATAACAATATAATTCTTCACAATTAATGATGAACACAAGTATGCATTAGGGCAACAAGTGATAAGATTTAAAATCCATGCTAAGTTTCAAAGTAGATGTCTTGGATTGCCGGGATCCACATTGGTTCAATGGCAAGAGATTATCGGAAATAATTTCGCCAAATGTAAATAATTTCATCAAATGATGATGACATTTTAGAACAATTCAATCACTTTCAAGAAAGAAATCACCGAAATTTGAAACAAGAAAACAATTTTTTTTTTCTCAAAAATAATGTAAACCGAGCAATCGATAAAGCGGAGGCGACCACGTGATCATCACAGGGGAAGAGCCCGTTATTAAACAAAAAGAACGGTTCATTACACTTTGTCAAAGTTTTGACGGCATCCGATGGGCCGGGCCGGCCTTCTACATATCACAACAGAACATCACCCATGGGCCGGGCCCTCTGGCCCATATTTAACCTCTGATTCTTTTATCATGCCAGAACAGCGGATAGCGTAGCCTTGTGACTGGCAAGCAATCGTGATCGTTAACTCGCAACGTTTCATCCCACAGGAATCTGAGGTATCGCCAGTCCGCCAACCTCACAAACGCCTTTAAAGGCGCGACATTTATGCCCACGTGGCACACAATCAGATGCGGTGTGCCGCACCGCTACATCGAGCCGCACAGCTCTCATCCGCTTTGGATGTGGCCAGTGCGAAGGCCAGATTTTTTCTTAAAAAAAATCCAAAATCTAGACCCTTCCGTTCCGGCAACAGACACGCGTCATCCATCGCCGCCCCATTTCCCGTGCCCTTCGTCGCCGGTCTTAGCCGGTGGTTTGCGTCCCAAGCCAATACCCTCTTCTTCCCCCTTTATAAACCCTTCCTCCCCTTTCTTTCTTACCTTTTTGCATCCCTATTTCCGAGCATCAGGGAGTTCGATTTCCTGCTTGCCCTCGTAAGTGCTCTTCCGGGAAGCGTTCTTCTGAAACCGGTTTCCGGTCGCCGAGGTTGGATCGAGCTGGTGGAGAGGAGCTGAGATGAGAATATGAGGTCGTTCACGGGATTCACGGAGCAGGCCGCCAAGTCGATTAAAGACGCCGCCGCGGCCACCTCTAACTCCAAGCGGGTGATGCGACTCTCCGGCGCACTGGACGCTTCCAATCTCAAGTCTGGGGTCACCTCCAGTGAGGATAAGCGAAAGCGGGCGGAGGAGTCGCTGCGCACCGTGATGTACTTGAGCTGCTGGGGACCTGGCTGATTGAGATCTCTATTACAACAGGAGAAGAGAGAGAAGTCCCTTTGGTTGGCTGCTTAGATGTATCTAGGAGTGGTTTTCTAAGCTTATTAGGAGGTATATGTTACTTTTGTATAGAAACTTGGATTTGAGGAGATTTATGTTGCCTATGGATCGAGTCCTTCCGTCGTGTACTATTAACTGCATCAAAGATGGATGCTGCCTGTAATTGATGATACCAAGGAGTTAGGTTGTGAATTTGTAATGGAGTTAACTGGTGTAGTTACATCCCGAAAGTTACAGAGGTGTAAAATATGCAGCTAAATGACTGTATAAAGGGGACTTTATTGAATAAAATGGCTTATAGGCTCTATACCAGAACAAAAAATTCTTGTTAATATTGATTTTTACCTCCTCCTCTTGTCCCATGTCCTCTCTTTGATCACCTCTCTCTCGACTCTGCCGAGAGAGAACAAGAGATTTATATTGGATGCATTGGATATATGCAATTAGGTTTGAGTGAATTCCAGTTGCAAGAGGTGATTCTTTTTAGGTTGACTCAAATTCCTTTTATAATATTTGAAGTTTTTTATAATATTTTATCTTATGGTCAGATTGATCATTCAAAATATCTTTACGATGAGTTCAAGCCACACAGCAAGGAGACTGATTGATAAGGTAATTAATATCTTTTAATAATAAAATTAAATATAATTTTAATTCTAATTTTATGTAACTATAAATTTATTAGATCAAATATTGAAAGTATGGTTATGAATAAAATAAATGTTATCATATATAATTCCAACTACATATATTTTCTAACTATAGGTATCCAAATACTGTCATTACCTTTCATCTTATAAATATAGGAGAAGAGATTTAAAATATCATAATAAAAATAAAAAATTATATATATAGATAATAATTATAACTAATGGTAAGATTTGACGGAGATTATAGGTTTAAATTCTCACACACCCATCATTGTTATCTATATCAAAAAATATATATATATATATTTTAGATAACTTAATCTATTTAAGTTTTTGACAAATATTGTTCGATTGCAACTATATGCAAATATATCATATCATTTAATGATATATATTGGTGTAATTGCTTCAGCATTGAATTATTTGATGATTAGATATTTTTCTCATCAGATAAGCTAGCATTAGAATAAGAATTGATACATAAATTTCTTTTGACTAATGCATTGTTCAACTTATTTATTTTTATATAAAATATGCTTAGAAAGAGGTAAGCTTAAGAAAAGAGCTTGGTAGTGTCCCACCAGAGAGAGGTTGCGGGTTTGATTCTTGAATTTTTTTTTTTTGCTTTTTTTTTGCATGCATTAGACTTATGCAATTATTTTCTGAAGATTTTATTTTTTTTTCTCTACTTTTTAGTAAAAGAAAAACTGAGAGGGCTGGAGTCGATATTTCCTTTCAAATAGTGTGTGATTCACAACTGTGCATCCACGGTAGAGGCTCCAATAAGTCAATGACGATAACGATGAAAGATAAACGGGAAGCCCACAACAGCGCTATGATATTGAAACCCAATAATGGAGCCGGCGTGGTGCTTTCATTTGGGTCCCACATTCTGCTAGCTTGTTGATGGGATGTCTTCACCATGGCACCCTTCTTATCGCTTTTCCAAAGCCATTTTGGCACATCCACAGCTTCTGGATAATGAGACGCTTGTGGGCTTCAAAATACCAACTTTTCTTTTTACATATTTTATAAGCAATCGGAAAAACAACTTCAAACTTTTCACCGTGGAGATCCACGGCTCCAAGCGAGAGTTTTGCTCACAAAAGGCCTACCATCCGGTCTTAAGTTTCACTTCTTTTTAAGTTCAAAGATGTGATTTAATGCCCAAAAAATTAAATGAGATAGGAGGATTATAGAGAAGGCCTATCTTCTTTCTCTTTTTTTAAAAAAAATAAAAAAATAAAAATAAACCTTTCTTAATGACCTTGCCATTGGTATTTCTTTTACCTGGGCCTTACTTTGAAAAACAAAATATACAAATCTAAAATAATAAATTTTTAAATTTTGAATCATTTTTATAATATTTTAAGTTTAACTGCTAATTTAATTAACTATTATTCAATTAAATTCATGATCTTAAAACCTCTAATGTAAGTTGCTCATAATTTATTATAAATAGAATTATTGATGCTATAAAAATGACTTTATACCATTGTAAAATTATTTTTATCATTATTTTATAAGTAATTATTTTTTATATTCATTAATTTTTATACATTCATTATACATCTAAATTAGTTCTAATATTATTTATAATTTATTAAACTCAACTTATTTTTTAATTAATTTATTATTAAAATAAATTTATATATTTTTTAAAAATTTAAAAATAAATTAACTGATAACAACGAAACTTGCAATCCTTTCAAACTTTCCTATATTTTTCTATATTTCCTATATTTTGAGGCATCACGGTCGTTGCGTCTCGAGATGTTGATTTTATCTCAATCAATCCCTACCTGTGAGAAAAAGCCAAGAAATAAACAAACAATGGTAGCGCAATTGGTAATGGGTATGATAAAATATTACGTTATATATTTCAATGCCAGTTTAAAGATGCATTGCAGGGATGGCTCGGTTGGGAAAGAAGATTCGAAGGTTAGGTCTTTTTAACCGCACTCACCCTGCAAATTTAGCTAATTCTTTCTTTCATCAATATTTTATTTTTCAACCAAAATAGTTGAGAGAAAGGAGATAAAAACTTTTAAGCCAGAATGGAAGCCCAGCACCCCATAAGAGCTTTGAGCCCCTGGAAAAAGATTTCACCACCGATCGAAAGCCCTTTACAGATGAAAACCTTTACGTCTTTAGACGTCGATTCTTTTTAAAACAGTGAAACGACTGCAGTATCTGTAGGTCGCCGCTTCAGATTACTTGACACTCTCTTTTCCCCACCTTAAATTAATATACTTTCATCTCACATTTCAACAAACTTGTAAGAAAATCGCAGAGGCTTCGGTTTTTAATCTTCCAAAATTCCACCAAAAGGTAATTGGTAATTCCAAAGGGGTAAAAAGAAAAAAAAAAAGAAAAAAAATAGGGGAAAAAAGTCATAAAGCACGAAAGAGGGAGCTCATAAACAGAGGAGAATAAAAGATAGCTTTTTCTTTTTCTGCACAAGATATATGGTTACTCTCATATTTACAGCTCCAAAAATTCAGAAACGAGTGAACCAAATGGAGAGACGTAGGTCTATAAGGACCAGAACAAGCCTAGTTGGGTCCCCAACAGCTCAAGTACATGACTTTCCTCAAGGACTCCTCTGACTGCTTGGCTCTGTCATCCTCTCCCTTGTTTCTTCGATCAGTAATGGAAGAAGACATCCTCATAGCCTGAGAAAATGAGCCCATGTTGCTCTTGGCATGCTGGTGCAGAGACCTGAAAGCATGGTTCCATCTGCACAAACCCCCTTGATCCTTAAGGGCCTCCATTACCCCAACACTGGCAGCCACAACCCAAGAAGCCCTGCTCGCAGAAGCCATCACTGCTCTCTCTCTCTCTCTGGGTTGGTGAAATAAGATCTAATGATGCAGCGCTTCTCTTGAGTGATGGAAAGAGAGGAGAGAGGTGGCCAAAGGATTTATGGTGGAGAGTGGGAGAAAACCGTATGCGAGGTGCCGGTGGTTTTGGGGGCGCGGATCCCTAATACAAGGGGCTGTTTTGGTTTGTTTAATGGCCAGAAACTGGGGGATTTTAGGGTGGGCGGCGAGCACTAAAGCACTGGTGACGGGGGCCGCTGATGACGATGGCCGGCCACCTGCAGAGAAAAGAACAACAGATGACCTCGTCTGTTTTCGAAGTTGCCATTTCTGACCCAAATTTCCTGTACGCAAGCCCTCTGGCAGGCATCGAAACACCACGCTTGGTTGCCAATCATGATTTGACCCTCCTAGATTCTTTTTAATTTTGTAAGGTCCCTTCCGCAACCAATCTAATTATTCAACCTCTATATAGATATATTACATTTAAATTTACATTTAAATGTAATTAAATTTAAATTTTATTAATTTTTTTATTCTTAAATTCATATAATTTGTATCTCTTAATAATAAAAAATTAAAAAAAATAACTTTAAGATCCATATAAACTCAAAGGTAAGAAGATGATCGGAACGAAAAAAATAAAATAACTTTAAAATTTATATAAATTTAAAAATAGAATGATGATTAGATTTTAGATTTGGTTACATTAAAATGTAGTTAAGTTTAAATTCGATCATCTTCCTCACTCTTAAATTCACATAGCTCACAAATTCGAAAAGTGAAAAAATTATAAAAAATGAGATAGCTTCGAAATCTATATGAATTTAAGGATGAAAAAGATGATTAAATTTTGGAGTTGGCTATATTCAAATGTATCCGGGCCTATATATAGAAGTAGGCTTAACTATATTTGAATGTAGCCAAGTTTAGATCTGATCATTGCTTCTTCCTTAAATTCATACAGTTCATAAATCTCTAAAATAAAAAAATAAAAAAAAAGATGAGATGGTTGTGTAATCTGTATATATCCAATGATGGAAAAGATTATCGGATCCTGAGCTTGGCTACCTTCAAATATAACCAAGTTTATATTCGATTATTCTTTTCATTCTTAAAATCTATATAAATCATGAATCCTAAAAATAAAAAATATGAAAAAGATAAGGTGATTTTGAAAACTACGTGATTTAATAATGAAAAGAGTAACTAAATCAGTAGCTTAATTATATGTAAGGATATTTAAGTCAAACTCTCTTTCTTTATACATAGATATAGATAGAGCCACAGGGATTCTTTACCATACCATTAGGCTTACCCTTTGCTTAATTATTTTTTTTTTTACCCCTCTCTCTCTCTCTCTCTCTCTCTCTCTCTCTCTCTCTCTCTCTGCGCGCGTGTGACATGACAATAAAGGTGTGAGTCAAGTAATTTAAATTAGCTAGAGGGTGAGTTGGATTCAAGTTGATTCAACTTGGTTCATCACCCCTTAGTTGCTACAATCACAAATAAAAAGGGGCTGCCATAGAATTGCAAATGGGATGGTTTTTTTTTTTTTTTTTTCGAGCATGTTTTGGTTGGCACAATTTCAGCATAGATTCCACTAAGTTTCTCTAAACTTTGATAAAATAGTGATAAAGAGAAAAGAAGGACGATAAAGGACTTCAAGATCAGGAACTAGATCTAACCTAGTTTTCAGCCAAACTTTTGCACATCTAGAGATATTGAGTACACCTCGACCCCAGCATAGAATTCTTTTCAGATTGGATGCACCATTTCTTTTGAGTAAGTTACGACCTAGACACCAACTTATAATTCTTTCCACAGGGGTAGGGGCACGATTAAGAACTTATCAGGTACCAGCTAAGGGTACGAGACACTCGTTTGCATGGATGATTTGATATTAAAAATGCGGTAATTTTGGATATCATTCGTAATAAAGTTCGAAGTCAAAATGTACTTAACGGATTTGAGTTAGCATTAAAAACAACAAAAAAAAAAAAGATTAAAATCAGTTTGATCTATTAATCATGCTTCATAACAAAGCATATTTTAAATTGATCTATTAATTTAAAATTAATTCATAATTTATTTAATTATTAAAAAAATTAATTCCTATAGTATAACTTAAAAATTTAGATACAGCTTGTAATATCCTGAATCTGGAAGTCTTAAAATTTTATTTTAAACATATTTTTATTATTAGTTTAGTCTTCTGATGCTAATAATTTGAGAGAAATCTCGAAAAGATGTGAAAGTTGAAATTTGAAGTTATTTTGAGTTTTTCCATGATTCTTCCAAAAAGCTAATAAAGTCAGTTATTTGGGCTTGTAATTAAAGTTTTTATAATGATTTCAATGCCTACTTATTGTTTTTGATCCTTGAGAGAGGTTAGAATAAAAATTTTGAAGGTTAGAATGCTCTAAAATAACTTTTGGAAATTACTTTATATGGTTAGCTGGCTCTAAAGCCAGCTAACTTATAATTTTAAAGACGTTAGCTGGCTCTAGAGCTAGCTAAGGCATGATATAGGGACGTTAGCTCGCTCTAGAGCCAGCTAACGTATGATTTTTGGATGTTAGTCAGCTTTAGAGCCGACTAACGTAGGGTTTTGAACTGTTTTCTTGAAAGTAGTCGACTACTTAGTAAAAACTTTCTGTAAAACTGATCCGGGACAGTTTTTAGCCAAAGCCGACTACTGTAAAAAGTTTTTCTGTAAAAAGAGCTGGGAACCAATTTTATCCAAAATAGTCGACTATTTAATCGACTACTTAGAAAAATCTCTCTATAAAAGTGGTTTGGGACCAATTTTAGCCATCGTGTGGTCAACTACTGTGGAAAATTTCTCTGTGGAATTGGTATGAGACCAATTTTCCTCTTGTTAGTCGGCATTTTAGCCGACTACTGAATGAGACTAATTTTCCTCTTGTTAATCGGTATTTTAGCCGATTACTGAATAAAAATTAAGGACTTCCCAGGAGGTTCCTCTTGTTAGTCGGCATTTTAGCCGATTACTGAATGAGACTAATTTTTCTCTTGTTAATTGGTATTTTAGCCGATTACTGAATAAAAATTAAGGACTTCCCAGGAGGTCACCCATCGCTGGCATTTTAGCCAACTACTGAATAAAAATTAAGGACTTCCCAGGAGGTCACCCATCGCTCTCACCCAAGCACGCTTACCCAAGCACGCTTAACTTTGAGTTTTGGTGGATAAAAACCTTCTATAGAAATGGTTTGAGACCCATATCATTCTCATTAGCTAGTATCTATGCTGTCTAATAGGTAGGTAATCCCTGTCGTTCATTTGATAATGGAAATTGACTAGGCGCATAAGTGAAATTTGATAAAAAGTTATTTGAGAGTTTGATTAAGGGCAAAATGGAAAAAAGAAATTGAAGGGTAAAAATACTTGGCAGAGAGGAAGTCACGTGGACTTTAAAAAGCGTGACTTAAGAGTAGAGAGGGGCAAAATAAAAATTTTTAAAGGTATTAAAAACCTACTTTTCTTTCCTTAGCCCTTAAGCCACCGTAAGAAAAGAGAGAAAAGAGGAAGAAAAGAGAGAAAAATGAGAGGTTCAGCCAGCCGTGGGAAAGAAGAGAAGAAGAAAAAGAAAAGAAGAAGAGAAGAAGAGAAGGAAAGGAAGAAGGTTTGGTGGTTTAGCCCATCTTTGCTAAGGTAAGTCCAAACCTTTCTAAGCTAGAAAATGATGTTAAAATTTCATGATTTAGAAGTAAATGAAGTGATAGCATGAGTATGTTGTAAATCTTTGAATATGTTAGGGATGTAAAAATATTATACTGAGATGTTAAGGCATAGAGCATGCATGCATGTTTCATAAAAACCTAGGTATAAATTACCTAAATAAATTCATATGTGGTAATATAGGTTAAGAAAATCAAGGAAGCCTTTTCAAGAGGGGTAGCAATCGTGGAAAAAAAAAAATAGCAAAAAGATGAGTGAGTTTCTCATCTAGCTGTATGAACTGTTTATAGCAGTATAGTGATATTTTGCTATAAAATAGAGTGTAACATGCTAAGTATAGTATCTTTAGTAGTCAAATATGGGAAATGAGAACCCAGTTATAATGTTATTATATTTTTACAGCATGTTTTAAAGCAAAGTATGAGTCTAAAGAATAAGTATGTATTTACAGCATGTTTTAAAGCAAAGCATGAGTTTCAGAAAAAGTATGAGTTTCAACAAAGCATGAGTTTTAGAAAAGAAAAGGAAACATGGGTTATAGCATATTTCATAGCAAAATATAAAGTTTCATGAAAAGTATTACCTGGATAAAATATATGTTTCAGTAAAGATGGAATTTACTTTTCAGATTGGTGTTTCAAAGTGATGCATGGGCATGCATGAAAATCAATGTTTCAAAAAAAGTATAGTTGGTTGTGTACTGGATTATAAACTTGTATTGGAGTATTTTTTTTACAGCATACAACATAACGAACATAGGGCCATCTATGAGGCTGATCACCCTGTAGACTGTGCCATAGCATAAGTATTGCACACACTATTATAGCTGGCACCTTCTTGCGACTCGATCGTGCTATGATTCCGAGACCAGGGGGAGTACAAGCTAGATCAGCCCAGTGGGGCAGATTGCAAGCAACCCAGTGGGGCAAGAATCACAGCTCGGTAATGAGCTAGGTTACTATATAGCCCGAGGGGGCTCAGAGATATTGGCCCATGGAAGGGGCAAGCATGAGGCACAGGGAAAAGAGGCAAGCTCACACTTGGGGTGAACCGTACATGTGAGGGGTGCCATATGGTGCGAGAATCCTCGGCGCTCAGTACACTCACCCACTGAGAGTACACCTGCAAGAGAGCGACTGTAGGGTTGTACCTTAGTGGTAGCACACCCAGCCCATCATCATCAAATTTTGTAATTGTGATATTTCTTCATTTAAGTTATATTATTGGAAGCATAAGCTAACTTATACGTTAACTTATTTCATTTATAAAAATTCATGTATCGATCACAATATGTTATGTTGGTATTATTATGAGTTCTATAATGTGGTTCTCAGTTTTTTCCCATTGTTAGATAGTCATCCAGTCACTGGGACTTAGGTCTCACCCCTCTATCGTTGACATTTTTGAATTTCAGATCAGAGATAGCAGGTGGGCCCTGAAAAGCATGAAAGTGAATTCGGGTTGTTAATTATTAGATTGTATATGTATTTGAAATGGATATGGATGAATTTGTATAACGGTAACCCTATGATGTGTTTTGTACTTGGATGGTTATGAGAAATGACTTTCATTATGGAATGAACTTGTGAATGGTCTTTATAGCAGCTTTGTGGTGAAAGTTACATTGCCTAAAATCATGTAATGAAAAATATGGAAAATTATATTTCATCTGAGCAGGGTAAAATAAATTGTGGATGTTATATTATAAACAGTATGAATGAAATAAGCAGGTCAAAATTTTTAACAAGTACAGTATTTTAGTGTATGTAACTTATGACAATTAGATAAGGATCCCTAGGGCTTTATGTTGCTTAGCATAAAAACTAACAGATCTTTACCTAATTTTTATAAGAAATCATGCCGCCGGAAAGTGGCCCGATACAGTTTGTTTAACTTATTCAAACTAATTTCATCCTTAAATTTTTGATCATCAAAATTATTATTTTATCATTACACAGGATTCAATAAATTAAAATGGATTATGCACAATTAAAATTATATTGGATATACATACATACATACATACATACATACATATATATATAATTATTTTATAATTAAATTAATAATAGACATATTATATAGATTATATAGGCTTAATAGAATAAAATTTGATTTTAAATTATATGGATCAAAAATAGGTCATACATTTGTATCAATCTGAATACTACTTGACTATTAAACAGATTATATGAATCATATTGTATAATTCATATAATACATAGATTAGATTTAAATGTAAATTTTTGATACGATTAATAAATGAATCGGATTGGCATTGATCTGTTTACTATCATACTTTTAATTTGACATAATCTATTTATAACCTATTCATGTGATTTGCCACCAATAATAAATATAGATACATGACTTGCTAACCCTGATAGGTGTGTGTATATATATACATCTATGCACATAGCTATTTATATATATTATAATTTATGCTAGAGAATGCTTTGCAATGGCAAACTATCAACGAATGCAACGGAAAAGAAATTTTAGAAAACCAAGCTTCTAATTAAGAGAAAATTATACTTTCTTGAAAAAAGAAAAAGCTCAACTTAATATTAAAATATCAACAGCTATAATCATTATATACATTATTCTGTAGAAACAGTGTAACATTTCAAAATTTAAGAATAATTTTGCTAGACTTTTGCCATGGAATGACAAAAGACCTGAAAGGGATTGGATCTATCAGTACAACTAGGATACTAGTTGTACTGCTAACCAGTAGGCAGAGAATTGCCTTCTAAGTCGGTTCATAAAATGTTCTCTTCGTCTCCTGTTGACCGGAACCAAACGGGATTATTCCAACGAAGGGCAAAGAAATCAGATGATGGAAGAGCGCCAGAACGTGGTGAGGATAGAATGAGGCTTGGCGTGGAACTTGACCACGAAATACGAGCTCATTGATGTCAGGGGCGAGACACCGGTCTTGAGTTCTGGAGATAATAAGTGATCTCAAGCAACGACTACTTTGACTCCCCAAAACGGGCTCAAATATGACATCACATGACTCAAACTAGTAGTTCAGTCTTACTTTCCTTTCTTCCCCTTTTTTTTTATAAAAAAAAAATTTGACACGTATTTCTTGTTTGAACGACCGTCTTCGCAGTGTGGTCTTACGTGCCTCATTTGCAATTCAGCAGCAACTTCCCTTGTTAATTAACGAGCATTGTTGACTCGGTTTGTTGGATTTAAGGTTTTAAAAGATTTATATATATTTTTTAAAAAAGTTATCTTCACGTTTAATAATCTGGCTCTGGGGACCAGAAGACCATCATATTTGATAAGTTAGTTTTGAAAATGGGAAAGCCATGTGTCTTCCGTGTGGACATTAAGTTTTTTCACCATAAAAATCTTCATTTTGTATGGAAGAGGCTAAAATACCAAGTCTAGCTCAAAGGAGCAAGTCAATAGTTTGTAAAAGACTCTGTAAAGTTTTGTTTTAAATAACATAATATTTTGTTGAAATTTTCTTGTACAATCATCTACTTTTTTTTTGAAAGGAGAGAAAAAAAATTTGAAACCAAAAAAACCGTGACAGTAAAATTATATTTTATAGTACTTTTATCGATTTATAGGATAATACTGTAAATAATAGTAATTTCAAAAATTACGAGAGCATAAGATCATTGCACAGTAATATTAAAAGATTTAGATTTAGATTTTATTTTTTAAAAAATTTTAATAATTTAATCCTTTAATTAATGAGACAGATGAATTTTTTAATTAATCAGACCGATGAAGGTTGGATACTTAAGTTTATACTGTGTATTTATAATCTTAAAGGATTGGCAAGGGCCTCATCATTTTTTTAATAAAAAATTACTCGTTTCTGTGGTAAATAAAACTTGATCGATAACAGCATCCACCCAAGTTATTATTTATATTATTTTTTAACAACGAGAAAAAGTATATTTATTAGTTTGAATTAGCAATGAAAAATTTAAGATAAAAAACATGAGGCGTACTATCTCGCTTCGCCCGTTACTTATTTCCTTTTTTTTTTTTCCTTTCTTTCTCAAAGAAGAGTAGAGCTTCATTAAACTTACGAAGAAACGTAAAATTCCTACACGAACCAACCGTTATAACGTATGAATGGTGTCGAAAAAAAAAAAAAAAAACTTTGGAAATCCGCTGTTCTCCTCCCTCCTACGCAAAGAGGGCATAACGACCTTGACTTCTTCGACTTCCAAGTCAACGTGTGCTTTTTTCCATCGAGAAATTCCATTCCTACCACTGCTGGAATAACTACGATCCATTCGATCACTGGATCAAGTGGCCTGAAACGAATCGAACTAAAAAATAAACTCGGTGGACTAAGTCTGCTGCACCCCCGATGCGATTATTGACGGTGATTTGATGTCGACATCGTTGAAAAAGAAAATAAACGACGGACATGTTCCGCCTCTTAAATACAGCTGAATCGGTCGTCTGAAATCCAACCACTCCCTCGCCCTCTTTCCTTTTGGTAAAGGCTCAAGCCCTCTCCTGTGACCCTTTCGCCAGCGAGAGGCCGAGAGCTAAAAGCTCAAGCTCTCACCCGGTTCCTCTTTGTAAAGCTAGAATCGAAGAGGAGGGAGAGACTAGCGAGAGAGAGAGAGAGAGAGAGAGAGAAAGAGAGCAATCGTTATTTGGTGCACCTCCGGTGACGCGACTCGACAGGTGGTCTGGTGCATCGCCCTTCTTATTGGGAGTGAGGAAGCTGGTCGCCGAGTCTCAGACGATGGTGATTGCGGACGAGAACCCTGAGCCTTCGGATGGGAAGATCTGGAGCCTGTGCCGGATACCCTTCTGGCAGAGCGGCGGCGGCGGCGGAGGAGGGGGATCGTCGTCGTCGTCATCGGTGGGTCACCACCGGCCGGGTCACGGCCAGGCGAGCCAAATGGCGAGGTCGCTTCTGCCCACCCGCCGCCGGCTTCGCCTCGATCCGGCCGACAAGCTCTACTTCCCTTGTGAGTTTCTTGCGGTAGTTTTATTGGATTTTTCTTTTTCATGGGACTGGATTTGATGAGGTGTTGCAAAGATGAAATCTTGATTCCATCTGGCATATTGTCTTCATGAGCAATTCCGTTTTTTTTTTTTTTTTTTGAAGAAAAGTATTACGATTTGTTGTTTTAGGCCTCTTTCAATCCTATAACATATTACGATTTCATTAGGAAAGTTTCGATTTTTGAGTACGAAGGGTGAACCTTACTCAAAAGCTTCTAGATAAATGGACTGTTGGGGTTGGTAGTATGGTCACTCGATCCCTTTCTCTACGTCTAGTAAGTTGCTTAGACGAATTAATAACTATGAGAATTGCTCTGTTATGCTTATTTTCTGCCGATTGTTTCCTGTGATATTACTTTGGTAACTGCTATATGTGCATGTGCTGATCTGGGATCATGTAATTGTTAAAATTGTTTAGCTTTGGTGGTGATGTATTATAATGGATTCGATTTGTTTGGTGTTAACTTTTTTACCTGGAGTGGGGCGGGGGGATCGGATCTTTTCTTTCCTCAGTGATGATTCTGCTTGTTTTCAGATTATAATTTGTTCTGAATTCTAAGAATGATTCCTAGAATCATATCTTATTAGTTGTCTCACAAACGTAATAGTCTGGTGGAAATAAGTTTTTTTTTTCTTTCTTTCTTATTTAAAGGGTTAGTGCTGCTACTTTGTGTATTATATTTGTTCTCTTCAATTGTCTCTGCAAACATCTCCCTCTCATGACACGAACTAAGCTTGTTCTTCTTTACTGACTGTTGTTATCATTTTTAAATTTTTCAATGGAAGATGAACCTGGTAAGCAGGCTAAAAGTGCTGTAAGGATAAAAAACACCAGCAAGTCTCATGTAGCATTTAAGGTTTGTATCGCATTCTGCACTCTTTCAGTTTTTTATGTGACTTTTGAATTCAAAGAGTAGCTGTTGGTATGGTCTACACGTTTGATTGAGAATTATTTAATCATCCACCAGAGCAGTCTTTCATAAATCGCTTGACCATTAGCCATTTATTATTAGTAGATTGACACAATTCTCTTGGCTTTTCTATATTAGCTAATATTTTTGGCTTGTGTTGTGGTTTTAGTTTCAAACAACTTCACCAAAAAGCTGTTTTATGCGTCCTCCTGGGGCCATACTTTCTCCTGGTGAGAGTATCATAGCAACTGGTACTATGATCTCCATGCCTAGTTGTTTGGTTTTGGTTCATGCATCCTATTCTTAAAAACAGAATAGGACAATTTTGTGGAGCCATTCTGTTGATTCCTCATTCAAATCATCATTTTTTCTTTTTTTTTTTTTTGTTAGTTTTCAAGTTTGTGGAGCAACCAGAGAACAATGAGAAAGTCATTGGTCAGAAAAGCAATGTTAAGTTTAAAATTGTCAGCTTAAAGGTGAAAGGACCAATGGAATATGTACCAGAACTGGTGAGTCTTTCTTTACTTTTATATGTATTTTAAGTTTTTATAGATTAGGTGAATTTTATGGCAAATGAATATTTTTTTAGCTTTCCTAGTGGGTGTAAAAAGGTTCCGCACATAGAGTTGTTTGTTTTGACTGTGCGTTAGCATATAGGAAACATTAGTCAATAAAAGCAATCCAGATAACTTTAGATGAATAATTTAGTCCAGAATAGATAAATATGACTTCAGTACTGGTATATACATTAATAACGACTAAGTTTTATCCCATTAAGATAGGAATGGCTGGGGCTCACGAATTCAACAAACAAGGATCTTTATTTTCTAACTGGCTGTCAAATTGGCTTCAGATGTCTGATTGATGATCTGGGGGCTTTTGTTGTAATCCAAACAAGCATGGGGAGAACCTACTTGTAAAGAACCATACATCCATAATCCATGGAAATACCTTTTTATTTAAATGGCATGCAATGCCAAAGATGGCCATCTTTGAACATTTAGATGGTCAACATTGTTGTTCATGAGATCCATGATCTGGGTTGATATATATGATTTGTATTCCTTTCTAGAGCCAGGTCTAAGACGATTTGTGCTTTTGGTTTTCTTGTTCTCACAGCAGTTTGTCTTTTATTAATTTCAAGAATATATCTTCATTAATTTTCTCTTAGGAAAAAAAAAAATTCTGAAGGTAGGTAGCATGTCTCTTTGACAGTTTGATGAGCAGAAAGATCAGATTGCAGTGGAGCAAATCCTAAGGGTCGTATTCTTGGATCCAGAACGCCCCTGTTCTGTAAGCAAGCACTTTAGCAACAATTACTAGCACGGATCTCCTTTTATGCCTAAGATTGCTTTTTATATGTGAAACATGTTGAATGATGGTATGCATTATCTGTGCGTTTTGAAGCAATTGGAAAAGCTGAAGCGCCAGCTGGCTGAAGCTGAGGCAGCACTGGAGGCAAGCAAGAAACCTCCTGAAGATGCTGGTCCCAAAATAGTTGGTGAAGGTCTTGTCATAGATGAATGGGTATTCACCTTCGCTTGAACAGTGAAGCCACTGCTTGTTTCTTTTGGTTTGTCTTCGCTCTTACCCTTCTCCCCTTGCCTTGTTTCCAGAAAGAACGAAGGGAAAGATACCTTGCTCGGCAGCAGGTTGAGGTGGTTGACTCAATGTAAAGTGCAGGTTGCCATTGTTTCAACCGTTTCGATTTCTTTGATGAGATCATTGGATCACGTATTTTGGAGGCAGAAGCATTCATTATCTACCCTGTTTAATTTTTAGTTTGGAATAATGTGCTTGTTACTTGAACCTTTGATATCGGTGGTACTTCTGAAATCTGTTTCCCCAACGTATGTATTGGAATTTTGCTTTTGAAAATAAACTTTTCTATTGTGAAAGATATTGCGAGGCAGACTTTGTAGTCATATTTCTGTATTCGTGTGAGGGAGATCGACATGTTGTAAAATGACTAGATGTTGGAGATAGAAATTAACGCTTCTTGTGGAAAGATAGTTCTGTATGGAGGGTTTGTTTTGACTGATCTGCCATGGTAGGTGTTAAAATCAAAATCAATCTCTGTGATTGTTTGGGTTTATGTTATTCTGATACCATTTGTGACAAATGGTTCTTCTTGATACTGCCGAGCTTAACATTTTAATGTTAAACAATTATGGTTGTATGTTCTTCACCCAAATTGGCACTCGACCTTAAAAGAGGAAGTTTTTAGCTTAACAGGGTAGCTCCCAACTTGTCATCGTCTTCCTCTTCCTTTCTTCTTCTTCTTCTTTTCTTTCTTTTTTTTTTTATTTTTTTATTTTTTTATTTTTTACGCAAGACTACCTTGCCTGTTCTTGTAGTAATTCAAATCTATCAAATTTAATTTTGTAGTATCGTCTAACCTATCCCTTGGAGAAGATTAGTCAAAAGGTGTTCCTTAGACTCTTTAATTTATATCAATTAAACATATAAGGAGAAATTAATAAATAAAATTGAAGCTCTGTCTCAGACTGAAGGGTATTATCTCTTCCATTTTAAAACTGTTGCATTTGGTATGAGGTTTAAAAATGGAGGTGAAAAATACAGATATAATAAGATTAATGTAAAAAAGAATTAATGTTGAAGACATAAGATAGAATTATTTAATATTTTATTGTTTTAATATTTTATTTTTATCTCTTGAATAAATTTTATGTTTAATTCTGTTAACCTATCTTCCTAAGTAAAGAAGAAAAATTTATCCCTCAAAAAATTAATATTATAATAAATAATTTTAAGAAAAGAAAAGAAATTATAGGAGTGACTTCTTTAACAGCATACCATATACATCCTAAGGTAGGTAGGGTGGACCGTGCCTAATTACCAAGTGTTCGCCATACAACTTTGAATTCTTGATTTCTTTCATGAAGAGTATGCCATCAAAACGGTGATGAACTCAACATATAACAAACATCTCGAAGCATTTCCTTTCATATGCCACTCCTATGAGCAACATTTTATTTAAAAATCATCTCAAATAGTTATACCATGATGTTCTACTATTTTATTAAAAAAATATTAAAAGATTAAAATATAATTTTTATCTTCAGAGTTAAACTAAAAATTTATTTAAATTTTTAAATTTTTAATTATTATAATTTAATTTTTTATATTTTAAAAATATTATATTTTTTTGATGTTTTGATCTTGATGAAATAGCTCATATGTTATTTGATGCAAATATATGAAATAATTGATAAAGGTATATTAGTTATTTTATTAATTTTAATTGATGCTATGTAATAAAATATCAGAAATAAGATACCTTTTAAATATAAGAGAGGATCAAAATGTATTTTCTGTGAAAGTTTAAGGACCAAAAAATATTTTGACGCTATAGAAAAAACAAGAACTAATCCATGGTTCCAAAGTAGAGGCACGTGACGAAAACTCCAATCTAAAGGGCGCCACGCGAACGAGCAGTTGCACTGCATCTTCTCTAATGTCATCACCCCAGTCCGCTCGCACGCGAGAGACGAAGACCGATACGGAAGTGGACGAAATTTCATCATATTTCACGCGCCTGGCCCGCAGGAGTCCAGAATTGTCCGTGCGCTAACCAACTCGGTTGATGACAAATCGATTGCCGTCCGCGAGCAAGCTAGTCGGCAAAAGTTCATCCTTAATTCCATGTCTCTGATGCCGTCCCGTGTGCCGCCCGTTGGATGGCCGGGGTTAGACAAGGGCCCGGGGCGTGTGATGGCTGTCGAACAAAGCGGCAGTAGATGGCTTCATATAGACTTCAGACATGGCTTCCCAAGACCCAAGGATGTCATAGCTGGGAACCCATGGGCAGCGTGCACCCACGTTCCAATTCGAAGGCTCGCTCATGGCTCCACTCCGGATATTATTTGCCGACCGTCTGGCCGAGTTGTCACCTCTGATCCGTGGATGATTTTATTCGGCCGACCATGCCGCAGTTTCCATTAAGATTTGCACCTGAAAAAAAAAAAAAAAAAAAAAAAAAGGCTCAATTTGGTCAATTTCAGGACATCTTATATCATGAATTTTTATTTGGCATTGCCAAGGAGGTTAGGTTGTTGATGCAATGATTTCGAAAGATCCATCCTTACTCCAAACAAGGATGTTGCCAAAATCGTAGGCTGATGTCTTTCTCGTACCAGGTTGCAAGCTATATACCCCCGCTTGATGGCCAGTAATTGACTTTAAACAAAAAGTTAATAATATATAGTGTAACCATGGGCGGTATTAAATTAATCTCTAGTTCTTAGTGATGTGCGCATGGGGAGCATTACAATTCATCAGCATTAACAGCTCGGTTCATGATCTTTCTAGCGGTAGGAAGAAAGTTCACAGACAAGATTCTTGTAACCCAGCTACGTTTCTAATCTACTGATATCCTATTCAATTCCCCACAGCTGATAAGCATCTCACCAAATAAATAAAGTAGACAGCACCATCTCTGTAAGTGATTTGGTGTTAAAATATTATATTCACACAGGTAGACCGGTTTGTGCCTTTTCTATTCTAATGATCATGGAGGACAGCAAAGTCTCATCATCCACTCCATTATATAAAGAAGAGCAGATCCATGGCCTCTGTCTACCCAATAAGTAATCTTTAGCACATCTTCCTTTTTGAATACAGTATCTAAACATGACAACATCCATGAGTAACCCTATAAATTATCATAATTATACATAGTATTCTATTTCCAATTAGATTATATGATTAAGCTTACACTGACTATATGAGTAATGATGTCACGGTCATCCATTATGGTCTACATCCATGTACTCTGCTCCTAAGGAGCACGGATGGACGTAGTTGTTTCTTCTCACCACAAAAAGAAGACTAAAATTAAGTCAGAATATCACTGATTGTCTGAAGCTCTTATGTGGTTTTTGGATCCCTTCTTGTCGAGTTGGATGCTATTTTATTTGCGGATGCTAGGGGCGTGGCATTTTCATGCCACTAGCAATGCTTTTTCTTTCATCAAAAAAAAAAAAAAAAATCAAAATAAACGCTGATAATATACCGTACTTAAGTATCGTCCCCACAGGCTATCGTGAGAAGGGCAGTAATAGAATACAAAAGGAAAAGGACGATGGACATTGGCCCATCAGCGCTCCCTTTCTTCTCAAAATTATCAAATGAATGCGAGAGGGTCTCAAATAATGCCAGAGATAAAACTAGGGCCGCAGAACCAGGATAATCCAAGCTTTACCGCCTCCCAAGCGTTCCCCGTTTCTAAGGAATCAGTGGTCTCTCTGCTCGTGGGTTTTCCCACAAAATAAAACCATTGGCTACCTTAGCCCCTCAAAGCCCTATATAATAACTTATCCAACTTCTCCAATCGATTCACCCAGCAACGCTTTCCTCAGCCATCATCGTTCTTTTTCTTCCTTCTCTTTCCCAAAATGAAACTTGCCAACAAGGCATGCATGGCCGTCAGCCTCGGGGCTGCCCTTGAGCTCAAAGACCAGATAGCCAAGCCCTACTCGCCAGCCCTCAAACGGACTTTGTCGACGATTGGATCATCGGCAACCGAAGAAAGACTTCTCGCAGACACTCCCGATAGCCCAAGGACCAACTATAGACCTCATGATGTGAAGCACGTCGCTGCAGAGGAGTCGCTGAGGATGGTGATGTATTTGAGCTGCTGGGGTCCTAACTGAGGTGATACAAGCGTGCAGCAGCTTCTAATACCATGGCTTTCCAAGTTTGCTGTGCTCATTGTGCCAATGGCCCTAAAGGATGAGATGGAGAAGCCCACCGGTGGCGAAGAAGCTATGAATTCTTTCATCGGTGTTGAAGTTACGAGCCATGATGAAGTTGGATGAGATAGCATCAAGCGATGAAGGAGCTGAAATTTGCCTTAACGATCTCATATGGAGATTGCTTTTTAAATCCTTATGCCAATGGATGTTGTAAAGTGGAATACAAGTATCTGTTGAATGAAAGCTAGAGGTTTGTGTGGAATTGGATGGAAGGAAGCCTTTCAAAACTAACTCTATCATGTAGTCTCTAGTGGAAAATACGTGGTGAAAAGGAGAATTGCTACGTAACGCAAATTTTATGTTGTGCAAACAAAATCCAGAATAATGAAAGAGTGATGTTTGGCATATGGTGGTTAACCGGAGGGATGATCATTTCATGTTGCTTCCTAAGAAATTGGGGTTATTTAAATAGTGTCATCTGCCAATCAAGATTAGCGGGTGGAATTAAAGGAGTATGTGGTACAAAATCTCATGAAGGTAGACCTCGTTATGTGAAACTCTTAGCTGAGGAGATAAGTTTAGTTGACGGCGTCGCATGATGCTTGCTTCTCTATTAATTAATTATGGAAAGCGAACTGCCACAGGTGACGTAAGCTGATAGACTTCCTTGGTTTAGGATGCCACCATGATCCATAATAGAAAAATATGTCACATCTTGATTAAATAACATGTGTCACTGTGTCCTCATCATCAAAACTAAATTTTATTATTTTTCTTCATATGTGAGCAGAGAACCAGATGAAAGGCCAGAAGGCACTTATGATGCGTACGTATCACAGTAGACTGATGCGACGTCCTTAGGGTCGCTTACGAGGCAAGATTAGCTTGCACTTTCCCCCCCTTGGCAATGGCATGAAAACGAAGCCCTATCAAAAATACCAGAAGTCATAGCGAACTAATTTTAGTCCTAATAGCTTTATTCTTTAATCAAAATTGATTTTTAAATAAAATATATTATTTTATAAAAATTAATTATTAATTTTAATAAATGATGGATCGAATAGGAGTAGGCTTCTCATCTTTATGAGATACGAAGTGCTAGATTTGCTTTAGAGTATTATTAGTACGTGAGAGGGAGTTGGGAAAGATCCAGGATTTTTTGCTTTTCGATATTTTGGTGCTGTTCGAATCAATACTATAAATTAAGGCCGGCAGAGGCCGAGGCCAGGGATACAGAAGAATGCGGAAATAATTGATGCCCGGTTTTCCACATCTCGGGTCCCGATTGCTCTCCCTCAGCAAACCGCGAAAAGATCGGTTCACGGTGCCATTCCGGTCACTCTGCTGGCACGCCTTGTGCTTGCCGCGTGTGACTTGGAAATAAAAGAGTCCACCCATCGCGAGCCTTCTTAGGCTGGGTGTCGTCGTGGGCGCATCCGTAGCGTTGCCCATTAAAATGATTAAAATGATTTCAGGCTGGACCCTACCTGAAACCCAATTTCTCGCAAGGACGGACAAATTCGTTGCAAATCCACTGCCCACGGTAATGACCCACTCACCTCTCAAAAGGATAAGGCCGACACCTGTGCCCGCCCGAACTATAAGATAAAAGAAATCGCAATGCCACCAACGGATCTGGCCCACGTTCCCTGTCTCATTGACGAAATGGGATGATTAGAAAGAGAAAATGATTGCTGCCTACGCACAAGGCTCATCACTTCAAGCCCCAGGCGACTTTACACCCTAAATAATTTTTAACACATTATTTTTTTCTGAATATTTGCATTTCTTCACCTCTATTTTTTTTTGTTTAGCTATTAAAATTATAAAAGCGTCGTCATTTAAATTTTATTATCTTTCAACTACTCATAGCAAATAAATAGCACCATTAACTACTTGATTTCCTTGCCAAGGCAAGAAAGGTTGTGGAATGATTCATAATTCAACCGTTTAGACAAATTAGTGTTGCTTCAAGAGTCTTTAATCTCACATGATATCTTATGTATTTTTTGAATATAAATATTATTTCGAAATTGGGAGTTGCCCTGGTAGCGGAGCGAGTAAAAGTTCCCGAGTAGTTTGGAAAATTGTTAGTTAAAATATAGTTTAAGTAAGGTTTAAAAATTATTATCATTTTTCACCGATACAGCGGCTGGTGAGGTGAGAACGTATCGAAGAACAAATTGGCCGTGATATATTACCATCTCAGTTCGACGCGACTCCGTTAGTGTCAGGATAAGATACCTGGAAACGACGTTTCATGTCCGTATCACATACGGACAAAACCACTCCCATATCGCCCCAGAACGCGCCATCTCCGGATCCCAGAAACCATGTCCCGAGAGAGCGGTTTTCATCCAAAAACCGCCTTGCCACTTGCACCATAAATGCCTGCTCTGTTCCTCTCCGTCCCCTCCCTTCGATCACCAAAATTTTGACCCAAAGAGAGAGAGAGAGAGAGAGAGAGAGAGAGAGAATTTCATCGAGGCTTACTGACCTTCGCCGGAGATCTAAGGCCGGAAGTAGAGAAGAGGAAGAGGAGGATGAATTACTTGAACCGGGTATGGATGGCGGCGAGCATAGCGGTGGTACAGGGCCAGACTGACCGGGGCACCAAGTGGAACGCCGACAAGGATCGGCTCGCCCCGGCTGGGCTCGCGCTGAGCACGGGGTTCGGGATCGGCGGGTTCTCCGGTGACGGGAGCGGGGAGGAGCGCCGGAAGCAGGCCGACGACTCCCTCCAGAAGGCCATGTACATGAGCTGCTGGGGCCCGAGCTAAACCCCTCGATCTGAGATCGGGTGGGTTCTCTGGGGGTTTGAGAACGAGGGATTCCGGCCGCTGGGATCTGCGGCGCGCCGGAGAGGGGCGAGGGTATTTTGGGGATAGCGAATTCTAGAAAGGGCAAAAAAAGGCTACATGGAGGACGGTGTGGATTGTAAATAATGTGACTGTGATTATAAAAAATCATGCTTAATTTTGTTATCTATGCATCAAATCGGACCGTGAACTCCGATCCATGGTGCGTTCTTTGTAAATGTGGATCCACTGTCAAATATTTCATGCATCGCAAATTAGGGCACCATCATCAAATTTATTAATGCATGCCGTCGTCACCAAGCGAAGTTTTGCTAGAATTGGTTTAACTCATCCAGGCCTGTGGCAAGCCAAACTGGTTCCGGTTGGTTCGTTTCTTAGGCGCTAGTTGTTGACCCATCTGCAAGCTAGACTTTGGGATCCAAACTGTGCCTCTCAGATCAGGGATGGCAATGAAATTGAAGAAGTCTGAAGATATGCTCCAATAAAATTAAATTTAAATGAATTAAATAAAGATAGGAGTGAAGATGAATTTTTTTTTTTTTAAATTTTTTTGCGCTTAGAAAGAATGAAGGATGGGACCATCGCCTCTATAATATATTGAATTTATATATTTATGCTGTATTTAATTTGCAACTATATAAATTCGAATCTTTTATTATATTTTAAATATTAAGTTTAGCTTTTTAAAGTTGAGTATTTTAATTTATTTTAAATATCAGTCTGTTTATAATAGATTTTTAATTTTTTTAATAGGATTCTTTTTACGGTAGAAATGAGGCCAAATTTGATGATCATTGTTTTTAAAGAAAAGGGATTGAGAAATCCTCCTAGTGAATGGAAATTCACATGAGGGTACGTGGGTCGAAAGTTCTCGTGAGGCCACATGCTGTTCTTGGAACTCTAATAACCTGAACGAGTGCCGAAGCGGCACGGATCGAAAGGTCTCATTAGGCCACATGGTAGGTTGGGAATTTGCCCTTCAACCCTGCTTCTTCAAAGAACTTGAGCATCATGTGATGGTCACAAAAACAAGAAAAAGAAAAGTAATTTCTCCTACTAATTTTAATGCATGTCCATGCTCTATAGTCAACAAAATTGTTTGTAACTAGACTTGAGGTTAATATCAATTTGAATCAAAACTATCCCGTCTAGCACCAACTAGTCTAACCTAACTAGAACCATGTTTAGAGGTATCCATGGCTCATCAAGCACCAAATGTGCAAGCTGAACATAAATTGTAGTAATGAGTCTCACGGGAACAACCCACTGCTTATCATGTTATTTTCTCTGCACTTTTAACATTATTTCACACACTTGCCTATCACGCGAGCACAGGATTCTAATCTTCCAACCCGCTAAAGGAATCATCTGATTCTGTTTATGTGCCAAACGGAAAAAAAAAATAAAAATAAAAAGAAAAATTCATGAGCTCTATACAACTGCAATTTCATAAAACATGCAGATCCAAGTAAGAGCTTATGAAGGCATTATTTCCGCATTGGATTATTTTAGGTTCCAAAGATTTTATAAAAGTATGGTCGTGTTCGGTCATTTTTTATTTTCATTTTTATATTAAATTTTTTAAAAATAATTTTTATTTTCTTTTTTTTTTGGCACATTTAATAAGTGTGAACGAAAATTATATCATGTTTTCTGTTTTTGTTACAAATTAAGCCTTTTAAAAGGAGAGACAAAAAAAAATCATTTATTTTAACTTTTTAAGCTTTTATTTTCTATTTTATTCTTTGGTGTAAAATAGTGAAAACCTCTTTAAATATTTTTTAATTTTCTACTATTTTAAAGTTATATTTTTTAAAGAATTATTTTCATATTCAATTATTAAATAAGTTTTCGTAAGAATTTTTTTTAAAAAAAATAAAAATAAAAAAGGTTTTTCTTAAAAATCAAACACATCTTAAATCTCCCTATTACAAGCACTGGTTTTGTATTACAAAAGCATTTTTATCAAGGATAGCAAACAAGATATTAGTGCAATCATATCATCTCAAAGAATTTATATAGTTAAGAAAAATGAAGTTATAAGTGCGACCAAATTGTCACCTTAAATTAACTATAAATATACCAAATTGTACTATATAAGCTTTACTGCACAAAAAAATTTAGGTCCATCATGGACTTTATTGATTATTATTATACATATCTGATTCAAATGATGTCTAGCTTAAATTTATTTGGCCCATTAACAAGAACCAGGTCCAGGTAACGAAGTATAACTTTTGCAAATATAGAAATTATCACTAGGGTTCCAAACGGGTCAAAGCAAGTTAGCTATTACTTGATCGCAGCTTGATTCAATTTTATATTTGAGTTATAATTTTAAACTTAAACTTAATTAATTTTTTAATCAGATCAAATCATATCAAGTCTATGGAAAAAAAAATTAAGCACATCGGATCATTTGGATCCATTGAGGGTTGAGTATAATTCGAATCTAACCCAAAATATTGAAGTTTAGAATAGAATTGGTTCATATTTATATTTGAGTTTAGCTACTATTTAAAGCTAAAATCTAGTACTTGATAATTAAATATAAATTTATTAAAAATTTTGAATAAGATTAAAAAAGTTATCTTAAACTTAAATTTTTATTCAAAAACTTTTTATTCTACCAAAATAAATGATTTTTTTATAAGTTTATAAATTATGATATTTAAAATATTTATCGATATACTTAAAGAAATTATAAATACAAATTTATCAAAATAAATAAATAAATATATTAATAAAATTAAATATAAAAAGGATGAGATAAAATTTAGTTGTTAAGATGTAAAGAAAAATTAATTTAAATAAGAGTTCATTCAAGGAACTGATAAAGATAATGGGAGTAAAAGAATAAAAAGTTTATAAAATTAATATTTATGGATCAAACTGAATTAGATCTGGATCTGAACAAAAAATATAAAATCTAAATTTAACTAAAAATTTAGACCAAGTATAAATTTCAAAACTGATCTAATCGATCGAGGGTGGTTAGGACCCAATTGCGTGATTCAATCCATTTGCAGCATTAACTATAGCCACCTAATTTTTTTCCGATCGAGAGCTTTGTAGATTTGATTGCAACATAGTACTAACTTATTAATAAAATTTTTTGTTTTGATAGGAAAAAAAAAAAATGCAACCGGATTGAAATGACCAAAGATATTCGATCATGTTCGAGACAAAAAAAAATCGCAGGAATTCTTAAACACATTATTGCTTTATATATTTTTTTTGCTGAAATTTAGTAAGCGAAGCTATATAACAAAAATGGCAGGAAAGCTTAGCTGATATACTGTCAGCTGATATGTTATATATTGATAAACAGAAATCTTAAGATATAAGCGTCCTCTTCAATCCAATTAGACAATTCTAGTTAAAAGAATATATAAAAAGTCTATTATTACACCGACTGAAATCCCAACCACCGTAAATTCCCATCTCTCCTTCCTCCACATCCTAGACAACAGTATGCAAAACAAAAGGAGAAAAAAGAAAAAAAAAAAAGAAAAAAAGAAGAAGAAGAAGAAGAAGAATCTCATAGTCAAACACAAACACACCACGAGGCCACTGTACATAATAATGGATCGAATGATTGAAGGGCTGACAAATTTTTGTTGGCCTCCTCCCGTCGTCGTCGTCGTAAGTTGAGTCGTATAAAAGATCAGACGGCGTCGGGGATCTGGAAGTGCTGGACACCGAAGGTGTGGAGAGAGGCGCTCTGGACGAAGAGGACGAGGCCGCACTTGGCCAGGTTGAAGCCATCCCAGAGGGAGAACTGGACGGAGCCGGAGAGGTTCTTCTTGGCGGAGGTGTCCTTGACGGAGAGGAGCTTCTCCATGCGGCGGACGACGTGGTCGTTGGGGAGGACCTTCCCCTTGTTCTCTCCCTTGGTGCAGTCTGTAACCAGCCCGTTCTCGTAGAGCGCCACCATCACGTCCGCACCGCTTCCGTCCACCTTGGTCCGCAGCGCCCCCGTGAAGGACACCTGGAGGGTCTCCGGCGACGGCTTCGTGAACGTCGCCTGCGCCACCACCAACACCAAGAGAGCCAAATTCCTTAGTGATAAACAAAAACAAAACAGAGAGAGCAAACCGATCGGATCTAGCGAACGCAGCGAACCTGCATGGTGGGCGAGGGGTAGCGGCGAGCCGATCGGACGGCGGAGACGATGGCATCCTGATCGGTGCCGAGGCACTGGCTCCGGCCGTGCACCACCACTTGGGGCGTGTACAGCGTATCCAGTTTCAGCGACTCGACGTAGGCCTTCTGGCGCACCGTCCAGATGCTGGACCCGAAGGGGTCCTTCCAGCCCATGTAGTCCCAGTACTCCACGTGGAGCCCCAGCACCACCACCGGCGGCACCTCCTCCTCCGGGCCCCGGAGCTCCCCGCGGGCCAGCCTCGCCACCACGGCCTCCGCCTCTGGTGAAGTCGCACACCCCTGCGACGAGAACAGCTCCACCAGCACCGGCCCCATCCGTCGCTGCTCCTCCGCCGTCAGATCCGCAGTCGCGTTGCTCTCCGGCGACGCCGACGATGACGAGGCGGCCCCCCGCCCGAAGCACGAGAACAGCCGGGGCGCCATCGCTCACTCCCCTCTTAGATAGGGCGGCGGTGAGCGGATTTGAAGCGAGAACAGGAGAGGCGAAGCCTCGCAGACTCAATTTCTTTGAGGAGGTTCGGAGGGAGAGAGTTGGGAGAAAGAATGGGATCGGAGACATGGGCTTTTGTTGGCGGTGGGTGGAGAGGAGAGGATCGTGCCGGAAGCGACGGGACACCAGCTGGAAAGCTTGGCCTGGCCTGCCCCGCTCCTAACCTTTCCCACTTTTTTTATGTCTTTTTTTTGGAACCGTGATGTACAGGTGGGCGGTCGTGATGGTGTACTTGTCGGTGATGTGTACGTGGCGTGCTGTAATGGGCGGGGACGGAACCGACTTTAGCTGTAACGGCGATGGAAGACAGCCTCGAGGAAGCAACGTGCCACCTGATGGTGGTTTTATTAAAAGGACGTTCGATCTATTATGAGCATGGTTCTGATCATTTTTTTAACTGTTTCTTTTGTTTAACCGTAATCGTGGATCCATGTTCGTTAAACCGCAATTAACCATTTGATCGATAATTAAATCGGGCGATGGACGGTACTGATCGCCCCCTTAGATCTTTTATATATCACAAGCGTAACTTTTATCATGCTCCGACTTGGCTTTTGAAAGCAGCCACCTACTGTACCTACTTAAATTAGTCTAATTCGCTTCACTAACCCTTTTTTTTTTAAAAAAAAATGGGCCTATGTTGCCAACATGACGTGCATGCAAACACATCACGATTCCAAAAATTAATCATGTTTGTTAGGGTTGGCTGGCTAAACCGTTCTCTCCCCCCTCCTCCTCCTCCTCCTTCTTCTTCTTCTTCTTCTCTCTCTCTCTCTCTCTCTCTCTCTCTCTCTCTCTCTCTCTCTCTCTCTCTCTTTTACTAACAAATATGGCAAAATAATTAACCCACCATTTGATTTTTCTAAGCTAAGGCTGCAAATGAGACTCTAAGTTCTAGGTGAGGTTCAAATTTTATATTTTTTAGCTCAATTAATGGTCTAATTAAATTTATATCTCATCTAAATCTAATTTGGATGAGTAAAAAATGGATTTGGTCCAATCTGAACCTCCTTCAACCTAATTCATAGACTTTAATTATTAAATTTTATTTTTTTTATTCTAATTATTTTTATCAATTCATTAAGTAATTTTTTTTAAAATTAATTCTTCGTTTTATCTTAAAAACTAAATCTCTTATCATTTCTTTTCACTTATTTATATCTAAATATTCATATTTTATAAATTATTTTTGATATATTCTTTTTCTAATGTCTTGATAATATGCAAACCTACGGATAATAAGTTATTTGAATAGAATAAAAAGTTTTAACAAAAATTTAAGTTTAAATTGGCTCATTTTAATCTTATGTAAATTTTTTAATGGATTAATATTTAACTATCAATTATTAAATTTTATCTGTAAAACTAAAAATATTTAACTCAAATGCAAAGACGATCCAACTAAATTCTATATCGAATCTAAATATTTTATGTTGGGTTTGAATTAACTCAAATGACATGTTAAATCAAAATTTCTTTCTGAAGATCAAATCCAGCTTAACTTGATTATCAAGTGTGGATTGGATCCACGTCCACAATTATGACTCTGAAACTCAAGCTGGCCTAATCCATTAGCAACCCTATATCAAGCACTATTGTTCAAAGATTAAATTTCATAACAAATGGGATAGCTTTTGTAGTTGATGCGAATGTTATGTTCATGAGTCTGATTTGTTGATGCTTTACGAGTGAATGGTACCGAGGTATAATGTCCAAAGATACAGCACAGCTGACATTGTAATATTAATTTTGTGGATGGTTTAGAGTAAAAAATGTAGCCATTCATTGAAACCTCGCGAGAGGTCAGCTCCATGCCACCGTTTAATATCTCGGGAGAGCGGCGGGATGGTTCCAATCAAGACGGCATCGGGAGGCCACTAGAATGGCCTCTTCACATGATCGCCGTTCATTGTAATGGGTATTCTGTTTTAACGTATTTCTTATTTTGAAAAAAAAAGGTTATGTTTTAATATTATTATTCTTGTCTCAATCTAAAATTTCTTATTTCAGAAGACAGTTACCGGTTATTTCTATATATATATTTTTAATTTTATAAAAAATGATAAGCATATAATAAATATAATATGTTATCCACTTATGTGTTTCTAATGATTAAGCCGAGTACATGAGCCCGTTTGTGGCCCAACTTCTTAGAGTTAACCTTCTATTAGAATGAACTCAATTCATGGTAGCAATAACGGTAACATTTTGTCTATTAGAATGAACACCAAACAAAATACCTTTCAATGATTACAAATAAAAGTTTAACTATATATATATATATATAGTTTAATTTTTTAAAATATCAGAGTCAACTTTTTCCTTTGTTTTCAGGCTATCCAAATTTATTTACAAGATTTGTAGATAATAAAAATTTAAATAAATATGATGAGCTAAAAAGTCTAAAATAGCTCAGCAAGAATCCAAAAAATAAAAATCAATACGATTAAAAGAAATATTTTTAGGATAGAAATATGCATCATAAAATGACACCATCTACAATGCATTTATCAGATTATACATAACATTAAAATAAAAATCCTAAAGTGCAAACCAACATGATCAAAACAATATAATATTGACACGATCAAGACAGTATAGCTTGATAAAATATGTATACATCATAAAATAAATTATTCATTAGGTATTTTTCAACTTATGCATCGAATGCATGTCTAGATATAGATGATGATCATATGCTAGCACAAATATTCATTAAACATGCATCATCATCAAATTAATTCAATCAAGCTTTGGACTGACTATGACCACACTTTGCCTTATGATTAGCAATCTATAATATTATGCTTCAGTCCATGGTTAGTAATTCTAAATGCTACATTTCAACATATGGTGAATAATTCATAATATTATACTTTGATCTGGGATGGGCAATTTATAATACAACACTAAAGTTTGTTAGGATTAATAATTAATCCTTACCATTAAAGAACAAAGCTTGTTAAAAAAAAAAAAAATCCCTAATTTTTAGAAAGTTTATAATAACCTCCAATAAGTCTCACATCAAATAAATTAGAGATTTTAATTGTGCGTATATATTAATTGACTTATTCACATGTTAGTTTAAACTTTGAGGCTATTTGGTTAATCAACATGATGATTTTCCTTGGTAATAGGATCATCAATAATAAGATTATCAGTAATCCAACATCATTCCATTTGATATAAAATATTTCAATAATTGAATATCACCGGTTGTTATAAATCACTGTATCTAGCATACAATGAGAATGAAAGATTACCATACATACAACACCAATAATACTTTTAAAAAATTATTTATATAATATATAAATATGAAACCTATAATTTTAATATAAAAAGCAAAAAATTATTTAAAAAACATAAACTTTTAATATAATTATAAAAGATATCCTTTCACTTCAATTTAAATACTTATAATATAAAATCAAATTAATCAAACTAAAAAAAAAAATCAAATTTAATAACCTCACCATCCCATGCTCATTTGATTGCTAACATTAAACATTAAAATAAAATTATTAATAATTTATTGGTGCTATAATATTTATGCATATCTATCTATTTGTATTAGCATTATCGCTATGAAATAAGTGCTAAAATTATGTTCAAATCAGTAGCTTTAAAATTTCTAGAAAAAAATCTATTTTCTACAAAACTGATTTTTTAGTCCTCTAAAATTCATGTAAAAGATATAAAATCTTATTTTTAATTTAAAATTTCTTTTTCTCCTGCTTTAAAATTAGTGTAATTTTTTAAAATAATTTTCAACCTCAAAAATTTATTTTCAGATTTTTTTTTTTGCTAATTGTGCTATTTTTAGGAATTTAAATTTAATATATATATATATATATATCTCCCGTTGCTTTAAGCCTCGCGCTCCCATCACTGTTCTTGCCAGTGGGTGAAAGCTTTTACCGATCCGTCCACCTCCTCTTCTCACCAAACGCTCAACCTATCAGCAGAACTATTTACACTGGAAGCGGGGACCATTTCTTCTTTTTTTTTTTTTTTTTTTTTTTTTTTTTTTTTTTTTTTGTGGTAATAGAGGAGGGCTGAAAGGTGGGAGGGAATGCCACCCCTTGAGCGTCCGCAAACAAGATTTTTCTGATATCGGATGAAGTACTTTCTGACTAAGCGATTGCCGTAGAGAGAATTGCTGCTATGCTGGCAAAAAGATCTGCTGCTTGTCTAAGTGATTGCCGTAGAGGAAGATAAAGCCTGATGGATGCCTTGTACAAAAGGGTGCCAACATTAGGTAGAGCCATAAAGCCAGCTGATAACCGTAGATAAATCCTCCTTAATCACAACATCTGATCTAAAGGTATAAGAGAGTAAGTTTTGGAAGCCGTACCATATTGCTGTTAACCCTAGTTGAGGCACCGAGGTAATCTGAGAAGGATAAATGATGCAAAAGAGAAGAGAATTATTGCTATATTGGCAAGGAGATCTGCTGCGCGTATGACAAATTATCCACTTATGATGCAAGGAAGATAAAGGGTGCCTTATACAAAAGGTTGCCAACATTGGGTAGAGCCACGAAGCCAGTTGATAACCGTAGATGAATCCTCTTCAATCACAACACCTAATCTAAAGGCATAAGAGAGTAAGTTTTGGAAGCCGTACCGTATAGCTGTTAACTTCAGCTGAGCGACCGAGGTAATACTGAGAAGAATAAACGATGAAATGGCTATGTTCATCACGAATAATATTACCACGCGTGTCCTTTGCAGCATTGGAATGCTTGTGGCCCGTCTATTGGGAGCCTTTAGGCCTGCTTAGGATAATAGCTGTTCGCCATCAGTTGAGGCCAGCAGCCCAACAGCTATCCTAAATAAGCCCAAAGTTATTGGATTTGTGGCCATATAGCTGTTCCATTGAACAGTCAGGCTCAAGTCTGCGTTGTTTGGGCCGGTTGTTGGGCCGGCCCTATCACGCTTAAACACCTCATCCAGGCTTAACACTTGGCTTGACTTAAAATGAGATTGGCGTCAAAATTGACCATAATTAACTCTTACAGTCCAAGCGTTTTATATGCCAACATCGAGCAGCTAGGCAGCTTGATGGCATAGCGATAGCGTTCTCGAGCTTTTAGAGGGTATCTCGCGGATTGATGGTTTGGAACTCCTACGTTTCAGTCTCTCTCTTTTTCTTTGCATTGGTTGTCATGGTATACCAAAAATGTGTCATCGGTATGCATAGATCATTCCTTTGATAATAACGTTGCCGGTGATCGAATTCATGTGATATTAAAAACTCGACTACAAGTTAATTGATAGTAAACGAATTTGAATTATAACTTCTCAAATCATTTTTTTTATATCCGATATGAAGCTATTCATACATGGAGTATTATAAAAATATGAAATAAATCACATGATGTGCATGATGTGCGAGAACTTTTTTTTTTCAAAATTTTTCTAATTAGCTATCAGGATCAAATCAAGCATTGTTTCAATTAAAGGATTGGGTTAATGGTTCAATGGCCTATCCGGCGAGTCAATGGTCAAACTGAATAAATAATTAAAATTTAAAAATGATCCATAATGATTAATAAAGCTAATTTTTATATAAAATTTAATTAATTTGATAGCTTTAAAATTTAAATGTTTAAATTATGCTATTTAGACTATAATAAAATATAATATCTGCATTAATATTTGAATTAGTCTTAATTTTTTTTAAAATAATAATACTCGAAATCCTCAATATTGGTTAGAGAGAGAGAGAGAGAGAGAGAGAGAGAGCTCAAAAAGGAGAGAAAGAAAGATTTAGCCTAAAAGATGAAAAAGATTATAAAAATAACATTGATAATTAAATTATATTGACGAAAAAATAATTTTAAAAGGCATGAAAATTAATCCGTTCTTATCCATTCACACCAAATCATAAAACAAGTTGGTTCATCTGATCTTGATAGGATCAATTATACATTTAGTTTAATCAAAGAATTGGATCGATCAGTAGTTTGATTCATCTATTCATGGGTCGAATTGATCGATTTGGTCTGACAGCTATGTTTCTAACTATTCCTCAATTGTTATAGTAATATAATAAATGATAATAAATAAAAATTTTATTATTTCTATTTCTATTACACATTAAACAATGAGCTTTAATATAATTGAGCAAAAATTTCTATCATTAGCAGGTCGACGTAACAAAGAATAACTAGAGCCATATCCATGTCATTAATAGTGACCTTGGGTGATGCACAATTTATTTTGTTTCTTTTTTTTTCAGTTACTCTAGAAATACATTATAATACTATAATAAATTAAAATAATAAAAAGATTTCATTAGCTAAATTTCGTTACCATTGAATAATAAACTTTAATAATGGATGAGCATATTAATATCGATATCATCTTACAAATTAAGCAATGAATTTTAATAATAGTTGAATGCATTAATACTAGCATTTACATGCTAGATAAAAATAACCTTTACAAAACCAAGCCTTCAATTGAAATATATATATATATAATAAATATATTCTAAAATTCTTTCTTTGATGCATCGAAGCTCTACCATTAATTACCATTTTGACGTTGATTCCATGACTGAAGAAAGTTTAAATATCTAAATACTAACATAGAGACTACCAAATAATCTTTCAAAGTCTGTGCATCCTCCATGAGAGCGAACAACATCCCATGTTCTATAGGCCTAAGCCTTCACAGCCATGAACCGGGACCTGCACAACATCTAGAAATGCACAACAATAACGCTGTTTAGTCCACAATGCAAATGCTTACACGCCACCAACATCAAATATTATATACTACAATAGTTTTCAGATATGGTTACATATCTGTTCACAGCTACGGGTGGGGAATATCTATATAATGATCATTAAATTTCTTTTATTGTTTGTTGTAAGTGCTCTCAAGTGCATCTCATGTGGTTGCATCTGGCGATAATTCATGTTAATTACTTGCATTGAGCGTATCAACCTCAATGAGAAAATAAGTGATACATGATAGGCTGCGATTTCAAGATTTAAAATTTCCAAATTTATATTAGATGATAAATGCATTCTATTTTTATTTCGTTTGCCATACATTTATCTGTACATCTCAAAAAGAAGGAAAGGATGAAGAGCTTAAGTGCTGCACTTAATGAAGGAAATAAACTTCTTCCACAGAAAAATAAATCGTATTTATTACCGTTACGAATTGAAAAGAAAATAATCATGAATCGCTCTCATGCTCATACCATCAAAAGTTGGCGACAGTTGGACTCATCTCTTGGGATATTGGTTGATATAAACATTGGAATTTCTACATTGTTCTACGCTGTTATCTAATCTACAAAAGAGTTGTCCAATCCTTTTGTTTCCCTTTCATCCTCAGCCGACCTATCTCCATTGCTGCTCTCGATCAGCAGTGGTTCGACGTTTTGCCTGATCGATCCCAGGTATATTCCGCCCGCTAGCCACATCCTCCAACCTTTTTTCATCTAGAAAAGATCAGTCTGGTTTGTATTGTTATCCGACAGCTATTGGTATGATGGATAAAAGATAGACTCTTAGAATCTCCTCCACAGAACCCAAAATTTTGCTTTTGTTAATCTTTCTTATACCATCATGCTACTATGTTTTCTAAGCAATAATCATTAGAGCTGATAGACGTTTTGCCTATTAGTTAATTTGGTAAAGTCACTAGATGTTGGGTATCAGTGATTTGGAGCGCCTGATTAATTCTTGTTTTTAGTATCCTGATGAATTTTTTTGGCTTCTTTTTATCGTATATGAGCTTCAATACTGTATTATGGCAGTCAAAATTTTTTAAGCCTTTAAAAGTTCTTGATATCTTGTTTGTCGTGTGTCTGCTATAATATTGTGCGATGATACTTTTATGTTTTCTAAATAATAATTAGTAAAATTGATAGATCTTGCCATCTATCAAATTCAGTAAAATCGTTAGGTGTTAATGACTTGGAGTTCCCTTTTAAATCCTGTTTTTAGTATGCTTGCAATTTTTTCACTAACTATTTTGTTGCAATCGATCTTCAATATCATAACATGTTGGTTAAAATTTCTTCAGTCTTTAAAAACTCTTAATATCTTGATTGTTGCATTTCAGTTGCAATATTATGCTAACATAGTATGTTTTTCAAAAAATAATTTATTAAAATTGATAGATATTGTAGATGATTTGGTAAATTCATTAGGTGTTGGGTATCAATAACTTAGAGTAGTCTATTAAATCTTGTTTTTAGTATACTAGTGAATTCTTTGGTATCTTTTTTTTTTTGCATATGAGCTTCAATATTGTAATATGGTAGTTAAAGTTTCTTTAACCTTTCAAAGCACTTGATATCTTGTTTGTTATATATCAACTGCAATACTGTACTATCAATCTATCTTCTAAGCAATAAGTATCAAAATTGATAGATGTTGCCAGTTGGTTGATTTAGTAAATTCACTAATCGTTAGATATCATTGACTTAGAATACTTTATTAAATCTCATGAATTCTTTGATATTTTTTTTGCTAAAAACTTGCAAATTCTTTGGTATCTTTTTTGTTGTATATGAGCTTCAATATTGTAATATGATAGTTAAAGTTTCTTTAACCTTTAAAAGCACTTGATATTTTGTTTGTCATATATTAGCTGCAATATTGTACTATCATACTATGTCTTTTGAGCAAGATGTTGCCAATTGGTTGATTTAGTAAATTCACTAACTGTTGGGTATCATTAACTTAGAGTACTTTATTAAATCTCATAAATTCTTTGATATCTTTTTGGTCGTATATGAGCTTCAATATTATAATATATCGGTCAAAATTTCTTCAACCTTTAAAAGCCCTTGATATGTCATTTGTCGTATATTAGTTGCAATATTATACTGTCATACGACATTTTTTAAGCATTATTATTAGATCTGATAGATGTTGCCAGCTAGTTGATTAAGTAAATTAACTAGTTGTTAGATATCGATGACTTGGAGTACTCTATTAAATATTGTTTCTAGTATCCTTGCTAATTTTTTGTTATCTTTTTTATTGTATATGAGATTCAATATTGTAATATGGTAGTTAAAATTTCTTAAACCTTTGAAAGCTCTTGATTTCTTGCATGTCGTATATTAGTTGTAATATATACTATTGTACTATGTTTTCTAAGCTATAATTATTAGAACTAATAGATGTTGCCAGCTAGCTAATTTAGTAAATTAACTAATTATTGGAAGTCGTTGGCTTGAAGTACTTTATTAAATCTCATGAATTTTTTGGTATCATTTTTGTCGTATATGAGCTTTAATATTATAAATGCTGGTCAAAATTTCTTCAACCTTTAAAAGTACTTGATATCTTCTTTGTTGTAAATCGACTATAATATTGTACTATCATACTATGTTTTCTAAGTAATAATTATTAAAACTAATAGATGTTGCCAGCTGACTGATTTGGTAAATTCACCGATCGTTAGATATCGTTGACTTAGAGTACTTTATCGAATCTCATGAATTCTTTGATATCTTTTTTGCTGTATATGAGCTCAAATATTATGATATATCAATCAAAATTTCTTTAACCTTTAAAAACTCTTGATATCTCATTTGTCATATATCTGCTACAGTATTATACTATCATACTATGTTTTCCAAGCAATATCATTAGAACTGATGGATGTTGCCAACTAATTAATTAGGTAAATTCACTAGGTGTTAGATATCAATAACTTGGAGTACTCTATTAAATATTGTTTCTAGTATCCTTGTTAATTCTTTGTTATCTTTCTTGCCGTATACGAGATTCAATATTGTAATATGGTAGTCAAAATTTCTTCAACCTTTGAAAGCTCTTGATTTCTTGCATGTCATATATCAGTTTTAATATACTTTCGCGCTATGTTTTTTAAGCTATAATTATTAGAACTAATAGATGTTGCCAGCTAGCTGATTTGGTAAATAAGCTAATTATTGGATGTCGTTGGCTTGGAGTACTCTATTAAATATTATTTCTAGTATCCCTGCTAATTCTTTGTTATCTTTTTTGTTATATATAAGATTCAATATTGTAATATGGTAGTCAAAATTTTTTAAACCTTTGAAAGCTCCTGATTTCTTGCATGTCATATATCAACCGTAATAAATACTATCGCACTATGTTTTCTAAGCTATAATTATTAGAACTAATAGATGTTGCTAGCTAGCTGATTTGGTAAATTAACTAATTATTGGATGTCATTGGCTTGAAGTATTTTATTAAATCTCATGAATTTTTTGGTATCATTTTTGTCGTATATGAGCTTTAATATTATAATATGCCGGCAAAAAATTCTTCAACCTTTAAAAGTACTTGATATCTTCTTTGTCGTAAATTAACTATAATATTGTACTATCATACTATGTTTTCTAAGCAATAATTATTAAAACTAATAGATGTTGCTAGTTGGCTGATTTGGTAAATTCACTAATTGTTAAATATTGTTGACTTAGAGTACTTTATTAAATATCTTATGAATTCTTTGATATCATTTTTGCCATATATGAACTTGAATACTATATAATATATCAATCAAAATTTCTTCAACCTTTAAAAGCTCTTGATATCTCATTTGTCATATACCGACTGCAATATTATACCATAATACTATGTTTTCTAAGCAATATCATTAGAACTGATGGATGTTGTCAACTGATTGATTAGGTAAATTCACTAGGTGTTAGATATTGATAGCTTGGAGTACTCTATTAAATATTGTTTCTAGTATCCTTGCTAATTCTTTGTTATCTTTTTTGCCGTATATGAGATTCAATATTGTAATATGGTAGTCAAAATTTCTTCAACCTTTGAAAGCTTACATGTTGTATATCAGTAGTAATATATACTATCACATTATGTTTTCTAAGCTATAATTATTAGAACTAATAGATGTTAGCTAGCTGATTTGGTAAATTAACTAACTATTGGATGTCGTTGGCTTGAAGTACTTTATTAAATATCATGAATTTTTGAGTATCTTTTTTGTCATATATGAGCTTTCAACAGTAATATGTACTATCGCACTATGTTTTCTAAGCTATAATTATTAAAACTTATAAATGTTGCTAGCTAGCTGATTTGGTAAATTAACTAATTATTGAATGTCGTTGGCTTAAAGTACTTTATTAAATCTTATGAATTTTTTGGTATCTTTTTTGTCGTATATGAACTTTAATATTATAATATGCCGGTCAAAATTTCTTCAACCTTTAAAAGCACTTGATATCTTGTTTGTCGTAAATCGATTGTAATATTGTGCTATCATACTATGTTTTCTAAGCAATAATTATTAAAACTAATAGATATTGCCAACTGGCTGATTTGGTAAATTCACTAACTGCTAGATATCGTTGATTTATAGTACTTTATTAAATCTCATGAATTCTTTGATAGCTTTTTTTTTTTCATACATGAACTTGAATATTATAATATATCAATCAAAATTTCTTCAACCTTTAAAAGCTCTTGATATCTCATTTGTCATATTAGCTACAATATTATACTATCATACTATGTTTTCTAAGCAATATCATTAGAACTGATCGATATTGCCAACTAATTGATTAGGTAAATTCACTAGGTGTTTGATATCGATAACTTAGAGTACTCTATTAAATATTGTTTTCAGTATCTTTGGTAATTCTTTGTTATCTTTTTTGTCATATATGAGATTCAATATTGTAATACGGTACTCAAAATTTCTTCAACCTTTGAAAGCTCTTGATTTCTTGCATGTCGTATATCAGCCATAATATATACTATCGTACTATGTTTTTGAAGCTATAATTATTAGAACTAATAGATGTTGCTAGCTTGCTGATTTGGTAAATTAACTAATTGTTGGATATTGTTGGCTTGAAGTATTTTATTAAATCTCACGAATTTTTTGGTATGTTTCTTTTGTCGCATATGAGCTTTAATATTATAATATGCCGATCAAAATTTCTTCAACCTTTAAAAGCACTTGATATCTTGTTTGCTGTAAATCGATTGTAATATTGTGCTATCATACTATGTTTTCTAAGCAATAATTATTAAAACTAATAGATATTGTCAACTGGCTGATTTGGTAAATTCACTAACCGCTAGATATCGTTGACTTAGAGTGCTTTATTAAATCTCATGAATTCTTTGATATCTTTTTTTTTTCATGCATGAACTTGAATATTATAATATATCAATCAAAATTTCTTAAACCTTTAAAAGCTCTTGATATCTCATTTGTCATATCAGCTACAATATTATACTATCATACTATGTTTTTTAAGCAATATCATTAGAACTGATCGATATTGCCAACTGATTGATTAGGTAAATTCATTAGGTGTTTGATATCGATAACTTAGAGTACTCTATTAAATATTGTTTTCAGTATCCTTGCTAATTCTTTGTTATCTTTTTTGTCATATATGAGATTCAATATTGTAATATGGTACTCAAAATTTCTTCAACCTTTGAAAGCTCTTGATTTCTTGCATATCGTATATCAACTATAATATATACTATCGTACTATGTTTTCTAAGCTATAATTATTAGAACTAATAGATGTTGCCAGCTTGCTGATTTAGTAAATTAACTAATTGTTGGATACTATTGGCTTGAAGTACTTTATTAAATCTCATGAATTTTTTGGTATCTTCTTTTTGTCGTATATGAGCTTTAATATTATAATATGCCGATCAAAATTTCTTCAACCTTTAAAAGCACTTGATATCTTATTTGTCGTAAATCGATTGTAACATTGTACTATCATACTATGTTTTTTAAGCAATAAAGATGTTGCCAGCTAGTTGATTTGGCAAATTCACTGACCGTTAGATATCGTTGACTTAGAGTACTTTATTAAATCTCATGAATTCTTTGATATCTTTTTTGTCGTATATGAGCTTCAATATGATAATATGTCAGCCAAAATTTCTTCAACCTTTAAAAGCTCTTGATATGTCATTTGTCGCATATTAGTTGCAATATTATACTATCATATGATTTTTTCTAAGCATTATTATTAGATCTGATAGATGTTGCCAGCTAGTTAATTAGGTAAATTCACTAGGTGTTAGATATCGATAACTTAGAGTACTCTATTAAATATTGTTTCTAGTATCCTTGCTAATTCTTTGTTATCTTTTTTGTTGTATGTGAGATTCAATATTGTAATATGATAGTCAAAATTTCTTCAACCTTTGAAAGCTCTTGATTTCTTGCATGTTTATTAGCTATAATATATACTATTGCACTATATTTTCTAAGCTATAATTATTAGAACTAATAGATGTTGTCAGCTAGCTGATTTGGTAAATTAACTAATTGTTGGATATCATTGGCTTGAAGTACTCTATTAAATCTCATGAATTTTTTGCTATCTTTTTTGTCGTATATGAGCTTTAATATTATAAATGCTGGTCAAAATTTCTTTAACCTTTAAAAGCACTTGATATCTTGTTTGTCATAAATCGATTGTAATATTGTACTATCATACTATATTTTCTAAGTAATAAAAATGTTGCCAGTTGGTTGATTTGGTAAATTCAATGACTGTTAGATATCGTTGACTTAGAGTACTTCATTAAATCTTATGAATTCTTCGATATCTTTTTTATCGTATATGAGCTTCAATATGATAATATGTTGGTCAAAATTTCTTCAACATTTAAAAGCTCTTGATATTGTACCATCATATTATGTTTTCTAAGTAATAATTATTAAAACTAATAGATATTGCCTGCTAGTTGATTTGGTAAATTTACTAACTATTAGATATAGTTGAATTAGAGTACTTTATTAAATCTCATTAATTCTTTGATATCTGTTTTGTCGTATATGAGCTTGAATATTATAATATATCAATCAAAATTTCTTCAACCTTTAAAAGCTCTTAATATCTCATTTATCATATATCAACGACAATATTATACTATCATACTATGTTTTCTAAGCAATATCATTAGAACTGATGGATGTTGCCAATTGATTGATTAGGTAAATTTACTAGGTGTTGGATATCGATACCTTGAAGTACTCTATTAAATCTTGTTCTATTATCCTTACAAATTCTTTGTTATCTTTTTAATCGTATATAAGCTTCAATATTATAATATATCAATCAAAATTTCTTCAACTTTTAAAAGCTGTTTATATCTCATTTGTTGTATATCAGCTACAATATTGTACTACCACACTATGTTTTCTAAGCAATATTATTAGAACTAGTAGGTGTTACCAACTGGTTGATTTGGTAAATTCGCTATGTGTTGGATATTGGTAACTTGGAGCACTTTATTAAATCTTGTTTCTAGCATATTTGTGAATTCTTTGGTATCTTTTTTGTCATATATGAGCTTCAATATTGTAATATGATAGTCAAATTTTCTTCAACCTTTGAATGCTCTTGATATCTTGTTTGCCATATAGCAGCTACAATATTATACTATCATATTATGTTTTCTAAGCAACAATTATTAGAATTGATAGATATTGCCAATTGGCTGATTTGGTAAATTCACTATGCATTGGATATCATTGGCTTAGATACCATACTATGTTTTCTAAGCAAAATTGTTAGAATTGATAGATGTTGCCAACTAGTTGATCCGGTAAATTCACTATGCATTGGATATCATTGGCTTGGAGTGCTGTAATAAATCTTGTTACTAGTATGTTCGCAAATTATTTGATATCTTTTTTGTCATAGATGAGCTTCATTATTATAATCGTTAGTCAAAACTTCTTCAACCTTAAAAAGCTCTAGATATCTTGTTTATCATTTATCAATTGTAATATTGTGTTATTATACTATGTTTTTTTAGCAATAATTATTAGAATTGATAGATGTTGTCAGTAGCTTATTTGGTAAATTTACTAGGTGTTGGATATCGTTGACTTAGAGTGCTTTATTAATTTTATTTCTAATATACTTGTAGATTCTCTAGTATTTTTTTGTTGTATATGAGCTTCAATATTGTAACATATCAGTCAAAACTTCTTGAACCTTTAAAAGCTCTTGATATCTTATTTGTTGTTTAGCAACTACAATTTTCCTATTATACTACTACATTTTTTAAGCAACAATTATTATAATTGATAGATGTTGTTCGATTTGGTAAAGTCATTAGGTGTTAGATACTGATGACTTAGAGTACTCTATTTATAGCAATCCATGATTTTACTCAAAGAAAGCTAGCCCAAAACATATTATTTGGGCTCAGTGATACTGTACAAGTACTTAAGGTTTATGCATTGCATAACTGATATAAGACTAAATATACATCAGCTTGAGCTCTTACTAGAGTTGGTAGTAGTCTTAGGCTACTCAAGTATGGGCTAAACTTAAGCTAATTTGGGTTGATTTTGAGCTCAAAATTGAAGTCTAAAAATTTTTTTAAATCGAGATCAAACTATTTATTACATGGTATGACCTAAACTCAGCGCAAAACTCAAGCACAAAGAATACCTAAAGCAATTGGCCCTTAATTATGTCCGATATAGTTTAAATCTGTTTCAAAAATCTTAAAATATGATGAACTTTTTAATTTTTATACTAAATTTCATGTTAACTATATGAAAATAATTTATCATATCATAGCAGATTTTCTTAAATGATCAGGTATAATTATTTAAATATTGCATATTTTTATGTAAGTACTTAAAAATTAAAAATTAACTCCAATCAATATTTAGCTCAAATAGTTGGTAGCTGGCTCAATTGGAATACTGGCCAAGCCTAAGTTTGGGCACAGCTTGGACTCGGACTCGGATTTTGAAAAGAAAAAGAAAGAAAAACAATAAAAAGATGAGCCTAAATCTAGATTGTAGCTCGAAAAAAATTTCAACTTAAACCTAAATTAGGACATAGCTCAACCTGGTCCAACCTATTCCAAGCCTCGACTCTCACACTATTTTAAATCTTATTTCTAGTATTTCAGCGAATACCTTGGTATCTTCTTTTATATATATATATATATATATATATATATTTTATATGAGCTATCATATTTGTAATATGTCAGTCAAAATATCGCGTGCCTCTAAAAAGTTCTTGGTATCTTATTTGTGTATATCAACTGCAATATTATAATATCGTAATCAAGATTTGTTCAGCCTTTAAAAATTCTGATATCTTGTTTGTTACATCTGGTCGCAATATTCTATGCCAGTCAAAATTTCTTCGGCCCCTTTGTTTTTTTTTCGCCTAATGCTGCCTATATGATCCCGTTGTTGCATCATCGCTTACCATTGTTGAGCAGTGACTGAATTCCGACAAACATTAAGCAGCACAAGATGGACGGTGAGACGGAATACGCTGAGCTGACAGCACAGCTAGCGTTTTGCAAGACCTTGGTCGAGCGCTCCAATGTCTACAGGAATCTTGTCCTTGGCTTGGAGAAAAATCCAGCTATGAAAAATTGCATCACCGACCTGATGGGACCCCACAGCAGCATACTAATGGTGGTGTACAAGCTCGGAAGCATCCAATACAGCTGGGCGTCGAAATTTCGTCTCGCATTTGCTCTCCTGCTGAGACAAAGGTTCAGCCGGTGGATCGAAGGCATCGAGATCATTGAACCAGCCTTAAATGTCACAGAATTTAGGGTTATCAAAAATTCGACATGTCATGTAAGTTTGAGAAATGATCAGGGCAGTAGAAGGGTGGACAGGCCCATACTGTTCTTCATGCCGAACCCTGACAGCATAATGTATGAAAATCTCTTGGCCGCAAACTGGTGCCCGTCTCGGTTGAATCAGATCATGACCATAGGAATCAGCCTTAAATACATGTTGGAAAGGCTTGGCTGCCAAACCTCTGAGGACGGGGACAGAATGGCCGCCGACGAACTGGAGCGCAGAACGAGGCATCTGAAGGCAATTAAGAGTCATGTGCAGGAGTTCCCGATCTGTAGGGAAATGGATGGCCTGTATCATGATGAACTACTGATGAATATTGGAGAGGATTTCGCGATGGACGATGGGAACAATGAGTCTGAAGACCCTAATGACGAGGAAGAAAAGGATAGCGATGAACATAGTGATACTGAGATGGAGAGTGAGCCTGATGAGCTGGAAGCCTTTGAATTTGCTGAAGACCCCCCATGCTCGGCTTTTGCGACGCACTTCTTCAGATTGGATCCCAGCATCAACATGAAAGCCTTGTACCCAGGTAAGCTTTAGCGGCATGTTTATCTTTTCTATGCTTCCTTCATCGTATATGTATGGGCTTTTAGTGATTCACAATTCTTTCAGGTGTCTCATCGATAGAACTGATGCCGCATTCTATCAACATCAAGAGTCCAGATGATGTCAAGTAAGAAGCTGGCTCGGTGACAAATTCTAACTTCTTTTAAACATATAGGGGGCCTTTTGCTTCCGTAACCCAAATAGAAATACCATTGTTGATTTTTATACCGGAATAATCTGGTCCTTGATGATCTAACATCATCGTATTTAGTATGCTATATGCTAGTGATTAAGATTCTTAGTGACATAAGATTACCACATTTTATATACAATGGAAATACTGAATCACTAACCATGAAATATCAAAATTTTTCATAATTAGTTAATCTCCTTACCTTAAAAAATAGCTACCTAATATATTTTTATAAGTAACACAATAATATATCATTATTTCATATTATTTATTATTATAATATGTAGATTAAATTATAATATTATAATATAATTATAGTATAATAATATAATATAATATTATTTAATTTAATCTTATAATATTAAATTATAATATTTGAATATGAAAATAATATTAAGCACTTATGGATGAGAGATATTTTGATTCCCAAATCTTAAGTCAAGGTCACTATTTAAGGGTGATCTTAGATTCCCAATCTCGTGGAAGGATATGGGATTACTAAGTTAGATAGTGACTTTAGAGATAGAAGTGATTTGAGATCATCGCTATGTAGGATTACTGCACTGCAACCAAACACAATGATCCTATTACCTTCTTCTGAATAACAAATGATTCTAAATAGGTCATCATATTAAACACCCCTAGAAGGCTTTGCTGTTAATTTTTGATTTCTATAGTCATTGAATAAACATTAAGTTTTTCTTTCCTCTTTGTTCTAACATTGTGCTCTGGACTCTTGATACTGATTACATTATATTACTCCAGCTGGTATTTTGATCCTGATGTTACATCCATGGATGGAATGAATTTGGAAGAAGCTCTAAGGCTGAAGGAAGAGATCAGGATGACTATGGAGGAACTCAGGGAATCTGAGGCATACATGGAATTTCGTGCTATCTTGATGGATGACGAAGAAGTAAAGAGTAATATCGTTCGTGTCTTAGGATCTCATGGCAACATTAAAATGGTGATATATGGAATAGGTAGCATAGAGTGGGAAGATGAATCCCAATATCAGCTTGCACTTGCTCTTCTGCTAAGAGAGGATTCATGTCTTCCTATCGGAGACATTGAGGTCTATGATCCGGTAATGTCTCCAACTGAGATGAAGGCCTGCTCGGCCTTAGGATGCAAAATCCTTCTTGTTAATGAGGATTGCAGGCGAAGAGCCACGCAGCCAACTCTGTTCTACGTGCCAGGATTGTACGTAAACCTCATTGCCAATTTGATTGAGGCCAATCTCCATCCATCCCTTCTGAATCAGATGATATTGATGGATCTTTCCGGCAAGACTGAAATGACTGAAATAGACGATATGATCAGAAGAGGAGAGAACGGCTTGTTACTTCCCCAGGCAACGGATGAAGAAGAGAGGTCGAGGTTTCGATGGGTGGCTCAAAAGTACATGGGCGAAGAGATAGAGATCCTTTGCACAAGGGGGATGCCCTCACACTTCCTGGATTTATATCTGAACTTCTTTGAGGTGGAAACTGACGTGGATCTTAAGGCCTTGGTGCCCCGTGAGTCATCATTCTCTTTTCACTTTTAATCTTCTACGTAAATCTGCTATTCATAATTGACCATCAATACTTATCTGCGTGCTCTCTTCCACTGTAGGTGTGTCGTTGAGAAAAAAGGTGTATTTGGATTATTATCACGACGATTCCAGCAGTGACGTCTGCCTCTTAGAGTAAGTTGATTATTTTCTTTCCTTTGTACCCTTCAAGTAGAACTTCCAATCTCATGTCTTGCACAAGTTTGAAAGCACAAAAGCACCTGCCTTTTATGGAATATTGAGCAAATTAATGTCCGGCCTTTTGATGGACTAGTCTTGTTGACCTACCGATCCATCGTACTAATTCTCCTTAATTCCTCATCTTTCTCATCACACATGTGTTTAGTTATCTTCTCACCCAGATATCTTCATATTATATATAGTTATCTTTTTATTGTATACAATAAATATGCACGAATATTATTATCGTGCATTAAAAATGTTTCGAAATTAAATGAAATTGGTGTGATGGTTGCATATTTGTGATTGATCAACAGGACTAAGTGTTATGGTCCGGTCCATCGAGGACGGGGCATGAAATTGCTGCAAAATATTTTGCTTGGAAAACAAAAACCAGGAAGCTCATTAATTACATTTGTCTGAAGTGTTTTCTGGCCCATAGCGGATTCCTCCATTGTTTGCACATAAATTTGATATGATTCAAAATCTCCTTACTACTTTTCGTGTATCTGTGATACTGACACAAATGGTGCTCGGCCAGACGTGCAACCATTCTTCGCGCTTGTGCTAACAGAGACTATCCAATAAACTGTCGGTACGCTTGGCATCCACCTCAGAGCGGTTGGCTCAAGCTCAACTTTGATGGCTTTACCGATGGCATTGATGGGCCAGCTGGGTTTGGCGGTGCATTTCACGACGAGCATGGCAAGCTGATACTGATGTATGCTGGACCCCTCGAGCATGCTGACACGAGGATGGCCAATGTAGAGGCGTTGAGGCAAGGCTTGAGATGTCTCAGACACTTGCCTACTCTTCCCAGGTTGATGATAGAAGGAGAAGCTCTCGGCATTATAAGATGGGCCAAACGCATCTTCGCCCCACCAGCTAGCGCTGCCGAAGCATTTGAAGAGATTAATGCTATTCTATCCCATGTGGAACATATGATTGGACAAGTATACAAGGAAGCGAATCAACTGGCACAAGAAATAGCCAGAAAGGGAGTCAGGCAATCCAAACTGCGAGTTTGGGCACTTCCTGGCAGTTCATCTGGTCATTAACCTTTTTCATTAGTATTGTTTTTGGCGAGATGATACATGTGATAATTTGTGAACACCAGAGGTCGATGTGTGCCATGGTACTCTATATATATGATGATGATAAAACTAAAATAGCAGTACTTTTACAAATTATTAAGTATATCTGAAGGTGGACTCCTCTTTGTTTTGTTCCAAAAAGTCCTTGTTTCATGGATTGATTATAAAACAATCAAAACTTATGAAATGCTTTGTGCGTTATCAGTTATGGAGGTGTTGGTTGTTGCTGCTGACTTTTTATGCTCAACTCTCTCTGTTTGTCTTCATGCCCCTCAGTATTGCAGTGCTTCAGTTTGTTTACCAGTCTTTCTTTCCATGATATTGTTTTTCAGACTTTTCTGAATCCTTCCTCAACTTTCTTTTACTAAGTTTCCATATATATTCCCTTGAGCAATTTTATCCCCAGATGAAGAACATAACATGTACAGAACAGTGTATTGTGTGATGATCCGTGGAAGCAATCTCTTGGGATAGATAAAAATTGTGATTTAGAACAGTTAAAAGAATGTGGTGGCCACAGAATTTTTCTTATTTTTCATTTCTATTCTTACTTGACTTCTTATTGCTGCTCTGCAAGTCTGTATAGCCTAGGGCCACCATCGTCCGCAACCAACTGTTTCAGACTTTCAGCTGTAGAGATCATCTATGGTATGAATATGACGGCATGGAGGTTCCAATTTGAACTCATTATGACAAGTTAAATGGGAAAATGGAATGAGCCATCGAGTTGAAAAGCTTCAGAAAAAATTTCCTCAAATAAAGTTTCAGAAAATAGGATGTTCTGCATGCACTCTTACATTCTCACGTCGCCTTTTACCTTTCTAAAATGTGGAGGCTAAGCACAACCAACTCTAGGGCACACCTCTATGGTGGCGAAATAATGTAGCTATGGATACATACATACATACATACATACATATATATATATATATATATATATATATATATATATATAAATCAGGGTTCAAAAAAAGTTACATCCGAGATGAATGTATTATTTTCTTATTCATTACATGGCTTAGGTTTTATATACTGGTCCTTGAAATGAGCTGATATAGCGGTAAGTTATCTTTGGTTAATCGACGATTGAAGTTTCTATAATAAATTATAGAACTTGATCTATTTTTGCATATATTCAGAGGATAGGTTTTGGATCAAAGCCATACTCAATTAGTTTCAGATGAATTTTGAAATCTAAAACCTATAAACCAGTTAAAAAAAAAAAAAAAACACAATGCTTATACATAGATATGTGTGTGTTAGAGTTTGTCTTGTAATTCAAAAAATTATGAAGAAAAGGTTTTCTATATTTAAGTAAAACTTTAATCCTAATCCGTGCGGTCATAAAATTTAGAAGATAAAGTATGATATATTTCCATATATAGGGGATTCTAATCCTATTCCTCGTAATACATTGTAAATCCATATAACTAACAAAACCAAAACCATGCTACTATAGTTTAAAATATCTCATATCTATATTTAAATAAAACCATGCTACTATAGTTTAAAATATCATACATAACCAAATCCATGTTAATGGAATGATAAGCAAAAAAACACAATGCATGCTCACATATCATATAAAAGTACATGCAAAGAATTTTTGCTTCAATTCATAAATGTAACCAATCCGATGTGTCCACTAACCATCAAAATACCTAATATAATCAATAATCTTAATAATATATAATATTATTAGGGAATTAGTCACCCTTAAAAAGTTAGCTAGACCTATTCTTCCATAATTGACTCTATCCCTAACCCTAATTTCTAATAATTATTGATTCTAATTGGATTAAATGTAGGGTTTACCTTAGTATAAAAATCCATACATGAGACCCTTTGCTAGCCTTCCTCATTATCCAAAGGCAAATGATCTCTTACAATATTTAACCTGATCTAACAATTAATAATGCTATTATGATTATTAACTTAACTATTTATGGTAATTATTTAAATGGAGGAAAGGTGGATGCATTGGCTTCAACCTTGAGCAGAATCAAGGGCATCAAACATATTATTATTATTATTACTTTATTATTATATTAATTAACAAATCATTAGTAATTAATTTAACAAATTATTAATAACCAGTATTTTAATATAAAGAAAAGGGGTAAAAAGGGAACATGCCCTGATCTCTTCTTTAATGAAGGCTAGGGGGTTTTAATCAGTGCTAGATTAGTGCTGGTCGAAGTATCGACTGATAGTGCTATTCGGTGGCATTGACACTTAAGCATCGATCGTGTGCTTGGCTTTAGGGCCAGTTGGTCGAAACAAACCACTCCAATAAGGTGCTGTGGTGGTGCTGGCCAATGGTGGCCTGGAAAAAAGAAAAAAAGGAAAGGGTGAGGCTCATAGTGGTGCTAAACAACTAAACATAGAATTCGATTAGGGGCCTCCTTAGGATTTTCTTCAGCGGAATAAAGCTTGAGACACAAAGCTTATCTATAAGGGCTGCGATCACCAGAGCAAGAAGGGATGATGGACGTCAGTCATCCAGCTATCATCGACCTCCTCAATAGTCTAACGAATTCCGATGGATTCGATTTGTAATGCTCTAAGTTCATTTATTGGCTAAATTAATATCTTAACGAATCGGGTTCATATGGCCTTAAAAACTTGAGTATATACTAATTAGTAATATGTGAACTTGAGTTGCAAGCTCCTTAATCATCTTTTTTTCATCCGATGTGATTTTTAAAGTGTTACAATCTTTTTCCTTTATCAGGCAACATCTTTGTTGCTACAAGCTAGCATTGAGACCAAAATCTACTTCGAGCAAGGTCTTGGTGCTACTAAGGTGGCTCCATAGCATGATTAGACTTTCTTCACCATTGCCCTATAGGTAACTCTTTTCTTTTGATTTATCAACTTTTGCATATTTGAATCGGCTTTGATACTACTATGGATGGCAATGGGGCAGGGATGGAAGAATTTTTCTCCCTTAGCGATGGGGATGAAAAAAATTCTATCATCATAAATAAGGATGGGGCCAAGATGAGAAAGGTTCTCTCTATCCCACAGGGTCCTCAATCCATGCCTCATGAGGTCTTTATATATTTTATATTACTTAAATACTATTATATTATTTTAATATCTTAAATATAGCGCCATACGTGATCTTAAAATCTGTAAGATTATGTGTGCTCACCTTCTTTATATTTATTGAAACCTATGATTAGATGTATTTGTTTCTTATAAAGTAGTTAACGATCATAGACTTATGTTATTATATTCTTTGAGATTATAGTTTAATATACTACTTATGAGTTAGCTCATAAAATTTGTAATTATGAAAAATTTATTTGAATCTATTTTATTTTTTATGTGAAACTTAATTCTTTATTTTTATTTTAAAATGTAGTGAGTAAGAATTAAAATAAAAAATAAAAATTTTAATATAAAAAAGGGGTTGGTGAGAATGGAGATCTTCGTGAGAATAAAAATAGGAACTTTAGTAAAAATGAGATAGATAAAGATGAAAATCTTTATGGGGATGGAGATCTTTGTGGGAACGGAGATGTGGAAGTCCTTATTTTAGGTAGGGGCTAAAATAATGATGGGGATGAAGAGTGGCCCCCGGGGCCTCATTGCCTTTCCTGAATACTACTTGTAATATTTCAAACTCATCTGCTACCTTAATTAATATTTTAATAAGCCGGATTTATATAGCATTAAAAACTTGATGTTATAGTAAATGAACCTGGGATTTAAGCTTTTCAAACAACTTTTTCTCATTTGATGGGATTATTCTGGGGTGTCCCATAACTAGACCATTATAGTGGTGGGTGGTGGTAGTTCATTGGTTTCGGCCAGTGGCAAGCGACTGGGGGCAATTGAGAGGGGCTTGGGGTGGTTTCAGTGGCCGTTGCATGGTTCGGCCATTTGGAGCAGGGAGAAAAAAAAAAAAAAAAAAAAAAAAAAAAAAAAAGGGAAAAAAAAAAGAAAAAAAAAAGGAGCTTTGGAGGTTCTTTATTCATTGCCATAAATGGGCAAAAAGCTGTATGTCTAGTTAGTTATGGTGCAAGGATATCATATTAAATCATGTATTAGCCTTCCATGTCCACCATGCTCCCACGGGATTTGTCGGTGCAAACCCGCTGTTCAAACTCCTTCCATGTCTTCATATCGTATTCATGTCATATCGAAACTAAGATATAATAGTATATGGGTGATACGAACAAAACATGATTAGTAAATCATGTCAAACTCCAAACACGAACACGACATAATTATTACATAGGTAATATTGCATGATATGCATAATCCATTTAATAAATAAATATTATTAGATTGATACGATACGATTCACTCAATATGAATAAATATGATCTACTTAACATGTACAAATATGATCTGGTCTGCTTAATATGACCCACTTAATATATTATCAACTAAATAGGCCCTAAATAAATTATTTTTAGGTTAGCAGATTAACTTGTGACATGATACAATTATTTCATGTCATAATTATGTCAATACGTTTATGACATAAACCTACTTAAAATCAATTTAAACCCATTTATTTCGTATTGGGTTCGAGTCATGTTCGCTTGTCGTGTTCAGTTTTACCACTCCTAGAAATAAAAGGGCCACGGCTTCTAACTAAAGCCCCATTAACAAAGCTCAATGGGTCATTGTCTATTTGAGAACATATGTCGTGACCTAATCATTTGTGCTCATAAATCTGCACCTCCTATGCTATGACAATGACTTCACCACAAACATATATTACCGATTATTATGCCATCCTATATTTATTTGGCATCATTTTTATTTTTTATCTTTAAAAGTAAAAGTACAAAAATTGAGATGATTAAATACTACTATTTTTATTTTTAATTTTTTTTATTATTTTAGAAAAGTAAAAATAAAAAATTATTTTTAAAAATAAGGAACTCATGTTTTTATCGCTATCATCATCACTTCCACTACCACTCCTTTCATCATTATTGTCATTGTTGTTGTTTTTGCTACCATTGCTATCACTGTCATAATGCTGCAATTATTATCAAACCTCTACAACCACTATCATTGCTACCTAGATCATCAATACTATGCCATCACTATTGCTACTTATACCTCCATCACCACCTTGGCTTTGCTACCTTTATCATATTGCCATTATCATCATCTTACATCTATTGCATTGTTGTTGTCTAGCTATTGCTCCTACTAGATTGCTATAACAAATGTTACCACCTCTCTCATGCCTTTATCACCCCCACGGCTAACCCACTACTTCCTCTATTACGTTTACCACATCTATCACTTCTTGTACCATCATCATGATATTTATATCTTTAAAATAATTAGTTATATCAAATGCATTTATATCTTCAAAAATATAATTAAAAAATATATCTATTTTTTCTGATTTTTAAAATAATTAAAAATTGAAAATAATCAAATGACTCCTTCAATTTGCCTCACTCCAAATCCAACCATATATTATGTTAGGGTCTAAGCTTGATTTTATGATCACTGTCCAATTTGGACTCGATAATTTAGTGGACATTTAACATATACTATTATATCTCTGTATCAGCTAGATTGTTCATAAACCTTATTACTCGCATCTTGATCTTAGATTATTAATTAATACACAGGTTTGAGCTTTCCAAGTAATAGTATCAGTTTGAAATTTGGATGCCATCTCCATCCAACTGAACCATACACAATCAAATCTAAACATGAGTCTTCCTTGATCGACTCTTTACATACTCCTTTCAGACCCACGCTTGATGCAAATCTTGGAAAATTGGGTAGTGGGTTAGCCTCTGTCCCGAGGTCAATTACACGTCCGACCCCTACTCAATTGGACCCTGGAGAGTAGAAAATGGGTCAACAAAATGCATGCCTTTTGAAAGCCAGAAATTCGCACGCAGATCTACGCATTCCCACATTTAGTGTTTATTTTGTATAATTATAATATTAAAATAACTGGATTAAAAAATTGAACTTTGCTCTTTTTGCTCCCCTTGAAACTTTTGACTAAAATTGAAAATATACTTCCACATTTTAATGAAGAGTACATAAACCTCGATGCCATCAAACTTGTAAAATAAGCAAGGCAATTTTAAAGCAAATTCACCAATCAACCATTCCTTAGCTGGTTTGTATTCATTTTTGCTTAATAATTTATTTAAATTAGTTGTTGGCTAATAGATATCTCGCATAGCTACTGGCTAACAGTCACTTAAAGATGTCCTAAAAGCTTTAAGCAACTAATTTAAACAAACTTCTAAAATGAGTTATATTTTAAATTTTGATGGTGACAACCATATTTTTTTAAATTAAAAAACATAAATTACAATCGTTGTATCACTAAAAATATCTAAAAAATACACAATAAAATTATATGCTAAATTTATTTAGGTTCTTTATTTCAGATAATTTTAGATAAAATAACACTCTTGGCATTGCATTTATATCTAAAAGAAAAAAAAACCATAGTAACCAACCAAACAGAGTTAGTTGAATCATCCATAGTCTCCAACAATTCTTCTTTCTTTTTATTTTAGTAAATTTCAAATAAAAAAATAAAAAGATATATTAAGAATGCGATTTGATTTAATATGGTTGATGCACCAAATCAATGCCAAAAACAACAAATATAATTTCTCCCCATTTATTCACTGAAATAAATTTTCTCTATTTTTAAATTTTTAAATAGTTTCATGTAGCGTTTGGTAAGACTTGGCCCTCCATTCGAGTTGACTTGGCCAAGTCAACCCGATTTGGGGGCCAACTCTACCCTCCCCTGCAATGCGGTTGAACCATCAATCGATTGCTTCACCTCCTGCCACCGGCGAAGGCTCCACATGGTGGCCAAAACGGCTACAAGGCCTGGCATGATGAGTAGAAACTCCCATTGGTCCTCTTCAAAGCTCAATCTCATCCATTGTTTGGCCACATTAGAGCACCGCCACCACCATACCTTTCTTCCACCAACCATAATCTTGGCCACCGGAGGGCTTCGTCAAAGCAAGGTGACATCCTCAAGTAATCGATGATCATAGTAGCTATCGTTTTGAGCCCGAGCACTGCCAGCACAGGCCCTCGATAAGCCCTCTGTCCAATTTCCATTTTTTTCCCGATTATTACCACCACCGCTCAATTATCAGTAGGGATTAAGGGTCGTCAACCAGTGGGAACCGTGGTCCTCAACCTCCTCTCCACTGTCTTCTTTTCTTCCTAGTTTTGGTCAGCTAGCATCCGACCCCTACCTCGACCACGAGAGTCTCCCTCGTTTCGGCCAATTAGCAGGGGGTGGCGCTCCAACCTGGTCGAGCACTAGGGGATATTCTTCCCACCTCCTTGGACTCCTTTCTCCTCTTCCCCTCGCTTTTCCCTGGTGGCAACCACCGGCCTTTTGCTATGGCAGGAGCTCTCTTGCCCTCCTTTGCCACCATTGGGAGAGTCCCACGACAGATCAGCCATCGAGTGACCCTCCCCAACCTTCCTATCTTACCCCTAGCCGAGCCAATCTCTAATTGAGCTAGCTATAAGCCGATCACATTATTCCATTGTACCAAAACCCCATTGGATCTTGGGGTAGGCTTAGCCCTGTCGTTGGGCTTCTTGACCTAACCTCTACCACCCTGCATATCATGCTACCCTAAGCTTATGGCCTCGACGTTATGACCAAGCTCTTCAATCACCGAGGCCTCACCCATACTAACCAAAATGACCATTGCTTTAAATCTTCGATCGAAACCTAAACCAGAGCCTAGAGTGGATCGAGCTGAGTCGAGTGACACCCTATCTTGAACCCATCCTTAAATTTTCTTTTTTTTTTTGGGATTCAGGCCTTGCTTAGGTCCAAAAATTTTTCAAAATCTAAGCTTGAGTCCAGCTCAAGCTCTCAGGCACAAAAGCTTAAGCATAGCCTGAAACTCAATCAATTAAACCCACAGCAACTCATTAGGACTAAAAACTAGGTTGATGAAATTAGTTTTTAATTTTTAAATGCTTTCAAAAAACAAATAATATTTAAAATAATTACACCTAATCGCTTCAAAAAATTTTCTATGACATGGAAAATTATTCTCATACAATTGATAGAAAAGTCAATATAAAATATAAAGGGCCCACCATATTTTAAGGTTTTGGAGTTGGATTAGGCCTAATTAAGGACCAATACTTTAGGCTCAAGATTCAGGCTGAGCCTAGGATAGGCCTAGTATGGTCCAAGCTTAGTCCAATTTTTTTTTTTAGCTCTAAATTTAAGTCTAAATCTGATCCAAATTAGCTTGTGGCTCAACAGGTTGTAAGTTAGTTGGAAGCCATTTCTAGCTAACCCTAGACCCCAAGATCGTGATCCTTAAACATTGGACCTAGACCTTGACTATAAATTAATAAAATTTATTATTTTAATTTAAAATTAATATTATTTTAGTATAGATATATGGATGGCAATCAAAGTCCAGGGAAAGTAAGCCTAGAGTTACTAAAGATGTAGGTAAGAATCCCCTTGCATTTTTGTCTATGAATGTTAACACGAACATATGCTTCTTAATGAATATATATATGCCTTCTGATATTAAGTTAATCCTATATAAAAAAATTATTATATTAGAGGCATATTTATTTATGTATATTAGGGTATATATATGAATATTTTGGGTATTATATGATTTATAATGTAGATCATTATGTAATAGAATGTTGGATCACATGCTTATATATTTTTAAACTAAAATTTAATTCATAAATAACTTGAATTTACAATGGAATGGATAATATAATAAATAGTAGATCGATAATATATTTTTGGTTGCAACCACGATTGGAAGCATGACTAGATATGGTTGCTCTCCATGAATATTGTCATGCCTAGTCCAATGTCTACTTGGCAAAAAACTATAAAATTGAGTAAATTACTAATAATAAATTGATGGATTTGTTATATTGAGATATTGGAGCATGATATCAATTATGTGGCAATAAATACATGTATTGTTACTGTTATCTATTATGAGTTGATTATTATTAATTAAACATTATTTAATTACCTATATTTGGATATGCTGGTTTTATTATTTATTATTGCCTACTGTTTGTGTTATTATATGTTGAGCATTTATGATGATGAATCATGTTGCGTGTGGTGTGTGGGTAAGAGATTCTTATTGAGTTGTGATTCATTCAATTTCATTTACGTATTTTATAAAACCTCATGATGCATAAACTTAAACTATAAATACGGGTGCAACTAGGCTTGGGCTTGCCCATCATCCATCGGGTCGACCTGGCTTCAAGCCGAGCTATGAGCTATGCTCAAGTTAGCTTAGGTGAATTCTGGGCTTAAAGTTAGAGTTCAAAAAGAATTTTCTATCTAGACTTGAGCTGTTACTTAGCCTCATCCAAACCTGGCCTAAAGCTCAAGTCTAAAGCAGATTCAAAGCATTGATCCTTAATCAGACTCAAATCTAATATGAATTGAATTCCAAAATCTAAAAACGTGATGGACCTTTAAAAAATTTTATACTAGATTTTCTATCAATTGAATGAGGGTAGCTATATGTATATCTATTGAGTGAGAGTAACTAGCATATTTTTTGAGTGATGAGGTGCAATTATTTTAAATATTATTTTTTTGTAATTATTTAAAAACTAAAAATTAATTCTATCAACATAGTTTTTAGCTTAAATGAGTTACTGTGGGTCAACCTCATTGGGTTTTGGGTTGAGCCTAGGCTTGGGCTTGAGTTGGACTCTGACCTAGCTTTTGAATAAGAATTTAGGCCTAAGGCTGACCCAAAGCTTCAAAAAAATTTTGGATCAGGCTCTAGTTCAAGTGTGGCCTGACCTGGCCTCTGGCTAGGCCAACTTCCAGCCCTAATTATGAAGCATGGATTGGAGTAAGATTGCAAGAGATGAGATCTTAAAAGTTTTGATACCAGCACTTGTGATAAATTAGATTTAATTTTGTAATCCTAGTATGCTAAACAATATCTAAGGTTAATTGAAACTTGATGTTCTAATTAATTGATTAATTATAATCTTTTAGACCTTGCATAATTTCTAGGCTGACACCTAGGGTATTGTATTAGGTATCTGGCCCTATTGATGGGTTAGAGCATGATATGTTTTTGATAATCTTTTCAAGATTGCTATCTGCAGGATTCATAAGACTTTGTTGTATCCTGAAGGTCATTTGCTAGAAATTCATTATAGGCATGGAGATCTCTTCGGTATTCTCAGGACGTCGTGGGAAAAAATTAAACCTCCCCAACCAGAAATAGATCAAAACGAGATAATGTGGATAAAAGGTGCCACAGATGGCCGTTAGCAAGTAGCAATTGTAGGAGGTTCCAGAGAACCAATATTGGTTTGGTTTTCAGTATTAATAAGATTGGTTTTGGGTTTATAATCTTGAAACCAAACTCCATTGGACTGGTTCTTGATTCCAGAGTTTGGTTCCTCGGTTCAAACCGTTTGAAATATTTCCAAAAATTGAACCTCAGACATCAAGTCTATTTCATAATTTGTCTTCTATCTCTATTAAAAAACTTTAAGTTTTACATTAGTCAACAATATATATATATATATATATATATATATATATATATATATATATATATATATATATTAAACAAAATTGGGGGAAAAGAATAGCCTTTAGATATCAAACATATGTCAAATAAAAAAAAAGGTTCAGCCTTGTAACTAACCTGAAAATGAACCAATTTGATCAAGATCATTCTGAATGAGTTTCAAGATAGAATTGATTTTGGGTCTAAAATTCTATTTATTGGGTTGGTTTAAGGTTTCGACATAAAATCGATCTAAGCCAACTCATGCTCACTCAAACATCATTATCCATCAAGAAGGCATGAAATAGTAGTTATGAAATCTTAATTAGGTGCCACTAAGGTGTGCTGAGATGATGTCAAATTTATTTTAAACCCAACTTTTACGTCATTGCAATGTACTATGCATATGCCCCTATAATGCGTAAAGCTAATTTGATTTAAATTTTATAATAAAATAAAAAAATAAGTTTGTAATTTTATATTGTTAAATTTAAATTTTAAAGTTATATTTTTTAATGCACCACTCTTAACATCTAGAACCTAAAGACTCATAAAATAAATAAAATGTATATATTAGATAAAACTTTTTGCTAATTCTTAAAAAAAGTTTAATTGATTTGTAACCATAGATTAAAAAAAATGAGATTTTTAAAAATTATAAATTAAAAATATTTATTCTGAAATTTCCTACCTCCTCTTCTTAGATGGACATGCATTCTAAAAATAGGTAATCAATAATGCAAAAAAAGAAAATGATTTTGGTAATTTTATGACAAAGGGAGCTTTTAAAGGAAGGTTAGTGGCAGAGGTAAGATGTATAAGAGATATAGGATTAAGAAAAAAATTAAATGTCATTTAATACAAATATTTATGTAGCATAAAAAGAGAGTGCTTTGGTGAACCTTTTCAACTTTACTTAGAGGGAGCATTGATATGAGGGTTGATGGTGGAGATAAAATGTAGAAGAGATTAGATTGGAGAAAAAAAATTAAATGCCATTTAATGCATCTATCCATATAGCGTAAAATAAGAGTACTCAGCTTTATCTATAAGCTAGGTACATGCCCATATGATGCATGGGCACTAATTTGATTAATAAGATAAATAAAAATATAGACTTATATAATTTTTAACTTTATAATATTAAATTTAAATTTAAAATTATTATTTTGAAATTTAAAATTAAAGAGAAGATAAATGAAAAATGTGTTAGATTAAACTTTTTTTAAGTTTATGTGAAAATTTTATATTATTCTCATTTTAGTTTGTAATGGTCTCAAATTTGCAATAGTAAAATGATTGTTGTACTTTTCTAAAAACCTTCTATTTCTTCTTTATTAACTGTAAAAAATCTTGATTCCAATTTTTTGCTATTAGAAAAAAAAGGAATAGAAAAGGAAAAGAGTTAGAAAAAAACAAAAATGAGTTAATAAGTTGAATCCTTTTCTCATTAAAAAAAAAAAAGGAGAAAAGAGCTAGTTTCGTTTCCAATAAAGAAAACCTCCATAGAAACACAAAAAAAGGAAAAAAGTAAACATAAGTTAATAGCTTAATGTTAAAGAGAAGAAGAAAAAAAAAAAAGGCTTCCTTTCTAATGAAAAAAAGACCTCCATGAAAAAAACCCTCTAGAAGAAAAAAGAGAAAAAAAAAAAAAAAGCTTCCTTTCTAATGAAAAAAAGACCTCCATGAAAAAAACCCTCTAGAAGAAAAAAGAAAAAAAAAAAAAAAGGTTTCCTTTCCACTTAGAAAAACCTCCATAAAAAAAAAGTCGTGCTTGATTGCAAAAAAACATGGTGGCTTACTTTCTACTTAAAAAAAAAAAAAATCTTCATTGTAAAAAAGGAATTATGGGAATTAAACCCTTATCAATACGAAAAGTTAATGCATTATGGTACCATTGCACCAAATGCACTTATTAGAAAGCTTATAGAAGGAAAGTAATTTTAGGTGAAGAAAAATTTTTATATTAAAACTTATTTAATGCATACATATATGTGGTATAACAAGAGAAAAAGGCTAAGAACTCTCAACTTTACTAGATTATATTAAATACTAGATATATATATACTTGTACAATGCACATATGCTGATGTGATTGATAGATTAAAACAAGAAAATATAAACTTATTTTTATAGTTTTATATTATTAGATAAAAATATTTTATAATTTTTAAAAGAACTTAATTGATTTAGAATTATAGATTAAAAAAAGATGAAACAAGAAAAAAGATATAAGAAGTATTTTTTTAAAAAAAACCGATGATGTGTATGGGTGTTGCCATTTTATTACTTTTCTATGTTTTTTAAAATAAACCTAGTTCGTAGCTAATTTTATTTGGGTTAAATTTCCTCCCTTTTTTTTAAAAATAATATATATTTTTTAAAAAATAAATATAAATGATGTTCTATCGTTTAGGGAACTTCATACCACTATGAGATAGCTATCACATGTCGTGGGTGGGAGGAACCCTCTCTCACGATTCCATAAAAAAAAAAAAAAAAAAAAAAAGGAAAGAAAAAGTGAAAAAAAGCTGTCACTTATGCCAGCTCTCAATGGTAGAATCTTAAAATAGGATGAGAACTTCGAATTCCTCCTGATGTCTAACTAAATTAGGCGATGATTTGGTAAACAATTTCCAAAGCTCCATGCGAGAAGAAAGATGGGTAGACTGATGGTTTGATTTCTTTATTTATTATATTCCTTCTCAATGATTTTATTTATGAAATAAATTTTAGATTGTTGTTAAATAATAAAATTTAAAAATTATTAAATGCCGCTGTACAGGTGGCATGATAGAAAAGTTTTGGTTTTATGTGTATATATATATATATATATATATTAGATTAGATCTCCAGGTCAGACTTCTCATCCTCTTTTTTTTTAATCCACACGTTATATCCACAATCCAACTGGATTTGGGGAGGACTAGTCACGGGAGCACTTTATATTGAACCTATCCTCTCATGCAACTTTTTTTCCCTCTCCTCAATGTAACCGCGTGATGAACAACTCAACCATCATAGGCTTTTCATGAACTTATATATATATATATATATATATATATTAATCCATGCCCATAACTTTCGGTTTGACATGTGAAACTTGGGGCCCTCCAAATCCTGGGTACGACCAGGTTTGGCAGTGCCTTCGCCAGCTCCTCCACAGAGACCATACGTGGCGAATCCGAACCTCTTTAGCTATAACCTTATCTTTCCGTCAGATTAGAGGGACAGTGGGGAGGAGGGAAAAAAAAAAAAAAAAAAAAAGGTAAAAATAAAAGAAAGCAGCTAAAGTAGTGTAAAGAAAAGGAGAATGCAAAGGCTTCAATCAGAATACGGGGAATTCGATTCCATCTGCGATGAGAAAGATGGCTAAAAGATCCTGCATGGATAAAGGTATGCAATAAGGTGATGACTTCAGCTGTGGATCAAGTTTGCTCGCCGTTGTGCTGCATGTCATCATCCACCGGCTATTCATGCCCGATTCCTCTCGTAAAAGGATCATGAGCTGTGCATGTGGTGCTCAACCGCTCGTTAAGTAACAAAATATTCCTCAAGCCAATCAATTTAAAACATTCCAGCGTCGCTGCTTGATGATAGTTACTGGAGCAATACTCTGCTGTCAAGATATTGAAACTTCTGCGTCGTGTTAAGAAGGTATACCACACCCTGAAGAGATTTATTATTTAAATCTCAAAAACCCATAGTTTTATCCTTCCATGGTTGTAAGCCATTAGTTTTGGGGCCATTATAGCAAAATAATGGCGAGTAATGGTCAAATTGAACGGGGCCTTGTATTATAGCCATGATAGTGTTAGTAAACTTAATAAAGAATTGATCGTTAGGTGAGAATGGCGAGCAAAATGCAAGGGAATTTATATATAAGAGACAAATATGTTGCAAGCGAATGAATGATGAGGACAGCACGCATGATAGAAGATGCTATGTATTTTGGACCATTTGGTGGTTGTGTTGACAAATTCCCAATTTGATGATAACCACATCTATTAGCACTAAAGAAAGCAAACATGGTGTGTTTGAATGATTGAGATGCATGCCTACAAAATCATATATTGGATAGCTAAAGTGTAGATAATATGACAAGAAATTTGTGCAAACTGAAAGGTACAAAAGTAGATTACCTAATTTTTGTCTCTCTTTTAAAATGACAACTATAAAAGCAGAGATCTTTCCATGAAAACTATTTGGTGGGCAACTTCATAATTGCTCATGAAGCTAATATGTGAATTAATTGATTATAATATTTATATACAATGACACAAATTGGACAAGGTAGACTATTGAGAAAGTTGGATAGGAAATTAGGAATTGCATTTCTTGAAACTGAGAAGGAAAATATGGCTTCTGTGCGATTAGGGCGCCGGAAGATAATTAGAATTATGAAGTTTTACAAAACAGAAGGTTTGCAATCTTGGTCCTTAGGAAAGATGTCAATACCGAACGGGGCATCTGGTGCAAGATGATATGAACTGCTACTGCGAATCTTGACTGGAAATCCAGGAGTTATTTACAAATATTGATAGACGCTACACTGCCTACTTTAATTAAAACAAAACCCTAAGCAGAAAATTATCCATGGGAAACCTAACATTACTTTCAGAAGTGAAAAAGGTCTTTCCGATCCCAGTTTAAAATTTTCAAAAGAATGAGACGTAAGTGGGAAAGTTGGAACTTCAAATGACTTTTTGAAGCCAGACTATTAGGATGGAACCTTTGCTTCTCAATGACTCAAAGAAACCTGAAAGATTTAATTGTAGCAGTAAAGAATCTCTGCTAAGAATACTTGACGATGACAAGTACTCTGCATCTTACCTAACGGGGTCCATTAGAAGGACCACCTAACTACAAACAAACACATTATTTGATCCCAGAGCAAGACTTTTTCCATGTGCTGTGATGCTTATGCTTCAGCTAAAAGAAAAGGAGAGCAGAAAAGCAGAAAATTCCCTTGGCATCTTCCCAACAATTATATTGTGATCCAAGATTTACAGAAGTCTTTCAATTCTCTCAGCGTTTATCGAGAGAGTACAAGCAGACAAGAAAAATTTAAATTTAAAGTAACCCAACCACCACTAAACCCTTGATCACATCTCAATCAGGATCCAATTAATTAGGACCCTTGATCACATGTCAAAGGATAACAAACACAAGGTCGGTCTGTCTGATATCAGACCCATCATGGGGGCCCAGACTTCTTCTGGCCATCGCCCATCTCAATGTGGCCGGTGTGTATGTCTTTATCGGCGATGAACTTGCCCCAGAACCAGTGAGCCTTCCAGACCAGAATCATCTCCTCAATCGGCACATTCTTAGTCTCCGGAAGAAAGAAGGCAACAAATACCGTCATGATTATAACCCACCCACCAAAGAAGTAGAACAAGCCGAACTTCATGTGGCAGAGCATCGTGAGGAAAGCCTGGGCGATGACAAAGGTGACAAGCATGTTGACGGAGACGTTGATACTTTGCCCGGCCGACCGGATCTCCAGTGGGAATATCTCACTGGGCACCAGCCACCCCAGGGGACCCCAAGACCACGCGAACCCAGCGACATAGACACAAATGAAGAGCACCACAACGGCTGCATAGCTCTTGGAAACATCTGCCACACCACTGCTCCCAAATTTGACCGCTATCAGAGTCCCCACAACGATCTACACAAAAAATAAAAAATAACCATGTCTTAGCATATGTATCAAGAAGAGAGAATGCGTTAAGTAACTAATCTACTTGTGGAATCAAAACGGAGTAGTTGTTAGGATTTTAATTTCTTCACGGAACTAAGCATGTTATGCCATGAATTAAAGTGATTGGATTAATCCAAGTAGGATGGCCTTGATTATGTTTATCATTGTCCCTGGAATTGTTTATACTTACACTAGATGGCAAAACAAATATTAAAATTAATCTTCGATGATCATAGAAGCTATCTTGATAGATGACTGGTGAGATTTTGATAATGGTTACTCCTAATTGTAACAAGTTAGAGCCTCAGCCTCACCCAAAAAGATTAATCAAAAGATATCGTTTGAGCTGATTTTGTGCAAGTACTCAGAACCGATCCATTATGTGGAATTAAATACATGTCAACATGAGGTTTCATTCTGAGATCTTGATTAAAGATTAAAAGCAGTACCTGGCAAACAATCATCTGGGATCCGCCCTCCAGGAAAAGCTTCCGCCGACCAAGCCTGTCGACTGAAACGATGGAGACCAAAGTAGCAAACACGTTAACCAGCCCTGTGATAACGGCTGACATAAGTGATGCATCGCCTCCAAATCCAATGGTCTTGAAGAGCACGGGAGCGTAGAACATGATGACATTGATGCCGGTTAGCTGCTGGAAGGCGGGAATGAGGATGGCCATGGTGAGCTGGGGGCGGTACTTCCTCTGACGAATGTTTCTCCAGGGGTGCTTCACTAGCTTCGCCTCCTCACTGGCAGCAACAAGATCGTTGTACTCCTCATCGATGTCGTCGGTTCCACGTATGCGGCGGAGCATGACCTTGGCCAGGTCGCCATGGCCGCGCTCGACGAGGGAGTTGGGTGTGTCGGGGAGGAATAAAGCGCCAAGGGTGATGATGGCAGCAGGGACGGCAGCGAGGCCAAGGCCTACGCGCCACCCCCATCCGCCCTCGATCTTGGCCGTTCCAACGTTGATGAGATTGGCCGCCAAGATGCCGAGGGTCGTCATCATTTGGAACCCAATGTTGAGCATGCCTCGCAGCCGAGCAGGGGCCATCTCCGAGAGGTACACCGGAACGGACTGCAGTCACCATTAAAACAAGAAGACGCTTTAGACATTGTATTCGTGCAAAAACGTATTAAAGAAATTAAATTACAAATTGAAAGACACGTAGCCGTAATTTTTTGAGGATAATGCACGAAGATATATCCCTTTTTGAAAAATTAGTTGTAATGAATTAAAAAACGCGCGACGCTGAGATACTTAAAAATTCGACTAAAACTAGCTCCTTTTGGATTCCAAAGCCCGATTGAAAGAGTCGACTCCAAAATGGATGGAATCGCGCGCCTTTTATCGTTAGGAATTGGTCTCCACATCTGAACGGCAATCGAGCAGTCAATTAGCCGTCTAAGAGCAAACACCAAGAAAATTCAGGCGGGTCCCACCAGATAATCGCAATGATATGTATTTGCTGTTTGGCTCGAAACGACGGATCCTTGCCTTAAAAAGACAAAAAGGCGATGCAACGTGGTGAGAGGATGATATTTCCTTCTTATTGTCATTCAGTGATGGAAGATGGCAGAGGAGTCAGATTAGATACGACGGATATAACATAGGTTAAAAATTTGATCATCCAAAACTGATCTATATATTAAAGAAATCAAAAATTCAAAATCAAAACTAACATTTTTTTTTTTTTAAAAAAAATAATCTAATCTGATTTACAATATATTGATTCAAGAATAAAAGTGATAAAAGTATTATCATCGATGCTAGTTGGAGTTGGAAAAAAAAAAAAAAACTAATATCAAAACCCTGTTTTATTTCTTATTGCTATAATTCCCGAAAATCAAGCGGTCTGAAAAGAGCAGTGGGCCAACCATGTGACGAAAGCGAGATAACCATTTGGACCTACTCTCTCGTTGGAGACTAGTATTCGTAATCAGACAATGCTTTGTTGTCCTCCTAACATAGCCATCGGAAATAAAACGGATAATGAAATACTCTATTATTAACCACCCATCCCGCGTATGGCTCATAAAAAACCCGGTTTGGTGTTCGTTCTGATTAAAGAGGTTAAGGCTTCTGAAAAGATTTCGGTGCAGAAAAATATTAGTAAGGGGGTAATTATTAAATTCCGGAACCTTCTCTTTTGTCGACGACAAATGATCCAAGGAAGCACTTTTGCTTCCGATGTTAGTAATTTCTAAAAGAATAATACCTGATTGGCGAAGCCGACGCCGATGCCGAGGAGGATGCGGCCGAGGATGAGCATGAAGACGTTCTGGGCGAAGCCGTTGAGGATGGCCCCGCAGAGGAAGGTGATACCGCCGCCGAACATGGACCACTTCCGGCCGAACATCCTCGTCACCGACGAGGCGAAGAAGGACGCGATCAGCGCCGCGAGGTACAGCGACGACGTGAACAACTGCAGCACCTGGCTGTTGAACTTGCAGTACTGATTCGTGCTGACGTCCTCCTTCTCCTGCCGATACACCAACGGAAAGAACTTGGAAAGAAACGAATCCATCGAAGTCACCCCACCTACAAAAGAAAAACGCTCAACCATCGTCAGGTCCAGCTATGGAAACCTCAACAGATCATCAAGACAACGTTTTCTTTTACCGGAGATTCCGATGTCATAGCCGAAGATAAGCCCGCCGGTGGCCGCGACGATGCAGGTGAAGAAAACGAATAAGGTCAGATTCCCGGGGTAATCCTTCGTCTGCCCGGTGCTCACAACTCCGGCCACCCCCATCGCCTAAGACCTGTAAGCTCTTTGGAGTACAGAGAGAGAAAAATCGAGAGAGAGAGATTGGGAAGAGGGAGGAGCGAGGATGGGATTTATGCACGGATGGGTCACCTGACGGAAGTATCCGGGAATCGCCAGCGCACACTCGATTTTAGAACGTCTGGGCAGTGATCGGATCTTGACCGTCGGAGTAATAAATGTCCCGGCTTCTTAATTCAGTTGGTCGATGGCAAGAGTATAAAGTTTTCATTTGACCTCTTTTTGCATTTTATTTTTCTTATATTTAGCCAGAAATAATAACCTCTATTCTTTCAATAATTATCAAACCATTGGCCATGGAGAGTTATGATGCATGTCTTATGTTGTGATGTATCTAGCAGAATAGAAATGATGAGGTATTTGAAATATGAATGACGCCGAGATAGGAGGGATGTGAAAAAGGTAACTTTATATTTATATTCATAAAAAAAAAATATACTTATACTATTCTTACATCCGTTGGAATTAATATCGCGACCTACCTCATTACTCATGCCAATCATTCGGTATCCATGCTCATTCCCACCTTGCTACCATTCCATAGCCGCGAAATGTTCTTTTAAAATATTTTTTTGAATTAAACAATTTTGATAGCTATTAATTTCAACAAAATTCAAAGTTGAATGATGCAAAAATTATATAATTTATGTATTAATAAAATATAATTAAATTTCAATCTAAAAATCTAAATAATACTTAAATGTATTTTAAGTTTCTATAACTTTAATAAAAAATATCAAATAAAAAAAAAATGCTTTATAAATCGTCTCCACAACTAAATTACATAGAAATAAAATCAAGATATCGACTAACACATAAAGAATAAAATATTAAAATAATACATAAAAATAAATTGCTATTCTTTTTAAGTTTAAGTAAGTTCATCCATGACTTTACTTCTTTAAACTCATATACTATAGTTCTTTTTTTCTTCTTTAGTTATAGGCCAATCAAATGGACTAGATCCAAAAAAATTATAGTATATAACCTTTATTACATAAGGGTAATTTTTTTTACTGAAAATTATAAATAAGAGTGCTTAAGTTATTTTACTAACGAATATAATGGATATGGGATGGAATGGAAAAATCTTTATGTCCATATCTCTCTCGTACCTATGATGAGAATTGTCATGTGCCCTCATATCTATAACTGTAATAATTTTTAAACCTTCGTATCCATCCTAAGCGAGGCAAAGTCGAACAAGTACTCGTGAGTTCAAAAAAATTTATATCCCTAATTTGAAATAGTAAAAAGTGTTGAAAGCATTTTGATCAAATGAATGCTTATCTCATGATAATTTTAGATCTAGAGTAATATATCTATAATAAAATCCTAATATTTAGGGATGCTCTAGTTTCTCTGAAAGTCTATTCACACTTCTTGATGTCCCCCATAGTTTGAATAGATTGAATTAAACTTTGATGGCTCTATTTAAGCCTCTTATATGGGAGCAGTTATATATTAGACAATAAATTTGGACGATTCATTGCTGAGCAGTTCTTTTATAATTTTTCCTATTCTTCAAGTGGATCTAAGAGCTGCTTAATTAGTAAGGGATAAAGAAATACTATCTCTATTTCTTCGGTTAAAGATTTATTATCAAAAAAGATTCTATAATTATCACTTTATAATAAAAAAATATATTAAAATATTCTTATCTATTATCTCGTAGCATCAAGAAAGTGCTTTTTTTCCTGCAACTCAGCCATTTTTACCAATCATGTTTTGAGGGAGATGATAGCAGAGTTGCGAAGTATCCACTATGTTATATATCACATCAGCACCATCACCATGCGATTCTTTAGCCATGCGTCGGTTTGCAAGGATTAGAGTGAGACACTTATTTTGTATTTCTCTCGCGAATCTTTCGTTTTATATTTGGAATTAATTATAATTAACCTTTGACTGTACTCAAAGAGACAAAATAGGGGATTAAAAATGAACCATGGAATGATATCAAATTCTCTTGGGCATGGCTGCGTCGGTGCAGATTTTTCATGCAATAATTGGTATTCGGTGGACTTGGCGAACAAAAGAGCATCACAGATTTCACGTTTTTTGGGGCGTTTGGGCTCGAAAACATTTGTGTTTGAATATAAAAAATTGATTATTGTGCACCTTTCGTCGGACGATGCCCTCGATAAAGTTATTTGATGTTGACAGGATGATTGGGCGTTTGGACTCATCCGACGGTGTTAAAAGTAATAATTAAAAGGAGCAATATTTCCGCCAGCCTGTTTGGTGGGTAACGTGATCACGTGATTATTAATTATTATATTTTAATAAAAAATAATTAAATGCTTAATTTAAATATAATATTTTAGATTAAATTTGAATAAATTTCAATGATTAAATCATTGGTTATAAAATCTTTTTCATAAATTTGATGATTTAATTAAATAAAATTAGTACTAAAAAAGTCTACGCTCATAAATGTATCATTATCAAAATGAGCTGAAAAAATTATTCAATTGAATAAGAACGATAAAAATTAGCATACTTATCCAATTAAATGGCATCAAGATAGAATCTGAACTCTTATTCAATCAAGAGATATGAACATATTTCTCCACTAAATTAAATGTTATTGTTTTCTTTATTAACAAAGCTCAATGTTTTTGGTAAAAAATGAATGTTGGCACATAATCACCATAAAGGCTATTTTAAATTGGATGAAATTACTATTTTGTCTCTCCATTATTTTATGAGGATCTTATTCCTTCATTGTTGAATATATCGTCTTTCTCGATAAGAAAAATTATCATATGCATTATTTCTCTTGAAGTTCAACTCTAAAACACTTCTCATCTAATTTCTCCTCTGTTTAGTTGAGTTTAAATAATGATAATGGAAAGAAAATTCTCCTAAAACTTAGTTTGAAGGGATTGATTTAACCTGCAAGGATTTGATTGGGTGTTGGCTTGTGGGTTCGAAAATTTTTTAAATGCACATAAGAAATACCTTATAACAATTTTTTAAGTTAAAAGAAAGATTCTCACTGAATCATTTTGTTAGGAATGATAATAGAACAAAATAGATATGGATAATATTCTCATATGGCATAGCAAAACCAGCAAAATTCTGAGTGACTTTTCTTTGAGCAAAAGGGAGGTCAAAGCCTCCACATGATCCATTAAGATGCATGCGCAATCTATTTCCTAGTGAAGCATTGGGGAGCTGCTTGGGCAGTAAAAGACATGTCCAAGGGAAAGCCATTAGATATTTGGATGACCATACGAACCTTAGCCTTTAAATTGGACCCATGGCCACATTCATCATTATTTGGATGTCTCCCTATTTGTTAGGTGATTGCTGGTGGTACAGGGTTTCATGGACAAAATTAATAAATAGACTTATTATTTCTGCTTCATATATAAGTGCTTTCAAGATTTAAACCTGAAATATCAAGTATATTTCATAAGTTTTTTACCATCTCTACTAAAAAGATCTTTAATATTAAATTAATCAACATATACTATATAAATATATTTTTATTAAACATGATAAATAAAAAATTTAAATCATTAGATATCAAATATGTATTAAACAAAAAATAATAAAAAATTAGTTCTACTGTAGAATTAATCTGGAACTAAATCAATCTGATCAGATTGATTTTAAGATATGATCAAATTGATTTTGAATCCAAAATTCTAGAACCAATTTAGATTGGGTTGATTATAGGTTCTGGTCTATAACTGATCTAATTCGGCTTATGCTTACCCTTATAAGAGACTATCTAAAGATAGTAATATCGTAAATTAGCTTATTCAACTTTTAAAGCTGCCTAATTTTCTCATGCAAATAAATAAACAACTAACTAAATAAAAGAAATAGATTAATAGTTTTGACTTGAAGGTCCAGTAGGATCCATGAAGTTTGACAGAAGCAACCCAAACAGATTGCTTTTTCAACTGGATGGGCCAAATTTATAATAATTATATATATATATATATATATATATATATATATGTATGTATGTATGTATATAATGAATAATTATGGCAGAAGTTATAATCTTCTGTTGGTTAATGAAAGAAGAAAAAAAAAAATGATATGTCATTGGAAATAAAACATCTTTATTCCATTTTATTTTATTAATTTTTAAGTTTAGAATCATATTAAATGGGATCTATTAAAATAATTAATATTTAAAGATAACTGATCCAATGCATTGGTCTTTGACTATTATTTATAACTTTGTTACCCTTAGTTGCTAGCTTTGTAGCCCTTAAAAAAAGGAAAACAAAATAAAAGCCAAAGTAAGAATTATCTAATTTATCTGGCAACTGCAGGCTCAGCCCACCCAATTGTTTTCACACATATTATTGTTATACGGAACACGATTCGCATGCTTCCTTGGTTTCACGCATAGCAAAGTAGACCATCTTCCCTTCGTAGATGTACTCAGATCTCCCTCCACAAATAGCTTTCTGCCATATCCATGCTTCCTTGGTTTCATGCATAGCAGAGTAGACCATCTACCCTCTGTAGATGTATTTAGGTCTCCATCCACAAATAGCTTTCTGACTCATGATATGGCAAAGAACTCATTTGCTCCTCTTTCTTGATTTCCTAAGTTGTCGTGTTTCTTTTGATGGTTTCCTGTCACCCTCTTAACCTTTCATTGACAACAACACATTCATGAGTCTCATCGGAAAACACATTCATAAGTCTCATCGGAGAAGGCCTATTTGATGGCAAACATGTGGAGAGAAGTTACCTTCAAGTCTCTGCCTTAGCCGTCCAGTCCAAATTTATGAACATGACATGGGTAATTCAAATCATACACAGTCACATTTCATGGGCAACAAGATAACATCCATCTATACAGTAGATTCGATAAGATGATCCTACGTTGGCCAGGAAGCAGTAACACAAGTTCACCCTACTGAGAGATGACGGCTACACTTTTAAATTCTATCTCGTGGTTTGGTCGAATTTGGAATTTTTTTTGGTGCATGTAATTCGAAATTTTAAGAAGATCAGAGAACACGACTCACACGAGGAATTGTGATTCCACCCACTCTTGAGCGGCGCATTCATAAGTTACCAGGAGGTTAGATCGCTAGAGGATTTCCACCGTGGATTTCCACCATTTTCCATAGCCGACACCCCATTAGACGCCTAGACAACGGGAGAAACCACAGCACCCAGGCTGGTCCGGCAAGAGCGTACCAGGGCTCAACATGTGTAATGCTTTAAATTCGTTTACTGATACAAAAATTTAAATAAAAATTAATAAATAATAAATAAATTTAAATTATAAATATATAATATTTTTTTATATCTAATATAAAATTATTTTTGAAGTTTTATCGTATGTGATAAGATAGTCAGAATTCATTCTCAAACTGAATCATTGGTACTGCAAGAATAACTTCATATCTTAGCTGAAATCTACCATTGCTCATGGATAATTTTTTTGTTTTATATTCATTAATTTTTACTTGTTTGAATCAGTTCTAATATCATTTGTAACATTTCAAACTTACCTAGCTATGTGAGGAATGAAGGGTGCTGTTTGTTGATCCTGCTTCCGAACGCATGAGAGAGAAAAAAGTTAACGAGAGAAAGAAAAAGAAAAAAGCTAATACAGCCGGAATATGGAATGTTATTAGACTTAGCCTAGCTCCGATGCAAGCAACTTACTTAAGAGTCATGGGCATGACTTTAGAGTCAGCTGCCTCGCCGAAGTCCAATTTCCTAACCCATCTGTGCTTTCCGAGCAGGATGGTCCAGGCCACCAACACCCTACTCGGGCCCAAACCGTTGATCCAACAACGAAAGCAACGGTGAAGAGTTGGAATGGAAATTAGAATCTATTTGTTGAGACCATTAGGTGTAACGCTTATGTGTTTTTGGGTAGGCCAAGGTAGTCCCGTTATCAGAATGCCGTTTGTTTGAAATAAAGACAGGTGGGAAATCGAGATCGCAGTGAGCCTGGAGAAGGGGAGATAATTATTCATTAATCGAGTATCCAAGGATGATGTATAGGAATTATCACAATTAATATATAGTTCACGCAGAATATCCATGAGACGGTGATATATGACTAACACCATTTCTCATTTACTCATGGGCAGAGATTGCTAGCCTGCAAACCGAGGCTTCTCTCTCATTCAAATCATCTCATCCACTTCTTTTCAGTATGGGTTGTGGGAAGATCTCCTTAGTTACCAGGTTAGATTCAATTATTTATATAGATGATTAACCGTAACATTCAATTATATAAACGATTTATATAGTAATTATTGTTTGTATAGTTGAATGTTACCATTTTTTTGGACTTTGGGAAGCTTGTTGATAAAATTAATATGCATTAGAACAAGACAAATGAAGAGATTTGACACATTAAATTTTTTAAATTAAAATGAAAAATAAGATATGCGTTTGCCGGGAGTCGAACCCGGGTCTATTGCTTGGAAGGCAATTATCCTAACCGTTGGACTACAAACGCTGACGATTGACTTGCGTGCAGGGAATCAACAAGAAGACTAAGCCGTCCACACCATCGCCTACCGCAGCACCCTCGCAGCGCCGCCTCTTCAAACCATAAGCTTGATGCCACCCTTTCAGGAAACTAAAAGGTTAAGTATAAATCAAAATCAAATTTATTAAAATTTTTAAACTGAGATTGGGTGTGAGATTTTTATATATAATCACACTCAAACTTGCATTAATTATTTAGTTTATTAAAATTTAGAATTCATTAAGATATTAAAATTGACTTTAATTAAAATATATTTTTAAATTTTAATCTATTATTATTAATTAATTATCAAATATTCGATTTTTTTAAAAAAATTATAGCATCCATTGGATATTTCATTAACAATTTTTCAAAGCATAGGTTAGCTCTTCAATATATAACACAATACTTGATCTGACGCCATCTTTCAATAACCTGAAATATATGGATACCGAATGGGTTTTTTTAAATATATGGACCCAGCCTTCTCTGACCCAACCCGGTGTTATCGTCAGCAGGTGTAGCTGCTGTTGTGGGCCACACATCTGGGGAAAAGGATGCTGGAAACTTGGTTGGGCCTTCTTTGGACTTTCAGTACGCGTTCCATAAATGGCCTTAAAGGAAGAAGGCCGACAGCAGCCAAATTTGTTAGACCAACTCAGTGAACTGAATTTTTCAATAGAAGAAGGTAGGATTTGTTGTTACTTGTCAAGCAATGGTAGCTGGTGAATTAGTCCAGAGCAGCAGGATCGGTGTTATAAAAAATATCAGTTAACTTGAAGTTGATGAGAAAACGAAAAAGAGCTGAGACAATGCTGTAGATTTTGATATTTTATTACGTGTTACTTGAACTTATGACATGAGGTTGGGTAACAGTCATTAATTGTCCATGTCCATTATATTCCTAGTTATCGTTATTCCATGGTTATCCTGAAGTTATTCTTGTAAGAGGGAGTAGGAATCAAGTTTTGCCATGGTAGGATGAGTGTTAAATTCTATTCTATTTATATATGTAGCGTGGTGAGGGAATTAATCCTCTAATTGGCTAGAATCTTGGGGCGTCCGTGTGTGTGGAGAGTTTCTATCTCGTCCCTTACGTGGAAAGACCATGTAGATATTTGCTGTGTGGCGTGAGAGCCTGCCTCAAACCTGGAATTTAGGTATCCTGTGGTGAAGCTATAATTTCATCCCATGTGAGTCCGTTCAAGTGATTGTGCCATTCTAGAGCAAGCAAGAAGAATGATATAAAAATTGGCTCATTTCAAGAAGCATGGACAACATCTTTGATAAGATCCACAAACATCCCAGTTGGCAGATTTCAATTTACTGAAACAAAGAACACTCCATGTCTTGACAATGGTCCATCTAAAATAAGGCTTGTCAGATCTAAACAGCTTTGGAAAAAAAAACAAAAATTGGGCTAGGATATAGCACAATGAGTGAGTCTTAAATCTAAAGGCCAAGAAATTAAAATATTAATTTCATTACTGAACTTTCTAGGTAATTTGAAGAAAGATTTTAACTTTTTTTAAGGAAAAAGAAAGGCTACATGTACAAACTCCTTATCTCCAGAGGTTTTTCCCTCTCTCTTGTATTTGCTATGACAGTTTGATTACTCTTAAATTGAGACAAGATGGATTGAGCTAGCTTGTGCTCTGTTCATATGTTGAAACCTGCTCCCGAGTCCTTTTTTTTTTTTTTTTGACTGTAAATAGGGGAAATCCCCTAATTTTATTAATATAAGACTAAAATATACAAAAGGAAGAATATACGGGGAGTAGAATACAACGATCAGAATTCTTTCCACTGGATGGCTTCAACAAAGATTTCAGGATGGTACAAGCATCAATGCTCTTTACTCTCGTGATACAGTCCCAAGACTCAGAAGAACGCTTCTGTCAAATTGTATTCTCTGTGGTGGGATCCTTTGGGGCCCTGCCAGGTTCTGTTATTGTTGTTGTTATCTGAGGTAGATATTCAAACATTGGGCTCAAAACAGCACCCATAGCAATTCTAAATGATAAATCTAGATGAGGGGAACTCATGGGATTACTATGGCTTTTTTTGGATCCATGCAGTACCCATGTAAGCCCTGAATTCTTATGTGTTACATACCAATATTTTCCTAATCTATGATCAACCTTGAACCCATTCTATAGCTCTGATCCATATAGCATCTTTCATCTAGTCATTCTACTCAAGTTGCTTTGATCTTACTTAATTCGTAGCATGAAGAGCACCTAAACTTTGAAATGGATGGTTTACCCTTCCAAATAACCCACTGACCAATTTACAGCCCTCCTGGATGTCTGGATCACTAATAACTCACCTTACACCTTCCCCTCATTTCACTGTTCTAGCAAACATATTCAGCGGCTCTGATTTTTAAAGCTTAGACAAGCATGTTTGTTTAGGAATTGTGCTATGCAATACGTCACATATATTATTGGTGTTTTAAGACTATTGGTTGTGGTAGTTGGAAGGAAGGAAACCAAGAATTCCAAATGCTAAAAGTTGGAGAAACTGTCGCATTCAATCACTTATTCATGGAAAGTAGATTATGTAGGCCGAAGAAGAGACAAAGAATAAGAAATTTATTTTGATCACTTCAAAATCAACTCTGAGCTTCTTTTGTAACCATTGAGCTATAAAAAATACAGGATTTCTGTTTTGAGTGTGGAATATTCTCTAGTACTTCTCTGCTATATGGTTGTTGCAAGAAAGTTCCAGTGCCTTTTTTAATAGCAACAGCCAGTATTTGAACCCCCTAAATGTTGCATCCAAACAGCTTTTTAGTATGGGAGAAGCCATATGGTTACAGAATTAAAGATTTTTCTTGTTCAATAAAGTAGCAGCCTGACTGCACCCTGCATCTCTCTTTTACACAGATAATGGACACACTGTTAATCGACAACCTCCAACATTTCTCTTTTACGCTCTTCACGAACCATAGACGTACATACATAATGTTGGAGAAAATTTTTTTGTGCTTTTGAGAAAAGCTGCTCTAAGCCATGATGGAACAAAGAAAAGAAAGTAGAAGCCTAGGTTAAAGATATTCGTGAGGAAATCCTTATGATATTAGTCGCAAGCTCCAAATTCCGGTCAGTATACTCCAAAATCTGTTACAGGAGAGCTTCTTCACGATCTTCTTCGCATCCGCTACACCAGCCTCCGCAAGCTTCTCTAGATGCTTCACATACTCAGAAGCCATGACCTTTTTTCGCCCACTTTTACTCTCAATTAAGGACATGAGAGCAGAGAGCAAGAACTTGTTTGTCACTGACTTCTCTTCGGGATTGAGCAGCTGGAGAATCCGATTCACGTTCTTGTCATCTTGAATGAATCTTCTTCGGTTTCTCTGAACTGAGACCAAGCCACAGATTGCCTCGGCCGCCAGCTCCCGGACCTCCAAAGATCTAGCATCAAGTAGCTTTACAAGCTCTGGCATAAAACCGACATCACCCATTGCCTTCTTAGTCTCTTCGGATAACCCACATAGATGACAAGCAACCTTAAGTGCTGATTCCTGGAAGGAGATCTCGCCATTTCTCAGAAAGAAGAGAATTCGATCGAGAAATCCAGAGGCCAACAGCCAATTCAGGGAACTTGGAGAAGAGAAACAGAATGCATCAATAGCCCTGAAGGCAACCTCTCTTGCCTTCGAAGAATAATGAGAATTTGGGTCCAGAACCTTAGTAAGTGACTCGACCACCCCTTCTTTTACCACCACCTCTTTGATGGTGTCATCCTCGCAGGCAATGGCAGTTAAGAATTCTATGGCTTGGATTTGGGGCATCTCCTCCTTTGACCTTGAGAGCTTCATAAAAAGAGAGACCGCCCCTTCTTCCAACATGAACCTCTTGATCTCGTCGACGCTGCTGAGGCTCTTCAGTATGCCACAAGCTGAGCGAATTAATTCTCCGCTGCTGTTGATATCGCCGCAGATCTTGAGCAGTGTGGTGACACCTCCTTGAGCTGAGACCGACCACGCGTTGTTCGAATTCTCTGTCAGTTTCTTCAGAGCTTGAGCTGCTCTCACCTTCCTCAATTCACTTCCTGTTTCCAAAATTTGGATTAGAGGTACGAGGACCCCAGCTGTGACAAGAGCTCCACGGTAGGCGTCGAACCCAGCAATCACTGAAACTGCCCTCAAAGCCTCCTCTGAGATGCCCACATCTCCAACTTCAAGCAGGCTTACCAGGAGACTAACGCCATCAGCCATTTCAACTACTACAATCCTCGCATATTTCTCATCCTCCTGAAAGCTCTCATTAAGAGCTGCTAAGGCTCTAGTTCTCATCTCCAAGTCCCCAATCTTTAGTCTCGAGAACAGATCCTTCACGTAGAACCTCATGTCCTCACGGCTTGAGCCAGCACCTGGCCTCGACACGATAATGGCTCGGGAGTGCCTCAGAATACCAGAGGCATATATTTCGGTGAGCTGCTTGATGTGGAGCTCGAGCTTGGCAGTGATGACATCGAGATCACTCCTTAGGAGGAGCTTCCCGCCATTATAGGACTCATCGCTGCATCGGTGGGAAAGCACTTGGGCCTCGTTTGCAGTCGATGCTATAGCTTGTAACAGTTTGCTGAGCTCTGAATTGGTGTCGAAATCATTGCCATTGGCTACCGCAGTTAGGCCGGAGCGCAGCTGCTCAAGCTTGTCCCGGATCAGTTGCCATTTGTGAGCGAAGAATCGAATGGAGTAGGAAGAGGAGATTAAAGAATCAATGAGCTCTGATGCTCGACAGGGACTAATCTCTTCTTCCTTCTCCTTCATCTCTGGCTTCATGGAGATGGAACCATCTTCCTTCTTCTTTGGTCGCTAATTTCTCATGGAATTTTGGAGGTTTTGGCTTGAAACGAGGGAGGTGGTTTTCTTGGTAGGGAGAGGAACACATAAACAGAGGGCCTTGTTGCCTTTCTTGTATAATCTTTCAATACCTGTCTTCCATTCGCCTGTGACTCTCCATCCATTCACCTTTCTCTTTTGACAAAGTGGTAATTGAACTCTCACGACATGGACGTTTACCGATTAACCTTGGAATGGGTGTGGAACGGTCAGAGACAAGTGGAAGGTGGTCGGTTGTTTTGGTCCCTAGATGATGGAGAGGGTGGTTTGGCCTGTTGAAGATTCTAGTAAAAGTGAGGGTGGTTCGTTGGGAACGTAAAAGTTCAGCATAAATAAAAAGTTCGGTGCTTGTTTTGCCTGACGATGACCATAAAAGTGGGGTCTTCGGAGTAGAAGAGGTGAAAAACTAAACAGTATTTCGGATTGGGAAGGACGAATAGTTTGATAATAAAAGATTTTTCAAAGGAAGGAAAAAAAAAAGAAAGAAAGAAAGAAAGAAAGAAAGAAAGAAAGAAAGAAAACAAGCAAGCAAGCAAGCAAGCAAGCTCACTGTTTTAAAATTTATTTGAAATTTGTATTATACATTCTACATGTGCCCCCTTTACCTTCTCCATTCTTAATACTACCCAAGGTAGCTGTTTTTTTTTTATTTTTAATTTTCTTTTTTAAGATTAAGAGGGGCTAATCCCCCACCTTTCTATAGCTGAAGTTTTTTGTTATATACTCCGATAAGCAGAAAGTATGCATGACCTTAACAAAAATCTTATAATGTTAAGGTTGTAGCACATCTCTGTAACTCTGTTGACTCATAATTTGGTATTTAGAGGAGAGCCAGTTCTACGAACATCTCCATCTTTAACAGGCCATACCCTTCATAGATAGCATAATTCTTGGTGGTTGGGATGAAAGTATTGCAGCTTCGTTGAAAAGTTAAACGCACTCTTAGCTCTACCATCATGCATTATAGTAAGCTTCTTCCGGTTGATGCCTCACGGTTCTAGGAAAGTGAGATGAAATTGCCATTGCTATATCTAATATGATTTTTTTAATGTTTTTTTACATTGCCCCCATAACTTCCTTACTATATTTTTTATCAATTTATATATTCACTAGAAATGGATTCTGAGTTGGAAAGAGACCAATTATGAGGTCTCTGACATTATTTGTATCTCCTCGGAGAAAAGTCCACTTACGCCTCAAAAATTCTAGGCCAGTCCTAGTTGCTAGCTACCAAAAAAGTAAGAACAAAAGACGAGAAAACTAGTAAGTCTGTGGTGTTAATGCGAAGGAACAACAGTTGCAGTCATGGACCACAGAAAGCATCCCTTGACGGCAAGTGTGGCATATCTGAAATTCTCAGCAAGGTGGTGCCATCGCACCCCATGTGAACCCCTTTGTTTGCAACCTCTGCTCTGGTCCCTATGATACCACGTTTTAGAGTCGGGAGTGCTTTTATAACTTAGTTGGGCTGGTAGGAGAGAGGGGCCATACACACGGCAAAATTTATCCATATCAAACAAAGATAGTATAGAACACACAAAGGTATGGGCCTCACCACCAAAGCACAGAGGATAAACTTTATGAGGAATGCTGAAGCAGACGGTGGTGGGAATGATGGAGGCCTGAATTCACCATTAAGATGCGTAGCATCACGAGCGTTCAACAAAGCTATGGTAATAAAAATGGTTATCAAATGGTCCTATATACTAGTGCTCATTTTCCTAATATTATCTTGCTTGAAAGGGACAAATTGGCTTTCTGTTTGTATTCATTCTCTGCTTTTTATGAACGGCCTCCCTCTAATGGCGAGGACGGTGTTTAAAATATTCCAAGCAGCATCAACAGTGGTTGTTCCAATGTGGCCTTTCACTAATTTTGTACGCTTTTAACTCTTTTTTTCTACTTTTTCTCTTGCTGTGACGCATAATACTTGAGGCAGTTGATCATTGATCACTAGATCCAACAAAATTCTATGATATCCATGGCATGGATCAGCGCATGGGTGCAAGCTATTTAATCAAAATTCTCATGATGCACATTTGTGTGTAATATGGATTAGAGATTCACAGAATCTCAAAATGATTCTTTCCACCACGATCTGGAACAACTGCTTTCAAAGTAGAGATCAACTGATGATGATGTTTCAAGTAAAATTAACGGGTTGCTTTTTTTTCTTATGGCAGGAAACTCACCAATAGTCAATTTGGCTTCGCAATGGTATCGTTTCAGGTCACAACCCACTTCATTGGATCAGAAATGGTGGTCATCTGTTGTCCCAGTCTCAGAGTCATTGGCTTCCGCCCCATGGAGGTCTTAAATTTTGATTATAGCTGAGGAAACAAGAAATTTAAGCTTTTTTCTTTGATTTGTTCAACATGACAAGGTCAAAAAGGAAGTCATTTAAGTTAGGTACCATGAATGGTCCTCGTGTGATGGAGAAAGGTGTTGGTTGCTTAGAAAATCATTGAGTAAGGATGAAGAGAATTCCAGGTATTCAAAAGGTACGACTTCCTCGACTTGGAAGAGAGTATAGGTGCAGATTACTATTTGTTTCAGATTTATCTGCTAAACGTTGTAAGATTACGTCTGCGTAGAAAGTAAAGGAGTCTGCTAGAGAAACGGTTTCTCTTTATCACAAACCAAGGCTAGAGTTTCTCCTAGGATGTTGTTCCTTGTCATGTGACTGCGTGACATGTTTTAGATCTAGTTTCCAAAGGAAACACACAGGGTTGCGTGATCGAACTGAGGCAGAGGTTATTTCACCATCCTAAAAGCCCTCTTGCTTCCAGACAGCTTCCTTTTTAGGCTAGATCCCTATCCAAGAGTTTTACCCTTTTGACAGAAACTAGAAGCAGAGACCTGGTACAAGGAAACTCCTTTTCATGAGAATAGATGCATTTTAGTAACATTACTGTTGATGCCTAGGAAGCAGTCGTGGGGCCTCGTACACCAGTAGAATAGATGATGAGGATGTTGACCTGAAAGCAAAGATATCGACACTAAATGCGGTAGCAAGAGTTTGTTCATTAAGGTATTTTCAATGTGGCCTCTAGTAATAAAGAGAGTGCAAAAAGTGTTAGAGGTTGTCTAATGAAAATCTTTTGATACTCAAGTTAATGATAGAAAGAACTTAGGATAGCCAAGAACATATAGCCAAGAACAGACTTTGCAATATCTAAATTTTAGAGAAAATAGAAAGTGATGGAAATGAAAAGAGAGCTGAGTACCATTTTACTAAAGGTTGGAGATAGGCAATGGAGAGTATGGAAGAAGTCATAGAGAAAGGACCTCTTATTATGGTTTAAGTTTTGTACTTATAGATAGTTCCTATATCTGATAGTGGATCGTTTGAATTGTCCGAATCATGAATTATGTGCTTTACCTTAATTAGCTCACTTTCTAAATAGAAATATAAAGGATGTCGTGTGTTACATTCTCTACAGATGGACGCCTGTTCTTATCGATCTGTTGAGAAATATGCACACCTTATCTTATCGGATGTGCATTGCTTCCTTTATTGAAATAATAAAGCTGCATGATTTGTTTTTGAAGGTACGGATTAATCAAATAATAGTATTTGAATAATATCTTGCTGCATGATTTGCATGATTTGGTATAATAACCATGAGAAAAGGGCACAGGAGAAGGAAGAGGATTTAAAGAGAGGTTAATGCTTCAATCACTAGATTTCATGATATCAGGTCATCTAGTTATTTATTATTATTATTATTTTAATAATGAGGAGTAAACGCAATTCACAACGAGCATTTGATTATAACATCTCATCCAGCCTTTACTCCTTAGCATCATTGTGGGAGATATCACATAAACTAGCATGCTGGAGTGACTTTCCATTTATTTGATGGCGGATTTCTTCATCTATTTTGGATGCTCTAAGTTAATAACGTGCAAGACGAAAGGCTCGGCAGCTCTGTTTGTTGCTTTTTCTGTTTGGATTAATTTCTCCTATTGATATGGACTTTTAATGCTTAGAAGATGATAAACTGTCTGGGCTTTGGATCAAGAACAGGTCAAGGTTGCCATTGCCGAAGGAAGGTCTCAGTAAAGAAACGGTGAAGAGATTTTTTTTTTTGTTCAAAAATCATTGCATTATACGATACTTAAAAAAGACTCTCAGAACACTCGTAAGCCTGGACGAGATGAGTTTTGAGTAAAATTAACGAGTTATAACGGAAGATTGCAAGCCTTTGTATCATGATTAACGAGGTGTTCCAACCTACAAAATAGTAGAGACTATTTCTACGATGGGATTTATATCTAACATGGCTTGTCCCAACTTCAAATCCGGCTCTCTTTCATACAATTTTTGCTCGTCTGAGATTTTTTTTTTAAGTAGTAAATATCTTGGGGAAAAAAATCTTAAAAAGATCCTACGATGGGATTTATATCTAACATGGCTTGTCCCAACTTCAAATCCGGCTCTCTTTCATACAATTTTTGCTCGTCTGAGATTTTTTTTTAAGTAGTAAATATCTTGGGGAAAAAAATCTTAAAAAGATCGTACGATGGGATTTATATCTAACATGGTTTGTCCCAACTTCAAATCCGGCTCTCTTTCATACAATTTTTGCTCGTCTGAGATTTTTTTTAAGTAGTAAATATCTTGGGGAAAAAAATCTTAAAAAGATCCTACGAGGTGCTGGGCTTGGGGACCAGAAAGGAATTTATAGGAAAAATAAAATAAAAATAATAATAATAAAGCAATCGCCGCCCCACGGTTTCACACCACTTTAAAAGCTTTAATTTTCAACCATACACGCGGAGTTAGCAAACAACCATAGAAGAAAAAGCAGAGAGTGAAAAGAGAGAATTGAAAGCAAGAACCGAATCTCACGCAATGTTGAAAGGTCCCACCTGTAACAGTACAGGAGACCGCAATTTTCGTCATCAAAGGCATGGTAGTAGAAGTTTCTGTTAAAATTCCCAGCTCCATATTCTCAGCACCTAGCAGAAGAATTGTTTCCTGTGGCTCGTCCCCATCCAAGGTTCTGGCTGACAGCATTCAGCTTGGAGTTAAGTGCTCCCATAGTCTTCAATATTGCCACGATAACTCCTTGCGTCCACATTAGCCCTGTCTCTTAGACATGATTACAGCCTCCTCCAGCCTCCCATTCACCAATCAATGGAAGAATAGAATGGTCCCCTTGGTCATCCATCACTTGATTAAAAGGCCATGAACCATGCACCACAAAAAGGCCGATGAACCAATCTGACCAAGCCTTTGTGATTTGTTGATACCCTTGGGAAACCCAAATCAATAGGCAACAGCGCTAAACTTACATGATGAGTCCATCAAAAGAAGGTGAAGTAATCAGTTCTATTTAACATACAAATGAAAGAGAATACTAGCATATCATTTTTTTTCATGCATCAGCTGTCATTTGTTACACAATTAAAGGAGAGATTGGAGGAAGAAATGAGTCAAATTACAACTACCCTCACTCCACAGCTCCATGTCTCCCATAACAAGGATAAAAGATGGATGCACTGCTGCAGGATAAAGGAGACTGATCTACCATGCGACCAACAGACGGCATACAGATTGATGGCAGCCACCATAATATGTAAGTGGAAGCCGTGACAAGCCTAGTCTTCCGGCCACGTGGTAGACCAAAGTCCACGGAAGAATGGCTCCACCAAAAGAGGAAGAGTCTAGCGCTGACCGGCACCGGCTGCGGCGTGGAAGTACGAAAATTCCAATGCCACGTACCAAAGCACCAGTACGTTCCGACGATTAGTCCATGCGTTCTGGTGGCCCCATTATATCTCATAGCAGCTCCACTGCTGCTAGGATATTCCAGGACATCGGCTGATGGCCACAAGCCTGGATACTTGATTGACGTGGCCTCTCCACCAGCACCCACTGCTCACTTCCCTCTCGCCTCCATGATATAATCCAGACCACCCCTTCCCTTCATCCATGACCAGTGATCGTTTGTCAGGAAACCAGCATTAGCATTGGAGTTCTCCGTGGGCTCGTCCTTCCTAATTGCAACAAGCCCATAATCAGCAATGATGGAAAGACAGGCAGTAATAGGCGAGGCTGACATGATGCAGACCATGCAGCAAGATGCTCTCCGCTTAGCTGGAAAGGCCCTCGATGAATTTGATGTTACAAACTCCACTCAGATAGCTCGTTTTATCAAGGAGGTAAATATTTTCATGATCACTGGGAAGGAAGAAAGGAATAACACAAACTGATCCATTTCATATTCTCTGTTCTTCTAATCTGGGTTGAATGGCTGCAGGAATTTGACAGGTCATATGGCCCAGGGTGGCAATGTATTGTAGGGACCGACTTTGGTTCTTTTGTGACGCACCGCTGTGGCTGTTTCATCTACTTCAGCATAGGCAGCCTTGCGATCTTGCTCTTCAGGGGTGGAGTGGCTCCTGAAACAGAAACGAGCCAGTTATTAGCCATTGATACAGTAAAAGCATGAGAACTCTTCCATTTTCATCTTCTAGCATCTGCTGTTTTCTTAGGATTTGATGTGCAACAGGAAGAAATTGTTATGAAAAAGAATGATATATCATTTCGCAGTCCTCAATTCTGATCTTCTGCTCACCTGTCTGGTGGCTTTGTAATAGAAACCTGCAGGAATGGGAAATTTAGAGTCGAATGTAGGAGAATCCTGAAAGAATGAGAACATGCAGATGATTGGATTAAATAGTGTGTAACATTTCCCTTAAACCTCAATTTCTAAAGATAATCTGGCATCATAATTTCAGCTGGTTGGGTTGGATGCGGAAGGATCAATTTTCCAAATGATGTATATTTGCATTACACATGATTCAGTCTAATATCATTTAAATTGGTACCATATACAACAGGTCATATATTCCAGTTGTATAATGCATTGTCCCTGAATCAAATTGACATTCAGAACTACTAGTCAACATTACTGAGGCCAGCAGGCCCCGTGAATACTTTGGACTATAATCCAAATGCAAGTCTTTTCTAAACATCCAGGGTCCAGGATTGAGGGTAACAATTTGATAAACCTAACCAAGCAGGCAGGTGTTGCTTTTTTTTGAGCTATTTTAACTCTACCATGAAGCACCTAACATGGTTTTGCTAGATGCTACAATTAATAGAACATGTGGTTTATAAATTAAAAGATCAGCAACTTCCTATCACAATTCTCCTCAGACACATCTAACTCAAAAGTAATTGAAAAGTTAGGTGCATGGAAGTGTCATGGTTAAGATACCCATACACTGCCAAAGTATTTGAGAAGTCAAGGTGTCAAGGTGATTAGGTGAAAGATTTGCAATTTTCTATCACAATTCTCTTCAGATACACTCAACTGAAAGGTGTTTTGAGTGCATGGAGGTGTCAAGGCAAACATACCATACACTGCCACCAAATATTTTGCTTAGGAGGCAAAGAAAATTACCAAGAATTGGATGATCATCAGAGGGTGAGAACAAAGGAAGGGGCATCCCTCCTAGGTCCTGCAACTGACCGGTACACATAAACCTTCTGAGCATGTGTGTGATTATTCTCATCCTCCTTGATAACTTCCACATTCAACCTAGGCATCTCCCTTGCCAGGAGCCGACAACCAGTCATTGTCAAATTGCAAGCAGACATCCAAAGTGACCTCATGGACTCATACCTCTCATACCTCTCAAGCCCTGAGAGCAATGCTACATTTCCAAAAGGACAGTCTCTGATTTCCAGCTTCCGTAGGGCATCCCTCTAAAACACACTGCATGCCTCTATCACTGCTGCCTGCAAAAGCTACTGACAGGGTCTCAAGGTTCTTAGCATAGGTACCAATGAGAAATTCTTTGTGCACCGCGTGCGGTGGTGCAGCAAATCTGTACCGCACGCAGTGATTCGTCTACGCAGAGCGAAAGGAACAGAAAAAGTCAGTTATGCTCTCTTTTTTCGTTCCTCTTCAGACATCACGCTTCGCTGTGGACGAATCACTGCGTACGGTACAGATTTTGCTGCACCACATGCGGTGCACAAAGAATTAGCCAGGTACCAATATACTCAAAGGCCCGGTCAGTCAAAAGCCCTGAAACAGCCAACTTTCGAAGTTTACTGCAAGTCTTTACAACAGCACCAAAGGCTTCATCCATAGGTTCATTGGTCACATAATCAGGCTGGCACATGTCCATTACACAAAGACGGAAGTGGCTGAAGTTAGGGCAGTTGCGTACCACAGTTGCCACTGCAGCATTCGTCATCTGACGGCAGAAGTAGAGAACATAATGAAGATTGGGGCAGCCCTCTGAAACAACAACAAATCCAGATTCAGTTACATCACCTTCCTGTTAGAAAAAATGGTTGTAAAAAAATCATAAATACAATTTTAGGTTGAATAAGAAATTAACTGATAACACTTAATTCTTGAAAGTTTCGAATGGTTCGTTTCGAATGGAATCCTAATGTCTCATACTTATTGCTTTGAATTAATACTCTGGTTAACCTTCCTCTATAATATCGGGTGTGTTAGTGACATGTAATTCCAAGCTGGTTAACCACCCTCTTTTATACCTATATAAGAAGGCTGTCTTCTTTGTAAAACACCGGAAGTTAACACCGAAAAGAAAAAAAAAAAAATTAATTACAATCATAAGTTTTCAAGTGTCTTTAAGTTTTTTTTGCGTTGTCTATTTTCGTGAGTATCTTCTGGTGATAGAGTGAAGGCATTGTTCGAGTTCGCTGGAGTCGACGTGGTGGTACCCTTATTTGACTCGATAGTCATTGTATCCTGGGAAGCAGTTGCTCACATTTCCTCAAGCACCATTGACATAGAGGGAGCAAATTTGTTTTAAGAATGTTAGTAGATTGAGAAGAAGAACAAATGAAAACAACAAATACGATTACAACCTCAAGAATGAAAATATTATGAAGCAGAAACTGGAAGCCGAAGCACATGAAATCATGCTTTCCAATGTTCATAGCTTGGATTACTCGTGAAACGACTCAAGTAACTCAAAGTGTAGGCTATGTCCGGTCTTGTACAACTCATTAAATACATTAGACTGCCTATCGCTCGTGCAGACTCGACCTGAGCAACACTTTCTCCTATATTCTTAAAGCAGATTTGTCTTTAAAAGACGAATAAGTTGGAGAAAGAAAATGGTTTGAAATATAAAACTTAGTTAAGGTATATAGTCTTGTTTTATTCTAGACTTGTTTCTAATTTGTGGATCTTTGAGTTTTTCAGATATGGCTGAAAACATGGACGTTGTCCCAGCTGTAAGGCGAGACGCCATTACTGTTCCCCCAAGTGCATGCTTCGGTCCCAACCCAATCGTTGCCTGTGACGGTCCCTGTGCACCACAATGACAAGCCCAAAAATTTTAGTGGGCTGAATTTCAAAACATGGCAGCAAAAGATATTTTTCTATTTGACAACTCTGAATCTTTCAAGATTCTTGAAAGAGGATCCTCTTATTATTAGAGAGGATGAAGTTGATGCTTAAGCCTTTAACGCGGTTGAGGCTTGGAAGCACTCTGACTTTTTATGCCGCAATTATATTATGAACGGTCTATCTGATGCACTATATAATATTTATAGTGTGAAGAAAACCGCCAAGGAACAGTGTATCTAAAGATGACCTCTGGGAAAAAGATTAAGCTAAAGAATGTGCTGTACGTGCCTGACATTCGAAAGAATCTAATTTCTGAAACACTGTTAAGTGTTAATGGATTCAAAATGGTTTTTGAGTCTCAGAAAATTGTTCTGTCCAAACAATGTGTTCCAATTGGGAAAGGGTATGTAAAAGAGGGAATGTAGAAAATGAATGTAATGGTTGTAAAGCCAAAGAATACTAGTACCTCTTCTGTTTACTTGCTTGAGTCCTCTACTTTATGGCATGGTAGATTAGGACATGTTAATTATGATACATTACGTAGATTAATTAACTTGAATCACATACCCGCATTTCATACAGATTCCAAACATAAGTGTGAAACTTGTGTGGAGGCAAAATTGACTAGATCATCATTCAAAACAGTTGAAAGAAATACCGAACCTTTTGATTTAATTCACAGTGATGTTTGTGATTTAAAATTTGTTCAAACTAGAGGTGGAAATAAATATTTTGTTGCTTTCATTGATGATAGTACAAAATATTGTTATGTATATTTACTTAAAAGTAAAGATGAGGCTATAGAGAAATTTGCTCTCTATAAGCATGAGGTGGAAAATCAACTTAATAGAAAAATTAAGATGGTAAGAAGTGACCGTGGTGGTGAATATGTAAAATCATTTGTGCACAACATGAAATTATTCACAAGGTCACACCACCTTATTCTCCTCAATCAAATGGAGTGGCAGAACGAAAAAATCGCACTCTAAAAGATATGATGAATGCCATGTTGATAAGTTCTGATTTGCTACAAAATATGTGGTGTGAAGCTATTTTGTCAGCTAACTACCTTTTAAATAAGGTCCTCAAGAAGAAATAAGAAAGGAAGCCCTATGAGTTGTGGAAAGGGAGAAAACCTTTTTATAAACACTTGAAAGTGTGGGGGTGTCTAGCCAAGGTAGTGGTGCCTTTGTTAAAGAAAATAAAAATAGGTCCAAAAATGGTTGATTGTATTCTCATTGGCTATGCACAAAATAGCAATGCATATCGTTTCCTTTAGTATGAATCCAAAAACCCTGAAATTCACAAGAATACGATAATGGAATCTAGGAATGCATCGTTCTTTGAACATATGTTTCCTTGCAAATCCAATAGGGATGAACCAAATTCATCGAAATGAACTTTTGATGTATACAGTTAGAACCAAGAACAAGATGATGAAGATGAAGAGGTTCAAGTGTAACCTAGACGAAGCAAAAGAGCAAGAGTAGAGAAATCTTTTGAACCAGATTTTCTAATCTACATGCTTGAGACTGAACCTCAAACTTATAGAGAAGCTGTAAGTTCTACAGAGGGTCCTCTCTGGAAAGAGGCAATAACGAGTGAAATCGATTCCATCATGCAAAATCACACTTGGGAACTGGTAGATCTCCCTCCTGGATGCAAACCATTAGGATCAAAGTGGATTTTCAAATAAAAAATGAAGGCAGATGAAACGATTGATAAGTACAAAGCCAGACTTGTAATTAAAGGTTACAAACAAGTAGAAGGCCATGACTATTTTGATACATATTCTCCTATGACGAGAATAAATTCTATAAGAATGATTTTGGCAATTGTTGCATTGCGAAATCTGGAGGTCCATCAAATGGATGTGAAAACAGCCTTTCTTAATGGAGATCTTGAAGAAGAAATCTACATGGAACAACCTGAGGTTGTATAGTTCCAGGACAAGAAAAGAAGTCTATAAATTGGTAAAGTCCTTGTATGGACTGAAGCAAGCGCCAAAACAGTGGCACGAGAAATTTGATAATGTCATAATGACAAATGGTTTTAAAATCAATGAGTGTGACAAGTGTGTTTATGTTAAAACTACAGAAGCGGGTTACATAATTCTCTGTTTGTATGTGGACGACATTCTCATTGTAGGTAGCAACGAACGAATGGTAAAAGCTACCAAGAACATGTTGAACTCAAGGTTTGACATGAAGGATATGGGACTAGCTGATGTAATTTTGGGAATGAAGATTACAAGAACGTCCGATGGTCTCATACTTAGTCAATCACATTATGTAGACAAGATTTTTGACAAATTTAACAAAGATGATTTTGACATTTCTAAAACTTCAATTGATATAAGTCAACATCTGTCCAAGAATAGAGGAGAAAGTGTTGCTCAGGTAGAGTTTGCACGAGCGATAGGCAGTCTAATGTATTTAATGAGTTGTACAAGACCAGACATAGCCTACACTTTGAGTTACTTAAGTCGTTTCATGAGTAATCCAAGCCATAAACATTGGAAAGCATGATTTCACGTGCCTCGGCTTCCAGTTTCTGCTTCATAATATTTTCATTCTTGAGGTTGTAATCGTATTTGTTATTTTCATTTGTTCTTCTTCTCAATATACTAACACTTCCATGGTAACATCCTGATCAAATGGGTCTGCTGGAAACACGCGGAGTTCTTCTAGCAAATGACAGCTGGATGTCACAGCTGTTAAAAGTTAATTTGCAATTATAAAATCAGTGGAAAGGTCAAGAATTTTTCAGAATCAAACTTAATTATGCACAAGTTTTCAAAAGTCATCCTGTTAAAGCCTAAGAGTCATTTTGTTATCAGTAAAGACTCTAAGAGTCATCTTGTTATCAGCAACCTTTAGCATTTTTCATTGATATGGTTCTTAGTAATTTGTGTAAAAGGAAGTTAAAGAGTTTTTTGAATTCTCTATATAAGGGGATGAACTTGAGCTATTTTGTAATCAAGAGAGAGTAAAAAACTTAAAGAAATACTAATCTTTCTAATACCATTTTCTCTTGCAAGTGCTGTAGCATTGCATACTTATCATATTTTCTAAGCAATCCATCTTTCTTTAAGCCTTCTACACTTCCGCAACCCAACAATTTTTGGTATCAGAGCTTCTTCTTTCATAATCTTTCATGGCAAGCATCTCCACTTCAACCATGCTTACCTACAACTCAATTCAAGTTCCAATATTTGATGGAGAGCATTATGACTACTGGAGCTACCAAATGCAAACTTTGTTCATCTCTCAAGAGCTTTGGGATGTTATTGATGACACATATCCGGAGCCACCTAAAGATTTAACCAATTGGTTGGATGCAGATCAAAAGCAATACAAGAAGAATATCAAAAGAGATGCAAGTGCACTACGCTTCATCCAACAAGGAGTAAGCAACACCATTTTTCCTTGAATTTTTGGTGCAAAAAAGGCTAAGGAAGCTTGGAACATTCTCAAAAAGGACTTTCAAGGAGATGAGAAGGTAATCTCTTTAAAGCTACAATCACTTTGGAGAGATTTTGATAATATGTCAATGAAAGAAGGTGAAAGCATGCTTAATTTTCTTACAAAAGTTTCTGAAATGGTTAATCAAATTAGAAGTCTTGGAGATTTCATTGAAGAAAGAAAAATTGTTCTAAAAGTTCTTCGAAGTCTTCCTAAGAAATTTGATCATGTTGTTGCTGTAATAGAAGAATCTAAAATTTTGGCTACATATACTTTTCATGAACTAATGTGTTCTCTCCAAGTGCATAGTGAAAGACTAAGCAAAACAGATCAACCTCTTGATCAAGCTTTTCAAGTCAAAACAAATATATCTGAGAAGAAGCCATACAAATTCCAATAAAAAAAGAAAGGGGAGCATTCCAGAAGAAAGCCAAGCGGCAAGGGAACAAAAATGAAGATAAAGCCAGAGATGAACAACAACAATCAAGAAGCTACCAACATCAATGCCGTATTTGCAAAAGAAATAATCATGAGACTAAGGAATGTTGTTTCAAGTGTAAAAGATGCAAAAATGCTAACCACTCCTATCGAGATTGTTGGTACAAAGACAAGTTCGAGAAAGAAGTGAAGTTCACCAAACAAGAGAATGACCAATTTTCTCTTGCATGAACATTCAGCAAGTACCTCAAAATGTTTGGTACATTGATAGTGGTTGTAGTAGCCACATGACCGAAGATAGAAAAATGTTTGTGAAGCTTGATTCAAATTTCACATCCAACATACAACTTGGTGATGAAAATATTTAAAAAGCTGAAGGAAGAGGCACTATTGCTGTCCACACAAAAGGAGGTGATACAAAATTTATTAATGGTGTGCTTTATGTTCCTAACTTATCTCAAAATCTTTTAAGTGTTGGATAGCTCATGCAAAAAGGATATTCTGTTATTTTCGATGATGAAAAGTGCAGAATTTTTGATAAAAAAGCAAACACACCAGTGGTGACTATAGGCATGAGCAGAAATAAAGTTTTTCCTCTTATTATCTCCTCTGATCCAAAGATTGCTTTCAAGGGAGAAATTATGGACGAATCTCACCTATGGCATTTGAGGTATGACCATCTAAACAAAAGTGGATGCACTTACTTAAACAAAAGAATATGATGGTTGGACTTCCCTTCATTAAAACAAGTAATCAAGTATGTGAAGGATGTATATATGGTAAGATGCATAGACTTTCATTTCCAAAAACTTCTTGGAGAGCTAAATCACCTCTTGAATTAGTGCATGCTGATATTTGTGGTCCTACTAGAACTCCTTCACTCAATAATCGAAGTTATTTTATTCTATTTGTTGATGATTATACAAGAATGATGTGGCTTTATTTCTTACATGAAAAATCAGAAACCTTCTCTGTTTTTCTTCAATTTAAAGCTTTTGTAGAGAAGCAAAGTGGTTTTGAAATCAAAACATTAAGAACGGATCGTGGAGGAGAATTTATCTATACACCATTCATGGAGTATTGCAAAAATAAGGGGATCCAAAGATAACTCACTGTTCGAAGAACTTCTCAATAAAATGGAGTAGCCGAAAGAAAGAATCAGATCATTGTTGAGATGGCAAGAAGCATGTTAAAAGGTAAAGGACTTCCTAATAAATTTTGGGCTGAAGCAGTTTATACATCTATCTATATACTCAACCAATCTCCAACAAAGGCAGTTCGTAACAAAACTCCTTTTGAAGCTTGGCACAAAAAGAAACCAGTTGTTGATCATTTTAAGGTATTTGGCTACATTGCTTACTCACATATTTCAATTCCAAATAAAGATAAATTTGATAAGAAAGGAGAAAAATTGGTCTTCATTGGGTATAGTGATGAATCAAAAGGCTATAGATTATTTAATCCAGTAACTAACAAGTTAATTGTGTCAAGAGATGTCATCTTTGATGAAGCTGCAGCTTAGAGTTGGAATGAGAACTTATCTCAACCAACATCTACAATCTTGGTACCCATAATGATGGAAGGACAATCATCTTCTCAGCAGCAATCACCCAGTTCAAGCCTAAATTCATCAAGAATAAACACAAGCTCTCAAGATTCAGATTCAGATTATCCACCAAGGAAGGTGCATTCCTTAAGAGATATTTATGATTTATGTGATGTTGCCTTCTTTGGATGTGAACCTCAGGCTTATGAAGAAGCTGCCAAAATTGATGTTTGGAGAAAAGCTATGGATGATGAAATAACAAATTTGAGAAGAATATGACATGGAAACTTGTAGAGTTACCAAAAGAAAAAGAAGTCATTGGCCTAAAATGGGTTTACAAAACAAAGTTTAATGAAGATGGCTCTATCCAAAAGCATAAAGCAAGGTTAGTAGCCAAGGGTTATTCTCAACAGCCAGGAGTCAACTTCAATGAGACATTTGCACCTATAGTAAGAATGGAGATAATTCGCACAGTTCTTGCACTTGCAGCCCAAATGGAATTGAATGTGTATCAATTAGATGTAAAATCAGCATTTCTCAATGGAGAGCCTGAAGAAGAAATATATGTGGAGCAACCTAAAGGATATGAAATCAAAGGCATGGAAAGCAAGGTATATCATTTGAGAAAAGCTCTATATGGGCTGAAACAAGCACCAAGAGCATGGAATAGCAAAATTGATGATTACTTTCAAAAGTATGCTTTTCAAAGAAGTCCTAGTGAGCCCTCACTCTATATGAAAAAGCAAGGTACTCAAAATTTTCTTATTGTTTGTTTATATGTTGATGATCTTATCTACATGGGGACTAACTTGAAAATGGAAGGAATTCAAGCATCATATGATGAAAGAATTTGAGATGACTGATTTAGGGCTGATGAAATATTTTCTTGGAATTCAAGTGAAACAATTTAAAGGAGATATTTTTTTATCTCAAGAAAAGTATCTTGAAGGCATTTTGAAGAAATTTAAAATGAACAAGTGCAAAGCAGTTTCAACACCTATGGCTCTAAATGAAAAGCTACAACAAGATGATGGAGCAAAGAAGGCTGATGCTATAGAATTTTGAAGCTTAGTCGGATCCTTGATCTATCTTACTAATACAAAGCCAGACATCATGCACTCAGTGAGCTATGTTTCAAGATTCATGAGTAATCCAAGCAAGTTACATTTAGCCGCAGCAAAAAGAATTTTGAAGTATTTGCAAGGCACTAAGAAGCAAGGAATTAGGTATGTCAAAGAAGAAAATAATTCCCTGATTGGTTTTACTAACAGTGATTGGGCAGGATCCTTAGATGATCGAAAGAGTACTTCTGGATACTTATTTTGCCTTGGAACAAAGGTGATATCATGGAGTTCAAAAAAATAAAAAACAGTTGCATTGTCTTCAGCAGAAGCAGAATATATTGCTGCCAATAATGCTGCATGTGAAGCTGTTTGGCTTCGAAGACTACTCAATGATTTGCAAGAACAAAAGGAAGCTACAACTATTTTTTGTGACAATATGTCAACTATTGCAATAAATAAGAATCCAGTATTTCATGCAAGGTCAAAGCACATTGAATTGAGGCATCACTTTATTCAAAATTTGGTGAATAAAAAAGAAATACAGTTGAAGTTTATTAATACAAATGAGCAACCTATAGATTTTCTCACCAAAGTTGTAAGTGCTGAAAAATTTAAGAAATTCAAAAAGTTGCTCAACATTGCAAATTAAGAGGGGGTGTTAAAAGTTAATTTACAATTATAAAATCAGTGGAAAGGTCAAGAATTTTTCAGAATCAAACTTAATTATGCACAAGTTTTCAAAAGTCATCCTGCTGAAGCCTAAGAGTCATTTTGTTATCAGCAAAGACTCTAAGAGTCATCTTGTTATCGGCAACCTTTAGCATTTTTCATTGATATGGTTCTTAGTAATTTATGTAAAAGAAAGTTAAAGAGTTTTTTGAATTCTCTATATAAGGGGATGAACTTGAGCTATTTTGTAATCAAAAGAGTAGAAAACTCAAAGAAATACTAATTTTTCTAATACCATTTTCTCTTGCAAGTGCTGTAGCATTGCATACTTATCATATTTTCTAAGCATTCCATCTTTCTTTAAGCCTTCTACACTTCCGCAACCCAACAACAGCTTCTAACCCTTTGTCTTCTACAGTATCTAGAACCTGTAAGAAACATTATTAAAAAGGAAAAATAGTATGGTGGAGACAGTAGTTGGTGGTGCAAAATTGAGAAATGCCAAATTGCCCGCTACCTGAGCATAAATCTCAGTCAGAGAAGCATTCTGCAGTCAATATATTATTCTACCACAGTCTCTAGGCTGACTCAAACTTAGGGAAACAGTAAAGACGACTTCAGCATAATTGAATAACAGTCATTATTACTTTATTCAATTGTGGAGAGCTGATAAGGAGGAGAATGATATTTGAGATAAATGGTTGAAGCTGAGAGGAGAGAAGAAAGCGGGGGAGGGGTTGAAGCTTACATTTGAGCTCTCAGTGTATTAATTATGTGGGTACAACAATACAAGAAAATAAAGTTTGGTTTTAAAATTTTTTGCACCACATTTAGCCATTCTCCACCCAATTAGAACACTTCAAGTTGAAACAGAGGAACCAATGATCTACCACACTGACTTATTTAGAGGGCCGCAAAACAATTTTCGACTTTTCTGAAGAATGTAGATTTTTCCATTCGCATAATCTTATACAGTCAGTATTTGAGAAAAAGCTGATCTTTGAGATCTTTTGAAAATCAGAATGATGGAGAGAAAGAGAAAGATGCTTCAAGAAATCCTAGAAAAACAGTCATATCTTTTGAGGGCTGGAACACAGGGAAGGCAGGCTGAAAGAGTCAAGTGCTAGTAATTTATCATCTATATCTGAAAAAGAACATTAGAGTCAATAATATTGCCGCTTAAGCAGAAAAAGGAGGACTACATACAATTTTGAGATGTCGATTCAAGAGAACAGCGCGAACTTGCCAAAATGGCTTATCTTTCTGCCAATTTCAGCATGTTTTAATAATTGAAAACAAATCAAAAGAAATAGTTAACTGAGAGCTAGTTGATTCCATATCTGGTTGTTAGATAAGGGATAGTAACATCTTGATGTAATTCTTGAAAAAGAAAGGAAAAAACAAAAATAAGAAGAGGAAGAAACCAGTGATTGCCCTTTTTGGTTAGAAAATTTGTGGAGAAACACAAAAACAATTGAGCAAGTTATGTACAAGAATAGGGAAAAAGAACAACAAAATCTGGGAAACATAAGAAACTTTAAGCTTTTTTTGTGCTTACCCATAGTCGGCGAAGAAGAGGACAATTTGGCAGAAGTTTCGCCAGTTCTGAACTTTGCATAGCTGCGTAGCTCAAATTCAAGAAAGTTAAATTCATGCAGGCAGGATATAATGTTGGAAGATAAATGGAGGAAACTACCCACAAGCCTGAAAGAGAGTTCAGGTTCTTGCAGTGGCTGAATGCACTTTCCAGCTCAGCATCTGATCGGAGTTTGTGATATTTGTGAAAATGAACCAGTTCCAAGTTCTGTAAGTTGAGGAGCTCTCACAAGCAGCCTCCATAGCTGCTCTAATGTGACATGCTTATTTACTTTTAATACCTTTAACGACTTGCACCTTGACACCAGTCTCTCCAAGGCATCAAAATTTACTTCAGAATGCAGATTTGCAAAATTAAGTGCTTCCAGCGATGTGAAGCTTTCAGGAAAGCAACTTAACCATTTGGCACCAAGGTCCTCAATCCCACTCTCCTGTACGTCAAGCTCAGTCAAGTTCCTGGAAACAAGAACAACTTTGAGCTTTTAAAAATATTGACAAGAGAAATTTCACAACCAAAAGAAGACAAAAGGCTGAATCTTCCCAGACAAAATTCACCTACTTTCAAGTCTTTGCAAATTAATAGATATGAAAAAAAAGGATATACAAACTAATTGGAGAAAGTATGCATGTAGCATATAATATCAAATAGAATGTCTTCATTGGCCATTCCCAATATAGTTTATTTTCAGTTGTAACAGAGTCAGTGAAAACAAATGCCCTGTTTGCTTGGAATTTTCTATTCAGTGCATGAACCATGCAACATGCTTGAATAAAACTAGTTGACAAAATTTCAGCATCCATATTGCTAAATTGTTGGTCGCGAATTTGGATCATCTAACTTACAGGCCAATTGGTCAGTCTATGCAGGTGTTTCTCTCCGACCTGGCACCACTACTCTCAGCAATAAGCGATCGCTCATCAAGGACATATTTCAGGGAAAATTGTACATAACAAAATATGATAACCAGACAGATTTGTCAGTAAAGAATATGTTAGTAGAAAGACAGTATATGTGCCAGTTTTCACCAAGAACCAAGGCTAGCACAACAGTGCTTGTACTATATAACAGCACACACAGATGGAATTTCACAAAATTCAGTCAACATAAAAAGCAAAAGACCTGCGTAGCAATGGGAGTTATTTGCACTTGAAGGCTACTCTTTTTTCTTTTTACTGAACAACCTCCTGCATTTACCGCTGCATAACATACACATGGATTGATGGAACTACTGATTCAATTGCACTTGATCTGATGAACATCAGCTAATAATGATTTTGTTTGAAACTTGAGTAACAATATGACCACAAGTAAGCATTTAATGGGTACATAATCCGCATTTGGGATGAAATGCCATCTGCATTCATGACAAACTGCTGTAAGGCAGAACTTGTAAAACCCATGTATATTAAAATAATTAAAAGAATCAGCAAGGCGTCCATGGGCTTTTGCTGGCAATGCACCGTGCTCCTCATGCTGGCCGGTTAGCCTATTCATCAACTAATATATAAAATATTATTAAATCAGTAACTGTTATTATATGTTCTCTATCCTATGGGTTCATCAACTAGACTAAACAATGGCACACCTTAAATCTCTACGTACTGATCTCAACATTTGTTTTCTTCATCATGTCACAAAAAATAGGGGTCTTCTTTGTATAGGAACAAAAATCCATATTTTTGATTCCTTAAATCATTATCATGCTTCAATGAATCAATGATCCATTCTTTCTTTTAAGATAAATTATTAAGGACCATGTGTGGTGCACCTCCAGGGAATGGTATAACTATGGTTTTGTAAAATTGTGAAGTATTGAATGAAGATTTATCTATCTAGTAAAGTTAATTAGGCATCTCAAAACATAGGATAAAAATTTTTGATAGAAAATTACAAAATTGTAAGTTATGGAATTGTAAGTTGCACTCATTGTGAGTACTGCATAGTTGCCAACCATTTGTCATAGTCATTGGAACTCCATCATAGATTTCCTAATCACATACTTGGCATAAAAAAACAACCATTAAAGAAAAAGCTTAAATTCACCATTTTTTTAGGCCAATCTGATTATTTATCCACTTATTGCAAAATAGCTATATATTAAATTAGGCATATGCTAATTTTTTGGATAGGATTAATCTATGATGAGTTTAAAAGTAAATTCATCTCAATATCATTGAATTTACACATTTCCAAATGATACAATTCATGTATAATCATTAAAATCATATATCAACATAACCTTTCATAATTTTTTGTTAGAATTTTCATTGATGCTACATATATGATTTTATCCAAAGTTCTCTTGGTGTAAGTTCAAAACCATTGCATTAGAGTTCTCATAAAATGATGCAATTTTTACTTTAAAGGTTTTGCCTCGCATTCTATCCTTTATTAATCGATCCTACTTGATCTGTGTTAGCTTTATCTTATAGTTTTCAATTATCTTTATTGCTCAATAAAGCAATAGTTTTTTTTTTTTTTTTCGGCCTATGAAATGCAAAACCTTGCGATAACAAGAAAACACCCTGATATCTTCATTACTTGTCCACGCATATCGCTTGGAATAGAAAAAGCCTGCTTCTCTTTCTTTGTGTTCCTTTTGTCCTCACTATATGATAGCATTGTGATTGATTTTTTGCCTGTTAACTCTGAAGTGTACATCTTAATTTGGTCTCACCACACCTATACTTAATGTCCTATTAATATCTAAACCCTAATTTTCCTAGTGCTTGTCAAAGCAATTCTATTTAATCATACAACCATGATGATTTGAGCTATAAGGAGCCCTCGCATGTAATCAAGTAAAATCACATCAGTGGATCTAATATTGATGAGTTGAATGCATCTATACTCAAACAGAATATGCTGCTAAATTAAACTAAACCAAGGACTTATTCATTGATCTTTAATTTTCTATTTGATTGTTTCTCGAAAATTTTTCATTCGATCTAGTTGATCAAACACCGACCTAGATCATTCATGAATTGACCCAACTATTGTTGCAAACTAGCACCAACATTCTACATTTAATTCTCGTCAATGTGTCAGTTGCTTAAACCAAATAAATCAATCTACAAATGACGCCCTATCTACTATCGAAATGTATATAAGTTGGCAAAATGATGTGTTAAGGACGTCTTATCATTGGTGTCCTGTAAGAGCTCTTATTCAATTGTCTCCACGTCATGAAGTATGGTTCCAAAACAATGGCGTGACCTCTCTAACTGAGACAAATTATGGGGACTCCTCTAATTACTACCACAGGCCTTAGTTTAGATGGCTCACCGCTCAATCAAAGAGTTTTATACAAGGAAGAGTTGATGTGCTCTCTCTCTCTCTCTCTAGACCCTTTTTTTTATACTTTTTTAATAAATAATTTTTAATAAATATGTCTAGTAGATAAATAACTATGTATACTCATAAAATAAGTATATGATTGATAAATGTATATAGTAATATATATATATACTGGTAGCATAATTATGTAGAAAAATATGTATAGAATTGAAAGTTAAAAAAAAAATTTAGGAGCCTAAAAATTATAATCCCATCTTTCAAAGCGTTTTTATGAAATATATTTTTGGGCAGGGACGCCACATGGTGGTGGGCTCCCAACTCGCCTTTCAAAAATGTTCAAGCCCGGTGCAGGTCACAGGGACAGACGATGGCGTGGTTGGAGGCTTGGGGTTCCACGTCGGCAAGCTGACGTCCAACAACACAAGGATGACTCATGTCGGCCGTTGGGTGGTTGGATAAGGCGATGGCTGTGGGATCCAATTAATTGGGTTCACTTGGAGAAGGTTGGTGCATGATTAACTGCGATGGTTCAGATACCATGTCGAGGCTCTGCTGCCAGTCGGCCAAGGATTAACCTCTGATATCTCATCTAATATCAATGCAATTCATCTCTTCGGGATGGGATGCTCAGGAATTTTAGGGATATCATAATTAATGTGTAACAATGGGATATCAGAATGTTTGCTGATGTATAAAATCCAAATCAACTGCCATTTTACATATTCAAATTATTATTTTGTAAGCACAAAACCCATAATAATCATATAAAAAGTAATAAAAGAAAAAAACTATGTAAGTAGTTCATATGTTAATTTTGATATATATATATTAGTGATATTAGCTCCTTAATTTATTTTCTTAATGTTAAAAGGATGTAAAACAGTGGCTGAATCGTAGGAATATATGTTTTTTTTTTAAAAAAAAAAAACTGTTGTTTTTCTATATTGGATGATATGGTCATCATATCTAAAAAATGATGGCTTGCGTGAAGGCCCAAAGAAGCCAATGCGGAGCCCGTATGTCAGATCATTAAATGACATGCGTCCATTGAGATTTCGAACCATCTTGATTAATCATTAGATAAGATGTCCGCTACTTTGCCTCCTAAAGCCCGAATCCCCGCCCCCCGTGTTCTTCCAAAACCTCTTTATCCCGCAGTCCCATCATCACACAATCCCGGACAGAAGATAGAAGATAAATTCCTGCCAAGTTTCAGCCTCAGCGTCGGAAAAGCTTTGCTTTTATCACGCAAAGTAAAAAAATATCAGCTTCAAGAATCTTATACCGCACAAAGCATTGCTGGAAAAGCTAATGCAATTGCTATGCGTGCAAGGATATCGAGTACTCCAATATCTAAATTGATGCTAAAATCGAGGGACATGACCCGCCCTCAATCATACATCCTCTTTCTCAGTCAATTTGGGCCTAGGTCTGCAAAAATTGGATCCAAGCTAAGTAGTTTGATAAAATGTCAGCCAACAAATTAAGAAAATTGTCAACGAAAAAGATATGCTTCATTTTTTTAACCCTTCATGGAACACAAGTTCTTGATCTCCATGGTCCAGATGCAAGGACCAAGCTATAAAAAGTTAAACTCAGGCCTATCACGAGCCAAGTTAGGTAATGAAAATACAACTGAATGGTGATAAAATCTCTAACGGTTTAATAATAATAAAAAAGTCAGAGAGTAGACAGATTTATTAATATATATTCTCACCAAAAAAAGGAATGATTTGTTATTTGAGACGTTTAATTATATCTCAATGTGTGCCAAAGAAGGTGCGACTTAGGAGCTTGCCTCTACCAGGATGGAATGAGAGAATGATCTAAGCTCACTACTTCCGAGAACTTTGATATTACGTAGAGGGGCCAATGCCAAAGCAGGACCTGGTCCTTCAACATGGGTCCTCTCTTTTCTTCATGTAGTGATAGAACAGTTGTAGTCATATGGGGTGCGCTTTTTAAAATGTTGGTTTATGAATTAATTACCTGATATCTAATCAGTGCCTCTCTGCCTGCCTTGCTTATCTAAAAGAAAATGAGCACTTTTTGAATAGAACTGACCAATAAATAACATATTGTTAGATATTGTGATTCCATTTGCACCCATGCATCTTCTTCTGTGCTCAATGATTAATCTGTACCTTCTTCTTTTCAAATGCAATACGAAACATGCTATGCTAGTTTCATATGATGTACGTTCGCAAGCAACTAAAGATTCATATACCTCAGGAAGACAAAGTTCTACGCATAGGGATCCTCTTCCAACCAAATGAAGAACACTGCAACCACAAAGTTCCTCTTATCCATGCACAACTGAAAACTAAACCATCTTATAGCAAGAAATCATCTTGGTTGGGCTTTGGTGAGGTCAAGAGAGCAGTGTAGAGCCGAAGCTTTTCCTCCCCTAACGAGTTGCACCGTGAGAGAGGCCTTCGGGGTCGAATGAACGACAGGGAAGTAAGCGTCTTCCGGTGCTTGTACCTCCTCCATGCTAGCTGGATTGCCACGGCTGCCCATGTCCTCCACCCAGGAGAATAGTATCGTGCACTCCTCCTCACCTTCTCGTTCACAAATGTGTACCGAAAATGTTGGGTCACGTACTTGACATCGCTAGCTTCAAGGCCAAATGCTTCTGTCGTCTCGAGTGTTATCAGCGTTGATGAAGAAAGAGGCAATCGTTCCACGAATGGTCGTCGAAGGCACCATGACAAGAGCTCGTCGCCGGTGAAGTTTCCAGGGCCTAGCATGCAGCAGCTCTTGACGCCGTTCCGGAGGACTTGGCTACTCTGCAGGTGGCCTCTTACTATGAATAGCATCCTTCGCACCGGGTCACCTTCTCTTGTGATCTGAAAGAAGCTTGGAAAAGGATTAGAGAAGGGAGATATGGGTGAGGAAGAACAGAGAAAGTTGGTTAAGTTAGCTAGGCTTACAGTTTCTCCCTTGGGAAAGATGAGGGACTTCACCCTGTCACATATGTTCTCCAAGGCTATTTCGTCCATATGTTGGAATAAAGGGACCTGTCATGCATCAAGAACACAGGATTTTACATGATAGAATTTTAGGAAGAATAAGTAATTTGCAAGTCCTACACCCATTTCTTCCCAATTAGAAGTTTACAGCTCATAAAAGCCTAGTTACTTAGATTAGAAGGTCAATCAAGCTCAAGGCCTAAGAGCCCTGCTATATGTTAACTCTTAGCTGCCCCTTCGTAGGACCATCATAGCGGAACAAGGCCCAAAGGCCTGTAAAAAAAGCCAGAATGCTTATTTAATAGCACAAATTGATAACCAGACTTTCAATGGATCCGGTCATAAAGTTTAATCCCTGTTTGCTAATCGCATAATATCCAGTTCACCATATCAATTTTTTTTAATTTCTAAACCTTTCTATCCTTATTTACACTGAGAAGATAACTATATGTATATTTATTTTTATTATATATAGTGAAAAAATAATTGTATGCAGTATAAAGATAACTGTAAGAAAGAAATCATGTATTAGAGATTTTATAGGATAGATTGGATTTTATGGTTTCAGCAACTCTTGACATGCAGTCAATGAAACGACTGCTTGATATTATTGGGCTCCAACTCCCACAGCAGTAAACTGCAACCACTATTTTTTTTTCTTTTTCTTTTCATGACTTCCATTAATTTGTTCATATAGAAATAAGAAGGCTTGTGCAGTCATTCAAGTGTGTCTTGGTGGCCAGCCTATCTTGCTGGATCAAAATGAGTGTGATAGAGAGAACGAACCAACTCAACAAAATGTGCTGAAACAGACCAAGGGCTTTAGTCCAATGATCAAAGCCTTAATAGCCCATTAGCCCTCTTTATGGCTCATGAAGAACATATGGGTTGTTTCGTGGTTATCCCAAGGGTTGCATCAATTTCTTCAAATTGCTCCATGATCTCTCCACCTCTATTCAACTCAACTTTGAGCAAGATCAGTTAGAAGAACGCTGATACCACACCTGGCGGACGAGGTCAAGGCAGAGGTGGTACTTGATGTCCCTTCTGAGACCCTCTGGGAGATTTCGGATCATCTCACATTCGTCCACGCCTCTCATTGCTGCCCACCGTTGCCTCTCATACTGGCGCACCCTCTGCCTGAATCCTTGGGGCAGGTGCTTTCTCTTCATCCACCACTCCACACTCCGCATCCTTAGGTGCATTGCTTGCTTCTTTGATGTAGTCGCATGCAAGAACACCTGCAATACAAGCATTTAGACCTCTCCACTATGTTCATTTCTGCTAATAATTGGCACAATAGAGGTTGGATTCTTTACCTTGATGTTCCCGATAAGCATTGTAACCAATATGAGACCACTCGTTATGATGATGATGTTGAAAATAATTTCAAGCCATTCTGTCGTGCTCTCCAAGTTCCCAAAGGTGCTGAACATATAGATCATTTGAAAGATATATGTTAAACTGAAATGTGCAGAGTCTAGTATAAATTCATTGATGTCGTGCACTACATAGCTAACTGTGGCTTAATGTTAACTTTGAGATTAATAAGTTCATGAATAATGACTCTTCCTTTAAAAGTGAACCAGGTTAAAATGTATGGCCAAATTATTCAAACTTTATCAAGATTTTCTAGTTTCGGTTGTAAATATATGAGTAAAAGATGTGTTAAAGCTAAAGGTGGCACAACTTTTTTCTTTTTGCTAGTATTTCTTTCTAGAAAGATTTTAATATTAAATGAACTTCACTTAATATTCTGCACATGCCTTTGACAGAATAAATGGCTCAAAAGCCATACTTCTAGGTACCAAAAAGAAAAAAGAATTCCTTATTTTCTGCAGCAGCTTTTTTTCTTCTATTGGCTTTCAAAATTTACAATTAAACTTGACACCAGCATTGGTTTATAACCCCTTCACAGACACTGAATTTTCACGAGTCCAAAAATGGACTCCATGATCAGCAGATGAAGCAAGCAGATTCGAAGAACAGAGAATTTTAAAGGCAAACTCTAGTCTCTAAGGCCATGCATTGTGTTCAAAAGAAAAATCTTGTTTATAAAGTCAAAGTTTATTAAAGGGTCTTTGGAAGAAAGCACAGATCTAGTACATAAATGAAAAAGGTGAAGTTTTGCTGATAATCTCTTAGGAATTTCAATATGGCACTGAATAGGGCAAAATTAATTTCGTTTCAGTTTGCTTCAATTTTAAATTTGCCATCATATGGTAGAATTAGGTATATGAAACCCATAGAATAATTTAGATGCACAGTGCCAGTGGAATATTGACATCAAGATTGAAGAAGTTTAAGGAGATGGAAAAATGCATACCTTAGAGTCATAAGACCCCAAAATATGGGAAGGAGTATCTTCTCTAGCCTGCTTGTGTTGGTAACAAGAGGTACAGTCCACTTATAGGCTCCATATTGGAAAATGTCACTGCTATCGAGACACACAGCCCTTGCCTGCATGTTCTTAGCCCAAGCCAACCTCTCCCCATCTCTGATCGATGTTGTGGTGCCATAGTATATCGGATTCACACAAGATATAGTCTTTGGGCCACATTTTGTTGTCAGCATGCACTGCTCTTTGAGGCACTTTGCTGCCCTTTGGATCCCCAACAAGTACCAACAGGCACCCACAGCCTGTGGCAAGAAAAAGTATCAAGGGTGGCTCCTACAGACTAAAGTAAGTGCTCAATTGGTATGGCTTGCTCAGTCCAAAATGGACTTGCATTTGTTGTTGGGTTGGAGGCGGCCCAAAAAAGCCACCAGAAACTGTGTCTAATTAATTACTTCCTACTTTTATTAAGAGAAAGCATGCTTTATACACCATTGCTGATGACACCCAAGTCACACAAGCTACAGTCACAGAAGTGGGGGACTTGCCCTTCATATAGGAGACTGATAACTTAAGATGTTATGCTTTTCATTCTCTCTTGGTTATCAAGTTGCCAGAAATATGTCTGTCTATGCAAATAATAACAGGTTTTGAGATATGGTGTACTAACATGCGATGCAACGAAGTAGGCCATCAAGTTGAGAGCTATTCCCCACCAGACAGTCCCAAATATGTATCCAGAGAAGTTCTGCATGCGTCGCAAGAAGCAGACAGAATGGTAGATCTTTGGGAGGTACTCGAAGAGGAACATGATCAACAGGACAGTCATCACTGAGGTTATTGATCCTTTGTGTATTAGGGCTGGAGCTGCCACCCACATGACAACCTGCACCATTATTGCAATTCAGTGCCACATAAAACACCCACAAATTCTGATATCATTTCCTTTCATCATGTCAACTTCAATGGCCTACAGAATTAGAACTTTTTCATTCAACTTTCTTTTTTAGATGCAAAAGAAAAGGAAGAGAAACTCCACTCCAATCAATCTTTGGTTACACTATAGCAACTTAACCTATTGCTTGTATTCAAGTCTTCTGAACTACAAAGCTTCAGCAGATCACCTTTTTGCTTCCTTTGTCCAGATCCTTTTGGATCGACCTTCATTTTTTTTAGATATATAAAATTTGAGGCTCCTCTCACTCTGTTCTGTGGCTTCCTTTCTCGTACATTTCCAGTTCATCTCAACTCCCCTAGACTTCTAATTATGTCCTTCCATTTTAGACACACTTTCAACTTGAAATGGTGCACATCTAATTTAAGATCTGATCAATGGTTATAACAAGTGGAATCTCCAATGAACCCGATCACCATACAAATGGAAATTTGAAATCATGGAGGAAAGATGATGCGGTTGGTTATTCTATGGACACAATGGATATAAAATATGTACCAACATCATGCCAAGTTGGAACATTCCTTCCAATTTGCAGCAGAGCCAATATCTGCTTCACAAAAATTACACAATTGCTTTCAATTTATTGATCAAAACATAGATTTCATCTACCTAGAAAGTTGGGCATCAAACTAACAACTGATCATCATAATCATAATCATAATCATAATCATAATTCATCAACATAAAAGAACTAGAAATAAGCCGAAAATTCTGTGGCCCACAAATGGCGAAAGATTAAAAAAATTCCCTCTCTTAAACAATCCATCCAGATAAGGCACGCAGTAAATGATTGGTCTCGATGGTGTACAAATAATCCTCCGAATGGTTGGGATGACAATTTGTTGAGGTATCCTTCTTTTAGAATATTGTTAATAATCAACTCTTTTGATATCTTTTCTCAAAATTTTGTCTTACTCCGGATGAACAAGAATGGAGGTGATGATGGTAACAAACTCGTCATCAATCAATCAAGACAGTGGGCTAAAAAATTTCACCTGCATCACAGGAAGGATGACAAAGAGATCCAAGACGAAACCCTTCTTAGATTTCAAGTAAGCCAGCACCGCCACCCCTTTCTGGCCCCTCCGGGCGCCGTCCTCATCCCAATCGGCCGATTGCCTCACGCCGTAGGCCATCTTGAGCTGCAACCAAATGTTCCACACGTGCATGGCGTCGACCATGCACCGGAGAACCGTCACGGTGATGGCGAACCACCCGTCAATGAAGACGCACATCAGCGGGCCGCTCACCGAGAGGGCGTACAAGAAGAGGGGGTCGATGATGAGCCCGGCGGCGCAGGCCAGAAGGTAGGCTCGGTTCCACTCCCGGACCCATCTGGCCCTGGGGTCCAAGGCCTGGCCCAGAAGCCATCTCCCGCTCTGAGGAGGATCACACTTGTGGCTGGCTTGCTTGGGACTCTGCGCGTTCCTCTCTTCCTCGTTTTCCTCATGGGACGTAATGGGGGATTCCTCAGTTGACATGGTGGTAAAAGAGGAGAGGCTGTGGTGGTGGTGATGGTGGTGGTGGTGGTGGAGGCCTTGGGCTACGGTGGCTACGGTGAGTTACTGAGCTCACATGATAGCGCCGAGAGGTTGGGGTAGAGCAGGAGGCGTGGGTGTCCTTTGGAGGGAGGTAGGTGTAACAAAGTCTCTTTGCCGTGCGTCCCTTTGGGATGGATGACCTGACGAACATGCCCTTGGATATCTTTCCAAATGCCATTTTGAGCATCTAAATGTTTAATAGTTTTATCGTCCAGGCCTCACCAAATATGTGACTTGCTTCAGGAATTTGGATGTCTCATTGGGGTCTAGGAAATAAACAAATCCGATGGGTTAGTTCGTTAAAAATCAAAGATTGCCACAGACCTTACTAATTAGTAGAAAGCATAATAAAATAGATCATTTAGTTGAATTTGATCGGATAGCCTTGGTTAGCTAGATAAAATCTAAATGAAAAGATTGAAAAAAAAAAAAAAAAAAAGAAGCCATTTTATTTTGAATTCGTCCTATTCTAATTTACCTTAGGATCATTGGCTCTATCTTTGAATTTTATACAAAAATATTTGTTTTATCCTGCAGATAAATTCCAAGAATCTATTAAACCATCTGCTTTCTTTTATAAAAAAATCTTTTTTAATTTTTTATTATAAAAATATAATATAATGAATGTGTAAAAATACCACGGAGGAGGTGAGAAACATGTCAGTGCTAATTAAAAATACTTATGCATAAAGTTTTTCTTTCTGAGATATATATGCAACAAATCTAAACAATAACATGTTTAATTATCCTTCAACTTAAATTTCAGTCAGTCTTGGCTAGCGTGACTTGCATGGTGTTATTTGGACACTGTAAGATTAGAACATGGTCAGAGAGTAGGAATCCAAGTCCAGGATTTATCCCATGGTAGAATTTAAATTTTTGAGAAGGGTAAAAGTGTCAATAAATTAAAAAAAATCATATATTTTGATAGGACAACGCGAACTATTGCTTGTTATCACCACTAATTTCTTCCTTGTCCCTTGCAGGATCGTCCCCTTTCCCACGGCTGCCACAAGCGGCAAGGCAGCTCAGAGAGGGAGGGAGGGAGGGAGAGAGAGAGGGAGGGAGAGAGAGAGTACAAAGCCAATAACTTCAATGAAGAGGCCTTCGACGCAACTTCCTCCTTTTGTTTGCATGCAAATCAATGATGCTTCATTTGTCGCCACCTCACGATAATGCCAACAAAGGTGATGGCTGATCGCGACCCACCAGGGTCCACCGCAGGACACTTCAAGCAATAGATGCTCCCCATTCCGTCCGTTCAAATCGACAAATGGCACGGATCAAGGCAGCTGCAGGTGCCATGATCCCAATCAAGAGAGTAGCATACATCAGGCAACCCAGCTCGACAAGAACGATGCCATTTTATGAGGGTAGTTCATCCGGGCACGCAATATGAATCGCCCGTTATTTGCTCGTGTCTTCACTGCTATCAACTCATTCATAAAGAAGAGCAGGAGGGGGTCCGATTCTGCTGATCGATCGTATGGCCCTGCGCCAATGCGAAGGAAAAGAATCTTATTGGCAAGTTTTTTTTTTTTTTTTTTGCCAAGATCACTAAACTACCTCACTTTGATCAATTCGCTTCTTACCTTCATTAAAACTGCAAAGAAATCAACCGATATATTTGAAAAATATTCTTCCTGACTGCCATCTTGATTGCCATCCCATTGGATGGTCATGTTTTTCAAAGCTGTCTAATGTAATAATCCAACCTTAATAGTAATTTCTTCATATATTTATAAGAACAACCCAAGTTTTTCTTTTTCTTTTTTTTCAATCCGTTGCTCTGATTGTATAGCTCATTTTATAGCTTTGGGATTATCTCTTTGTCTCTAGAAAAACTTTGGGTCCTTTATGCTCTCTCCAAATGAAAATAATTTATCTTTTGGTATGTACAAATCAAATTTGAATATCAATAATAGATATCATATTTAGTTCTCAATGTAATTTATGGTCTTAGAATCTTGCAATTAAGTTGATAATTATGTTTTTTCTTTCTTTCTTAATTTGTCTATCAAATTAAATGATCATTTTTGTCATTCCTTCATTTATGTTTGCAACCATTGGTAGTATTGTTGTTATATTTTAAATTTCTTAATATAAGATGTTTGGGCTTATTGGTAACTACAATGGCATTGAATATGGTTGCCAAACCGAGAAATGTGAGAGGAGATATAGTTTGGAGAACAAAATGGAGAGGACATAAGTTGCGTGAAAATATTGTCACGTTGCTTTTTTTAAAACCAAATTTAATTTTTTTAACTTGGAATTTAAGTTAGGCCTTGTTCAACATTTTGGCCTTGTTCAACATGGGAAAAACATTATGTTCAAACTAAGCTATGCAGATAGGTAGATAGACTATGGTATGCTAATTTTTAAGAGGATGCATAGATATTTTTATATACATGGATAGATAGAACCACAAATCTATAATTTATTATTATCATATAATTAATATAATAATTTTATACTTTAAAAAAGAAAAGGTACTAATGATTAGTTGACATGTTTTCGGTTATTATATATATATATTGGCAACGAGCGCCTTTAAAAAAAAAAAAAAAAAAAAAAGCTGCTAGCAATTCCTCTTTGGTGGCACCTAGGGGTAGGCATAGGTCAGATCGAACTAGGCTCAGGTTAAGCCAAGGATAAAAAAAGTAGCATTGTAATACCCCAAAATAATCCAACATTAAATAGAAAAGAAAAGTTTAAGAAGCTTATAACTAAAGTTCACTTTCTACTAATTAGCTTGAGCACGAGTTTTTAAGGTCACATGGATCAGGCTTGTTAAATGGTTAATTGAGCCAGCATATGAGCTTGAGATATTACAAATGATATCAAAGTTGACTCAAGTGTGTGAAAGTATATGAGTATGAAGAAAGGGCTACATACGAGGTAGTGATAAAGAAAGTTCCATCACCTGTGACCAATTAACTTGGGTCCATATAAACTTGGTTTGCTAATAGATTAATTGAGCGAGTAGGTGGGCTTGGGATGTTACAAACGTGAGGCATTGGACTATAGTTAACCTAAACTCGATCTGGTAGGAATATTTAAGGGCTTGAAACAATCTAACCTATAGTCTTATATATCATAGAAAAAAATAGAGCATTCACCCTTTACTTGAAGGTCTTAAGTCTGGCACCCTTAAACAAAATATAGATACACACATATATGAAATACATATATAAATATTGATATGTATAAAAATATATACTTTTAGATTTGTTCCGATCTAAAGTTTAAATAAGCTATGAAATTCAGGCTTGACCCATACCCTAAAGGTTAAAAATCATGACCTAAACTTTAAAATTTTCAACCTAGCCTACGGCCTTCCGACCTATGCCCATCTCTGGTGGCACCTAATAGGAATTAAAAATGTTGAGATTTTGAAATTGGCGATCAATAGAAACCTACCCATTCATATTTTATTTGCATTTTTTTATACTATATATACTAAAAAATATGCTCCAATAACATGACTTAAATCAAAATGGAGGAAAATATGGTTTTGAAATGGACTATAGTTGGTATTTAAGACTTTGTTGAGTCAAAATTATTTCGACCTAGTTTAAGGTACCTTAGCGAGTCCATCAAACCGAGATTGCCCCAAAACATAGGTTTCCTTTTATTTGGACAACTCAAATACTTTCCCAGTTGAGCTTACCTAACCAAGTTTTAAATCAACTCGATGAATTCTTAAACTATACCTTGTATCTGTATGGACGGAGTACAACATGCATGAAAATGAATGATGCTTAAGAATTGAAAATATTAAAAATATAACTAAAGAGGTAAAATAGCTAATAATATCAATATCATATATCATCAGCAACTCATGTGGACCATTCATTCTATTGAAATGTCATCGTTGAAACACGCGCTCAATCAAAACTAAGATGACACAATTGCACCACTACCTACATAGCTTATAAAAAAAAAAAAAAAAAAACCAAAATTGACAAAATAAATGTTCTCTTGTGGGCACGAGCAATTGAGTTCGATTCAATCAAACAGGGAATTGAAATGGACTGTAATGAAATAGGAAGCGATCTGGTTGTAGTCTACTCAATCTCTCCATTAAGTAAACGGGTTGGCTTCGTTTCCCAGCTCAGATGCAACTGCTGTCATTCTCAAAGATGAATTGTCTCGTCCAGTCGCAGATCACCAGATACCTGGTGCCCTAACTGACTTGCTTACTGAAATATGAATGCCATATACCTTTAGAAATAAGATACAACAAGTTATTTGCCCAAAGAATTTGGCACAGCGTAAGAAGGCATGAAGTATTTATGCGTAAGCAAACATTAATGCAGACAAAAGGACAAATGAATGCCATATACCTCGCGTATACAGAATACCAAAGCCGCTGGGTGCTGTGGCCTATGGAAACCCAGTCTCCAGGCAGCTGTGCAGCAGTTTCCTCTCCACCCAGGGGAGCAAATTGTCCGAGATGATTATACCTAATGCCAACAATTAACAAGTAAACAAACAAACGAATGAATAATTAAGAACAAAAAGTAAGCAAACAAAAGAATTTAGTAAGTAGGAGACCATGGGTTTTTAACTACAAAGTATAGAATGTTATAATAATGTAATATATATTATTATTACTTTTATATTATACACCATAATATTATATACTATTATCACATATATTATAATAATTTATTATATTATTATAACATAAAAAAGTATAGAATATTATATTTTATAAAATATATAAAATTATTATTTATTATACTATTTAGTTTAATATATAATAATAAATAATTTATAAATTAACAATAATATTTTTTTTTTGGATTCAAATAGTTAGATAATTGAAAATATTGTGTAATGTTTCTTTTAATTTTTTTGTTACTAAAAGATACTTTCTCAATTTGATTACTAAAAAGATATTATAGCTTTTGAAGATATAGTTATTAAACTATACTTAGCCTTTAATTAAAAGCTCTACTAGTGATAGCTCTACTGCTCAAAGTTTTATAAACTAAAGCTCTACTATTTAAAATAGTACCAAATGCAACCTCATTAAAATAATTCCTCCGAAAATGTTATCAAATTTTGTGGAAGCAAATAAAATAAAAATATTGCACATAATTTGTATTGATGATGAAGACTTAGGAAGGCAAAACATTTGTTGGCTTATATATTAGAAATGTAGAATTCTAGCAATGTTTTGGTTGCTAGAAACATGTAAAGAATATATTTAAGAATGTAGAATTCTAGGAACGTAAAAGCTACCTTGCTTTTTAAGAGATAAGTACATAAAAACCACCTTGCACTTCATTTCTACGGCAAACACATGCGCTTGCACCATTTTATTTGACCAAAACAATCTTATTTGCTTATGTATTACAAATATGCATATAAACATATATATACATACATATGTATACATACATATACATATTTATATATACATATACATATTTATATATACATATATATATATATATATACATATATATATATATATATATATATATATATGTATACACACATGTGCATTGATACATACATACATACATATATACATGCATACGTGAGTAGAAATATATATATACATAAAGAGAGAGAGAGGAGGGGTTGGGAGAAAACTTGGCTTAGTTCTGTTTTAGTGGATTGCCTATTCAGATCCAAAGGAGACTACATCAAACTACAAAGGTTGATGATTTGTTCGATTGGACACATGTAGTCTATGCATTAAATGGTCAAAAAATTAGATAATATAAATAATATAAAATATTATATATTTTATTGATCTTTTGATGTATAGATTAAAGGTTCTGAATTAAATTTTTGGTATATAAAAATTTTAGATATAATAAATCATATTTAATAACTTGGATCATCAATCTAAAATTATTATTATCTAAATTTAAATCTGAATAGATTTAAGTGAAGATTATTTTAAGTATAAATAAGTTAAACATTTTTCACGCATGCATAGAGAAAAATATAGAAGTTGACTTGGTCATATTTGATTAGACTGGAAAGAAAATTCAACGGGCTTCAAACTACCGATCTAGAGTGGATCTTAAGGCAAGGGGTTAATAGAGTGCAGTGATAAACGAAAATCATCACAAAGTGGATCATTGAAAAAAAGAAATAAATATGAATGGTTGACTCGGCATGCGTGAAGGTATGACAGAGACAAAGTGAACTATCCATCCAATGCATCTCTGTATGTCTCTCTCCTAGGCTTCTCCTCAATATCATCATCATGCAAGTTGGAAGAGAGATTTGTAAAGGATAGCCTCTACTTTGATTTTTAATATTTATATGCTTTAGAAATTTCAAATCTTAAAGCCGTCCTATAATAAAGATATAGGAAACATATAAATCGCCACCGTTAAGAATTCATGCTATACAAAGTGTAATAAATATTTTATGACAATCTTTGCCTTCCAAGTTTTTAACATAGCTATGAATATGACTAATACTAAGACAAGAAGAATAGAAGATTATTTTGACAACTTCAAGGACCAAAATTGACAAATAAATGTTCTCTTGTGGGCACGAGCAATCGAGTTGGCTTCTTTTCCCAGCTCAGATGCAACTGCTGTCCCTCCCAAAGATGAATTGTCTCGTCCAGTCGCTGATCAACAGATACCTCGTGCGCCAACTGACTTGCTTACTGAAATATGAATGCCATATGCCTTAAGAAATAAGATACAACAAGCTATTTGCCCAAAGAATTTGGCACAGCGTAAGAAAGCATGAAGTATTTATGCGTAAGCGAGCATTAATGCAAACAGAAGGACACATGATTGCCAATATACCTCATGTATGTAGAATACCAAAGCCACTGGGAGCTGTGGCCTATGGAAACCCAGTCTCCAGGCAGCTGTACAGCAGTTTTCTCTCCACCCAGTGGAGCAAATTGTCCGAGATGATTATACCTAATGCCAACAATTAACAAGTAAACAAACAAACGAATGAATAATTAAGTACCAGACCATGGGTTTTTAACTACAACACGTGGGGCTATGGGTTACTAATATGGGTGCAAAATGCCAAACTTTGCTCTTGGCATTGGCACAAAGAACCATCAGTTTGCAGCCATTTTGAAGAGCTTCCAGGGAGATTAAGCATTCCAGTACCAAATAATTAGAGGTGGTATTAACCCTGAAACGGCGTTCCGTGATAAGTAATACATGTTCGTATGCTGTTCCTTTGTTTTAATTTTAAGTATGTAATGGAACTACGAGCACAGGGAAAAAGAAAAAAAAAAAAAAAACAAGAAGCATAAAGAAAACTGATGGCTACCTAAAGGGCTGAAACCGATGGCGACCCGTCCCTCTGATACGAAGAGGACCTTCAGGCTGTTCTTCGCAGAGCTTCATCTTGTTAAAGCATTGAGCAAGATAAGTACCTTGTTGTCCAGCAACCTGAAACACCATGACATGGTTGGATAATCTTCCAGGGATATTTCTTATAAATAAATATCTTTGCTCCAGTTCTGTGACCCACTGCAGTTATGATAATTAAACGAAAAAATAATTACCTGAGCTGTAGAGGGAAGCATCTTGACCTGTGAATCCACATGAGCAAGAGCTTTCTTAAACTCTTCCAAGTCCAGTTCTTCAGTTTCTTTGAGGCCATTGCGATCTGATTCCCTCAGGAGATCTGCAAAGTTCTTCATTTTTTTGCTCTTCATATAATGTTCCAACTGAGGATACCTTTCACGGATGTCATCGAGAACATTTTTGACCTCTTTCAAGGTTAATTTTCCAGAATGATTTTTGTCTGCAATCCTAAATATTTCAGAGACATCTTCCTGAAAGCAATTTTGCATGAAGTAGATATTAGTAAGTTGACCTGTCAGACTAATAAGACAGAAATTATATTAATTCACGAGTTAAGAGCCAGTTCTTGTAACAAAAAATGTCAATTCTTGGTTACATTAGAGCAATGGTCCACCTAACTAATGATTTTAATTACTTCTCACTGACATTTACATAATATGGGAACCTGCATAGAGCCTCTTGAGCAGGAAAGTATGCATGCATATGATTAGGCATTTCAAAATACACATCCAAACAAACCATCTAGTCCTAGTGGAAGGTAATAAGGTGAAGAACATGCATTACTTAAGATCTTGAAAGTAGACATGGACACTGTAGAGTTTGTGATCATACACGGACTAGTCCATGAGATTGATTACACACCTCTACCATACACTCCAATATTAATTAAATACAATCTAAAGAAAAATTGCCCTTGGGCATAAAATACTGGTTGTATCATATGTCTTAAGACGTTTGATGGAAGACTATATTGCCAGGCCAAAAGCATAGCAGCATGAATTCTGTTGTGAATGTTGATTAAATTAGCAAAAACAAATTTCAAAATAGGCACAAATTTAGAAAGACCAGAATGATGATCTAAGTGACTTAGATAATTTGATGGAGATTGGACCTTACATAGTAAATGATCATCGAAGATGATTCCTAATTTGCATAAAAACTTATCTCTACTTTAATTGCTGGATCGTTCGGATTGCAAAATAACCCAAAGTTCAGACAGATTACAAAATCAGCTCCAACAGATGTGATCACAGACTAGGGCCTTATCGACTTGCTAAGACAAATAAATTTAGCAAAAGACAACACGATAGCAAGGTTAGGTTGCAAACACCGTGACTTTTCTTTGGCTTATAGAGGCACAGTCGCCAAGTGCATAGACTCCATCGCAATTGGGAACTCTAAGCCATTCATCAGTTGCTAATACACGCCTATTTCCCTGAAAATATTAAGAAAAAATTGATTTAGATAACAAAAGAGCACTACTTTTGACTTAGCATCAGCATGCACATGCCAAACAAACTGAATTCAGAAATTCTGGAGCATAAGTCTAGACCAATTGACCTGGCCAATTTGTTTAATGAAGTCTAATATGAGAGGACGGGTGCCGATACCCGCAGTCCAAACAGCCATCCCGTAGGGTTCGTCTATCTCTCCAGTAGCTGCATTGGTCATAGTGATGGCCTTATCAGACACCTTCACAACCTTAAAATTTGTTTTCAGATCAATACCATCCTGCTGGAACTTCTCTTCGGCAAATTGAGTGATTCTTTTGTCATACCTGTAAATCGATGCTTCCAGCATGTGAAGACAAATTCTGGATGCTAGATGAGGGACTAGTTGAAAAAGAAGACAGAATTTGCTAAACATTTTAAATAAATATAAACTAACAAATTCTGTAATATTAGCAAACAAAGTAGAGGATATGTTTCGATAAGTAATTCCTAATATTATCACCTTATCAAAATTTACGCATAGTGCCTTCTGTGACTCTATCGATCACCATCATCAAACCCTTTTCACAGCAGAAAAGGTGAGCCAGCTATGTGGCAGAACTCAAAGTTGAGAAGGCCCCATGAAGGGATTGACGCCTGATGTCAACACTCTATAGTTCAGTGCCAAATTCTTAGCCAAGGCAGATTGAGGCAAGAGGTATCAGTCTTGGACTCCCTGTAAACAGCATTTATTTAATGTGCCATTGTGTACTACTACATGCTCTTCATCAGGAAGTGTTTGGATGACACTAAATAAAATTCAGATTTCTATGATTTTTTTAAAGATTCAGTTCATTAGACAGAAAGGGCAAGATAGACCCTGTGGTTAAGGTGAGGCAATATGGCTATGCGCTGCTATACGACTAGAGACGGATGCTCTGAAGCAATTTCCAACTATATCTAAAAATAAAGCATCAGTTTCTATACCCGAGAAACCCTAATTAAATAATAGAAAACTACATAATAAAGAGATGATGACACTAATAAAAGCAGAGGTTAAGACATTTAGGTAAACTAAAATTGAGAAAGTCCCAACTCAACATCATCTATCAAAATCAAAACATCCCAAGGCTTTGCATTTATTATAAATAAGAACCCTTCCACATGCTAGCTTGATTTATTAGCTGCGAAGTCCCAGTGCAGAGTATTCCAGCCACATGTTTAAGAGAATCAAATTATTCAACTTAAAGCTGCAACATGACCATATTAAGATTTAGTCATCAGCATTAGATATATTCGAATTTAGATAAATTTGATGGAGATTCATTCATAACAAGAGGTTAGATTTTTGTCAATAGAAGAGGAGTGTCTTGAACTTTTGCTATAAAATAAAACAGTTGTTTTTCTTATAGCTAGCATGGACAGCCATATCAACATGGCATATATATTTTGATGTAGTAACAGAATGTTTTTACTTTGTTACTGAAATCAAGTTCTCTTTGAAGAACTTAAACCAGAATTGCATACTAACAATTATCTAACTGCACCTACCCATTGTAAATCATCTCAATGGCATCCTCCACTACTTTTTCATTCCTCAGATTTTATAAACAGAAATTCTCAACTTTCCTACTATAGTGTCATTTTTAAATGGAAAATAAGGCAATCTTGGCGAGTGAACTTTACCATACTAGTGAAAACTACAAACTAACATCCTTCATGCATTTGATGAACAAAAGAAATCTATACTTTCAAATTATTACTATGAGAAAGAGATCCTGAATACTTCTAAATTAAACAAAACAGAGCAAGGACTTTTTTTAAAAAACGATGAATAGAAAAGATAAGCTATGACAAACATAATGAGGAATGCGCATATCCAGTTCATAGATTCCCAGTGATATAACCAATCAAAAAAATGCACGTGATTGTACCAAGTTCTCTCTTACATGGTTAAAATATGGCCAGTAGCTTCAATTAATGATATCTTCACCAAGTCTTTAAAGGCAGGATACAACTTAGCCAAATCTTTAGTGACAAAGTCATGCAACAATGCAGCAAATTCCACACCAGTTGGACCACCACCGATAACGATGAAATGAAGATTTTTCTTTCTCTCTTCTTCACTAAGGTTTGGAAGACTGGCCTTTTCAAAACATTTCATCACACTCCGCTGAATTTTCTGAGCATCATCTATTTCCTGCACAAAGATGTCTACCTTTGTTAAAAATCTATTTGGGGTGAAGATGATCTTTATAATTCAAAAGGAGGGAAAATCATGAATGCAGTGGATGCCACATAAAATGAGCAACAATGGCATATTTTGAGGAGAAAAGAAAAATTAACAATGGCATAACTTGGACTGAGTAGAACACCTTCAATTAGCTAACCACAAATCAGATGGTATGGCAAAGAAATGACAGAAAGGCATATTGCAGTAAGAATTTGCACAAAAGAACTTGGCAAAAAGATCTTGGCAAGTGATGATCCAATGACTTCTGCCTTGCAGTATGCTGAAGACCATCTAATTCTGAAGTGCAAGTGTCATATTTGCTTATTGTAACAAATATTTTGTGCTCAAGATAAAAAAACCGACATAGAAGCGTTCTTTCTTTCTTTCTTTCTTCTTTTTTTTTTCTCCATCCGAAGAGAGAATAATACAGGAATTTTCATTTGCTGACAATGGGGTAGGGATGCACCTTCAAAAAATGACAGTGCTCCTCCACACCTGGGGTGTTGAATGTATTCGGCTGAGCTCCAACTGCGAGGACCAAGTAGTCATAATCGATCGTAAATTCACCATTTCCTTCCATGTTTGCTCCAATATTAGATCGGCAGTGAATCTTCTTATTCACTGGATCGATCTTAAAACATTCAGCTTCCCAAAATTTAACTCCACCATTCTGCAAAACAAAAAATTAAACAGATGCATTAGTTCAACTGAATAAAATTATTTCTGAAAAGAGATAGGCACCAAGTAAAACTGTAGTATCGCATCACAGTAACTTCTGTATAATGGAAGGATTTCAACTTCTAGGTGTTACCTTTTTTGCTTGAAATCTATGAAGGCATGCAAAGTTTTTACTCAGAAATACCTTGGTGCTTATGGTAGAATTCATTAACACCTACCTTTCTAACGATATTGCGGATTGGCTCAACGATACTGCGTGGTTCCAGTGTCCCACATGTAACGCTTGGTAGCAAAGGCGTAAATAAAAAATAATTACGAGGTGACACCACCTGCACATCATACGGGGAAGTATCTAGATTTTTCAAGAAATGCACGCCAGCCCAGCCAGTTCCAAGGACTACCAACTTTTTCTTGCCAGATACTTGAGGCGATTCAACAGCATGGTCTGATCTTGCATCAGCATATGCCACAATACCTCCGCTATTGAGAGAGGGGAACAATAGGATGTGAGAAGATGTGAGCGAGGATAAAGGACAGATGTGATAACATGCAAAATTATAAAGCTAATGAGAAGGTTTTCTTTTCTTTTGAAAGACTGAAAAAATACCGAAATCAATTACCATTAGCAATTGCTATCGTAAATCTGTAACAAGTGGCAAGAATCTCGTCTATTTATTTGAGTGAATAGGAATGTGTAATGGATATCAAACAAGTAGTAGTAGAGATGCCAGATTAATTCTTCAATTATTGAGTTTACCCGCCAACTTCCAAACCCTCGTTTAATCCGGACACATGGAAACTGCCATTTGCTAGTTATAAATAATCATTTGCATGAAATAAAAGCTCTGGCACAACCTTCATTTGAGATTACGGATGAGAGAGAATGGAAACCTCTCATAATCTATCTCTGAATGATGACAATAGATTGTCGCATGATCAACAGAAAATGGGTGGATCTGCTATTGGATTTGGCATGGATACGTAAATTTAGAACATTATTGGGTCTGCTGTTGGGTTGGGCCTGAAAGTAAAACCTGGCCCATCGTGGCCGCCCACTAGCAGACTCAATGCTTAATGGGCTGATCATAAATCATAGGTCCCATTAACACACTTGTAATCGATTTGCTTTAAACAGTTTTGGATTTGGCATAAAAAAAAGGTTTAGATTGCAAATAGATGGTTAAACTAGTTTTTATCTATTTATTAAATAGATCGGATTCAATATAAGTTCTCTAATCTATTTAAGCCATTCGATAATTAGATTGGTTTGCGACTTGATCTGTTTAAAATCTACCTAACATGTTTAACCCGGCATGCTTACCTTATTTTACATCCATTTAACACATTAAAAACTCATTTAACTTATTTGATTCAATTCAACTTGTTTAATAAATAAATTATATAGGTTGGATCAAATTGCTTATTTGATAAAAAGGATTGAATTTAGATTTGAATTTTTGATCAATTATTAAAAAGATAGGATTTAAGTTGACAAATTTTGATTTAACTTGCATTCAACCTAATTCAGTCCGACTGCCATCCCCATGATTAGGTAACCACGTTGCTAAATGCTATATTTAACACATATTACCAAAGGTTATATTCAGTACCAAACAAGAACATGCAAATGATAAGCTCGTGAGAAAACTCGTAAGCACTAGATTTGGTGAATTTTTTCTCCATCATGACCATCAAATTGGTAAACTAATGGCAAAATATCAAATCAGTTTTCATAGAAATTATTAATCCTTAAAAACGTGAACTCGATCTGTTCTTTTAATTTCCATAGAAACAATATAAAGCTTGCCCAAACTAGCTCCTTTTTGCATCGCCAGCTCTCATTCCATAACATCAACCATCCGTTAGTCCATATTTCCCACTAAAAAAACTTCTTTACAAATTTCTCATTAGTCGCTGGTAGCATGGCAAACAATCACACACAAAAAAAAAAAAAAAAAAAAAAAAGACCTTTCCATCTATTTTCCAAACTTTTGAAAAGAAACCATAGCAACAGCCCTCCACAACAGTGAACCATTTTTTTATAATTTTAATCACATATTAATAAGACTGAAAGTGTATTAGATCGAATTGGGCCATGCCTTAATTTAAGCTTAGGTCAAAAATTTTTATAGACTTTAAGCTAAGGTTAAACCTTAAAAAATTACAAAATTTAGACTTAAACTCGATTCGAGCCCAAACTCGAATCGATCTGAAATTTAATTGGATCAACTCACACCAACCTATTTAAGCCGAATACTGAGTGATAGAATTAATTTTCTATTTTTAAGTTTAAAAATTATTATTTTTAATTTTTAAAAAAATAAGATGAAGATTTTGGATTAGATGATTTTTAGATTAAAAAACTTATACATAGTTGACAAAAAAAAAATCTAATATCAATTTAAAAAAATCTATCATATTTTTAAGAGTTGAAAATTAAAACCAGATTGAGTTTGGGCTTGATTCATTTTTTTCGTACAACCTTCCACCTTAGACTTCAGATCAAGCCGAATAGCAATCCGAAACTTTTTGACCATAAATTGGATGTTAAATGTGACATGAATTAATTTTAGTCAGCCGAGACCCACTCCTAACCTTGCAGGTCGATTATAAAATAATTCCAACACCAACACGGATTCATTCCAAACCATTAAAAAAAAAAAAAAAAAAAAACGCGGCAAACAAAAAGTAGAAAAAGAAAATAAAGAGAGAGAGAGAGAGAGAGAGAGAGAGAGAAAACATAAAAAACCACTCACGGCTCAAGCCATGCTAAAAAGATCCCGCAGCCAAATGCTCAAACAAAAACAAGAACTCGCGAGAACTAAGACATAAAGAGAACTGGGAGGAATCCCGAGAACACCGGATAAAGAAGAGATATGAATCTTGAAGAATCTAGAAGAAGAGATGGGAACAACGAAGGAAAAACAGACCCGACTGCGAGGACAACGATCAACTTGGAGAATCTCGAGCTCCGTTGGAGCGCCTGCGAGGCCCGATCGAAGAAGGACGCGGAGAACCTCATCGTCCCTCCCCTTGGAACAGAGAGTAATCCAAAGAGAGAACGAAAAAGAAAGACAGCAAGAGAAGAAACGGAGAGAGGAGCAGATGTACGGGGTTCAGTGGTAGGAAGGAGAATATTTAGAGGGGACGCGGTCGGTTCGTTTTTGCGAGATTTCGAACGGGAGACGGCTTTGACCACTTTCCCATGAGGTGCACCCGTTTCATACCATGGCTGGAGGCAAACTGGGCCGTAGGGGAGCGAACTTCATGGAGCCGTGGAGGAAGCGGGGGGAACGCACCGGCGAATTTTGACGGAAGGAATGTGCGAAGCGTGTTCGTCAACGAAAATTTAAAAGAAATAATTCTTGCTCCGCTTCTTCTGGGAAGGAAGAGCTTCCAGAAGAAAAGCTGGCAGTCGGACAGGCTTGAAACGGACAAGGAGGCTACATTCCTTCTTCTTATTCTTTTATATATATATATATATATATAAACCTAAAGCATCAAAGATCAGAATCCATAGGATATAATTATAAGTTAAACCACATAATTTTTAAATTATTATAACTTAAATACTAAACTTAATAGAATATCAAAAAAATCTTACATTTTATGATCTATGTCATTCTCAACCCTCCATTTATCTGTTCCAATGATGCTATTATTATGAAAGCACATATATTGCACTTGATAATAGACATTATAAAATATTATTTAATTATTAAATAAAAATATTTTTATATATTAATAAATTATTTAAAATATATTAAATTACTTATTAATAAATAATGCATATTTTATGTGATTATTTTTATTCTTAAATAATTATAATGCACAGTGCATATGCTTTCATAGTAATGATATTATTGGTACAGGTAGAAAAAGAGTTTAAAATGATAGATTATGAATTGTAAATTAAAGTTTAACTTATAACTTTTCTCATCCTATGGGGTTTAAATTATAATTATTTTTAATTTAAAAATAATTATTTTTATTATTTATCGAAAGAGATACGCTTTAGGCATCTAGGATTAGTGCGTGTATAACTTTTTTTTTTTTTTTTACCTCTCCATTGTAGTTTATTTTCATGCTAATACTTTCTATAACTATACTTATCTCTCCGCAATCATTAGAATTTTCTTAAAATCCATTTTATATTAGGATAATAGTTAATGGAATTTGTTTTAATATTTATGATCTTCAAAATTATTGGCAATCATTGAGATGTATTTCCGTATTTGTATATTCTAAAATTTATGGAATCATTTATTATTCATTTTCATTAATGCACATTTTTATTTCCACTCATGGGCATGAGATTATATATTTAATGAATATAGTAATTGAGTTATTTTTCTCAATCAATTTTTTCTATAATTTAGGGTCCATTTTATTAGTGGAATCCTAAAAGATTCTCGAGCATTCTATGTGAATATTTTAGGATTCTTATATTTCGTTCAGTAAATTCAGACATCCATCAAAGTTTTTAATTCATTCAAGGGGATCATATTGCCATAAAATGGGGCAATACGAGATTACCACCTAATAGAAATTTAACATCAAAATTTTTAAACAAAAAGTCCTCCAACAAAAGATTATTTTTCTGCATTTTCGATAATTATCTTTGTGCTTCCGCTACCGATTACTATAGCTAGGCATCATCACTCTCAAGCCCTGATATCACCGTAGCAAGCCACCGTTGCCGTTGCTATATTGAGCAGCTATTCGATTAACTACAGTGAGCAAGAGTTTAAGATTGGCCAGCCCTAAAGAGGCTCCCTCCCTCATTGTCTCTTCTCTAACTCGATCAAGCCACCAACCACCTTGAGAAACACATGAACACTCCTGTTTGACCATGAGTTTCAAGCCACATCGCCTTGCCATGGCGTGCTACACCGAAGCACCCTCATAGCCAGTCAATCATTGATCGGGTCTCCTTTAGGTCCTTTGCCCAATCTTAGCCGTTCATATATGCTGGTAATCATGGTTGGCATGATTGGCTGTTCATGAGCTCAATCTAGGCTCATTCACTCCTTTTGTCTTGATCGTAGAAGGCTCCATGGCTCATCGATTGCTACAATTGCTCCCAAGCTCTTCTTATCCTAGTTTAGGCTTGGTACTGGCCTGCTATTCATGCACTATCGTAGGTTTGGCCAAATGGTTAATTATGGATTTTGAAATATCAATTATGAAATTCTATTGCTAAACTCTAGATAGTTATGCTTATAGGTGAAAGAAATTGAAAAAAATTTAATTTTGGTCTTTTATTTGTGTTTTTGGACATTAAGGGTATTTTTAAAATTTCACTCAAATTTTATCAGATTTTAAGTAACTTGAGTTTCTGAACCAAACATGTCATCTCATGTATTTGAAAATTTGGTAGTAGAATTTTATGCAAACCAAATATGTTACTGTGATATTCTTGGTAATTTAATTAATGGGATTGGATTGCCGGTAATTTAGTGTTAGGTGGAGATTTGGGATTGATTAAACCAATCAAGCCCTTGGAGATATTTATTATTACCTCTATCACAATGAACACTTAAGTCTTGTTTGATATTGCTTTTAGAGAGCTAAAAATACTTTTAGAAAGGCTAAAAAAACACTTTTGAGTGATTTTAATATAACACGTAAAAATTTAGACATGGCTTCTTAACTTCTCAAACAACTGAAAAAAGTTCAGTAAGAAAAAGTTTCAATTTAAAGTTTTAAACATAAGCTCTACTTGAGACATATTGAAAAGGTGTTTTTATTAAACTTAAATGTTACCCATTTGAAATATAAAAATAGTCACATTTAATTTTATAATAAATATAATATTATAATAATGACATAATACTATTATAACTATAATAATGTAATACATATTATTATTAATTTTATATTATTACACCATAATATTATACTATTATCATAAAATATAAAATATTATATTTTATAAAATATGTAAAATTATTATTTATTATATTATTTAATTTAATATATCATAATAAAATTATAAATTAATGATAATATATATATATATATATATATATATATATATATATATTATATTCAAATAGTTAGATAATTGAAAGTATTGTGTAATATTCTTTTTTAATATTTTTTGTTACTAAAATATTTTTTTAATTTGATTACTAAAGAGATATTAAAGCTTTTGAAGATGTAGCTACCAAACTACACTTAGCCTTTTATTGAAAGCTATAGCTCTACCGTTCAAAGTTTTATAAATCAAAACTCTACTATCTTAAACAATACCAAATGCAACCTCATTAAAATAATTCCTTCAAAAGTGTTAAAAAATTTCGTAGAAGCAAATAAAATGAAAATATTGCACATAATGTGCATTGGTGATGAAGACTTAGGAAGACAAAACATTTGTTGGTTTATATATTAGAAATGTAGAATTTTAGTAATGTTTTGGCTGTTGGAAACATGTAAAGAATATACTTAACAGATAGGTACGTAAAAATTACCTTGCTTTTTAAGAGATAAGTACATAAAAATTATCTTGCTCTTCATTTCTCTAGCAAACACATACATGCATAAAAACATATATACACACATACATACATATATGTACGCACATATATTTACATATACATATATACACATATGCTCGTACGTACATATATTTGTATGTACGTACGTATATATATAGAGAGAGAGAGAGAGGAGGGGTTGGGAGAGAATTTGATTTGGCTATGTTTGAGTGGATTGCCTATTTAGATCCAATTAAGACTATATCAGACTACAAAGGTCTTTCTTTGATGATTTATTTTGCTGGACATCTGTAGTTTATGTATTAAATGGTTAAAAAATTAGGCATTGCAAATAATATAAAATATTATATATTTTCTTAGCCTCTTAATGTATAAAATAATGGTTCTGAATTATATGAATTTTGGTATATAAAAATTTTAGATATAATAGATCATATTTAATAACTTAGAAATATTAATGTGAAATTATTATCATTCAAATTTAAATTTGATTAGATTTAAGTGAAGATTCTTTTCAGTGTAACTAAGTCAAATAATTTCTCTACATGTGTGGAAAGAAATATAGAAGTTGACTTCCTCATGCGTAGAGTGGATGGAAGATTCAATGGGCTTCAAACTATCGATCTAAAGTGGATCTTTAAAGTAAGGAGTTAATGGAGTGCAGTGATAAACGAAACTCATGACAAAGTGGATCATTAAAAAAAGAAACAATATGAATAGTTGACCAGGCATGCTTGAAGGTATGACGAGACAAAGTGGACTATGCATCCAATGCATCTCCGTATGTCTTTTTCCTAGGCTTCTCCTCAACATCATCATCATCATGCATGTTAGAAACATGCACGTTAGAAAAGAGATTTGTAAAGATAGCCTTTACTTTGATTTTTAATATTTATATGCTTTAGAAATTTTAAATCATAAAGCTGTTCTATAATAAAGATATACGAAACATATAAATTATCACCAATAAGAATTCATGATATACAAAGTGTAATCAATATTTTATAACAATCTTTGCTTTACAAGCTTTTAACATAACTATGAATATGACTAATACTAAGACAAGCAGAATATAAGATCAGTCAGACAACTTCAGCACAATAGATTTCTTTATAGTTTACAAGCAAAAAATTTTTTCAACCTTATCTTTTGACCTTTGACCATCGACTCAACTAACATACCTGGCACAACAGAGTTAAAAAACATCATCATCATCATGATCATTTATTACTAACTGTAAGTCGCACTTAATTGACTTCATAAAGTGCATCACATAAATAACACCATGAAGTCTATATAAGATAAATAAAAAAATTCATTACAATAATAACAAATGAAAAATATTTAAATACTTTGGCAATCAACTATGAAAATATTAAACAATATTACAACAAAAGAATAACAGACAACTCACCCAACAGCCTATTGCAGATCCTCTGGTCTCTTTTTGTTTTATATATATATATATATATATTATTGTAGATTATTGTAAACTTATTGTTTTAGAAAGACCATTAGAATAATTTCATCATAATAAGAAAATAAACCCTCCAAAAACATTAAAAATTATTATTTTTATTTTTTAAAAATAATGATCAAGAGAACACTCCTTTTCTTCTTTTTCATTGCAATGATAAGTAAAACATACTCTACTTTTGTCAAGGAAAAATCCAAACAGGCCTAATTTTACCTGATCCAATATTTTAGTATTTAAATAACGAAAATGGAAAGAATAATAAACTATGTAGACAACATAATGTATTATCTTTTATTAGTAAAGTTAAATATTTTTTTAGATCTTATCCCACAGCGCACCCAACGTACGTAATGCATTGCGTTGCATTGTATGTATGTGTGTATAAAGTTAAGGTGTTGATGGGCAAGCCATATGGGCTAAATCCTATGTTTTTGTGCCTAAATTGCTGCATCATGTCGATCCGGCATTTGACATGAACTCAATTTGATGTTGCCTAATAAATTAGATAGTCATTAGTCTGTCTTTCTTTATGAAACAATATCTAAATTTTGTCTTTCACGCTAACTTCACACCATTGGATGGTGGAAACGGGCTGGGCTACGTCTCTCCGTTGCTTGAGCCCAGTCCAAAAATATTGTTTGGGTTTGAGGCGAGGGTTAAAATTCAAAATTATTTACAAAGCTTAAAACTCGAGCTCAGCTCGAAGTCCAAATGAACCGGACCCAATATAAACTCCACTGCGCTCTCTGGTTTTCTACACACAGAGAGGTAAGGTTAGAAACTTGGCCCCGGTTTTTAAACCCAAGCCTAACTCGAACCCTCTCAGGCTCGGGCTTAAAAGCCTAACACGATCGGAGGTAAGGTTAGCTCCCAACATACCATACTAGAGCATCTATGAAATGGACTTCAAATTGTTTTTTTAAGACCATTCTCTCATGCTCAAAATTGTTAATATTGGCAGATGCATTAATGATACCAGCAATCTTTAATACATCCAGCAGCAGCAGCAGCAGCAGCAGCAGCAGCATGATATTTCTAATATGAAGAGAAAACCATTACACACTACCCCTCATGACACTGCTTCCTATACTTTTATTTGAAATGAAGATCAGATTCAATTAACATTAGTATCTTTTTCTTAGAAAGGGAGGGTAACCACCCAATTTATTAGAAAAGAAAGTGGCATCCATTTCACCACAAAGGTATAGCTAGCCATGCATGCAGCATCAATGGAACTCGCATACAATCTTTCCTTCTTCCTCTATAAAACCGTAGGCATGCGCGTCTGCTAGTCACCATAGATACTCCTAGCCACCATTGGGTTCAGGGTTACGATCACATACATCTTTAGCTTGACCCCAAGCAAGTGCTCTACCGATTTCCACGAGTCTATTCAACGCCTTCTTGGCTCATCTTCTTATTTTCAAATGATTCGTTGAACGTATCCTTGTCAAGTCTCTTTCCAATCCGTGATAAGAAAAGAAATTTACGATTATGATAAACAGCTTCATTTGGAGTCTCTCTGGTGGAATCATCAATAGTGCTTCTTTGAAAGAAGCCCAATTCACCTCCAGCTAGCGTCTTCCCAGCATGGTATCTTGTTATCAGTATCATTCCGATGTAGATTGTGAATTAGAAGCAAAGGCCAATCAACACACAAAGAGCAACCTTTCCATCGGTCCTGCCTTGGCCCACCCTTTGCTTGTTGCTTTAGGCTTTATCGCCTGTTGCACGTTGGAGGCTACAATGAGTGCTTGATATTTCCTTGGGCTGGTGACATATCATAACGAGAAGGTAAGGACGTCCCTTTCTCCTCAAAAAGGGGAGGGATGAGGTACCTTATGTCTTTTCATGACATCTAAACCAATGCCGATTCGGATGAGCGTTTGTGAAAAAGTGGCTTTGATTGTAGCTTATCTGTTTTGTTGAAATAGTTTCACTAGTTTCTAGATGTAGTTCCTCATGGGAGAGGCAATGTTCTAAGATCACATGCGAATCAATTTTTATGGTAGGATTTGCTATTAACGCAAGCATGAATGTATATTAATTGTACATTGCTTCATGGTCTCTGCAAGGGCTCAAAGTCAGATGGGTCGAATTGGATTGGATCAGGTCATATCCTATTTTGAAAGTTTTTTCGAACTTTGGATTGGACTCAGGTTGAAATTTTTTTAAGAAATTAGGCCCAAGTTTGGCTTTGATCCAGCCTGAAATTTAATTGGACCAATCTATGACAATCCATTTGAGCTAAAAATTGAACTGATGAAGTTAATTTTTAGTTTTTTAAATATTTACATAAAAACTAGCAATGCTTAAAATAATTACAACCAATAATTTTAGATGATTTATTGTGATATAGAAAGCTATTCTCATATAATTGATGAAAAATTCAGTATGAAATTTAAAAAGCTTTTCTTATTTTAAGTTTTTGAAATTACATTTAAGACTAAAAGCCAATGCTTCAGAGCTTACTTTGAGCCCGAGTCCAACTGATTTTTTTTTTTTTAGCTTTAATTTTAGACCAAAACTGATTCAATTGATTCATATCTGGCTCATAGCTCAACTCAAGCTCACTTGCAACCTTATCCCCTGCACAGTAAAGTCTTCTCGTAAAAGGAAATTTTTATGTTGATAGTAATTGAGATAAAACTTGTTGGATATTTGTTAAAGCAAGTCAATTTTTATCCTACATTGGAGGGTTAATATAACATAAATTCATTTTAATATAAATCCTGGTTTTAAGTAATATAATCTACTAGATACTTAAATGAACAAAGTTTAAATTTTTATCTCTCTTAGTTATTTCTTAATTCTCTATCTCTTCTTATGGGTACCGTAAAGGATACTTATATCTCTTAAAATCTATAAATAGATACCATATCATGCATCCCGTCAATTAAAAATAAGAGACCAAAAGACAAAGAAAAGAGAAGGAATTTAACACTTGAGTGAACTCAAAAGCATTTGAGATGGAGTAAATTTGAGTGTACTCATTAAGTATTTGAGGAAAAGAATTAAGCCTAGAGATTTTTATTGAATTATTTTATTAATTTTCATCGCATTTGAATTTGATTGGATGAGGTTTATCTTGATTTTCTTTCATTAAAATGTACTTTACAAAAAAAAAAAATATATATATATAAAAGTTCATTGTCTTTGAGTAGACTGTCATTAATTGTTTGCCTTTGAGCATGGCAAGTGCACCATCAATAATGTACCTTGAATCGAGTATTATTATTTTTTATCTATTTATTTGCTTTGTGCCAGAATAAAAAATTTCATAGAGTACAGGTAACAATATTTTTCAAGAGAACATTTGCTTTGCAAGGCATCGTTAGGTGTCGTAATAATCCACGGTAGTCGTAGCATTCTTCAAACGTAAAGATGATCAGGATCTTAAAATACCATCATCTCAGATCAAATGGTGAAATCTTGGCTCTTTTGTCGCATACAAGAACGATTTATGCGGAAAAATCTTTTTGCCTTTGTTCTCGTGTTCAGTCCTATTCTCAAAGCAGAAGAAGGCTCAATTAGAAAAGGGCCACTAGAAAATGACAAGCAAGCGCTTAATTTGCTGTTGGCACCATTCCCCCGACGTGCCATTTTTTAACCTCTTCTTCGATCCCACGACAAGCAATCGTCAAGGTGGCTTTGCACGCGAACAAGACGGGGCTAAGACGAGACTCCAATGGCAATGCGTGCAGCAAATCCACATCAAAAAAAGAGTACAGCAAATCAAGCACGCACATAAGAATCCTATTGAATTAAGAGTGGGCGGTTGGCGCAGCTCGACTACTTGAAGGCTCGAGAGGCCAAGACTACCAATTGATCATTCACGTGTAGGAAGCTTACACAATCCATTTTAAAATTACACTTTCTTCCTCCTCGTGAAACAAAATTTAAAGCCATTGCACGCTCCGCAATTGATGAAAGTACTTTTAAAGTATCACATATATATATATAGTACTTGTTAACTTCTTACATGATAAAAAGCACAAGTTCTGCTTGCTATCTGGGAAACCATTGCTCAGATTTGGCATCTAAAAATAGTTCAACGTTAGGCATTTTTGGACCACTAATCAGTTTCTCTAATTAATCACATAGATAGTATCTCAAAATCTAAGTTGCTTCCATTAGTAAGTTACTAACTCAGTTATGTATATAATTTATGGTGTTTGCAAATCATAAGGAATATGAATAATTTTTTACCACCATGATACTGTTATAATTTGCATCGCAAGGTTGTTCGCATGTTATTTTAACCCTTTTTTTTTTTTTTCCGATTATGAATTCTTTTTTATTCTAAATTCTCTCCCCTATTTTAAAATCAGAATGCATCAAGGCTAGCAATGCCTACGTGTCAAAAAGGGAGAAGTATTGGTTGACAGCTACATGTCGATATTCTCAGAAGAATGAAGAAAAAGTCACATACCACTGTGGCAATATGTGGATCGATCAAACTTCCAAATCCACTCTCTAATCTCGATGTCAATCAGACGGCTGTCCACACTTGACCGGTGTACCCCTGACAAAGATGTATAATAATCAGGGGCTTATTAGCAATTTTCCACCTCACAAACAAATCCACTACTAAAAGCCTTTGTGCGCCGAGCTGGCCTGTAGACTTGAAATTTTTTGTATCATATCAACCCCTCGCCAAAACAAAAATTTACAAACCAACCCTCTAAAGTGTTGTTGAATGAACAAAAAGAGCATTACAAAACCAGCCCCCCTCCATCGCCGAGAGGCAGAGCCGGAGATTCCGGCGATCATCGGCAGGCGGAGATGTCAATCTCGATCATGTTATCCTCCTCGAGGGCGATCTCGATCATGCCATCGCCCTCCTCATCCCACCGGGAGAAAATGTTCTCCGGCGAATCCCAGTCCTCCGCCACCGAGGAGTTGCCGTCGCTATCGTCGTCCGAAGAATCCGTGAAGCAGAACCCCAAAGAACCCAATCTCCCGCTGCCCGGATAAGAATATTCCGGCGATCGCGAGTATTCCAGCGAGTCCCGGCCATCCTCGTCCTCTTCACCCTCGTACTCCTCATAGATTACCTCGAGAGGGCCTCCCCTGCGGCTCCATTCCACGAAGGAGTCGCAAAATGCCACCTTTTGGCAGAACCCTGCGAAGTCCGGCGCTGACTCGGATTTGAGGTCGGGACCGGGGGGGAGGGAGATGGGGTCGTCGACGGCCGGGGAGTGGGGGATGGGTCTGGGAGGGGAGACGGCGGGGGGCGGCGACGGAGGGGGGCGGAGGCTGAGGAGGGTAGAGACGAGGAGGAGGGAGGAGAGGAAGGCGGGGGAGAGCAGGAAGGGAAGGAGGGGGCGAGGGAGGTAGAGAAGGGCGAGGACGGAGGAGGTGGCGGCGACGGAGAAGAGGGGGTGGGTGGAGAGGTCGGAGAGGAAAAGAAGCGATTTTGAGAGGAGTCTCAACGTTTGGATTGAGAGCTCTAAGAGAAGACTCGGTTCCATTGCGGGCGGGCGGGCGGGCGAGAGGGAGCGCAAGGTGGTGGGGGGAGGAGCGGTCAAAGAGGAAAGGAGGGGAATATTGATGTGGAGAAAGGGGGAAGGGAAAGGAGAATATAACAGGGGAGAGAGTGTATGCGTTTATAGATGGGTGAAATTACTGAGAAGGCCAAGACTGGGTTCCAAAACTGGCTGAACAATGAGGCTAAGGGGAGTGGCCAAAGGTATGGGTGTGGTCTGAAAGATGGATCGATGCATTGCTTCTTCAGTAGCAACGTACCTCCCTTTTCTACCCTCTAGCGCCAGATGGGGCCTAGGCTTGTTGACAGGGAGGACTTGGAGGGTAGTGAATTCAATGCAATTATTTTCTCATTTTCTCAGTGCCGACTAATTGGCACTGCTGATGAAACCAAATGTCATAAAAAAATAAAAAAAGGGATAGCATTGATCTTAACCGAATCTTAAATTATCTCCATAATTAAAAGGCTTAATGCCTGAGATTTTCATAATATATCTACTCTCTTAATGATATGAGTGGTGCGAATGCCCTGATTAGTTGACAAGGTATGGTCCTTTTATAACTCTAGAGATGAATTTGGTGGAGGCATGTTATGGCCAAGCATGATTTGATATGACTTAATGTGTTAACAAGCAGGTTGAAGGATGGTTATATAAGCTAGGCATCTAGATGTGCCCAGTTTTTATCTCTAAGTGCAACATATACCATGAAGGGATTTGGTGTGTGCATTAAAGAGAGAATTCTAGGATGCTCTTGTGCTACCGACACTCATAATAGCTACTAAGATATGCTTCGGCCTTGATCAGCAATATGGTCAATGAAGATTCACGAAATTGGTCGGCATTCGACCACTTAACGTTCAGGGCATCTCTATAAATAGGGGAGTAAATTTCTATGGCATCTATACTTCTTGTCATTGAGGACAAGAATCCCACATAGAGTGGGTTGCAATGTTGCAAGCTTTTCATTATCTTTTTGTGCAACCAAATTGGAGCCTATCTATAGCCATGTTCTGAAGATCCTATGGAACCCATGAATATTAAATAGAATCTTAAGATCCAGCATGAGCTTCATGCGATTGGAGCATCCAAAGCCTAACCATGGTCATCATCTTGTACCGTAGGTGACTAGAACTATCAAGGTTGGTTCCATCCAACCTGATCCAGAGTTTTTTACCTAACTAATTGGATCTAGATGAGAGCTAAACCCATCAATTTACGGAAATGGTGGAGATTTAGATTGAACACAAACTAATTTTTCAACCTTTTAGTTCAAATTTTTTTGCCACTACATTCTTTTCTCAATATTTTTGAACCTCTAGAGATAGCAACATAGATAACCAAATGATATCTGCATTAAACTGGTGATATTAAGAATTAGATGAGAAAGGATTAGTGAATAGGAAGTATATAGTAAATGCAGGGCTTGTTCGGTAAGGAATGGAGGCACCAACAATCGCTGTACCAAACAAGTCCTCGGATAGATTAAATGTCAAGATTTCTTCTCCAACCTTATCATTACTGCTTGGAACTTTATAGCTTTTGGAATATCACTCTCCATGTGCCTTTTTTTACATATTTTTGGTCCCAGGGCCTTTAACAATAGCCTTCACCTTTTAAGATGAGGACATTACCCAGTCTCCCTACTCTCTTAGTTAGGTAGGGCAGAAGTTAGCCATTCAATTTAAAGCTTGCAGATAGGAAGGTGCAATATATGCTGGAGAAGGAGACCCACCTAGATGAATAGATGGGCCTAAGGTTTGCCTCATGACATGTTGGAAGGTTTAAAGAGTGTGGGGTGTGTTTGTTTGGTAGGACATTTAGTGCTTCTGAACAACTATGCTTTCTAGTTGAAGTTCTTTAAAGCAATTTGTCAAAGGCCCCACAAAATGGCTTAGGACTAAATAAATCTATACTAGACTAAGATGATTAATTTAGATGGATAGATATTCTTTTATAATATGAGGCATTTTCTAAAGCACTAGGATGACCCATTTCTTTGATGATTTAAAAGGATTATTAGATGTACTAGATTACTTTGGCCATTTTAGATAGATTTGAATAGAGTTCAACAACAAGATCCTCCGTATCGAAACCAAATTACATATTTAAACTTTCAAAAATCAGAACTTCCCCAAATTGGATTTAGGTTTTTTTTGAAATTAGATAATTTTTCAAGATATATAATGTTGCATCCTAAAAGATTCAACATATGTGTCCATTAGGGCTATATAACGAGGTTCAAGCCTTAAAACAACTTAGTGAAAGTAGAAATTCTATTTTAAGAGAACTTTAATTAGACATATTTTTGAATTTAGAAAGAATTAAATGATACAGTTAAAGATTATATTGATGTAGAAATCAAGATCTATCTCTAGTAAGATTTTAGCTTTTCATAATTATTGTCATTAGTTATTTTAGAAAATTGTACCATTTTAAATTAAAGAAAAATTTGATTTAGATTTGATAAAGAAGAACCCCACTTGTACAAATAGAGGTGCTATAATCAATTTTATTATATAGCAATAAAAGAAAAGGAGACTAAGAATGCTATTTTCATAATTCTCTTATATATTTTCAATCATTTTTTTGAAGCTTAAGTGGAATATAAGAAATTCTTTCTTCTTCGGATAAGATCACTTAATTATGAATTATGAATTATTATTAAAAATTTTTTTCATAAATTATGCTTATTGGTCACATATTCAATGCTCGAAAATTTAACCAAAACCTACTTCCACTGGTATGTGAATGGAGTGTCACTTAAGAAAGTAATTTCATAGATTCCTATCTGATTAATTGTTCTTTTTTATTGAAATTAATATATGATTCATACATTCCTTTTCATGTATGAAAGTAGTACTTGAATATCTCATTATTAGGTGTGACTATGAAAGATGGAATCAATTTGAGGTTATACAAACATATCTTCAAGTAACCTTATCAATCAGCAACCAGATCTTAATATCGTAATTTAGTCAATGTTTTGCATTCACAGAAGGTCTAACTTTTGGCCATGGTTGGAACCTCGAGGGGGAAAAAATACAAAGAAAAAGAAGCCATGGTTGGAAACCTTGTGAAGAGTAGCAGGCATAGGTCAACCACTAAGTTTTGTTGGTCACTCTTTTTTTATTTGTCTAGCCATTAAGCAAAGGTGGAATGTGCTTCATTTGCATGGTAGACCCTAGATGTATTCATAACTTTGAGCATTTGAATGGGTGTTGAGAAGGTCAAACCTATCATATGATAAACAATGCCTGATGATTACAAACTGTTGGCGCCCTATATGCTACACAAAGGTATATTGTCATGTGTTATTCAACGTGGCATATCTAGTCTTGGTGTTATAACATCCCCATCCACGTGCATTGCATAAACGATGGGGACCATCAAAAGTTGTGATTGCGAGTTGAGGAACATGCACCTATGGTCCTTGTTCTGAGAAAGATTTTACAACTTAAAGCACTAACTGTATGCCAGGGAAATGGACTTAAGGTTCTCTCTCCACCAATGCTCATACAAGGGATCTGAACCTCTGTGTGCGTGAGAGAGAGAGAGAGACCATCTTTTGTCACGGGAAATGCAAACTTTTCCTCTAAAGTTTTGAAAGAGAGTGGAAACTCTGATGCACGATGGCTGCATTTAACTGGAATAGTGTGAACTTTTGCTAAAAAGAATCAACATAGTGGAATTTTACGGCGTAATATCCACCAGCCATTGATAGTTTGCCACAAAAATTATGATAAGTTGGAGGCTATCAGATAGATCGTCATTTACGCACAGCAAAGTGCACAGGCTATACGTAGCTGCATTTCTAAAGGGCAATAGCATAAAAGTACGTTCTTGTTAGGATGAATATGAATTGCATTAATTCAACTTTAATAAAGCTTACTTGATCTGTAACATGTCTAGATGTTAAGTTGTGCCATGCAATTAACCACTTGCATGTGAGCTGTTGTCCAATGAAGTACCGTTGTATATTATCATTAGATTGGACTAATAATTTGAAACATCAGTAATAACACACAGAAGTAAGACAAGATATTTGGCATTTTAAAATTTAAATTAAATATAGAAATCATCATCTATGTATATAACAATGAAGGTGTTGAAATCGGTTCACTTTATCAATAGCTGTCAGAAAAAAAACACCTTGTTCAAGGTAGAAAAACCTATCCAGAAATGTAGATGGCTCATATTAGTCACTATATATTACATATTCTAGAAGCAAATTATGTCCATCAAAACAACAATAAAATCGCATGGACTTATTCTTGTGTTAGCCTTGATGACCGAGAAATGCCTTTAAAATTTAACTAGCCAGCTACTAATTTGTATCATTAGCTCTATCACCTAAAGCATTATATATATATATATATATATATATATCAGCAATGTGAGAGTGAAACCAGCCTACTTCACACTTCACATGCCCAAACGAAACTTTGTGTGGTGATAGTTCAGTGCACATGAAATGTTTCTTGACCCTAGTTATACCAGTTCGGTAATTTCATATTTAACAATCTATCCAACCACCTTACGACGTGCACGGAATCTGATCTCTATTTCAGTACTCAAGATTCAAGTCACAGGGCCCCAGCATTTTTGGGCTCATGAGCCTTGCTTGCTATGTGAAACTATTGCAGTATAATAGTGATATCAGATCCATCACGCTTTCCTACTTTTTTTCAATAGTACGTGCTGCAAATCTGGTACCCAGAAAAATCTTTCACAGCTCATCACGTAAAGGAGATTGGTGTCGATCTGCGGTGTAAAGCATCGATTTTTTTTTTTTTTTTCCTCTAAGCCTCCTGCGCCTGCGAGTCTCTAATCCACCTTGCCAACCTCACGCTTGGAAACCTGCTCCACCCCCGGCACCGCACGTGAGAAGGGACCGGAATGGCCTGCGCGTTGCGAAGCTCCATTTGTCGGCCACTACAACGACGGCTGTCACTAGCGGCCCACCCTTCGCTCGAGACGGAGTGGCCCTCCCCGCTTTATTGGGATCAACCGGCGAAACGTTTCAAGGGTTGGTGCAGTGGATGTGGGCGCAGGCACAACCCAAGGGAGGGATAAAGGGTATCTGGGGAATGGAGAGGTCTGCTCTTTTATCTAAGGTTTCGTCCTTCCAAAACTGACGAGATCGATCGGTACATCTACACGCACCACCCTTTGGCTGCTGCGAAGACCTCCAAATGCGGAACGAAGCTATCAGACACGTCTTTAAAAATAATATCCTTATCATGACTAAAAACTCTTAAAGGGCAAAAAGGAAAAGAGTTCTTCTTAATACATTCTAAATTTTATAACTGGTTTGTGTTTTGTTATTTTCCCACTGATATGCTGATGCTTTTTTCAAAGTAATCATCAAGTTCATGCTATTTCCAGTTAGTTGTTTTCCAATGATTTATTTTCTAACTGCTCCTGTATTCATTGAATAGCTGGGCTTTTGGACTGCTTAGGTTTTCATATAAAATTGGATTACTTTAATACTAATACACGCAAAATTCCGTAGTAATGGAGAATATAGGGATGTGTATGTGTATCTTGTACATGTCAAAATATATTTATTAGTATCTGTTTTTATGACTAACTCCTTTTTTTCGTCTGTTAAAATCAAATTCTTAAGTATCTTGGTTGAAATAGATATCTTATGTGCACTTCTGATGGTTAATAACTTATTTAGAACGAAAGTTCAAACACAGGCAAAATTAGTGTTTTGTGATTCAGCTTTTTGTCAAACATTAATTAAGCATGCTGCTTTCTCTAGAGACACCTGAAGACATCCTTATTTCCAATGTATCTCATTGTGGTACTTTGGTAACTAGGATAAGTTCAGCACAAGTGCTGCCTAGCTGATTACTCAGGAAAATCATATACTGCATTCCCAATGGAAAATGATGTAGCAAGTGGAATCATCCAATAAATTAGTGAAGGCAGTTTAATAAGAGGCTTATTTTTTTCTTCCTTCCTTCGATGCATAGTAGTGCTCTTTCAATATCTAAATTTTCTATCAAATTATACGTCTGACTAAATAGATGAAACACAAAAACAAAATTCCTAGTTTGATAAGCTTTGCCGTTCTTTGGTTTTGGCTTATTATACATATTTAGACTATGAAATACCCGGTAATGATTTTAAGATATATTTTCTCTCTCTAGTAAGCATACCTAGTACATATCTAATATTATACTAAATACACGCAAGTATAGGTTCTCACTTACTTTCTTCCAATTAAACCTGGCATTCTTATCAAACTAGGGGTTTAAAATTTAAATACAATCAAATTAAATCCAAATCTAATTCCAAACTCCATGAATTCATTTACAATATCCCTCAATCCATATAAACTATGGATCATATCTATTTTAATATCATTTATAACAAATCAAGGTTTTATTAAAAGATTTGTCAAAAGAAATTATTTGTATTCCTTATCTATATATAAATGTCCAAGATTGATCCAATGATCAACGTAAGACTAAACATATACCACCACAATGATCACAAATAATAGTATCTATATTGCATGGATATTTACTTCTCTTTTAACTATAATTGGAGGAGAAAAAGTCTCCCTCAAGTTTTTATTAGAAAAAAATATTTACAAAAAAAAAGGAATTTACAATGAGTGTCAGGGTAGGTTAATAAAATTTTTCAAAATAGTATGAGCACCTATAACCCTGCAACTTGCCAAACATTCCCATGAATCAAAGGAGAGAAGGATTTTTCATGAGGATACAGGAAAAAAAGGTGGATTTAGAAGAAAATGCTTTTGAATTCCTTTTTTTACAGATATGCTAGCAAAGAGATAGAGTGAATTGATCCTATGCTAATCTCCATTAATAAGGAATATATCTTGATTTCTAGGAGGTCCGTACATGATGAAGATTTCTAGGTCTCAAATATTGATGCGCGAGGGTTACTCTGACCGAATTTTTTCAATTATTCCTGCTAGTCAAAAGATCCTACCAAATACTCGCGCGCATTTTGTATAAGCACTATTCAGACCTTGCCTCTTTTCAGCTGCAGTATATTGTGATAAGTATCTTATATTAACAGAGGACAGACCTAGCACCATCCTTTATTGCCAACAAAATAGCATCTCCTTTAGACAGAGAACAACAGAGCATACAAGTTATAAAAAATTAATAAACGCGAAATGTAGCCTCTGATTTCAAAAACATGCACCATCTTGACTAATAATATATTACCATTGAACCAAGGACTGAAACAAGATCATAGTAATTCAAGATAGGTCTAATAAACGAATATAGGATTTGCTAGCTTAGCATGGCATTTTTCCTATTAATTAAGGATAATTAACATTTTAACTATTGTCTTCGCAAAACAAATAGCTTTGTCAAGGGATATAGCCTAGTTTCCCTTCACATTTCACTTTAACCTTGAAGTATAATGCATACCTCTATCTGGTTTTATCTGCTTATCTTTAGAAGGAAAGCTATAGTTAGCAATTCCAGCTGTTTAGTTAATTAGGAGAGCGTATGCAAGGAGAAGGAAGGTAGTTTTAAAGTTAAAAATATCCACAACTTGGACTTGTCTCTCCTAATTAAGTCGGCTTGGAATTTATTAATGGGCCCCTCGGTTCTTGAAAGAGGCAAGTATGCAGTTTATACCATGCTAAAAGGAAATTGGGAATGAGGGCTCATCAATCGATGGTTAGGTTACCCCCTATATAGAAAGATATTTATAAAAATCAAGATGGCTTATGAAATTGCTTTCTTTCAAGTTAGGAAATAGGCAAAATATTCAATTTTGGAAGACTCTTGGACAGGTTATGCCCCTTTGGTATCTCTATTCATGTCTTCACCAAAGATCAGTAAAAAGAAATTGCTCAATAGCATCCAATAGAGCTAGTGATCTTTCTATTGGATGGTCAAAGTTTATGAATCCCTTTCAAGAGAAGAAGCTGTTAGGTTTCTTTGTGAATCCCTTTAGATCTTCTAGAACTGCAGACACCCCAATTTGTAACTTCACCAAGAATGAAATCTTCTTTGTGAAATCTTTCTACAAAAAAATATATATTCCTCTTAAAGGTTAAGGTATTCTTATGGTTGGCTTTAAAAAACAAACTTCACACAGTGATAGCTTAGTGAAGAAAAGCTAGTCTACCAATTCTCTTTGTGAGCAGCTCTAAAAACAACTAATCACTTATTCTTAAAATGTTCCTTTTCAAAAAAGGTATTGGCTCTTGAACCTATCCCATCTAAACATTTCAAGCAGGATCTGTTGTTGAAATGGAGAACCATCTCGGCTGATCTAAGGAAAGGATGGGACCAAATTGTTGGTGCGCTTTGTCATGGACGTTGGACAGAAAGAAATGAAAGGATATTTAGAAAGAAGTCTCTACCATACGGCTCAGTTTTGATCAAACCTATCTTCACTCTACAAGCTTGGTCAAATTTATGCAAATCTGAGGCACTCTTCTTAGCAACAGCTTGCTTTCTCTTCTTTTGCCACCCATGGCCAGCAATGTTCCAGAGACATAACCATGATCCGTGCAATGGTGATCCATATCAGTCATTCCTAAGCTGTAGAAAGGAACTTCTGGATGAGATCTAGCCATCCAGGACGGAGGTTTGACTAGGATCTGCGTCTTCTCAGCCTGTATCACCCTCGCTGTTTTCCTGTATATTCCCCCTCCCTCCTCTGTCCCTCCCTTTATCCGTCTCTGCCCTCTGTAAATCTTGTCTTCTATTAATAAATTGGGGGAATCTATTTGATTCCTCCAACCTTTCATCATTATAAAAAAAAAAAAAAGAGAGAGAGAGAGAGAGGGTAAATTCTATATCTAATTTATGGAAGATCACCCAATTAAGTGATTAATTTTGTGAAGTACAAGGAAATTCACTGTTGCAAACTGATCCTAAGAACGTGAGCTTCTGATTTCTCAAGAGCATGACATTTCAACCATGTCAAAATTAATGTCCACTTGTAGTTGCCATTTCTCTCTTAATAAAAGCCATGGAGCATATAAAGCTTGCATTCCCTCTAATTACAAAGCAAATACCTATAGCATAACCGCCAGCAGCAGGGATATCAAAAGCTAACTTTCACTGGCATGTAAAGAACTGAACAAAAAGAAGCAAGATACAAAGTTAATGCACCAGGAACAAAGTAATGAAGTATAATTGAAAGAAAATACATCGAATAAACAAATATTGAGACCATGATTTTGCTCTCCTTATGTATAAAGAATGATAAGCCTTCAAATACAATTTGATCCTACTGTACAACATACTTATCTGCATAGAAGAGAGAAACACTCTTCTAACATCATTCCTATATCTAGTTCCATGCATCACAGGAAGCCATTTCTCTTCAATAAATGCATTTTGAAGAAAGGCTTCCACAGTGACTTAACGTTAGCAGAATACCACACAAAACAACAGAATACAACTGTGGAAACAGAGCCTATGGAAGACAAAAAAAAAAAAAAGCCCACCTAGTATAATGTCTACAGAAGGCTTACATGAACAAAAACTACTAAATTTCATATCTACATCTCTTCAGCCAATCCATTCTTTGGCCACTGCTCCTCTGGTGATGTGAAGAGGGCAACAGCAACACTTGACAGTGTTTTTCCATCTATCCTTGATCTTGCAACCCTCTGTTGCTTTGGTGCATTTTGCGCCTCTTCACTGGCTTCAAAATCAATATCTCCAATCTCTCTTCCCCTCCCGAAGACAGGCTTCGAAGATGGAGTGCTAAAAGCAAAATGCACCTCCTTAGCAATCGAAGTCTGAAGCAACAAGAGAAGAAACCTGTCAGAACTTTCATCAAATAGAATTAGCTTGCCATCAAAAGGCCCATCAAGTAGTGAAACTTACCGCTCTATGGACAAACTTGGATACCAAAAGGAGCCGTTTCAAGTCGCTACGATTCACCTTGCATAGTATCCTAACCTACGAAACCAGAACATACATATTGTTAGATATTTGAAGCGCAAAGTTCTGTCCTGCGTTTGCTTTATCTTTAAGCTTATTTGGGGCTTGGGGAATCTACCAAGACATCTTGGGGCAGCAACTCAAGGCGACCAGTGTTCTCCATGTGCGACCTTGTACCACGCCTTTTTCGCAAGGGTCCACTTAATGGAGAAGATAACTCGGATGAATCCAAATTGTTTGAAATCACGACCCTCTTTCTTCCTAAAATGCGCGTGCGAGAAGTCATAGATGCTTCATGCTGAACCTGTCCTAATGCCATTCTTATATATATTTCACAAGCTTGAAAAGTATCCGAATTTCAAGTTTAATTAGAATTCACTCTGCAAATCAGAAAATAGAAACATGGAATTAGCTACAGCCACTTAAAAATTAAAGTTTACAAACATCTCAGCAAATGTTCCTTTCCCTGTTGGATTAAAACAGAGAAGAGACAAAAGCCCCAGAGCACCCAAAACTTCAGAGACGGCACAATCAAACGATTCAAGGAACCATAACCAGTCAAAACTCATCATAATATAAAGAGAATAATAAGTTTAAACCCAAAGCTGGGTAAAATTTAAACCAAAAACAAGAAATTGCCGATTCATTCCAGTGGACTCCAAATAGACAGCAGCTTTCATCCATAAAAACCAACAAAGAAAAAACAAGAACGCCGGTGACCTCTAAATTCTATTGGGTTTGAATGAACCACAGAGACAAACCAACTTTTCCTTCTTTTTAATTTGTTTTCAAAAGATCCAGCATAAATATTTGATAGAATATTATCTAAAATAAATAATTCTCCCATAGAATCCAAATGAAACGAATTTTGAACGGAAAAGAGAAAAAGCAATGGTGCATACCTGATACCAAATCCTGATGAAGAGATCAACGCTTCTGAACGCCTAAATTCCCTGTTGAATCCGCGGCTCTGGTTTCCTGAGAAGGACTTGGTCGGAACGCCTCCAGCCTTCTTCGGGAGCCGAAAAGACCGGCTCTGCTCATATATAGTCGAGAAAGGCCAAAATAATAATAATAATTAAAACAAACGTTTCGATATATATAAAAAATAGAAAAAAATAATAAATAATCGGGATAGCCCAGGAAAGTCCTGGAAAGGCCGCCATACTTCTTCGAAGGCAAAAATATCGGCCCAAATTTTGGGTTCCCTCCCTCTGCTCTCCAAATACCGCGCCTTTTAGTTGGCCGCCCGTCCTTCAAACCGCGGTCAAAGCTGGAGTATAAACGTGTACATCGGGACACGTGGCAGTATCCAGGAAGCTGGTGAACTAGCTGTTGGAGGAATTGGGGTGTACGTGGCGACTGCTGATTCGATCACAGGGCTGAATCAGACTGTGCCGACGTGGCGATAAGGTCGGTCTTGGTCGGTCCGCTATGTCGGTTGCTCCAAAGGCACGCTGCTCGCGCGGCCCGGTCAGCGCTGAACGGAGTTCCGTCCGGCTCGGCTCGGCTCGGCATGGCTTTTCTTATGGTCTTGGATCGGTCTTGCTTGACTGGATTGGGCTAAGCTCCGCTATTTGCTTGATTTGGGCTCAGCTACATTTTCCTTGTACAGTAGTCTCATTTAGACTTGCATCAAGGTTTAATTAATGACAGACGCCATGAGTTAAATCACTTACTTTAACATGTTATTTTCAAAATCAGAATTATTTTGGTAAATATTAGAAAATTAATCGTGAAAATCATGATATATTAGAATAATTTGGATATTTATACTTGACATTCTAATCGATTAATTTTATATGGTTAGCCATCAAGTGCTTGTTGTTTATAATTTAACTTCTGTAGCATGTTTTGGATTGTTTTAGCTTGATTACTTTATATAATGTTTGATTTTTTGAAGGCTACTTGAATCCAGTCTCCTCCACCCAATTCAGATGTGGCATGCACGTTTATTACCAACACCCAAACACGACTTCATTAATAGATCGCGCATTAAATAGATATGGGTTTGGGTTTAGAGCGAAACCTTGGCTTGATATAAAAAAATTTACGAGTCTTTAGAAGTTGGGTTGAGTCATCGAGTTCTAGAAGTGGTGGACCTTGCTCTTGAACCGATTTAAACCTAATAATTCTTCTAAATTAATATGTAATACAAAATATTTCGAACTCCTGTATCATGGTCACCTCACAACTGACATGCATGTGAGTTAAAACATCAGTCTTTCAAAATGGAATATTCTGAATTTTTCTGAGAAGACCATGATTGATATTGTGGCTCCGCCATATCCTTAAGGAAATAAGCGGATTCTTTCGTCCGTTGCTTGTCTATGAAATCACTCCAACTTGGTGGTCGCAGTTGCTTGTGATTGAAAATAGCTTTAATTCATGTCATGTATTGCGGTCATAGACATTACGTGGCCCAAAAATTCTAGTGTCTAACAGTCAGACATGAACAAAATATTGGTGTCAGGAGGAGGATAGTCAAGTGTCCGTGAATAGGACGGTAGTCAAATTTGGCTCTTCTATATCCGAAGTTTTCTTTGCTCTTTTATATTTTAAATATATTAATAATTATCTTCATCAATATTAATTTAAAAATATACTTAATTTTTTTTATTTTGATCTTTTATTGACTTCTCACTTCTATATTATCAAAAATTTTCAATGGCATTATTGTAGTTATCCCATTCATGATCACCTATAAATCTTACCCAATCAAATTTAATTCAATGCAAAACTTTTAATAAATATAATTAGTGCTATTAAATTTTTTGATCTTGATAAGAGATATGGTAGTAGTATTAGCCATGATGATTCATCTGTTGAATCATTGAAAAAAAGAAAGAAAAAAAAAGTCAAAATGCTTATATTGTAGTATTATGAATTACTAAAAATTCTTCAACTATGTTAAGCTATAAACATATAAACCATCAATTTTAAAACCTACATCTTACACTATGTAGAATGGTATATTTTTGATATAGTTCAAATACACTGGCTTGAAATCTAAGTAACATTAATATAAAATAAGTAATAATAGTAAAAAAAAAATTTAAAAAAAAATTATACATTAAAAATAATAACAAATCAAAAGCATATTCTTGAATCTTCCTCTTTCTCTCTTTCGTACATGCACTACGCCCCTATACAACCAATAGAATTAAAATATCTCTCTTGGATTCTTCATCTCTTTTCATTTGACTTTATCTTTAAAAAGGATTAGGTTGTTTATATAAAGAAAATATCAACCGTATCCTACTAGGATTAGAACTTATGTTCTATAAAAATTAAAAATAAATTCTTACCACTAAAGGCAAAATTTGTTGGAATTAAGATTTTAATTTTTACGAAATTCATTATGACTTCTAATACTCGCCTCCCTACAAATCTCACCTAGCTGCAGCTGTCCTTCAATCAACTCACAGGTGGCCTGCCACAATCCTTCTCAGGGCTAACCAAAATGAGGGACTTTGGGACCTTGAGCAATTCACTCTCTAGGGAGATCTCATCGGACTTTTTCACAAACTAGACGGAACTTATTTCCTTTCAGATATAGAACAACAAATTCGTCGGATGAATCACACCAGAGATCGGATCGGCGACGATGTTGCAAATCCTATTCTTCTATAGAAATAACATATCGGTTCCAATCTTGCTAGAGATTGGGAGGTTGGCTGACTAGCAAAAATTAGTCCTCTTAGTGAATTCATTCACTGGCCCACTCCCTTGGGCGATAGGAAACCTCACATAGCTCACTTCCTTCCCCCTCGTCTAGAACAAATTGAATGACAAAATCCCAGCAGAGATCGGAAACATGATAACATTGACTAGCCTAAATGTCAACACCAACCAATTGGAGGGGAAGCTGCCAAACGCCATCGTTCAGCTTCCAGACCTTCATATCAGTCTACACCAACAAGCTAATTGGTAGCAACCCTCAGCTCGACCAGAGATGTCACCTGAACAGCGTCAGCTTTTCCATGAACAGCCTCAGCTTTTCCAACAACAGCTTCTCAAGGAAATTGACTCCATATTTACGCAATAATTTTGTCTTTCAGAACTTCAAAGTGAATAATAACAGCCTCACGGGTTCACTGTTGGCTTGTTTATGCAACGACTCCAAAATGATTCTTTAGAGTCCGACCCTGAATTGATCTAGTTCGACCTATCCATACTAGACAATGTATCTTCAGATCTATTTATAAAATTTTAGATACGAGTATTATTTATAAAATTAATGATATAATTTCACTTTTAAGACTAAAATGTTTTGATTTTTAAAAGTTGAAATTTGAAAGAAATAAAAAGAGAGAGACGTTTATTCTCCAACTAATTATTAAACAGGAACAACTTAAAAAATAAAATATTAAATTTAATTTTTATTTATTTTAATTATAAAAAATTATTTTAATTTCATAATTTTATGTATAGCGAGCTAAACATGAGAATTCATTAATAAATAAATTTTATTGTGAAATTAATTTTATTTGTAAAATAAATTTTATGATGATTTTGTTTCGAAAAGATTATTAACGTACATGTTGTTATCCATCACTCAACGACAAAGAAAGCCACATGCATGACATTTCAAGGCTCCTATACAGCAATATCAAAATAGCTAAATGTATTCTAGAAAGAAAGAAAGAAGAAAAGAGGAAAAAAAGAAAAGAAAAAGGGAGGCTAAACAGAATCGTGCATAGCAAGCACTTTTCTACTAACTATTAAATCAAAAATTAACTACATATTAGCAACGACATATCATTACAAGCCAGCAGCACGTAGACAATATCACTACCGAAGCTATACGAAATCATGCGACATCAAGCACAAGAAAATAGGAAGTGTGCCTTCACCGAATCTTTACTGAACACGGCGTTGGCCCAAAGTCTGAACGTAGCACCACTTGGCACTGTGCGCTCACCACCACGAAGTCATTGTCATGCGGAGTGGGCAACTTCACGACCACCTCCAACGCCACCCCTCCTCGTCGTTGCTCCTCTGCCAGTCGGTCGCGCACTTCATCTGCAAGCACGATGTCCGAACCCCTGAGCACCGTCTGCAACACCGTCGACTTCCTCGGGCCCTGGCAGAAAACGGTCAAGACTCCTTCGCCAACGGCGACGCCAGAGTAAGAGACGGAGACATAGCCATAGCTGTAACAGTCTTTGAAGAAGAATTTGCTCGGGTTCTTAACCCGGACGGCGATGTTGAAATGGGGGGATAGCGCAACGTTACGCGTTGTGTTGAGTCCAACGGCGGCGATGCTATCGATGGAGATCTTGGGTTTTGACGAAATGGCACAGTCGACGATGAACAACACGAGGAAGGCGATGAAACCCAAGGTAATGAGACAGCAGATCATGCAGCCGCAGCCGGGGGTTTCCGGCGATGGGGTGCGGCGAGGCTGGTTCCTGGGGATGGCGTTGGCAGCCGGCAAGGTTTCTGAAGGTTGAGGAGCAGGGTGGACCGCTGCAGGCATGGCTTGATCTCTGGGAGGTGAGACCCGAGAAACAATATTTTGGTGCTTGCCTTCCGATTTATGAGAAGATAATGAAGCAAAGCAAGTTGGTAAGTCCAAAATTCCAGGAGAGAAGAGAAGAAATCATAAACGGTGTCCGGAGCAGAGGATGGACTACAGGAGAAGGGAAATGTCGTCTTCGATCGGTTTATGAAGTTCCGTCGAAGGTAATTTGGTTTGTCCGTCGGTTCGAATAGAATTTTCCGCGTTATTGCCTTGGACTTTTCGAGCTTTTCCGCCGCCCACCCGCAACGGACAAGCAGGCATCTTGCAAATTATCCCCCATCTCCTTGACAACTGCGAAATTCACTCCATCGTACGTATGCAAAAGGCTAGTGGCAAGGAAAGGCTATGATACCTATACAAATATGTGTGTAACCAAAGATAAATTTATAAGAAATCTAAATAGAAAATATTTCAAATCTTCAAATATAATGTGGGGATCATAGCTTAATTTGATCTTAATTTCATCCCAGATCACATTTTGATTTAGTTTTCTTTTCATTTAGTTAATTATGGCTAGATTGATCTTATCGATACAGTAATCTTAGATCACATCTTGATTTGATCTTGATTTCATTTCAGATCATAATTTGATTTGGTCATGATTTATTTTGTTAATTATGGTTAGATTGATTCCGTTGATATTTCCCTGCAAATTAATGTTGGGTAAATAGAAGTATCAATTTATCAATTAAGAAATCATGTTGATGTCAGGTCATAGTCTTGGTAAAGATATCTGTAATCTGATTTTTAGATTGAACATAAGATAAGATAATAGTACCTTTCTATACAAGCTCCCTCATGCAATGGTAATCCACTTCCATATACTTCGTATGTTCATGAAATATTTGTAATTTGAATAGCACTGATGTTATCTGCATAGTTTTGTAAGAGCCTCCAAGTGCACACCAAAATCATTAAGAAACCCATGAAGCCAAAGAATTTTAGAACATGCTATAGACATAGAATGATATTCTACCTCAATAAATAATTTAGAAACATAACTTTGCTTCTTACATTTCCAAAATATCAAAGTATTCCCTAAAAACATACACCAATTAGTAATTGAAGAACGTGAATCTAGGCATCTAGCCAAATCAACATTAGCAAATTCAATGAGCATAAGTTGAGATGAGAAAGGAAATATGAGACTTTATTCAATGGTGCATTTAAGGTACTGAATGACATGTTGTTATGCAACTATATGAACTGGATGGGGATTTGATAGAAACTAGCCAAGAATATGAGTAGCAAAAGATATATCCATCCTGGTCATAATAAGATAAGCCAAACTCTAATGAGATGATGATAATATATTGAATCTAGAATTGATTTAGCACTACCCTTGTTGTACTTGACATTCACATCCATAGGTGTCAAAACAATTTTATCATCGCAAATGATATTTTTCATGTACTTGGTTTAGCTTAATTTCAAGGCTTTAGAAATAGTGGTAACTTCAAGGCTCAAGAAATAAGTTAAAGCCCTAAAATCCTTCATATGAAAAAAATGAATGAAGTAGTTGTTTAAGTTTCAAAATACCTACATTATCACTTTTAGTAATAATTATGTTATCAACATAAAGTAGTAAAATAATCAAATCAGTAAAAGTGTTGTGGATAAACATAGAATGATCATTTATGCTTTGGCGATATCTAGAATCATAGATAATAGATTGAAAATTTTCAAACCAAGATCAGGACACTTGTTTCAAGTCACGGAAAAATTTGTGAAGTTGACAATTTATAACATAGGAGAGACTTCATAGAGACTATTTCTTTAAGATCTTCATGAAAAAAAACATTTTTGACATCCATTTAATGCAATGATCAATGACAAACAAAAGTAATTGCTAAATCCACATGTACCATAGTCATTTTTGCAAGCAGAGATATTATTTCTTCATAATCTATGCTATATTTTTGCTTATAACCCTATGCAACAAGCCTTGCTTTATATCTTTTAAATATGCCATCTACCTTTAGCTTAATTGAGTATAGCAATTTTCTACCAATAAGTTGTCCATTTGGAGTTGATGGACAAGGATCTGAAGTTTGATTTTCTTTGATTGTAGTAATTCTTCATTTATTGCTTTTCTCCATCATTTTTGTTTTGCTGCTTGCTCATAAGAAGATGGAACAGATATATTATTTAAAGTGGCCAGTAAAGCTAATAAGATGCTATATCTTTTAGATGAATAACCATACTTGATTGGAGATGCGGAACAACATATGGATAGCCAAAGTGTAATGATGGGTCAATAGGCTCAAGAGAAAGTTTAGAAGGAGCATTGGGTTCAATTACAATAATTGGTAGAGGCATAGGTGCAGTCGTTGGTCTAGAAGGTTTACTATGCTCATTCAAATTTAAAGGCGGAGATAAATTATTTGATTTTAGTATATTTGAAAATTTTAGTAAATGTGATACTGTCAATGACGATGATTGAGTAGGCAATAATGGCAAAGATGTGATAATATACATTTTCAAAGAATATGAAATGTCTAGAAATACGAACCTTTTATTTTTATGGATCATAATAAATAAATTCTTTTTGGTTATTTGCATATCTAAGAAATATGCATTTAGCTACCTTGAGAGATAATTTGTCATACTTATATAGAGAGAGAAGAACAAAACAAGTACAACCAAAAATATAAAGATGTGAATAATTAGAACTTTAGTACAAACACTCAAATGTGAAGGTTGCCTATTAATTAGGTACATAGTGGTTTTAACTACTTCTACTCGAAGGTTATAGGCATATTTGACTCGATAAGCAAAACACAGGCCAATTCATAAGGATGCCAACTTTTTTTCGCTCTACTACCTTATTTTGCTCGGGTGCATTAGGATATGGACATTGTGGTATAGTACCCTTATCCGCAAAAGCATTAAAAAGACTAGACTCACAATATTTCCCCTTTGAATCCGAAAGAGAGTTTAATATGTGTGCTAAATTGGATTTATTCCATGTTCATGAAAGATTTTACCATGGATGTGACTTCGGATTTTGACCTCATAAAATAAACCCATGATTATTTGGTGAAATGATCAATAAAGAGGATAGAATATTTATAACACATATGAGACATTGCCAAAGATAGAGCCCAAACATCACCATGTACCAAATCAAAGGGCACAACATGCACAATGTAGCTTGTAGGAAATGAAAGTTTGTGAGCTTTAAAAAAAGCAGAAATTTGATAATTTGTCTAAACCGAATCAAAATTTTTATTCATTGGCAGAATAATATATTTAGCATTAAATGTAAATTATCAGGATGTGGATGGCCAAATTGGCGATGCCACAAATCCCAAAGTTTGTTAGAAACTTAATAAGGAAACTAAAAGAAAATACCATGTCATCATTAATGTCAAGTATGAAGAGTTGTCCATACCTATGTCCCTTCTCGATCATTACCCCAATGTGTTAGTCTTGAACAAAACAACCATCATAAGAAAAAATTGACTGAGTAATCATTTTCAATAAGTTGACCAACAAAAATAAGATTTACAGTCACTTTTGGTACATAGAGGACATCAGATAATCGAAATGAATTTTGTAAGGAGCATGAAATAGTTCCAAAACCTAAAACTAATAATTTTTTCTATTAGCAGTTGAAATAGGTGGATTATAAGAATTAAATTAAATTGACGATAATTTTTGATACCAACCAGTCATATGATTGGAGGCACCATGAGTTATAATGAAGGATGTTTTATACCTAATATACCAGTAGTGAAAAAGGTATTTGAAATAACACTTGAAAAGTTAACACCAGAAACCTCCGAAAGGCTTTGGATCAGTTAGCTTGTTCAGTATGCCATCACATCTGAACTGAGAGAAACTCGAGAATCTTTCTCAATAAGATGTCATTTAGTAATTCTTTCCTTTTCAAGGCACTTCATTTGTTTCAGGCTTAGAGTTAGCGATACCTGATAGAGGCGTCCTCTCAAAACCATCAACTTTTGTTGCAGTTGCTCTCTCCCATTTTAGGTGAAGCACCTCTGGGTGGAGCATTTTAGGCTTAGCTGGCCTTCTAGACCTCCTACTTTATATATTTTGTTTGTTATCTGCTCTAGGGATTGCAGGCTTTTATCTTCATTCGCTTACCTTTCGCTGATCCTTGTTCCTTGTCTCCTTTTCCTTTATACTGCTACCTTTTTATGTATTTTTGTAAATATTACTATTATTTTATAATAAATGATGGGGAAGTTCCTAACTTCTCCATCTTTCGGTTAAAAAAAAAAAAAAAAAAAAAAAAAAAAAAAAAAAAAAAGAAAGAAAGAAAGAAAGAAAGAAAGAAGAGAAAGAAAGAAGTCTAAGTTATACTCCCGTCCACCGATAGCTTGAAAATAGAACATCGTGATCTGACCAAAATGTCAGGCAACACTCTTTGCCAAAAAGTCAAATTGGGTGCTTCACTTGTCAAACGGCACGAACTTCACACTTCTTATGACCGAACTCAATAACAAACTTTCTCCAAACAGCCTATAGTCCAAGCAAGCTGTATTTCAGTTCACTAAAGCACTTATGAAGTAAACATCCAAAACGGATAGTATGAGGCACTGGCAGGAGACTCTCACTAAATCAAATAGGTTGACAGTCCACATATGTACTAGTAAGATACTCTCACAATCCTTCTTGGATGGATGTTCTGAGTTAACATTTAACTTAAAAGTTATTTGCTTATCCAAACAAAATCACAACTTTGCATATTACAACTCCCACCTACAATTTCAATGATTCTTCGCTCATGTCTACGACGAAGCTTTTTTTTTCCTTTTTGAGAAATGAATGTGAAGATCCTATTGATTCATTTCATGAGATTATGGAATCGAAGTAAAAAAGGTTCTCTAGAAAAAAAAAAAAAAAAAGAAGCAATATAGAGAATGATACACCAATAAAAGACCATTAGGAAAGAAAACTTAGCTTAATTGATGTCCGACCTTTGTGGGGACAATTGAACTTTAACGTTTAGCCCTTATTAACTAGCTAATTAACATCCGAACTGCAATACTAAGTTTCTTTAATTTTTGATCTCTCTTACCTTACAATAACTATATTCTATAGAAAAATAAATGTATTCAAAAGGACTAAACATTATGTAGCTAAATTCATAGAGGCTAATCATTATAGTCTAATTGATTGAATGATCAGATGCCAAATTGCCTAAGAAACTTTACATGGTTCAGGAGCAGCAGTCCATAAGTTTCACTAAATTTGGTACATCCGTAATTCAACATCAACTGTGTATCTATATTAACTCATCGGAAATAGGTTTACTAATCATGTTTCCCATATCCCAAAGAATAAAATGCTTGTAGAATCTAAACAACATGAACTGTTTTTCTATTGTTATATAATGAAAATATTGTAAATTATGCTTTTAGATACCATCTATATGGTGCACGCTTTGTTGAACAACTTTGAAGCCACCATGTTTGGACACCCAGCGGTGGCGTCGACGTTGCCATCATCGTCGGCTTTCCCGCACTGCTCTTTTGCCATTGGTCAAGCAAGGCATTGGATGGTACGACGTCCACGCCGCTCAACACCATAAAGCAGCATTTTCGCATTCCTCGCACACTGCGGAAGTTAGGCAACATACTTTGGCCGATGGTGACGCCCGAGTGAGAGGTTGAGGCTTAGTTTCTTCCAACTATTACTTGTTGTGGCAGGACGTTACATTTGGACCCCTAAAACTTAGGACTCAGCCGTGATGTAAAATAAAATGTTAGTGTACTTGGAGTTGTTGATCACTTGGGGACATGGAAAGCCACATACATCGCATTTCAGGACTAGCTAAATGTTTCCTAGGAAAAAAAAAAAGAAAAGAAGAGAGAGAGAGGCTAAACGGAATCATGCATAAAAAGCTCTCTTCTATTAATTATTAAATCAAAAAGTAACTACGTATTAGCAACGGCGTATCATTACAAGCCAACACCACATATACAGAATCACTACCGAAGCTATACGAAATCTTGCGACATCAAACACAACAACTTGGGACTTGTATCTTGATCACTTCTTCACTGAACATGGCGTTGACCCCAAGTTTGGACCCATCACCACTTGGCACCATGCGCTCACGTCTACGAAGCTACCAATAATCGGAGTGGGCAACTTCACGAGCACCTCCTTCGCCACCTCGCCGTTGATCTTCTGCCAGTTGGCCGCGCACTTCATCTGCAAGCACGATGTCGGAACCACGGAGCAACGTCTGCAACACCGTCGACTTCCTCGGGCCCTGGCAGAAGAGGGACAAGACTCCTCCGCCAACGGCGACGCCGGAGTAAGAGATGGAGGCATAGCCTTAGCTGTAACAGTCTTTGAAGAAGAATTTGCTCGGGTTCTTAACTAGGACGGCGATGTTGAAATGGAGGGGGGGGGGATAGCGTCACGTTACGCGTTGTGTTGAGTCCAATGGCGGCGATGCCATCGATGGAGATCTTGGGTTTTGACGAAATGGCGCAGTCGATGACGAACAACACCTGGAAAACGATGAACCCAAGATAATGAGACAGCAGATCATGCAGCCACAGCTGGAGGCTTTCGGCGATGGGGTGCGGCGAGGTGGGTTCCTGGGGATGGCGTTGGCAGCGGGCAAGGTTTCTGAAGGTTGAGGGGCGGGGTGGACAGCTGCAGGCATGGCTTGATCTCTGGGAGGAGGGACCTGAGAAACAAGAGCTTGGTGCTTGTTTTACGATTTATGAGAATATAATGAGGCAAGGCAAGTAAGTAAGCCCAAAATCCAAAGAGAGAGAACAAGAAATCACACACGGTATCTGGAGCAGAGGATGGACTAGAAGAGAGGGGAAACGAGGTGTGGGAGTAAGAATAAAGAGCACGTCCCGTTCGATCGGTTCATGTAAGTCAATCGAAGATGTTTGGGCTGTCCTCTCTCCGGGTAGAGGCTAATTAATTCAACTTTCGGCGTTATTGTCTTGGAGGCTTTTCTACCACCGCCAGGCAGGCATCATCTCTCCAATGACCCTAATGACTGAGGGATTAAAGTAGTTAAATATTTTTTTATAAAAAAACTCCCCCCCTGCTTACACCTCCATTTTTTAATGGAAAAAAACTTTAAAAAATTTTCGTTAGATTTTTTTTGTAATTTATATATAATAGAGCATGAGCCTTAGTTCATATACTACATTGTAAATTCTTTTTCTATATAAATATACATAGTTCTGATCTTTAGGATAATTCAGAGTATTACTGAGAGAGTTTAAAAAATGATTCTATTGAATGTAAGTAGGTTTAGGATTTTTGTGAAAATAAGTTTCTAATCTATTGATCATTTTAATTTAAAAATATTTAAATATCCTGCATATGCTCGTAATGATAATGGTAAATTAGAGTCTCAAGCTAAAAATGTGTCTATTGGTTATGCATATGGAGTAAAGGGACATAAGTTGTGATATTCTAAGACATTCAAATTACTGATCAATGATATTATTTTTAATAAGTTTGCAATGTTATATCTAAAGAAATCTTCTAGTTTTAGTAATGTTAATAGAAACACTAATGATGCATATCTTAATAGTAATGTTTTAAATTTGTTATAGCATCTTCTCAAACTAGACTAGTTAAATTTCTAGGCAATTCTTTAACCATGGCTAGAAATGAACCCGTAAAAACAAAGCCATTGATGATAATTAATTTTTATAATGCTGGTGATTTATTATAAGATGACAAAAAATATCAATATGAACAAATCCATTAATTTGACTAAGTTTATTTTTCATAATAGGGAACATTGTAAAACACCAACCATGAATTAACATCGATTCAATCATTACGATCGGCTCTAGAGCTCGAAAGGCATCTTACATAGCGAGGTAACTAGAGTAGTTCTAGGGACATGTTAAGTAATGTTATATTTTTGATAATTTTGCACTTGATAATTGGATTATATTTTGCCTTTAGAATATTAGCTTAGATTTACCATACTCTTAAATTATATTTATATTTTATTATAAATCTTTTTTTGACTTTTAAGTAGTTTTCTTTTTTTTCTCAAATATAAGATGTTCTAGTAGAAAAAAGCAACATAAAATTATCTTAAAAATATTATATATTTAAATATTATAAATCTTATATATATATTATATGTTATATTATTATAATATTAATAATATTTATAGTATAACGAATGTTAAATATATATTATAAATTATCTAAATATAATAATTTAATATGTAAGAAGATCAAAATTATTAATAACTTTAAATTTAATATTTATATTATATTATTTAAAATTATCAAGTATATATTAAATATATAATTATATTAAATATTATTAAATATTTATATGAAAGTTAAGAGTATAATATGAGATTATCGAACTTTGATAACCTCAAATACCCATCTTTTAAAAGAGAATCAAATTATCATAATTTATGATAATCTTAAATTATCAGAAATTAAATATTATTGTTCAAATTATCATGTCAAATTGCTAAACATAATAATTTATATAGTAATCCTATATTACTAAGATGTGTTATCACCAACCGAAGGGTATTTCGGAATGAGAAATTGAGAAATTGCTGTCATACCCACTACATATGGTTTCTGCCACCTAGAATCTGGCAAGGTTCAGAATTTGATGGACTAGATGCAATCTATTGTATCTGCCTTGCTTTGCAATGAACTGCCATCGATTCTTAGCGCCAACGGATTGGCAGAGGAAAGGGGAGGATTAGAAGTCTTCAGTGAAATGACCAGAAGCGAATCTGTTAAAACCACGCATGTAATTGTAGAACCACATAACTATTAATCAAATTGTTCCTGTCAAAAATTTGTACAATAAATATTTTTATAATGAAGCAGGAGCTGCATTTGGTTGCACTTTCTTTTATGAAATCAAAAAAATTTCCTCAGCCAACAAGAAATAATAGCATTTAGTAATAGAAAATTATCAAGTACATTGCTAATGAAAAACTTTTGCAAACTTGTTTGCCCTTGATTTCTTAATAACCAAAAAAAGGCTGAGGTAGTCATTTGTAAGGATCCATGATTTAATCTTTGTATACCACTGTAAAGATGTTTTGAGAGTTCCGATAGCCTCTTACTGAACAACATAAAGTACTGTTCAGAAAGTCATATATATATATATATATATATATGTGTGTGGGCGCGCGCACTGTAACTTGAGAATTCATAATATGTAAATCAAACACATCAAGCATATTTTAAGAGGAACAATATTTCCTACTTCAATTGCACTTCAAAGGCACCAGAATGCTAAATCAGGCCATAACTGTAAGCTTTCAACAAAAGGAATGGAGTGGATGTAAGCAGAGTGAAGACAGTCACAGAGAGATGCGTTCTTTCAGGTTTCCTCCTTCCTTTTTCCAGGGCAAGATTTAATTTTTCATGTAAAGCTGCAAGCGGAGAATATTCAAGCATATCTTTTATAACCTGGTAATGAAAGCACCATGCACTGTAAAATATCCCAATCTCTCTCATCAGATGCCAAAAAATAATGAATACTCCAGAGAAGAGCAAACAATGCATGAGAATCCAGAGGAACCATTTGCTGCATACATAACTAGAGTTTATAAGCTTTCAAATTTTAAATTACATAGTCCACCAAGTGATAACCATTTATGCTGCAGATTAAGTCCACATGTAGCTTTCAAATTTTCGAGTACAACATCCGCTAATTAATGATAAGCTACATTGCAAACTAAGTCTGCATTCTATGTGGATGAAATAAGTACCCGAGCACTGGAGGCTTTGGGGAAAGACAGAATCTTCCGAGCAGCCTGTGAGTACCTGTCGTTACCCGCTAGGATTTCTACCATTGTGGGCACCTGAGGCATGCGTACAGTCAAGTTCTCCAAAGCAAGAGCGTTCATCAAGATAAACCTCACAAGCTCTAACGCCCTATCATGGTACTTGTGGCCGCCCTTCATAAACCAGCAATCATCAGCGATCAGCCCCGCAAAGTCTTGCACCTCAACGTTCTTCAGATGATGCTCCAAACAAGAGATTTCAGCACCCTTTAGTTCTGAATAAAGGTTTAAGAAAACTTCGCTGGCCTTCTTGAATTCACTATAAAACTGACATACAACTATATCTTTAGTTGTCTTCAAACAAGGACAAAAGGTCCATAAGATGAAAGAATGAAAAAGTTCTTGATACCCCCTTAGGTCCACGACATGCACCCGGGACATATATCTGTAGAACAAGAGTCTCAAGCTCCAGCGACTGTCTAAGAATGTTGTATATCCCAGGGATCTCCCACCTACGTAAAGCAACCTTCAAAACCAACTTCCTCCGCCTCACAGAGGGTGACTGGAGATATCTTACTTCCTGAAGACCAAACAACTACCCAAAAAAAAAAGGCAAACAGTACAGTGAGGAAAGTTTCAAATGCAATGATAAAATGATATAGAAATTTTCTTGCGTCAAAACAATTGGAGTTAAAAGCATTTAGTTGGCTAGGAACGCATTTAGGAACCGTCAGCACGAGGACATTCCAAAACTTTTCTTGTTAAATTTTTCTTTATATTTTGAAAATATAAACTATATTATTGAAATATAACCAAAGTTCATAGTTTTTATTGATATTTTTTCAGCTATCCTGTTTAACGAAACTAGCATTACGCAGGCGGTACACATGAATAAAACATGATAACTGTGATATTTATCTCTTCCAATTTTTAAGGTAGAAGCCTTACATGTGGCAGCAATTACAAGCGTACAATTTAGTGCCCTGAACAAAGAAATGAACAGAAAACGCTCTAGTATTTTAATAAAATATTACATGCTCGAAAGAAAAGAAATTCTAGAGTCTAAGTTCCAAAGATAAACTTCAAGAAGATCCCAACTATCTTCTCCTTTTAGAAAAACATTCAATCGAAAGGCTTGCACTGAATCTTGGATAACCTCTTGTCTTCCATCTGTTAGCTCTCTTGTATATTCCTTTCTCCAACTCATGGATAAAAGCTTGGGGAAGAAACTTCTCCACTCCCAATTTCAAGTCAAAAAAATATTTTAATAAGATAAGATTTATACTTAGGCTTTTGTTATAATTCAAATATGGTCCTCCATTCGTACATTTAGAATGTCAATATATTAATACAAACTCAAACCTGGCTGAAAACCTTTTTTTTTTAAAGAAAGCCACGTGTACTTTCTTTTTTAAAAATTTTTATTTCCATCTTTAACTACAACTCTTCGGTATTATCTCGCCTTTATTTTTAGTTTTCAAAATTACATTGCTTGTTTATATATAGAAAGAGGAGTAGACTTGGCTACATTTAAATGTAGTCAAGTCCGAGATCTAATTATCTTCTTCATCCTTGAATCCATATAAATCTTAAGCCACTCCATCTTGTTTATTTTTTCTATCTTTGGAATTTATGAATTATATGGATTTAAGGATAAGGAAGGTAACCAGTTTTAGGCTTGGTCACCTATATATATATATATATATATATATATATATATATATCCGAATTTTTTACACAAAATTTGTTTTGATTCTCAAACTTTTAATTACTACAGTTTAGTCTTCTATATTTTAAAAATGTTACATTTCTGATATTTCATTTCATGTAGTTAATAAAATTAATGAAATAATTGATTTATCATCCTGTCAATCACTCTATGTCCGCATCACATAATATGTCAATTATTCTATTAATTTGAAATAATCTTATACAATGAGACTCAAAATATTACATTCCTTTTTAGGCGTAAAGGATTGCCATTAGGACATGGAAGGTTAAACCATAACAACTGAAAGTTGAAGGATAAAGATAGGATTTGAGTGAAAATTTGAGGACCAAAGGTATATTTTAGCCAAGAAAATATGTTGTCTAACTTATTTTTCAAAGTAAACAAATGGCCAACGCAAAGGAAAGAGGAGAGAAAGTGATAAAATTTTACAGATCAAGGCCCGTCATATTCTACGTCGAAGGACTCGATCTCCAAGGACTCGGAACTACTAATGGAACTCTCTCTCCCAAGAACGCACAATTAGCGTTTTAAAAGGATGTAGCGTCTAACACTACAAAAATCCAGCTTGGTCATTTTGATTAGTCCAATCATGAAGTGAGAATTTTATCGAAAATGAATGATTAGGAACGCTTTGCTTGCTAGTTGGTATGACATGCAGCAACATGCATAACATCAATAAGCCACGTCTTCATCAAATGTTTGACGAAACGGTGGTAAATCCTTCGTCAAGATACAGGATAGTATCGAATTATAGGCTGGCGAGGATATCCACCGAATTATACGCAACAGGTGGGGAAGAGGTTTCCACCTGACCACAAACTTCGGAGAGATTTTCTTGTTACAAACTCCGGTTCGCGGAGAGAGAGGCGGACGTATTTTCTTCTCTTCTAACGTCCTCTCCTATTCGCCTCCACGATCCTTGATCCAGCCGGACTCCTTGTGCATAATGCTCAATCCAGACTGACTTTGGTGACAAAATCCTAAATTCCTTCTGCAATGGAAGGATCATAGTGATCTCCTGTTGGATCTTGGCTTTGAAAAATGGGGACTCCCTTATAAAAGTTTTACATCAAATGGTGAGGTTGATGAGAAATTTGCCTATCCTTTAGCAAGCCTTTGCCAAATTGCAAATCGAGGGGTCTGAAGGACTTGCCTTTCCTTTGTGCTCATCCTCGATGACTTTTTAGAAATTATTCGACACAATACAAACTACTTATCTCATTCGAGAATGGGACCTCACTGGCAATATTACTACCTTATAGCATTCTTAGAGGTGGAACAACGAGTATGGTTGGGTTGGCTTGGGTGCAATTTAGTTCGAGTCAGTGAAAACGCTTGACTCGCTCATAAGCTATTCATTATCAGTTTAAATAGATAACCAACCCACCCATAAAAGATTGACTCATCATGGTGGGGAAGAACACAAACAACGATTCAAATTTAACTTCAATATATTATTTTAATCACAATGATTTTTTTTTTTTTGAGTTTTTTAAGTGAACCAAACTCTATAGAAAAAGAAATATCAACTACATTAGGTCTAGGAGCTAGTTGGTTCCCAACTAGATCACTTTGGATTACCCATCTAGCTTGTGGGCTACATCCAAGCCCACTTATATATAATCGTGCCGATTTCAGGTTGACCCAGAAACCAAGCCGACTGAGAGGGGATTTTCTAACCAAACCCGTTTATTAAAGTCTTTCTTATGGGTTTTCTTAACTACTCTATTAGTGCTTTTATTGCTTTGTGGCACAATCTTGCCATAGGTGAGATTTTTGCACTTCTAATAACTATAAACAAGAAAGGTTACCTATTACTTATCTTGTCCTTAGCTTTAATCATTCATATCTCTATAAAGAGATCAATAGCCTTGAATGATCCATTTGAAAAGAGGTTTTCAAGTTGAAAGAGCTTTCCCTCTTTGATGGTTATTATCATACGTTTGTTACCTCTATTCCATCGACTCTCCATGCATATTAGATGTTTGTTTTCCACTTTACTTGTGTTAGAGCATTTGGCAATCATAGAATCACCATTTGATGATCCTTATCCCAAAAGATATGATCTAATCCTTGATGATCATCATATTTGTTATGCCATCTCTTAGATCTTATTGGGTATTTTGTCGAAAAGTTTTCCTACGAGGACAAAGAGAGGACTGAAAAATATATACAAATTATTTTGTAGTGGAAAGCAAAAAAATATGTGTGGGCTCTATAAAAAATTTTTCCTTTCCTAATGAAATGTGGGAGAATGAGGAAAGAAAAGTTTTCCTCCATTTCCTCTCAAACCAAATGAGCACTTTGATATTTTCCTAAGAAATATTTTTCTTAAATTTTTTTTTTTAAAACAAGAAAAAGAAGACCAGAAAATAAATACCATCTCTCTCGCGGTATTTATTTCTCAGTTGAACAGAAGAATATGTGCAGACTCTACCATAATTTTTCTCCTTTCTCTAATTAAACATGGAAAAATAAGGTGCGAAAAGTCCCCCTTTTCCCCAACCATAATTCAAAATCAATCATTTATCTATGTTATTTTAAATGTATAATTCAACATATATAGATTAGTTATTAATGTTAATTCATGGAGAACATATAATTCTGCGTCCCATTTCCCAAAGAATAAAATGCTTATAAAATCTTTTGCAAAAAAAAAACATTAGAGAGCATATTTCATAATCACTATCACCAATATAAAAGAAAAGAAAGGAAACAAACCTTTGCTAAGAAAGAAATCGCCAAACTATCTAACTGAAGCATGCATAAGAAATCATTGAACTATTACTATCAGTGAAGTAATCATGAAGGATCGTATGGCTCCATCAGAATAAATCTAGCATGCATGTTACAATGCACCATTTTCTTTTAAACACCACATTGTAGCATGCAAGAGTGCGATCCGCGAAAATGACCACGTTTCCTGAACACTAGAACAAGAAAAATGAAATATAGCAATCACAAATGCAAACAACAAGTACAGCTGCAAATAAAATGTTCAGATCCTAAGGTTCTTCCATCAAAATCTACGGAGGCAATTGATATAAGATGCAACTAAATTTTAAGGAACTTGTGATTGTCGATACATAAACAGACTGATATAAAGCATCGCAATTAGAAGGAAAATTAAACGTATGGCTCAACATAGACATACCACAGTGCAGCAACTGCACCATGTCAGAACTCGCGCATGGTGGACATCCATAAGCAGCATATTCAATGCACTGTTGGTCAACTGGTCCACACTATCATAGCACCCTCTTTCTGGATCTCGAAGAATAATGGTTGCACGCACCAGAGACACTAAATCCTTCAAGGAATGCGTCGCAAGCACCACGGATCCGTAAACAGCCACCGTGACAAGATTTGGAGCAGAAAGCTTCAGCGCATACCTCGATTCCTCCACTGTCAGGTGCTTCAGATTCCGAGCAGCCACGATCCTCGTGCTTTTGCCGTCGCACTCCTTTAAAATCAGAGTCTCGAGCGAGGAGCATTCAAGGAAAATTCTTTCAAGCAGAGAGTCCCACAGAGTGATCAGCCTCAGGGATAACCTCTTTAGCAATCTCCAATGCAAGGCATATTTTGGCAGATCAACTTTGCAGTAACTCAGCGACAGGCTCGTCAACAACCCATATCTATAAAGAGAGCTGGGCAAGGAATACATGTCCTTACTCCAATCGACGATGCCGCCTATTCCTTGATGCGCCACGTCCAAGATCAGCTCCTTGACGTGCCTCTCGAGAGCAGAGCGGAGCCAGACGCCGACCATGGCCGAATGCGTGGCACGTTCATAGAAGTTGAAGCAGAGGCGGAATAGCTGAAGAGGCTCGGGCTGGCGGAGAATCAAGCAGCCATTGACGAAGTCGAGGAACCTCTGCCTGGCCTTGCGGATGTGATGGGGCTGTCGGCTGAAGCTTTCGGGAAAGAATTGGAGGTCCAGATGGGAAACTCGAGTCCAGAGGTATTGCCATCTCTTGGACAGCACGCTGGTCTTGATCACTTCGATTGTGGGCAGAAAAGAGAGGATGACGAGGAGAAGGGACTCAGGAAGGGAAGAGATGCGGTCCTCGCAAGCTCCCGGGCCGCATTCTCTCTTCTTGGGTGACCCACCGGTCACGGCGTTCGCAGAAGAGCTGCTCCCCTCCGCTTCCATGGTTGATTCGAGCTTTGCCTCGGCGTACGACACGACCTCTGATGGCGGATTACAGAGCGAGCTTAGGAAATGGTGGGGCTAATGGAGTTCAGGGCGTAAATTTTACTTGCTTTATGCCAGCCCTCCGGTCGTAACCAGGGGCGGGCACAACCGGAGGGCTGTTGGGGCCCATTGATTAGCATAAACCAAGACCAGGTGCGGTGTATGGTTTGCTGCACACTGGACCGTTTGATGGTTCAGCGCATTGTTAGCCCCACGATCATGCATAAAGATGCGTGAAGGCTTGTGAGCGGAATTCAAATGGTTCAATGAATTTTGAGCCGCTATTCTTATCCGGCAAACTCTGAGCAAATCAATGTAAATAAGGAAAGATTACTTATTTCTAATGAAGTCGGCATAAAATGCCGAGTTGAAATAACTGCAGACTTTTTATAAAAGTGAAACTGGTTATTGATTTCTAGCCTTGCATATAAAGCTGTACAGGTGCAATGCATGCGAGGGAATAGCAAACAATCATTATGAGCTGCTATAATTTAAATATATATATATATATATATTGGACTTCTAATTTCCATTATTTCTCTGTCTAAGTTGCTATAATTTAATAGTTTAAGTAATTTGGATATTCATTAGCCGATAAATAAAATCCTAATGTAAGATGATATACTTTTTATTCTATCTCTCAATTGGAGATAAAAATTTTCAACCTGATGAATTGAAATAATTTAGATATCTTATCAAATTTGGTATCAAAATTGATATATTAGTAAGAACCGCCCATTAATTTAGATCAGAAACCTATTTTGTAATAATACATGTGTGAGTGCCACTTTTGCCTTACTATATTCTCTCTCCATGAATAGATTGATTCTATATTCTTTTACTTAGTTGCCAAATCTCTCCTTTCTCCTAAGCACATAGCACCATGTTTCTCACTTACCTATCCCTTACCCCACCCTCATTCTTTTTTCCCCAATTATTTATAAAATATAGTATAATAATATAATAAATTATAATAGATAGAAGGTCTTAATAACTAAAATTCTATTATATGTTAAGCAATGAACTTCAATGACAGCCAAACACATTATTATTGACATTACTAAATTTATTACATATTAAATAGCCATTAGTAAATTTATTATGCAAACTAAGACTCCAATTTTTTTAACTATTCTTGAAATGTAATGCAGCAATGAAACAAATCATACTAAATAGAAAGCCTCAATATTTAAATTTCTATTTCACATAACTAATAAACTTTAAAGATGACTGAACAAAAACTCTCATAATTAATATTGATGTGTATAATGTTAATAGAGAACTCTACACAAAATAAACCATATACACTTCTGTCATTAATATCGATATCATTTATATCAATGCTATGCAATTAAAGTATACTATTTTTTATTTTTTAAAAATATTTTTAAAATGCAATATAATAATGTAATAAATTATAATGAGCAGAAGGATTCAATTATATTGTATATTAAGCAATAAAATTTAATGATGGCTAAATATAAACTCTCGTCATTAATACCAGTCCCATACAATGCATGAAATATGGTTTTTCTCTTTTTCCTCAATATTCTTGAAATATAATATAATAATATAATGAATTATAAAAATTAAAAAGTTTTAATAGCCATCTTTTTGTTGCACATTAACTATAAGAATATCCTAGCACATTAATATTAATGTCTACATAGTGAAAGAACTCTACATAAATTAAGCATTTATATGAAATGAATGACCCATCCCTTTCAAAAAAAAAAAAGAATGATTGGTATTAGTTAACCAACTCTGGTGTTGTTGTTTATACGCTAAACACTTCTTTTACAAAGTAAACAAAAAGTGGACTAAATAGTTTAGGACTGTTTATGTTAGAACATTCATATAATTGATCATAGATTGGCTTTGCTTAGGAATATAAAATGAACTATGTGATGCCATTGTCAATCACCATAATTAAAATAATAGATTATGTTAAAAAATAATTTTTAAGTAGAAAAGATAAATGTTATGAAATATCATTTTATTTAATCAATGATGGAAGTATTGGATAAAGCTCTATGCCAAAAAAAAAAAAAAAAATCAGTCAAGGAAGAAAATGATGGGCTAGGGTTCATTATTGTGTCTTCTTATTTCGATTCATCGGCTAGCTAGCTCATAGAGTGAAATACCATCCTATAGCTTTTGGTCGTAGATCCAGTATTATCCTCGACCATCCACACCAATCCTTCACCCATGCATGTTGTGGATGCTATGTTATTTTGTTTGTATGGAACGCGTGTCATGTACACTGATTACTATATAATAGACTCATAAATAGTAAAACAATAAAGAAAGTCTAGATGGACAGAGGTCTGCATTAGTGGATGATGGGATAAGGGAGACTTCACCTCGTATAGGAGCGAAGGAGAAATAATGAAACATAGTTATTATATCTCAATGATTTTCATGGATGGATTATTTACATGTCCTTATATGGCACAAATGATAGCCATGGTATTATTACCTAATGGAATCCAAACACTAAGGAAAAATAATTCTACTATGACTTAAATAATAGCAACCATCTCAAACTCTAATTTTTGGATCCCTAGAAAATCTAGTTGAAGTTTTGATCTAACCCAAAACTTTCCATGGAATTAAACTTTGTCAACTATTTGCACACTATGTTAGCTCCCATATATAAAAGCCTAACACCTTGATCAACTTGGACCCCATAATATGCTTGGACTCAGCTTTAACCTCAAATGCAACATTGGTATTATTTTCAATACTCCTACATAATGAGATATCCTCCACCCTAAATCTATCCCATTGAAATATAAATATATTTAACTCCATGAAATAGTAAATTTATTGTAGCATCTTCATCTCTTTGATCATAGAGTAGAGTCAATCCCTGTTCATGCATTTATTGCTTTAAGCTATTTTCATAAACTAATAAATAGGTAGTAAAGAAAAAATCATATAAATTAAATAATTCAATATAGCCATCCGCATATTTTACTATCTATCCACATCAAATGATTCGTTCTCTTTGTGTTTTTGTTAGAGAAGCCATTAATCCATGCAATCCATCTAAATCATCTGTACTTGTAAGCTTTAAATCTTTCTTGATCATCTACGAACTTTTACTGCAATGTATGCTATCAACTAAAATTACTTGATTTATTTGTGAAGCCAAAACATATGTCTCTTCCAAACCAACCCATTCTTGAATGGTACTTGCCAATTTTGTATATAATTAAATTTTATGTGCACTAGAACTTCTTCATTGTTTGAGGTGTATGCCTCATTATCATCATGTATGGATCATAGAACTTTCAAACCGCCAATTGTACTAAAATTTTATTTAAACAATATTGATATATAAATTGATTTAAAAAGATCTCTCAAGTTAATGCACGATCTTCTTCTACCATGGATTCATTTCTTTCATTTATAATAGACTCTAAAATATGCTTCTCAATAGCATCACGATCATAGCCTTCTGACTTATTTTTTATCAAACCCCATACAATCTAGAATATCAAAATTCTTTGGTGTTAACTTTCATTAGATCTATTGCAAACACAACATGTATATTACTTATTCATAAGGAATAACTTACATCTTGTAAGGAAAATTAAATAAGTTAGAAGAAATCATATATTTTCTCTTATCACAAGATGATGTTTTATTATAACCTTTTTTACATTTTCTATAAGATTTAATGGCTTGATCATGACTCGGTTTAACTTCCTCCCATCTTCCTTGGGGTTCACGATACATCTCCTCCAAAAAAATCCAAGCCTCTTCCTTAATTTTGTTGTCAATGTCCTTTCCAATATCATCTTATTTATTGCTTGACAAATGTAAACCATGGCCAATTTGTCTTCCTATGCTTCTTTTTTTTGTGCCCTAGGATGTATCCCAAACTTAAACTGTTCCATAACTTTGTTGGAGTGATCTTCAATCATATCCCCCAAATCTTTGAATTCAAAGAAGCATCGCATCTTAATCCTTAAAAAATTATACTACATTCTTTTAAAATTTAATAAGGACATGACAATATAATCCAGATCTATGTCTATTCTTCGATTTTTAACCAAATCTATGTCTATCTTTTGATTTTTAACTTATTTATCACTATGTATTGAAAATCTCTTCATGCCTAGATTTGATGCTAATTTGTTAGGATAGCACTTCAAAATCAAATTTATACACCCATCACAGTGCACAAATAAGTATACAAAAAAGAAAAGAAATGGAAAGAAAAAAAGATTCTACATCAATTTAGATTGTAAACAAGTCATTTGCTTAATATCTAGCCTTATATTTTGTCACATAGAGTAAATAACTAGTCAAAATTATGTAAGTATTGGATATATCTTCACCATTATTCAAAGAACATTTCATATATATTATGTCCATTTGGTTTTGCATCATATTATAATCTGTCGTTCGAAATCTATCAAGCAAATTAATTATGTGCCTTCCTTTTTTGACAAATAAAAATCTCACTATCACGTTATTCACCTCCAAGCTAAGAAAAATAATTTAGTAAACTAAGATCTATAATTTCGAATGCATTAGTCATGTCAGAATTAAACTCGTTATTCAATTTATCATTGTTTTCAATATAAATCAAATGATCGATTGTTAATGCAATCATCTCAGTACTCCCTTCTTATTACATATCCCTCTTCAAATTGCCCAAGTAGATAGTTTATAGGATTGATCAAATGAAAAGAGCATTTCTATGGAAAGGAGAAGACAATTTTAGTAGATTCAACTGTCTAGTAAACTCAAAAAATGTATATTGAGATCAAAAGGAAAGAAGACTAACATTCGAACTCTTAATATATCTCTTTTTGCTAAATAGGCATGAAACCAAATTAACATATCACAAGCAATTTGGAAGAAGCAAATTATTAACTTGTACTATGCTAAAAGAAAGATGAAGAGGAGGGTTCATCGATTGTTAGTCGACCTGTCACCAGTATAAAAGAATATCTATAGAAATCAAGAGGCCTTTTAGAGTTACTATACTTTCAAGCTTGGAATAAACAAGACATCAGATTTTGGAAAAGTTTTTGGGTTGGACAACTCCATTGGCTGATTTATTCAATGAGTTGTATGAGAGAATTGCTAGGTGTAATTATTTGGTAGCCTCCTATTGGAGTTGGTGCACTATCAATTGGAGAATTAAGGTCCAGGTGTCTCTCTTAAAAGATGAATATGATTAATCATATTTTTTTATTAGGTTATTAAAAATTGTAAAACCTACTAGAATTGCAGACACACGAATTTGGAAGCTCACAAGCAATGGATTGTTTTTTCATTAACTCATACAGATTTGTGAATTGTGGGGATTTAGTTTGGCTATTTCACAAGAAAATTTAGAAAATGGCTAGTTCCTTAAAGCATAAGGTTTTTCCATAGTTTAGAAAATTTAGAAAATTTAGGAATCGCACAGGAGATATTTTGGCAAAGAAAGGTTGGTTCGTAAGCAATGGCTACCCCTTATATGGAATGGTACTTGAATCTGCTAGCCATCTATTCTTGATATGGCAATTCTCTAAGAGAATTTGGATTCCAATCCAATTATGTTTAAATCTAAGAAGATAGCCATCCAAATTCTTAGATCTGTGGTAGAATTGGAAAAAAAAGAATATAAAAGGCAACCTAAGGAAAGCTTAGGTTCAATTAATTAGGGTAGTACGCCAGCAAATCTAGTTTAAAAAAGACTCAAAGATTTTTCTTTATAAGAGGTCTTCCTCGACCATAATTCTCCAAAAAACACTCCTTACCATCCAATCAAGGGCACGTTTACACTCGTCAGCAGCCTCTTCATAACATCATCAGCTTCTTTTATAGTCTCTATCCCTTATTTTGCGAGGATCAACAGGAGTCTAATTCTGCAGTGGAAAAGAAAGCGAAGGCTCAAAATTTTCTTTAGTTTATCCACCTTATTATTCTTATCTATCTTCTTTTATCATTTGTTTTTGACAACCTTTTTTTTCTTCTTCTTCTCTCCTTCTTCCATCTATTCTTCATATACATACTGATTATATAATAAATCATTGGAGAAGTTTTTAACTTCTCCTTTTTTATATAAAAAAATTCAAATGAACTGTAAATAGGCAAATAATCAAAATGTTTGCAACTCCAAACTTGATATAGTGTGTAGGCTCACTTCATTACACTGAAATCCATTATAAATAAAGTGTATATATTAATATTATTATATATTCTAAATAAAATGTTTGCTTCAGGCTACAAAGTTTTTATTTTTAACTATAAATCTTTTATTTTATTGTTTACTTTTAAAACCCAATGGCTGACCGTGCCAGACCCACCCCGCTACTCTTGAGATTGATAGGGCTCCTCTGGAGGCTGTTCATCGTGCACCAGCCTCGTGAGGTGCCTATGCGACCGCGCTTATCGGGCACTTGCTGACAAGATGCGTGCAAGCATTTAAAAGAGCCAGTCGGTGCCCGATGCCACTCAAGCCACGGAGACGCACGGCCGCAGGCGACGTCGGCTGCTCTACTTTGGGCTTTCAGGATGCTCCGACAAGCTACCAACCCTGACGAGGGGGGCCGAGCATCCTTGATTCTTATAGTTTGGCCGCGCATCCTTGCTCTCGTTGATGTTGATGGTTGGCCAGTTTCTTCTTTGGTGTCTATGTACAATGCATCTTTCTTTGGTGTCTATGTACAATGCGTCTTCGTTCGTCGGAAGTTCTGCTTTAGTATCTGATAATACAAGCAAGGCTGGCCTCTTTTCTACTGAAATAAATAAATAAAGGCTTTTTACAATGAAGTGAAATATAGGATATCATTTTTTTTTATTATATTTAACAGAACAGGAGACTTTCAAGATACCATGACAGCGATTAAAAAGCTGTCAAAAAGGACAGAAGGTTGAAACCATGCTCACCAAATATTAGGGAAGCAAATCGAGACTAATCATGTTTTGAATTTAGTATCTTTGTCGAACGGACTGAGCTCAAATTTTACACTTGCTTAATTTCCTTACAACCCCATATAAGCCATGTTGACTTGGGCTGAACTTAAATTCAACATTTGTTTCTCACAAATCAGAATAACTTTCAGGCATAGTCTGTGAATTATCTTAATGAAAATTTGTCTGCAATATATATATATATATATATATATATATATATATATATATGATATTTATCATAAATACGACGCGAGTTGCTGCTTACATTATTTTGTTTTTCTTTTTTTAACTAAAAATTATTGGATGCTCCTGCGCCCATAGAAAGAGGCCCGCGCAGCCTTTCTCCTCTCCTAGGGCATAACCGCGAGGACCGCAAGCACACTCGCTTGCGTTCGCCATCGTCGCCCTTCTCCGTGCCTTATTTGGATTTTTGACGCCCGCGACTCCTATCCGTCGGAAAATAGTTAGGGTTTCCACCAGAAGAACGTAAAAGGGAACGAGGTCGCCGGTTTCCTCTTCTCCGGTGAGTTTCCATCTAATTCTCATACCTTTGAAGTCCAGATTAGTGTAAAGTCTGAATTAGCTCTCATACTTTCCCATCACAGTTGATATTGGATTTCCCGGCGTCAAAACCCCATTAATTTGTCCATATCATGATATTTTGATGATGAACAAAATCTTTGATCAATAATTTTCCCTTTTCATAACTATTTACTGTTTTGTTATGACAAAGGAAGTAAAATTCATTTCTTGATGGCTTAAAAAAATTAAATTTATCTATTAATGGCAAAATTTAAGGCCTATTTTCATTGAATTATCAAACAATGAACAAGTAAGATAGAAATTATTTACTGTTTTATGATCAGAAAGAAAGTAAAATTCATATCTTGATGGCTTGAAAAACTGAATTTTTTTATTGATGAGTTCGCGTTTTGGCAAAATTCAGAGCCCAATTTCATCAAGTCTCAGACGATGAACACAACAAAATAAAAGTCAGTCAGTGGAAGAAAGGTTCTACAAAATAAAAGTCAGTCAGTGGAAGAAAGGTTCTGGTACGATGGAGATTGGAAGAAGTCGTGATAGGATTAGTGAATTGCCGGATGCCATTCTACACCACATATTCTCTTTCCTTACCACTAGACAACTTGTGGAGGCAAGCATCCTGTCGAAGAGGTGGAGGCACCTATGGACATCAGCTCCTAGTCTATCATTCTCCAATGATGATTTTGATCCTACTATGGATGGTAGGCGGAGGTTCAGGAACTTTATTGACACCGTCCTCCTCCTTCGTGACGCATCAGACATTTCTATGTTCCGGCTTCAGTGGATGGGAGAAGGGAGAGATCTAGAACAAGCTGACAGATGGTTCCGCTTTGTAGTGAATCGTAATGTTCGACAGCTTGAACTTCTAATGTGTTTGTACATGGGTGAGAATTTGCCAAACTGCATCTTCAATTGCCAGTCACTGCAGATGCTAAAGCTGGAAGGTATGTGTGGTTTCATCAGTTTGCCCGGTCCGGTATCCCTCCCTAAGCTCAAGACATTGGAAGTTACATATGTTGAATTTCTGGATGACTCATTAAAGGAGCTCATCTCTGGATGTCCTCTCCTTGAAGTTTTACGCTTCGAACATTGTTATTTCAGCAGTTTAGAGATATGTTCCCAGGAACTTAAGAGATTAGAACTATACGTACCTGAGGATGCTGAGTCCGTGGTTCGGATTTGTGCTCCAAGACTACTATCATTTGCCTACTGGGGCATGGTGCATCATGAAGTTACTCTAATGAATTTGTCTTCTCTGATGAATGCTTCTATCTGCCTCTTTTTTTTTTCATTGGATTATGATGCTGGGGATATGGATAACTGTAGAAGAATGAGTAACTTGCTTGCAGGACTTCAAAATGTGGAGTCTCTGGAATTCTTGGCTGGTGCCTTTAAGGTATGCATCCCCTTTTCATCCTCCAACATGTTATGCCAGTTGGGTGTTAGTATTCCTTTCTATCGCTCTTCATATATGGGAATTTAGTTCTTGCTTGATGCAAATTGAATGACAATAGTCTTTAGTTGCATGTTTCATTTCTTCCACCAAGATTTTGTGAATCTTATACTTCCATCTTATTCTTCTTCAAGTGTATCCTACAAACGAGAGATCATTCACAGAGTCTTCCCTTATTTTGCAACCTTAAGCATCTGAGAGCAAGCACTTCACTTGACAAAGATGGCATTGCTGCTATAATTAGCCTGCTTGAGTGCTCACCCAATCTGGAATATCTGGTGATTGATCAAGATGTGGTAACAAAAGGACTGACAGAATCCTATATTTCTTTAGTAATTTCAAACAGCTTTTGATTCGTCATATTCACTTTGAGCAGGTGCCGAAGAATTTATGCATGGAAGGAAGTTTCTTATCCACTATGCCAGATTCAGCTCGTCTATGTCACCTTAGAGCAGTCAAGATCAGTAACTTTGGTGCAACAGAAAATGAACTTGATTTTGTGAAATTGTTGTCTAGTAACATATTTTCAGCAGAAAAAGTTACCTTAGTGCCAACAAAGAAGACCAAGAATCAGGTGCAAAGTGAGCAGATGGAAACAGTGTGATAACTCAACATGAAGAGGCCCAAGGATTGGTAACATCTCCTATGCTACTACATGCTCATCTTCAATATCAGCTTTTTCTTTAAAATTTGTAGCAGAAACCCTGTAATAAATATTTATAATTATATAAAGTATTGTTTTTGTCTAATGAATGCTGCTTTAAAATAGTAGAAACACCAGCAAAAGATTAATTGCAGATACGTAATATGGCCTTTTGTTCTTTGATGTATCTTCCATTTGAACATTTTGCAGAAGGTATGATCCTAATAGTTGCAAGAGTTCTTCATCAACATTTCTTGAAAAATATCAAAAAGGAATTCTTGATATTCGTCGCATGTACAAGAGAATATCTAAGTTTCGATATACTTTCTGCTAATGTAGGTAAACATAAGAGCATGGACTGTGTCACAAAAAAATACCTATGTAAATGCATCACAAACTAATACTATATCTGTTCGGGCAGACCTAACACTAGTCGTTAGGACTATAATTGTTGTCAGGTAAGTCCTTTAATTTATTTAATGTTTGTTTTTTAAGGTGGGGTGGACTAAAAGGCAACTGCAAGGCTGAGGCGGCCAATGAAAAATTAAAAGAGAGTGAAAAAAACAAAGTTTAATTGAAATACCTGACGTACAACTATCAAACAATTTTACTATGAACACTAACCTTGAGCTTACTCCAAATTCTCCTGAACCATTAAAGTCTAAAGGAAACTATTTGGGTCAAATTAAATAAACAGTCTAACTTGCATGTACCTTCCCCTGATTTACTCTATCAATCCTCACAAGTGCAGATTTCATCATAGAACTTTCAAACTGCCAATTATACTAAAATTTTATTCAAATGGTATTGATATATATATATATATATATATATATATATATGTATGTATGTATGTATTGATTTGAAAAGATCTCTTAAGCCAATGCACGATCTTCTTCTATCATGGATTCATTTCTTTCCTCTACAATAGACTCTATAATATGCTTCTCAGTAGCATTATGATCATAGCCTTCTGACCCATTTTTGTATCAAACCTCATACAATCTAGAATATCAAAATTCTTTGGTGCTAACTTCCATTATAACTTCTGCAAACTCAACACGTATATTACTTATTCATATGGAATAACATACATCTTATCAAAAAAATTAAAGAAGTTAGAAGAAATCATATATTTTCTCTCATCATAAGATGATGTTTTACGAAAACCTTTTTCACATTTTCTATCACATCTAATGGCTTGATCATGACTCGGTTTAACTTCCTCCCATCTTTCTTGAGGTTCACCATACATCTCCAAAAAAATCCAGGCCTCTTCCTTAGTTTTGTTGTCAATGTCCTTTCCAATATTTATTGCTTGACAAATGTAAACCATGGCCAATTTGTCCTTTTGTGGTCTTCCTATGCTTCTTTCTTTTATTTTTTTTGCATGAGGAAGCATCCCAAACTTATACTGTTCCATAACTTTGTTGGAGTCATCTTCAATTATATCCCCCAAGTCTTTGAATTGAAAGAAGCATCACATCTTGATCCTTGAAAAATTGTACTACATTCTTTTAAAATTTAATAAGGGCATAACAACATAACCCAGATCTTTGTTTATCCTTCGATTTATAACTTGTTCATAACCATGTCTTGAAAATCTCTTCATGCCTAGATTTGATGCTAATTTGTTAGGATAGAATGCTAAATCAAATTTATACACCCATTACAGTGCACAAATTAATATACAAATAAGAAAAGAAATGGAAAGAAAAGAAGATTCTGCATCAAGTTAGATTGTAAACAAGTCATCTACTTAACTCCTAGTCTTATATTTTGTCACATAGAGTAACTAACCAGTCAAAGTTATGTAAGTAAACCATCAATTTTAAAACCTACATTTTTGATACTATATAGAATGATACATTTTTGATATAATTCAAATACACTGGCTTGAGATCTAAGTAACACTAATGTAAAACAAGTAATAATAGTGATAGAAAAAAAATTAGAGAAAAATATATATATATTAAAAATAATAACAAGTTAAGAGCCTATCCTTAACTCTTCTTCTTTCTCTCTCAACTCTCTCTCATACACGCACTGGGCCCCTATATAACCAATAGAATAGAACACCTCTCATGAACTCTTCACCTCTTTTCATTTGACTTTATCTTTAGAAAGAATTATGCATGTTTGTATAGAGAAAATATTAACCATATCCTACTAGGATTAGAACTTGTGTCCTATAAGAATTAAAAATAAATTCTTACCACTAAAGGTAAAGTTTGTTGGAACTAAATCTAAAATAACTTAGTGAAAGAAGAAATTCTCTTTATTAGAGAATATTACCAAAAATCTTAGAGAAATTAGGAGGTTACTATTAGGTAGCATTTGGTTTATGGTAATACAATATTACCAAAAATTTTACATACTTGATAATTATTCCTGGTAATATAATATTAATAGGAATCTTACTTTCTTGGTAATCTTGTACTTGATAATTGAGTTACAGTTGGCCTTCAATAATATTAGCTTAGATTCTCAAGAATACAGGATTTTATACTACTATATTAATAAATAATATATATATTTTGTTATAAATCTTTTTTATATTTTAAGTAGTTGTCGTTTTTTCTCAAATATGAAACGTTCTAGTAAAAAAGTAAGGATTCTTCATAAAATTATCTTAAAAATAATATATATTTAAATATTATAAATATTTTTTATATATTACATATTACATTATTTAAATATTGAAAAATATTTATAGTATAAATAATATTTAATATATTATAAATTATTTAATTATAATAATTTAATATGTAAGAAGGCCAAAATTATTGATAACTTTAAATTTAATGTTTATATATTATTATATAAATATATAATATTTTTTAAAATATTAAACATTATGTTAATCTAAAATATAATATTAATATATTATTAGTTTAATATTAAATATAAATATAAATATTTAAAAATTATTAAGTATATATCATAAATTAAATATTATTAAATATTTACATGAAAGTTAAAAGTATAATTTGAGATTATCAAACTTTGATAACCTCATATACTCATCCTTCAAAAGGAAATCAGATTACCATGATACGTGGTAATCTTAAATTATCGAAAATTAAATATTAATGTTCAAATCATCACGTCAAATTGCTAAACATAATAATTTATATAGTAATCTCATTTACTAAAATGTATCATCACCAACCAAAGAGTCCCTTGGAATAAACAAATGGTGAGAAACTGAGAAACTGCTGTCATACCCACTCCATATGGTTTCTGCCACCCAGGATCTGGCTAGGGCCAGAATATGATGGACTAGATGCAATCTATTGTATCTGCCTTGCTATGAAATGAACTGCCAACGATTCTTAGTGCCAACAGATTGGCAGAGGAAAGGGGAGGATTAGAAGGCTTCAGTGAAATGACCAGCAGCGAATCTGTTAAAACCAAGCATGTAATTGTAGAACCATATAACTATTAATCAAATTGTTTCCTGTCAGAAATTTGTACAATAAATATTTTTATAATGAAACAGGAGCTGCATTTCGCTGCACTTTCTTTTATGAAATCAATAAAATTTGCTCATCCAATAAGAAATAGTAGCATTTAGTAATAGAAAATTATCAAGTACATTGCTAATGAAAAAATTTTGCAGACTTGTTTGCCCTTAGTTTCTTAATAACCAAAAAAGGCTGAGGTAGTCATTTGAAAGGATCCCTGAATTAATCTTTGTATACCACCGTAAAGATGTTTGAGACTTCCAATAGCCTCTTACTGAACAACGTAAAGTACTGTTCAGACAGTCATATATATATATATATATATATATATATATATATATGCTGTAACTTGAGAATTCATAATATGTAAATCAAACACATCAAGCATATTTTAAGAGGAACAATATTTCCTACTTCAATTGCACTTCAAAGGCACCAGAATGCTAAATCAGGCCATAACTGTAAGCTTTCAACAAAAGGAATGGAGTGGATGTAAGCAGTGTGAAGACAGTCACAGAGAGATGCGTTCTTTCAGGTTTCCTCCTTCCTTTTTCCAGGGCAAGATTTAATTTTTCATGTAAAGCTGCAAGCGGAGAATATTCAAGCATATCTTTTATAACCTGGTAATGAAAGCACCATGCACTGTAAAATATCCCAATCTCTCTCATCAGATGCCAAAAAATAATGAATACTCCAGAGAAGAGCAAACAATGCATGAGAATCCAGAGGAACCATTTGCTGCATACATAACTAGAGTTTATAAGCTTTCAAATTTTAAATTACATAGTCCACCAAGTGATAACCATTTATGCTGCAGATTAAGTCCACATGTAGCTTTCAAATTTTCGAGTACAACATCCGCTAATTAATGATAAGCTACATTGCAAACTAAGTCTGCATTCTATGTGGATGAAATAAGTACCCGAGCACTGGAGGCTTTGGGGAAAGACAGAATCTTCCGAGCAGCCTGTGAGTACCTGTCGTTACCCACTAGGATTTCTACCATTGTGGGCACCTGAGGCATGCGTACAGTCAAGTTCTCCAAAGCAAGAGCGTTCATCAAGATAAACCTCACAAGCTCTAACGCCCTATCATGGTACTTGTGGCCGCCCTTCATAAACCAGCAATCATCAGCGATCAGCCCCGCAAAGTCTTGCACCTCAACGTTCTTCAGATGATGCTCCAAACAAGAGATTTCAGCACCCTTTGGTTCTGAATAAAGGTTTAAGAAAACTTCGCTGACCTTCTTGAATTCACTATAAAACTGACATACAACTATACCTTTAGTTGTCTTCAAACAAGGACAAAAGGTCTATAAGATGAAAGAATGAAAAAGTTCTTGATACCCACCTTAGGTCCACGACATGCACCCGGGACATATATCTGTAGAACAAGCGTCTCAAGCTCCAGCGACTGTTTAAGAATGTTGTATATCCCAGGGATCTCCCACCTACGTAAAGCAACCTTCAAAACCAACTTCCTCCGCCTCACAGAGGGTGACCGGAGATATCTTACTTCCTGAAGACCAAACAACTACCCAAAAAAAAAAAAAAAAAAGGCAAACAGTACAGTGAGGAAAGTTTCAAATGCAATGATAAAATGATATAGAAATTTTCTTGCGTCAAAACAATTGGAGTTAATAGCATTTAGTTGGCTAGGAACGCATTTAGGAACCGTCAGCACGAGGACATTGCAAAACTTTTCTTGTTAAATTTTTCTTTATATTTTGAAAATATAAACTATATTATTGAAATATAACCAAAGTTCATAGTTTCTTATTGATATTTTTTCAGCTATCCCGTTTAACGAAACTAGCATTACGCAGGCGGTACACATGAATACAACACGATAACTGTGATATTTATCTCTTCCAATTTTTAAGGTAGAAGCCTTACATGTGAGCAGCAATTACAAGCGTACAATTTAGTTCCCTGAACATAGAAATGAACAGAAAACGCTCTAGTATTTTAATAAAATATTACATGCTCGAAAGAAAAGAAATTCTAGAGTCTAAGTTCCAAAGATAAACTTCAAGAAGATCCCAACTATCTTCTCCTTTTAGAAAAACATTTCAATCGAAAGGCTTGCACTGAATCTTGGATAACCTCTTGTCTTCCACCTGTTAGCTCTCTTGTATGTTCCTTTCTCTAACTCATGGATAAAAGCTTGGGGAAGAACCTTCTTCACTCCCAATTTCAAGTCAAAAAAATATTTTAATAAGATAAGATTTATACACAGACTTTTGTTGTAATTCAAATATGGTCCTCCATCCGTATATTTAGAATATCAATATATTAATACAAACTCAAACCTGGCTAAAAATTACATTGCTTGTTTATATATAGAGAGAGGAGTAGACTTGGCTACATTTAAATATAGTCAAGTCCAGGATCTAATTATTTTCTCTATCCTTGAATCCATATGAATCTTAAACCACTCCATCTTTTTTTACTTTTTCTATCTTTGGAATCTATGAATTATGTGGATTTAAGGGTAAAAAAGGTAACCGATTTTAGGCTTGATCACCTATATGGTTCCTAAACTTTTATTCAAAATTTATTTTGATTCTCAAACTTTCAATTACTGCAGTTTAGTCTTCTATATTTTAAAAATGTTGCATTTCTGATATTTCATTTTATGTAGTTAATAAAATTGATGAAATAATTGATTTATCATCCTGTCAATCAGTCTCTATGTCCGCATCACATAATATGTCAATTATTCTATTAATTTTAAATAATCTTATACAATGAGGCTCAGAATATTAGATTCCTTTTTAGGCATAAAGGAGTGTCATGAGGACATGGAAGGTTAAACCATAACAACTGAAAGTTGAAAGGATAAAGATAGGATTTAAGTGAAAATTTAAGGACCAAAGGTATATTTTAGCCAAGAAAATATGTTGTCTAACTTATTTTTCAAGGTAAACATATGGCCAACACAAAGGAAAGAGGAGAGAAAGTGATAAAATTTTACAGATCAAGGCCCACCGTATTCAACGTCGAAGGACTCGATCTCCAAGGACTTGGAACTACCAATGGTATTCTCTCTTCCAAGAACGCGCAATTAGCGTTTTAAAAGGACGTAGTGTCTAACGCTACAAAAGTCCAGCTCGATCATTTTGATTAGTCCAATCATGAAGTGAGAATTTTATCGAAAATGAATGATTAGGAACGCTTTGCTTGCTAGTTGGTATGACATGCAGCAACATGCATAACATCAAGATACAGGATAGTATCGAATTATAGGCTGGCGAGGATATCCACCGAATTATACGCAGCAAGCAGGGAAGAGGTTTCCACCTGACTACAAACTTCGGAGAGTTTTTCTTGTTACAAACTCCTCCAGTTCGCGAAGAGAGAGGCGGACGTATTTTTTTCTCTTCTAACGTCCTCTCCTATTCGCCTCCACGATCCTTGATCCAGCCGGACTCCTTGTGCATAATGCTCAATCCAGACTAACTTTGGTGACAAAATCCTAAATTCCTTCTGCAATGGAAGGATCATAGTGATCTCCTGTTGGATCTTGGCTTTGAAAAATGGGGACTCCCTTATAAAAGTTTTACGTCAAATGGTGAGGTTGATGAGAACTTTGCCTATCCTTTAGCAAGCCTTTGCCAAATTGCAAATAGAGGGGTTTGAAGGACTTGCCTTTCCTTTGTGCTCATCACTTTTTAGAAATTATTCGACATAATACAACAACTTATCCCATTCGAGAATGGGACCTCACTGGCAATATCACTACCTTATAGCATTCTTAGAGGTGGAACGTCGAGTAGGGTTGGGTTGGCTTGGGTGCAGTTGAGTTCGAGTCAGTAAAAACACTTGACTCACTCATAACCTATTTATTATCAAGTAAACAGATAACCAACCCACCCATAAAAGATTGACTCATCATGGTGGGGAAGAACATAAGCAACGATTCAAAATTAACTTCAAATATATTATTATTATCACTATGATTTTTTTTTTTTTGAGTTTTTTAAGTGAACTGAACTCTATAGAAAATGAAATATCAACTACATTGGGCCTAGAAGCTAGTCGGTTCCCAACTAGATCACTTTGGATGACCCATCTAGCTTGTCGGCTTCATCCAAGCCCACCTATATGTAATTGAGCTGATTTCAGGTTGACCCAGAAACCAAGCCGACTAAGAGGGGATTTTCTAACCAAACCCATTTATTAAAGCCTTTCTTATGGGTTTTCTTAATTACTCTATTAGTGCTTTTATTGCTTTGTGACACAATCTTGCCATAGGTGAGATTTTTGCACTTCTAACAACTGTAAACAAGAACGGTTACCTATTACTTATCTTGTCCTTAGCTTTGATCATTCATATCTCTATAAAGAGATCAATAGCCTTGAATGATCCATTTGAAAAGAGGTTTTCAAGTTGAAAGAGCTTTCCCTCTTTGATGGTTATTATCATACATTTGTTACCTCTATTCCATGAACTTTCCGTGCATATTGGATGTTTGTTTTCCACTTTGCTTGCATTAGAGCATTTGGCAATCCAAATGGAACCACTATTTGGTGATCCTTATCCCAAAAGATATAATCTAATCCTCGATGATCATCATATTTGTTACGCCATCTCTTAGATCTTATTGGGTATTTTCTCAAAAAGTTTTCCTACGAGATCGAAAAGAGGACTGAAAAATATATACAAATTTATTTTGTAGTAGAAAGAAAAAAAAATATGTGTGGGCTCTATAAAAAATTTTTCCTTTCCTAATGAAATGTGGGACACCCAGGGAAGAAAAGTTTTCATCCATTTTCTCCCAAACCAAATGAGCACTTTGATATTTTCCAAAGAAATATTTTTCTTAGAAAAAATTTTTTAAAAGAAGAAAAAGAGGATCGGAAAATAAATACCATCTCTCTGGCGGTATTTATTTTTCAGTTGAACAAAAGAATATGTGCAGGCTCTATCATAATTTTCCTCCTTTCTCTAACTAAACATGAAAAAATAAGGTGCAAAAAGTCCCTCTTTTCCCCAACCATAATTCAAAATCAATCATTTATCTATGTTATTTTAAATGTATAATTCAACATATATAGATTAGTTATTAATGTTAATTCATGGAGAACATATAATTCTGCGTCCCATTTCCCAAAGAATAAAATGCTTATAAAATCTTTTGCAAAAAAAAAACATTAGAGAGCATATTTCATAATCACTATCACCAATATAAAAGAAAAGAAAGGAAACAAACCTTTGCTAAGAAAGAAATCGCCAAACTATCTAACTGAAGCATGCATAAGAAATCATTGAACTATTACTATCAGTGAAGTAATCATGAAGGATCGTATGGCTCCATCAGAATAAATCTAGCATGCATGTTACAATGCACCATTTTCTTTTAAACACTACATTGTAGCATGCAAGAGTGTGATCCGCGAAAATTACCACGTTTCCTGAACGCTGGAACAAGAAAAATGAAATATAGCAATCACAAATGCAAATAACAAGTACAGCTGCAAATAAAATGTTCAGATCCATAGGTTCTTCCATCAAAATCTACAGAGGCCATTGATATAAGATGCAACTAAATTTTAAGGAACTTGTGATTGTCGACATATAAACAGACTGACATAAAGCATCGCAATTAGAAGGTATATTAAAAAGTTAAACGTATGGCTCAACATAGACATACCACAGTGCAGCAACTGCACCATGTCAGAACTCGCGCATGGTGGACATCCATAAGCAGCATATTCAATGCACTGTTGGTCAACTGGTCCACACTATCATAACACCCTCTTTCTGGATCTCGAAGAATAATGGTTGCACGCACCAGAGACACTAAATCCTTCAAGACAGCCACCGTGACAAGATTTGGAGCTGAAAGCTTCAGCGCATACCTCGATTCCTCCACTGTCAGGTGCTTCAGATTCCGAGCAGCCACGATCCTCGTGCTTTTGCCGTCGCACTCCTTTAAAATCAGAGTCTCGAGCGAGGAGCATTCAAGGAAAATTCTTTCAAGCAGAGAGTCCCACAGAGTGATCAGCCTCAGGGATAACCTCTTTAGCAATCTCCAATGCAAGGCATATTTTGGCAGATCAACTTTGCAGTAACTCAGCGACAGGCTCGTCAACAACCCATATCTATAAAGAGAGCTGGGCAAGGAATACATGTCCTTACTCCAATCGACGATGCCGCCTATTCCTTGATGCGCCACGTCCAAGATCAGCTCCTTGACGTGCCTCTCGAGAGCAGAGCGGAGCCAGACGCCGACCATGGCCGAATGCGTGGCACGTTCATAGAAGTTGAAGCAGAGGCGGAATAGCTGAAGAGGCTCGGGCTGGCGGAGAATCAAGCAGCCATTGACGAAGTCGAGGAACCTCTGCCTGGCCTTGCGGATGTGATGGGGCTGTCGGCTGAAGCTTTCGGGAAAGAATTGGAGGTCCAGATGGGAAACTCGAGTCCAGAGGTATTGCCATCTCTTGGACAGCACGCTGGTCTTGATCACTTCGATTGTGGGCAGAAAAGAGAGGATGACGAGGAGAAGGGACTCAGGAAGGGAAGAGATGCGGTCCTCGCAAGCTCCCGGGCCGCATTCTCTCTTCTTGGGTGACCCACCGGTCACGGCGTTCGCAGAAGAGCTGCTCCCCTCCGCTTCCATGGTTGATTCGAGCTTTGCCTCGGCGTACGACACGACCTCTGATGGCGGATTACAGAGCGAGCTTAGGAAATGGTGGGGCTAATGGAGTTCAGGGCGTAAATTTTACTTGCTTTATGCCAGCCCTCCGGTCGTAACCAGGGGCGGGCACAACCGGAGGGCTGTTGGGGCCCATTGATTAGCATAAACCAAGACCAGGTGCGGTGTATGGTTTGCTGCACACTGGACCGTTTGATGGTTCAGCGCATTGTTAGCCCCACGATCATGCATAAAGATGCGTGAAGGCCTGTGCGTGGAATTCAAATGGTTCAATGAATTTTGAGCCGCTTTTCCTATCCAGCAAATCAATGTAAGCAAGGAAAGATTCGCTCATTTCTAATGAAGTCGGCATACCCTGCCGAGTTGAAATAATTGCAGACTTTATATAAAAGTGAAACTGGTTATTGATTTCTAGCCTCACATCCAAAGCTGTACAGATGCAATGCATGCGAGGGAATAGCAAACCCTTATGAGCTGCAGATTTTTTTTTTTTTCCTAATTATATATATAAATATTGGACTCCTAATTTCCATTATTTTTCTATTTAAGCTGCTATAATTTAATAGTTCAAGTAATTTAGATATTCATTAGCCGATAACTGAACTCCTAATGTAAGATGATATACCTTTTTTTTCTATCACTCAATTGGAGATAAAAATCTTCAACCTGATGAATTGAAATAATTCAGATACCTTATCAAAATTGGTATCGAAATTACTATATTGGTAAGAACTACCCATAAATTTAGATTGAAAATGTACTTTATAATACATGTTTGAGTGGCATCTTTGCCTTACTATAACCTCTCTCCATGAATAGATTGATTTTATATTCTTTTATTTAGTTGCTAAATCTCTCCTCTCTCCTAAGTACATAGCACCCTCTTTCTCACTTACCTATCCCTCACCCCACCATCGTTCTTTTTTCCCCAATTATTTTAATATAATATAATAATATAATAAATTATAATGGATAGAAGATTTCGATAGCTAAAATTCTGTTATATATTAAGCAATAAACTTTAATGACAGCCAAGCACATTAATATTGACGTTACTAAATTTATTACACATTAAATAGGCATTACTAAATTTATTATACAAATTAAGACTCTATTTTTTAACTATTCTTAAAATGTAAATGCATCAATGAAACAAATTATACTAAATAGAAAGCCTCAATATTCAAATGGTTGAACAAAAACTCTCATCATTAATATTGATGTGTATAATGTTAACAGAGAACTCTACACAGGATAAACCATATAGACTTCTGTCATTAATATCAGTATCATTTATATCAATGCTACGCAGTTAAAGTATACTATTTTTTCTTTTTTAAAATATTTTTAAAATGCAATATAATAATGTAATAAATTATAATGAGTAGAAGGATTCAATTCTATTGTATATTAAGCAATAAAATTTAATGATGGCTAAATATAGCTCTCGTCATTAATACCAATCCCATATAATGCATGAAATATGGTTTTTCTCTTTTTCCTCAATATTCTTGAAATATAATATGATAATATAATGAATTATAAAAATTAAAAAGTTTTAATAGCCATCTTTCTATTGCACATTAACTATAAGAATAGCCAAGCACATTAATATTAATGTCTACATAGTGAAAGAACGCTACATAAATTAAGCATTTATATGAAATGAATGACCCATCCCTTTCAAAAAAAAAAAGTAGCGGGGGGAGGGGGGGGGTTTGGTATTAGTTAACCAACTCTGGTGTTGTTGTTTATGTGCGAAACACTTCTTTTACGAAGTAAACAAAAAGAGGACTAAATAGTTTGGGACTATTTATGTTGAACATTCGCATAATTGATCATGGATTGGATTTGCTTAGGAATATAAAATGAACTATGTAAAGCCATTGTCAATTGCCATAATTAAAATAATAGATAATGATGAAAATAATTTTTAACTAGAAAAGATAAATATTATGAGATATCGTCTTATATAATCAATGATGGAAATATTGGATAAAGCTCTATACTAAAAAAAAAAACCAGTCAAAGAAGCAAATGGTGGAATAGGGTTCACTACCGTGTTTTCTTATTTTGATTCGTCGGTTAGCTAGCTCATAGAGTGAAATACCATATCCTATGGCTTTTGGTTGTGAATCCAATATTATCTTCGACCATCCGCACCAATCCTCCATCCATGCATGTTATGGATGCTATGTTCTTTTGTTTGTATGCCCTGAATTATAGTAAATAAGAACACATGTCACATACACTGATTACTATATAACATATTCATAAATAATAAAATAATAAAAAAAGTCTAGATGGAGCGACGTCTACTTTAGTGGATGATGGGATGAGGGAGACTTCACATCATAGAGGAGCAAAGAAGAAATAATGAAACATTGTTATTATATCTCAATGATTTTTATGGATAGATTATTTACACGTCCTTCCTTATATGGCATAAATGATAGCCATGGTATTGTCACCTAATGGAACCCAAACATAAAAGAAAAATAATTATACCATGACTTAAATAATAGCAACCATCTCAAACTCTAATTCCCGAATCTCTAAAAATTCTAGTTGAAGTTTTGATCATAACCCAAAACTTGCCATGGAGTTGAACTTTGTTAACTATTTGCACACTATATTAGCTCCCATATATAAAAGCCTAACACCTTGATCAACTTGGATCCCATAATATACTTGGACTCCACTTCAACCTCAAATGCAACATTAGTATTATTTTCAATACTCCCACATAATTAGACATCCTTTACGCTAAATCTATCCCAATGAAATACAAATATATATAACTATATGAAATAGTAAATTTACTGCAGCATCTTCATCGTTGTATTTAGATTATTGGATACCTCTTTGAACCATTGATCATAGAGTAGAGTCAATCCCTGTTCATGCATATATTGCTTTAAGCTATCTTCATAAGCCAATGAATAGTTAGTAAAACAAAATCATGTAAATTAAATAATTCAATATAGCCATCTACATATTTCACTATCCATCTACATCAAATAATTCTTCTCTTTGTGTTTTTGTTAGTGAGGCCATCAATCCAGGCAATCCATCTAGACAATCTATACTTGTAAGCTTTAAATCTTCCTTAATCATCTATGAACTTTTAGTGCAATGTATGCTATCAACTAAAATTACTTGATTTATTTGTGAAGCCAAACCATACGTGTCTTCCAAACCAACCATTCTTTAATAGTACTTGGCAATTTTGTATATAATTAAATTTTCTATGCACTTGAACTTCTTCATTGTTTGAGGTGCATCCTCATTATCATCATGTATGGATCATAGAACTTTCAAACTGCCAATTATACTAAAATTTTATTCAAATGGTATTGATATAATATATATATATATATATATATTGATTTGAAAAGATCTCTTAAGCCAATGCACGATCTTCTTCTATCATGGATTCATTTCTTTCATCTACAATAGACTCTAAAATATGCTTCTCAATAGCATCATGATCATAGCTTTCTAACTCATTTTTGTATCAAACCTCATACAATCTAAAATATCAAAATTCTTTGGTGTTAACTTCCATTATATCTACTGCAAACTCAACATGTATATTACTTATTCATAAGGAATAACATACATCTTGATACAAAAATTAAAGAAGTTAGAAGAAATCATATATTATCCCACATCACAAGATGATGTTTTATTATAAAAACTTTTTCACATTTTCTATCACTCATATCCCCCATATCTTTGAACTCAAGGAAGCATCACATCTTGATCCTTGACAAATTGTACTAGATTCTTTTAAAATTTAAAAGGATATAACAACATAATCCAGATCTATGTCTATCCTTCGATTTTTAACTTGTTCATAACTATGTCTTCAAAATCTCTTCATGCCTAGATTTGATGCTAATTAGTTAGGATAGCACGCCAAATCAAATTTATACACCCATCATAGTGCACAAATTGTTATACAAACAAGAAAAAAATGGAAAGAAAAGAGGATTCTACATTAATTTAGATTGTAAACAAGTCATCTACTTAACATCTAGTCTTATATTTTGTCACATACAGTAAATAACTAGTCAAAATTATGTTAGTAAACCATCAATTTTAGAACCTACAGCTCTCATACTATATAGAATGGTACATTTTTGATATAGTTTAAATACATTGGCTTGAGATCTAAGTAACACTAATGTAAAACAGATAATAGCAATGAAAGAAAAAAATACTAGAGAAAGAAAAATATATATTAAAAATAATAATAAGTCAAGAGTTTATCCTTAACTCTTCATCTTTCTTTCTCAACTCTCTCTCATACATGCATTGGGCCCCTATGCAACCATTAGAACAGAACACCTCTCATAAACTCTTCATCTCTTTTCATTTGACTTTATTTTTAGATAGAATTATGCATGTTTATATAGAGAAAATATTAACTATATCCTACTAGGATTACAACTTGTGTCCTATAAGAATTAAAAATAAATTCTTACCACTAAAGGTAAAGTTTGTTGGAACTAAAGCTAAAATAACTTAGTGAAAGCAAAAATTCTCTTTATTAAAGAATATTACCAAAAATCTTAGAGAAATTAGGAGGTTACTATTAGGTTTTATGGTAATACAATATTACCAAAAATTTTACATACTTGATAATTGTTCGTGGTAATATAATATTAATAGGAATCTTACTTTCTTGGTAATCTTGCACTTAATAATCGAGTTATAGTTGGCCTTCAATAATATTAGCTCAGATTCTCAAAAATATAAAATTTTATACTACTATATTAATAAATAATATCTATATTTTGTTATAAATCTTTTTTATCTTTTAAGTAGCTGTCATTTTTTCTCAAATATGAAACGTTCTAGTAAAAAAGTAAGGATTCTTCATAAAATTATCTTAAAAATAATATATATTTAAATATTATAAATATTTTTCATATATTACATATTACATTATTTAAATATTAAAAAATATTTATAGTATAAATAATATTTAATATATTATAAATTATTTAATTATAATGATTTAATATGTAAGAAGGCCAAAATTATTGATAACTTTAAATTTAATGTTTATATATTATTATATAAATATATAATATTTTTTAAAATATTAAACATTATGTTAATCTAAAATATAATTTAATATAATTTAATATATTATTAGTTTAATATTAAATATAAATATAAATATTTAAAAATTATTAAGTATATATCATAAATTAAATATTATTAAATATTTATATAAAAGTTAAGAGTACAATTTGAGATTATCATACTTTGATAACCTCATATACTCATCTTTCAAACGAAATTAGATTACCATGATACGTGGTAATCTTAAATTATCAAAAATCAAATATTAATGTTTAAATCATCACGTCAAATTGCTAAACATAATAATTTATATAGTAATCTCATTTACTAAAATGTATTATCACCAACCAAAGAGTCCCTTGGAATAAACAAATGGTGAGAAACTGAGAAACTGCTGTCATACCCACTCCATATGGTTTCTGCCACCCGGAATCTCGCTAGGGCCAGAATTTGATGGACTAGATGCAATCAATTGTATCTGCCTTGCTATGAAATGAACTGCCATTGATTCTTAGTGCCAACAGATTGGCAGAGGAAAGGGGAGGATTAGAAGGCTTCAGCGAAATGACCAGCAGTGAATCTGTTAAAACCAAGCATGTAATTGTAGAACCATATAACTATTAATCAAATTGTTTCCTGTCAGAAATTTGTACAATAAATATTTTTATAATGAAACAGGAGCTGCATTTCGCTGCACTTTCTTTTATGAAATCAATAAAATTCAATCATCCAACAAGAAATGGTAGCATTTAGTAATAAAAATTATCAAGTACATTGCTAATGAAAAACTTTTGCAAACTTGTTTGCCCTTAGTTTCTTAATAACCAAAAAAGGCTGAGGTAGTCATTTGTAAGGATCCCTGAATTAATCTTTGTATACCACCGTAAAGATGTTTGAGACTTCTGATAGCCTCTTACTGAACAACGTAAAGTACTGTTCAGAAAGTCATATATATATATATATATATATATATATATATATGCTGTAACTTTAGAATTCATAATATGTTAATAAAACACATCAAGCATATTTTAAGAGGAACAATATTTCCTACTTCAATTGCACTTCAAAGACACCAGAATGCTAAATCAGGCCATAACTGTAAGCTTTCAACAAAAGGAATGGAGTGGATGTAAGCAGAGTGAAGACAGTTTCAGAGAGATGCGTTCTTTCAGGTTTCCTCCTTCCTTTTTCCAGGGCAAGATTTAAATTTTCATGTAAAGCTGCAAGCAGAGAATATTCAAGCATATCTTTTATAACCTGGTAATGAAAGCACCATGCACTGTAAAATATCCCAATCTCTCTCATCAGATGCCAAAAAGTAATGAATACTCCAGAGAAGAGCAAACAATGCATGCGAAATCCAGAGGAACCATTTGCTGCATACATAACTAGAGTTTATAAGCTTTCAAATTTTAAATTACATAGTCCACCAAGTGATAACCATTTATGCTGCAGATTAAGTCCACATGTAGCTTTCAAATTTTCGAGTACAACATCCGCTAATTAATGATAAGCTACATTGCAAACTAAGTCTGCATTCTATGTGGATGAAATAAGTACCCGAGCACTGGAGGCTTTGGGGAAAGACAGAATCTTCCGAGCAGCCTGTGAGTACCTGTCGTTACCCACTAGGATTTCTACCATTTTGGGCACCTGAGGCATGCGTACAGTCAAGTTCTCCAAAGCAATAGCGTTCATCATAATAAACCTCACAAGCTCTAACGCCCTATCATAAACCAGCAATCATCAGCGATCAGCCCCGCAAAGTCTTGCACCTCAACGTTCTTCAGATGATGCTCCAAACAAGAGATTTCAGCACCCTTTGGTTCTGAATAAAGGTTTAAGAAAACTTCGCTGGCCTTCTTGAATTCACTATAAAACTGACATACAACTATATCTTTAGTTGTTTTCAAACAAGGACAAAAGTGTTGGAATTAAACTTGATATCTTTTCAAAGAGACTCTTTGGAAGAAAACATTTTTTGAGAAACCAAACATCACACTTACTTTGGAAGAAGACATTTTTTTTGAGAAATCAAACATCATCTTGAAACTAATTAGTTGCATAGAAACTTGCTACTGTTATTATGTACTTTGAACTAAGCAATATGTATTTATTTTCTGGTAGACAAAGAGTCACTTTGTAATGATAAAAGGCCATGTATCCTTTCACAATTCAGAAGAAGAAGATAAGAGAAATCAGAATTATAATTTATATTAGCTTGTCCTATTACCCTCTCTACAAAAATATTCTTTTCATTTCCTTCAAAATTTGGTATCAGAGCCACAAAAAAAGATCCATGGCCTCCATGAACTTTGTTCAAACCCAAATACCCAAACTCACCAAAGACAACTATGACAACTGGTGTATCCAAATGAAGGCTTTGCTTGGATCCCTTGATGTTTGGGATCTTGTAGAAGAAGGCTACATGGAGCCAACCGAAGATGAAGCAATGCTCACACAAGAGCAAAGGAAGCAAAATAAGGAGTCAAAAAGGAAAGATAAGAAGGCTCTCTATACACTACCAAAGTGTAGATGAAGGCACATTCAAGATTATCGCTAAAGCCACAACATCAAAGAAGGCATGGGACTTATTACATAAGGCACATAAAGGAGCAAAAAGGTGAAAAAGATTCGGCTACAATCTTTGAGGTCTGAATTTGAATCTTTCAAAATGATAACTGGGGAATCAATTTCTAATTATTTTTCAAGAATGATGTCTGTAGTTAATCAATTGAAAAGAAATGGTGAAGAAATTACTGATGTTCGAGTTATGGAGAAAATTTTGCGCTCTTTAGATGCAAAATTTGACTTCATTGTTGTAGCCATTGAAGAATCAAAAGAATTAGAGAAGATGACTATAGAGCAACTCATTGGCTCATTGGCTCTCTATAAGCATATGAACAAAAGCTCTCTAAGAGGATGGAGGAGAAACCCATCGAGCAAGTACTTCAAACAAATCTCACACTACAAGAGAAAGGTGATCCAAAAGACAAAACAAGTTTCCATGGTCGAGGCATGGAAGAAGAGGAAGAGGAGGAAGATTTCATCAAGATCAACCACAAATAAGTCAAGGAGACACAAGAGACTTTCATGCCCGAGGTCATGGTAGAGAAAGATTTTTTAATCCTAGAGGAAGAGGAAGGTATGGACAGCAAGCACTACAATGTTTTATTTGCAAAAAATATGGGCACTATGCTAAAGATTGCTGGTATAAAGATAATGCTAATTATGTTGATGAGAAAATTCATTTTACAAAAGAACAAGAAGAAGAAGTAACTCTACTTTTGGCCTACAACAATACTACTGGTGTTGTCAAAAGAAGTACTTGGTACCTGGACACAGGTGCTAGCAATCATATGTGTGGGATAAAGGACATGTTTTTTAAGATGGATGAAAGCTTCAAAGGCTCAGTGACTTCTCTAAAAGACCAGTTGAAGGGAAAGGTAAAATCCTCATCAAGCTCAAAGATGGTACTCAAAATTTTATTTCAGATGTCTATTATGTTCTAGACATTAAAAATAACATTCTTAGTTTGGGCCAATTGCTTGAAAAAGGCTATGATATTCACATAAAAGAATTGGATCTTTCTATTAGAGACAACAATAATACTCTCATTGCACATGTTCCTATGTCAAAAAATAGAATGTTTGAGTTGAGTTTGCATGTTGATGGTTCCTCTTGTATGATGGCACAAATTCTTGATGACTCTACTCTATGGCATCTTAGATATGGACACTTAAAACTTTGATGGATTAAAACTTTTGTCTAGCAAGAATATGGTGGCAAGAATGCCTTGGCTGAAAATATCCAAAAAAAAATGTGAAATTTGCATAGTTGGAAAGCAACAAAGGAGAACCTTCATTTCAGGAAGATCAAGAAGAGCAACAAAACCATTGGAATTAATACATTCAGATGTTTGCGGCCCGATCAAACCAATGTCCATGGGAGGTAACGAATATTATCTTTCATTCACTGATGATTATTCTGGAAAAACATGGGTTTATTTGTTAAAAAAAAAGAGTGAAGTGTTTCAGAAATTTAAGGAATTTAAGTTTTTGGTTGAGAAACAAAGTGGTTTTCAAATTAAAGCCTTGAGATCGGATCGTGGTGGCGAGTATTTGTCCAATGAGTTTTCAAATTTTTTCAAAGAACATGAAATTTTACATCAAGTTACCATGCCTTATTCACCTCAACAGAATGGAGTTTCAGAAAAAAAGAATTGAACAATTTTAAATATGGTTCGATGTATGTTGAAAGATAAAAATATGCCTAAAGAATTTTGGGGTGAAGCAGTTGCTTGTGCAGTTTATTTATTGAACAGATTTCCCTCAAAAAGGCTTCACAATATGACACCTGAGCAAGCATGGAGTTCATACAAACCTAAGGTTGATCATCTTCGCATCTTTGGAAGTATTGCTTATGTCAAAGTGCCTGATGAGAAAGGGATCAAACTTGATGACAAAGGAGAAAAGTGCATTCTTTTAGGCTATGCTGAAAATTCAAGTGGCTATAAGTTGTATAATCCTATTACAAAGAAAGTGATTTTTTCAAGAGATGTTGAATTTGATGAAAAGCAAATATGGAGTTGGCAAGATAACAATAAAATGCAAGAAAATGAGGCATATATTAAAGAAGAAGAAGAGTCACAGCATCAAGAAGAAATTCCATCAATTCCACTACAAAGTCAAAGACATCCATCTCCATAAGAAAGTTCAAGTAGCTCATCCTCAAAAAGAGTACACAAAACTCGAAGTGTCGAAGAGTTGCTTGACGTCACAAGGCGTCTTGATGCTAATGATTATACTATGTTTTGTCTTTTTACAGGTTGTGATCCAATTGAGTTCCATGAAGCAAATAAAGAAGAAAAATGGAGAAATGCCATGCATGAAGAAATTTTATCAATTGAGAAAAATGACACTTGGGAACTCACAAATCTTCCCAAAGGTCATCAAGCCATTGGAGTCAAATGGGTGTATAAGACAAAGACAAATGCAAGTGGAGAAATACAAAAACACAAAGCTCGCTTGGTAGTAAAAGGCTACAAACAACAATATGGTATTGACTATGATGAAGTTTTTTCTCCTGTTATTCGAATGAAAATGGTACGCCTTCTTATATCCTTAGCAGCTCAAATGAAATGAAAAATTTTTCAAATGGACGTGAAATCAGCTTTTTTGAATGGCTATTTGAATGAAGAAGTCTATGTAGAACAACCTTTGGGTTTCATTCAAAAATGACAAGAAGGCAAAGTCTACAAACTTAAAAGAGCTCTTTATGGATTGAAACAAGCTCCACGAGCTTGGAATACAAGGATTGACAAGTTTTTTGCTGAAAATGGTTTTCGAAAATGCCTTCTTGAACATTCTCTTTATATAAAGACTAATAATATTGGTGATGTTCTGTTTGTTTGCCTATATGTGGATGATTTGATATTCACAGGAAATAGTTTTGCAATGATTGAAGTTTTCAAGACTTCAATGATCAAAGAATTTGAGATGACGGATCTTGGCTTAATGTCTTATTTTTTGGGCATTGAAGTCAACCAATCAAATGAAGGCATATTCATTTTACAAAGCAAATATGCAAAGGAAATTTTGGAGAAATTCAAGATGGAGAATTGCAATTCTAGCAATACCCCAATTGAATACAACACTAAATTAAGTAAAGATGGAGAAGGAGATCTTGTCAATCCAACATATTATAAAATTTTGGTTGGAAGCTTAAGATATCCCACAAATACAAGGCCGGATATTGCCTATAGTGTTGGAGTTATCAGTCGTTACATGGAGAAGCCAAGGATGAATCACTTAATTGCTGTAAAAAGAATCCTTCGATATATCAAAGGTACACAAGATTATGGTATCTTTTGTTCATCTACTGACCCAATAAAACTAGTTGGATTTTGTGATAGCAATTGGGCTGGAGATATTGATGATAGAAAAAGTACAAGTTGATTTGCTTTTTATATTGGAGGTGCAGCATTTACATGGCCTTTAAAGAAGCAACAAATTGTTGCACTTTCATCTTGTGAAGCAGAGTATGTTGCAGCAGCAAACTGTATTTGTCATGCACTATGGCTTCAAAGACTTCTACAAGAAATGAAGATTTCACAAGAAGAGCCAACCAACATTTTTGTTGATAACAAATCAGCTATACAACTTGCCAAAAATCCAATTTTTCATGATCGAAGTAAGCATATCGATATAAGATTTCACTTTATTCGAGATTGTATCAAAGACAAAGAAGTACAACTTCTCCACATTCCAACAAAAGATCAGGTAGCTGATATCTTCACAAAATCACTCAAGGTAGAAGAGTTCAAAAGGCTAAGGAGCATGCTTGGAGTCATGAAGAATCAAGTTTAAGGGAGGGTGTTGGAATTAAACTTGATATCTTTTCAAAGGCACTCTTTGGAAGAAGACATTTTTTGAGAAACCAAACATCACACTTTAGAAGAAGACATTTTTTTTGAGAAATCAAACATCATCTTGAAACTAATTAGTTGCATAGAAACTTGCTACTGTTATTATGTACTTTGAACTAAGCAATATGTATTTATTTTCTGATAGACAAAGAGTCACTTTGTAATGATAAAAGGCCATGTATCCTTTCATAATTCATAAGAAGATAAGAGAAATCAGAATTATAATTTCTATTAGCTTGTCCTATTACCCTCTCTACAAAAATATTCTTTTCATTTCCTTCAAAAAGGTCCATAAGATGAAAGAATGAAAAAGTTCTTGATACCCACCTTAGGTCCACAACATGCACCCGGGACGTATATCTGTAGAACAAGCATCTCAAGCTCCAGCGACTGTCTAAGAATGTTGTATATCCCAGGGATCTCCCACCTACGTAAAGCAACCTTCAAAACCAACTTCCTCCTTCTCACAGAGGGTGGCTGGAGATATCTTACTTCCTGAAGACCAAACAACTACCCAAAAAAAAAAAAGGCAAACAGTACAGTGAGGAAAGTTTCAAATGCAATGATAAAATGATATAGAAATTTTCTTGCGTCAAAACAATTGGAGTTAAAAGCATTTTGTTGGCTGAGAACGCATTTAGGAACCGTCAGCACAAGGACATTCCAAAACTTTTCTTGTTAAATTTTTCTTTATATTTTGAAAATATAAACTATATTATTGAAATATAACCAAAGTTCATAGTTTTTATTGATATTTTTTCAGCTATCCAGTTTAAGGAAACTAGCATTACGTAGGCGGTACACATGAATAAAACATGATAATTGTGATATTTATCTCTTCCAATTTTTAAGGTAGAAGCCTTACATGTGGCAGCAATTACAAGCGTACAATTTAGTGCCCTGAACATAGAAATGAACAGAAAACGCTCTAGTACTTTAATAAAATATTACATGCTCAAAAGAAAAGAAATTCTAGAGTCTAAGTTCCAAAGATAAACTTCAAGAAGATCCCAACTATCTTCTCCTTTTAGAAAAACATTCAATCGAAAGGCTTGCACTGAATCTTGGATAACCTCTTGTCTTCCATCTGTTAGCTCTCTTGTATATTCCTTTCTCCAACTCATGGATAAAAGCTTGGGGAAGAAACTTCTCCACTCCCAATTTCAAGTCAAAAAAATATTTTAATAAGATAAGATTTATACTTAGACTCTTGTTGTAATTCAAATATGGTCCTCCATTCGTACATTTAGAATGTCAATATATTAATACAAACTCAAACTTGGCTGAAAACCTTTTTTTTAAGAAAGCCACGTGTACTTTCTTTTTTTAAAAATTTTTATTTCCATCTTTAACTACAACTCTTCGGTATTATCTCGCCTCTATTTTTAGTTTTCAAAATTACATTGCTTGTTTATATATAGAGAGAGGAGTAGACTTGGCTACATTTAAATGTAGTCAAGTCCGAGATCTAATTATCTTCTTCATCCTTGAATCCATATAAATCTTAAGCCACTCCATCTTGTTTATTTTTTCTATCTTTGGAATTTATGAATTATATGGATTTAAGGATAAGGAAGGTAACCAGTTTTAGGCTTGGTCACCTATATATATATATATATATATATCCAAAACTTTTACTCAAAATTTGTTTTGATTCTCAAACTTTCAATTACTACAGTTTAGTCTTCTATATTTTAAAAATGTTACATTTCTGATATTTCATTTCATGTAGTTAATAAAATTAATGAAATAATTGATTTATCATCCTGTCAATCATTCTATGTCCGCATCACATAATATGTCAATTATTCTATTAATTTGAAATAATCTTATACAATGATACTCAAAATATTACATTCCTTTTTAGGCGTAAAGGATTCCCATTACGACATGGAAGGTTAAACCATAACAACTGAAAGTTGAAGGATAAAAATAGGATTTGAGTGAAAATTTGAGGACCAAAGATATATTTTAGCCAAGAAAATATGTTGTCTAACTTATTTTTCAAGGTAAACAAATGGCCAACGCAAAGGAAAGAGGAGAGAAAGTGATAAAATTTTACGGATCGAGGCCCATCATATTCTACGTCGAAGGACTCGATCTCCAAGGACTCGGAACTACCAATGGAACTCTCTCTCCTAAGAACGCACAATTAGCGTTTTAAAAGGACGTAGCGTCTAACACTACAAAAATCCAGCTTGGTCATTTTGATTAGTCCAATCATGAAGTGAGAATTTTATCGAAAATGAATGATTAGGAATGCTTTGCTTGCTAGTTGGTATGACATGCAGCAACATGCATAACATCAATAAGCCACGTCTTCATCAAAGGTTTGACGAAACGGTGGTAAATCCTTCGTCAAGATACAGGATAGTATCGAATTATAGGCTGGCGAGGATATCCACCGAATTATACGCAGCAGGCGGGGAAGAGGTTTCCACCTGACCACAAACTTCGGAGAGTTTTTCTTGTTACAAACTCCTCCGGTTCACGGAGAGAGAGGCGGACGTATTTTCTTCTCTTCTAACGTCCTCTCCTATTCGCCTCCACGATCCTTGATCCAGCTGGACTGCTTGTGCATAATGCTCAATCCAGACTAACTTTGGTGACAAAATCCGAAATTCCTTCTGCAATGGAAGGATCATAGTGATCTCCTGTTGGATCTTGGCTTTGAAAAATGGGGACTCCCTTATAAAAGTTTTACGTCAAATGGTGAGGTTGATGAGAACTTTGCCTATCCTTTAGCAAGCCTTTGCCAAATTGCAAATAGAGGGGTTTGAAGGACTTGCCTTTCCTTTGTGCTCATCCTCGATGACTTTTTAGAAATTATTCGACACAATACAAACTACTTATCTCATTCGAGAGTGGGACCTCACCGGCAATATCACTACCTTATAGCATTCTTAGAGGTGGAACAACGAGTAGGGTTGGTTTGGCTTGGGTGCAGTTGAGTTCGAGTCAGTGAAAATGCTTGACTCGCTCATAACCTATTCATTATCAGTTTAAATAGATAACCAACCCACCCATAAAAGATTGACTCATCATGGTGGGGAAAGAACACAAAGAACGATTCAAATTTAACTTCAAATATATTATTTTAATCACAATGAATTTTTTTTTTGAGTTTTTTTAAGTGAACCAAACTCTATAGAAAAAGAAATATCAACTACATTAGGCCTGGGAGCTAGTCGGTTCCCAACTAGATCACTTTGGATTACCCATCTAGCTTGTGGGCTACATCCAAGCCCACTTATATATAATCATGCCGATTTCAGGTTGACCCAGAAACCAAGCCGACTAAGAGGGGATTTTCTAACCAAACCCATTTATTAAAGTCTTTCTTATGGGTTTTCTTAACTACTCTATTAGTGCTTTTATTGCTTTGTGGCACAATCTTGCCATAGGTGAGATTTTTGCACTTCTAATAACTATAAACAAGAACGGTTACCTATTACTTATCTTGTCCTTAGCTTTGATCATTCATATCTCTATAAAGAGATCATTAGCCTTGAATGATCCATTTGAAAAGAGGTTTTCAAGTTGAAAGAGCTTTCCCTCTTTGATTGTTATTATCATACATTTGTTACCTCTATTCCATCGACTCTCCATGCATATTAGATGTTTGTTTTCCACTTTACTTGTATTAGAGCATTTGGCAATCCAAATGGAATCACCATTTGATGATCCTTATCCCAAAAGATATGATCTAATCCTTGATGATCATCATATTTGTTATGCCATCTCTTCGATCTTATTGAGTATTTTCTCGGAAAGTTTTCCTACGAGGACAAAGAAAGGACTGAAAAATATATACAAATTTATTTTGTAGTGGAAAGAAAAAAAAATATGTGTGGGCTCTATAAAAAATTTTTCCTTTCCTAATGAAATGTGGGAGAACGAGGGAAGAAAAGTTTTCCTCCATTTCCTCCCAAACCAAATGAGCACTTTGATATTTTCCTAAGAAATATTTTTCTTAGAATTTTTTTTTTTAAAGGAAGAAAAAGAGGACCAGAAAATAAATACCATCTCTCTCGCGGCATTTATTTTTCAGTTGAACAGAAAAATATGTGCAGACTCTACCATAATTTTCCTCCTTTCTCTAACAAAACATAGAAAAATAAGGTGCGAAAAGTCCCCATTTTCCCCAACCATAATTTAAAATCAATCATTTATCTATGTTATTTTAAATGTATAATTCAACATATATAGATTAGTTATTAATGTTAATTCATGGAGAACATATAATTTTGCGTCCCATTTCCCAAAGAATAAAATGCTTATAAAATCTTTTGCAAAAAAAAAACATTAGAGAGCATATTTCATAATCACTATCACCAATATAAAAGAAAAGAAAGGAAACAAACCTTTGCTAAGAAAGAAATCGCCAAACTATCTAACTGAAGCATGCATAAGAAATCATTGAACTATTACTATCAGTGAAGTAATCATGAAGGATCGTATGGCTCCATCAGAATAAATCTAGCATGCATGTTACAATGCACCATTTTCTTTTAAACACCACATTGTAGCATGCAAGAGTGTGATCCGCGAAAATGACCACGTTTCCTGAACACTAGAACAAGAAAAATGAAATATAGCAATCACAAATGCAAACAACAAGTACAGCTGCAAATAAAATGTTCAGATCCTAAGGTTCTTCCATCAAAATCTACGGAGGCAATTGATATAAGATGCAACTAAATTTTAAGGAACTTGTGATTGTCGATACATAAACAGACTGATATAAAGCATCGCAATTAGAAGGAAAATTAAACGTATGGCTCAACATAGACATACCACAGTGCAGCAACTGCACCATGTCAGAACTCGCGCATGGTGGACATCCATAAGCAGCATATTCAATGCACTGTTGGTCAACTGGTCCACACTATCATAGCACCCTCTTTCTGGATCTCGAAGAATAATGGTTGCACGCACCAGAGACACTAAATCCTTCAAGGAATGCGTCGCAAGCACCACGGATCCGTAAACAGCCACCGTGACAAGATTTGGAGCAGAAAGCTTCAGCGCATACCTCGATTCCTCCACTGTCAGGTGCTTCAGATTCCGAGCAGCCACGATCCTCGTGCTTTTGCCGTCGCACTCCTTTAAAATCAGAGTCTCGAGCGAGGAGCATTCAAGGAAAATTCTTTCAAGCAGAGAGTCCCACAGAGTGATCAGCCTCAGGGATAACCTCTTTAGCAATCTCCAATGCAAGGCATATTTTGGCAGATCAACTTTGCAGTAACTCAGCGACAGGCTCGTCAACAACCCATATCTATAAAGAGAGCTGGGCAAGGAATACAAGTCCTTACTCCAATCGACGAATCAGCTCCTTGACGTGCCTCTCGAGAGCAGAGCGGAGCCAGACGCCGACCATGGCCGAATGCGTGGCACGTTCATAGAAGTTGAAGCAGAGGCGGAATAGCTGAAGAGGCTCGGGCTGGCGGAGAATCAAGCAGCCATTGACGAAGTCGAGGAACCTCTGCCTGGCCTTGCGGATGTGATGGGGCTGTCGGCTGAAGCTTTCGGGAAAGAATTGGAGGTCCAGATGGGAAACTCGAGTCCAGAGGTATTGCCATCTCTTGGACAGCACGCTGGTCTTGATCACTTCGATTGTGGGCAGAAAAGAGAGGATGACGAGGAGAAGGGACTCAGGAAGGGAAGAGATGCGGTCCTCGCAAGCTCCCGGGCCGCATTCTCTCTTCTTGGGTGACCCACCGGTCACGGCGTTCGCAGAAGAGCTGCTCCCCTCCGCTTCCATGGTTGATTCGAGCTTTGCCTCGGCGTACGACACGACCTCTGATGGCGGATTACAGAGCGAGCTTAGGAAATGGTGGGGCTAATGGAGTTCAGGGCGTAAATTTTACTTGCTTTATGCCAGACCTCCGGTCGTAACCAGGGGCGGGCACAACCGGAGGGCTGTTGGGGCCCATTGATTAGCATAAACCTAGACCAGGTGCGGTGTATGGTTTGCTGCACACTTGACCGTTTGATGGTTCAGCGCATTGTTAGCCCTACGATCATGCATAAAGATGCGTGAAGGCTTGTGAGCGGAATTCAAATGGTTCAATGAATTTTGAGCCGCTATTCTTATCCGGCAAACTCTGAGCAAATCAATGTACACAAGGAAAGATTACTTATTTCAAATGAAGTCGGCATAGAATGCCGAGTTGAAATAACTGCAGACTTTATATAAAAGTGAAACTGGTTATTGATTTCTAGCCTTACATATAAAGCTGTACAGGTGCAATGCATGCGAGGGAATAGCAAACAATCATTATGAGCTGCTATAATTTAAAAATTTATATATGTATATAAATATTGGACTTCTAATTTTCATTATTTCTCTGTCTAAGTTGCTATAATTTAATAGTTTAAGTAATTTAGATATTCATTAGCCGATAAATAAAATCCTAATGTAAGATGATATACTTTTTATTCTATCTTTCAATTGGAGATAAAAATTTTCAACCTGATGAATTGAAATAATTCAGATATCTTATCAAATTTGGTATCAAAATTGATATATTAGTAAGAACCGCCCATTAATTTAGATCAGAAACCTAATTTGTAATAATACATGTGTGAGTGCCACTTTTGCCGTACTATATTCTCTCTCCATGAATAGATTGATTCTATATTCTTTTACTTGGTTGCCAAATCTCTCCTTTCTCCTAAGCACATAGCACCATGTTTCTCACTTACCTATCCCTTACCCCACCCTCATTCTTTTTTCCCCAATTATTTATAAAATATAGTATAATAATATAATAAATTATAATAGATAGAAGGCCTTAATAACTAAAATTCTATTATATGTTAAGCAATGAACTTCAATGACAACCAAGCACATTATTATTGACGTTACTAAATTTATTACATATTAAATAGCCATTAGTAAATTTATTATGCAAACTAAGACTCCAATTTTTTTAACTATTCTTGAAATGTAATGCAGCAATGAAACAAATTATACTAAATAGAAAGCCTCAATATTCAAATCTCTATTACACATTAACTAATAAACTTTAAAAATGGTTGAACAAAAACTCTCATCATTAATATTGATGCGTATAATGTTAACAGAGAACTCTACACATGTTAAACCATATAGACTTCTGTCATTAATATCAGTATCATTTATATCAATGCTACGCAGTTAAAGTATACTATTTTTTCTATCTTAAAATATTTTTAAAATGCAATATAATAATGTAATAAATTATAATGAGTAGAAGGATTCAATTCTATTGTATATTAAGCAATAAAATTTAATGATGGCTAAATATAACTCTCGTCATTAATACCAATCCCATATAATGCATGAAATATGGTTTTTCTCTTTTTCCTCAATATTCTTGAAATATAATATGATAATATAATGAATTATAAAAATTAAAAAGTTTTAATAGCCATCTTTCTATTGCACATTAACTATAAGAATAGCCAAGCACATTAATATTAATGTCTACTTAGTGAAAGAACGCTACATAAATTAAGCATTTATATGAAATGAATGACCCATCCCTTTCAAAAAAAAAAAAGTAGAAGTGGGGAGGGGGGGGGGGGGGGTTTGGTATTAGTTAACCAACTCTGGTGTTGTTGTTTATGTGTGAAACACTTCTTTTACGAAGTAAACAAAAAGAGGACTAAATAGTTTGGGACTATTTATGTTGAACATTCGCATAATTGATCATGGATTGGATTTGCTTAGGAATATAAAATGAACTATGTAAAGCCATTGTCAATTGCCATCATTAAAATAATAGATAATGATGAAAATAATTTTTAACTAGAAAAGATAAATATTATGAGATATCGTCTTATATAATCAATGATGGAAATATTGGATAAAGCTCTACACCAAAAAAAACCAGTCAAAGAAGCAAATGGTGGAATAGGGTTCACTACTGTGTTTTCTTATTTGGATTCATCGGTTAGCTAGCTCATAGAGTGAAATACCATATCCTATGGCTTTTGGTTGTAAATCCAATATTATCTTCGACCATCCGCACCAATCCTCCATCCATGCATGTTGTGGATGCTATGTTCTTTTGTTTGTATGCCCTGAATTATAGTAAATAAGAACACATGTTACGTACACTGATTACTATATAACAGACTCATAAATAATAAAATAATAAAAAAAGTCTAGATGGAGCGACATCTACTTTAGTGGATGATGGGATAAGGGAGACTCCACATCATAGAGGAGCAAAGAAGAAATAATGAAACATTGTTATTATATCTCAATGATTTTTATGGATGGATTATTTACACGTCCTTCCTTATATGGCATAAATGATAGCCATGGTATTGTTACCTAATGGAACCCAAACATAAAAGAAAAATAATTATACCATGACTTAAATAATAGCAACCATCTCAAACTCTAATTCCCGAATCTCTAAAAATTCTAGTTGAAGTTTTGAACATAACCCAAAACTTGCCATGGAATTGAACTTTGTTAACTATTTGCACACTATATTAGCTCCCATATATAAAAGCCTAACACCTTGATCAACTTGGATCCCATAATATACTTGGACTCCACTTCAACCTCAAATGCAACATTAGTATTATTTTCAATACTCCCACATAATTAGACATCCTTTACGCTAAATCTATCCCAATGAAATACAAATATATATAACTATATGAAATAGTAAATTTATGACATCTTCACCGTTGTATTTAGATTATTGGATACCTCTTTGAACCATTGATCATAGAGTAGAGTCAATCCCTGTTCATGCATATATTGCTTTAAGCTATCTTCATAAGCCAATGAATAGTTAGTAAAACAAAATCATGTAAATTAAATAATTCAATATAGCCATCTACATATTTCTCTATCCATCCACATCAAATAATTCTTCTCTTTGTGTTTTTGTTAGTGAGGCCATCAATCCAGGCAATCCATCTAGACAATCTATACTTGTAAGCTTTAAATCTTCCTTAATCATCTATGAATTTTTAGTGCAATGTATGCTATCAACTAAAATCACTTGATTTATTTGTGAAGCCAAACCATATGTGTCTTCCAAACCAACCATTCTTTAATAGTACTTGCCGATTTTGTATATAATTAAATTTTCTATGCACTTGAACTTCTTCATTGTTTGAGGTGCATCCTCATTATCATCATGTATGGATCATAGAACTTTCAAACTGCCAATTATACTAAAATTTTATTCAAATGGTATTGATATAATATATATATATATATATATATATATATATATATATATATATATATATTGATTTGAAAAGATCTCTTAAGCCAATGCACGATCTTCTTCTATCATGGATTCATTTCTTTCATCTACAATAGACTCTAAAATATGCTTCTCAATAGCATCGTGATCATAGCTTTTTTACTCATTTTTGTATCAAACCTCATACAATCTAAAATATCAAAATTCTTTGGTGTTAACTTCCATTATATCTACTGCAAACTCAACATGTATATTACTTATTCATATGGAATAACATACATCTTGATACAAAAATTAAAGAAGTTAGAAGAAATCATATATTATCCCACATCACAAGATGATGTTTTATTATAACCTTTTTCACATTTTCTATCACTCATATCCCCCAAATCTTTGAACTCAAGGAAGCATCACATCTTGATCCTTGAAAAATTGTACTACATTCTTTTAAAATTTAATAAGGATATAACAACATAATCCAGATCTATGTCTATCCTTCGATTTTTAACTTGTTCATAACTATGTCTTCAAAATCTCTTCATGCCTAGATTTGATGCTAATTTGTTAGGATAGCACGCTAAATCAAATTTATACACCCATCGCAGTGCACAAATTGTTATACAAACAAGAAAAAAATGGAAAGAAAAGAGGATTCTACATTAATTTAGATTGTAAACAAGTCATCTACTTAACATCTAGTCTTATATTTTGTCACATACAGTAAATAACTAGTCAAAATTACGTTAGTAAACCATCAATTTTAGAACCTACAGCTCTCATACTATATAGAATGGTACATTTTTGATATAGTTTAAATACATTGGCTTGAGATCTAAGTAACACTAATGTAAAACAGATAATAACAATGAAAGAAAAAAATACTAGAGAAAGAAAAATATATATTAAAAATAATAATAAGTCAAGAGTTTATCCTTAACTCTTCATCTTTCTTTCTCAACTCTCTCTCATACATGCATTGGGCCCCTATGCAACCATTAGAATAGAACACCTCTCGTAAACTCTTCATCTCTTTTAATTTGACTTTATTTTTAGATAGAATTATGCATGTTTATATAGAGAAAATATTAACTATATCCTACTAGGATTACAACTTGTGTCCTATAAGAATTAAAAATAAATTCTTACCACTAAAGGTAAAGTTTGTTGGAACTAAAGCTAAAATAACTTAGTGAAAGCAAAAATTCTCTTTATTAAAGAATATTACCAAAAATCTTAGAGAAATTAGGAGGTTACTATTAGGTTTTATGGTAATACAATATTACCGAAAATTTTACATAGTTGATAATTATTCGTGGTAATATAATATTAATAGGAATCTTACTTTCTTGGTAATATTGCACTTAATAATCGAGTTACAGTTTCTCTTCAATAATATTAGCTCAGATTCTCAAAAATATAAAATTTTATACTACTATATTAAAAAATAATATCTATATTTTGTTATAAATCTTTTTTATCTTTTAAGTAGTTGTCATTTTTTCTCAAATATGAAACATTCTAGTAAAAAAGTAAGGATTCTTCATAAAATTATCTTAAAAATAATATATATTTAAATATTATAAATATTTTTTATATATTACATATTACATTATTTAAATATTGAAAAATATTTATCGTATAAATAATATTTAATATATTATAAATTATTTAATTATAATGATTTAATATGTAAGAAGGCCAAAATTATTGATAACTTTAAATTTAATGTTTATATATTATTATATAAATATATAATATTTTTTAAAATATTAAACATTATGTTAATCTAAAATATAATTTAATATAATATTAGTTTAATATTAAATATAAATATTTATATTTATATTTTTTGAGAAGACATTTTTTGAGAAACCAAACATCACACTTTGGAAGAAGACATTTTTTTTGAGAAATCAAATATCATCTTGAAACTAATTAGTTGCATAGAAACTTGCTACTATTATTATGTACTTTGAACTAAGCAATATGTATTTATTTTCTGATAGACAAAGAGTCACTTTGTAATGATAAAAGGCCATGTATCCTTTCATAATTCAGAAGAAGAAGATAAGAGAAATCAAAATTATAATTTCTATTAGCTTGTCCTATTACCATCTCTACAAAAATATTCTTTTCATTTCCTTCAAGATTTGGTATCAGAGCCACAAAAAAAGATTCGTGGCCTCCATGAACTTTGTTCAAACCCAAATACCCAAACTCACCAAAGACAACTATGACAACTGGTGTATCCAAATGAAGGCTTTGCCTGGATCCCTTGATGTTTGGGATCTTGTAGAAGAAGGCTACATGGAGCGAACCGAAGATGAAGCAATGCTCACACAAGAGCAAAGGAAGCAAAATAAGGAGTCAAAAAGGAAAGATAAGAAGGCTCTCTATACACTCTACCAAAGTGTAGATGAAGGCACATTCGAAATTATTGCCGAAGCCACAACATCAAAGAAGGCATGGGACTTATTACATAAGGCACATAAAGGAGTAGAAAAGGTGAAAAGATTCGGCTACAATATTTGAGGTCTGAATTTGAATCTTTCAAAATGATAACTGAGGAATCAATTTCTAATTATTTTTCAAGAATGATATCTATAGTTAATCAATTGAAAAGAAATGGTGAAGAAATTACTGATGTTCGAGTTATGGAGAAAATTTTGCGCTCTTTAGATGCAAAATTTGACTTCATTGTTGTAGCCATTGAAGAATCAAAAGAATTAGAGGAGATGACTATAGAGCAACTCATGGGCTCTCTACAAGCATATGAACAAAAGCTTTCTAAGAGGATGGAGGAGAAACCCATCGATCAAGTACTTCAAACAAATCTCACACTACAAGAGAAAGGTGATCCAAAAGACAAAACAAGTTTCCGTGGTCGAGGCCATGGAAGAAGAGGAAGAGGAGGAAGATTTCATCAAGATCAACCACAAATAAGTCAAGGAGACACAAGAGACTTTCATGCCCGAGGTCGTGGTAGAGGAAGATTTTTTAATCCTAGAGGAAGAGGAAGGTATGGACAGCAAGCACTACAATGTTTTATTTGCTAAAAATATGGGCACTATGCTAAAGATTGCTGGTATAAAGATAATGCTAATTATGTTGATGAGAAAATTCATTTTACAAAAGAACAAGAAGAAGAAGTAACTCTAATTTTGGCCTACAACAATACTACTGGTGTTGTCAAAAGAAGTACTTGGTACCTGGACACAGGTGCTAGCAATCATATGTGTGGTATAAAGGACATATTTTTTAAGATGGATGAAAGCTTCAAAGGCTCAGTGACTTCTCTAAAAGACCAGTTGAAGGGAAAGGTAAAATCCTCATCAAGCTCAAAGATGGTACTCAAAATTTTATTTTAGATGTCTATTATGTTTCGGACATTAAAAATAACATTCTTAGTTTGGGCCAATTGCTTGAAAAAGGCTATGATATTCACATGAAAGAATTGGGTCTTTCTATTAGAGACAACAATAATACTCTCATTGCACATGTTCCTATGTTAAAAAATAGAATGTTTGAGTTGAGTTTGCATGTTGATGGTTCCTCTTGTATGATGGCACAAATTCTTGATGACTCTACTCTATGGCATCTTAGATATGGACACTTAAACTTTGATGGATTAAAACTTTTGTCTAGCAAGAATATGGTGACAAGGATGCCTTGGCTGAAAATATCCAAGAAAAAATGTGAAATTTGCATAGTTGGAAAGCAACAAAGAAGAACCTTCATTTCAGGAAGATCAAGAAGAGCAACAAAACCATTGGAATTAATACATTTAGATGTTTGCAGCCCGATCAAACCAATGTCCATGGGAGGTACGAATATTATCTTTCATTCACTGATGATTATTGTGGAAAAACATGGGTTTATTTGTTCAAAAAAAAGAGTGAAGTGTTCCAGAAATTTAAGGAATTTAAGTTTTTGGTTGAGAAACAAAGTGGTTTTCAAATTATAGCCTTGAGATCGGATCGTGGTAGCGAGCATTTGTCCAATGAGTTTTTAAATTTTTTCAAAGAACATGAAATTTTACATCAAGTTACCATGCCTTATTCACCTCAACAGAATGGAGTTTCAGAAAAAAGAATTGAACAATTTTAAATATGGTTCGATGTATGTTGAAAGATAAAAATATGCCTAAAGAATTTTAGGGTGAAGCAGTTGCTTGTGTAGTTTATTTATTGAACAATTTCCCTCAAAAAGGCTTCATAATATGACACCTGAGCAAGCATGGAGTTCATACAAACCTAAGGTTGATCATCTTCGCATCTTTGGAAGTGTTGCTTATGTCAAAGTGCCTGATGAGAAAAGGATCAAACTTGATGACAAAGGAGAAAAGTTCATTCTTTTAGGCTATGCTGAAAATTCAAGTGACTATAAGTTGTATAATCATATTACAAAGAAAGTGATTTTTTCAAGAGATGTTGAATTTGATGAAAAGCAAATATGGAGTTGGCAAGACAACAATAAAATGCAAGAAAATGAGGCATATATTAAAGAAGAAGAAGAGTCACAGCATCAAGAAGAAATTCCATCAACCCCACTACAAAGTCAAAGACATCTATCTCCACAAGAAAGTTCAAGTAGCTCATCCTCAAAAAGAGTACATAAAACTCGAAGTGTCGAAGAGTTGCTTGACGTCATAAGGTGTCTTGATGCTAATGATTATACTATGTTTTATCTTTTTACAGGTTGTGATCCAATTGAGTTCCATGAAGCAAATAAAGAAGAAAAATGGAGAAATGCCATGCATGAAGAAATTTTATCAATTGAGAAAAATGACACTTGGGAACTCACAAATCTTCCCAAAGGTCATCAAGCCATTGGAGTCAAATGGGTGTATAAGACAAAGACATGCAAGTGGAGAAATACAAAAACACAAAGCCCGCTTGGTAGTAAAAGGCTACAAACAACAATATGGTATTGACTATGATGAAGTTTTTTCTCCTGTTATTCGAATGGAAATGGTACGCCTTCTTATTTCCTTAGCAGCTCAAATGAAATGGAAAATTTTTCAAATGGACGTGAAATCAGCTTTTTTGAATGGCCATTTGAATGAAGAAGTCTATGTAGAACAACCTTTGGGTTTCATTCAAAAAGGACAAGAAGGCAAAGTCTACAAACTTAAAAGAGCTCTTTATGGATTGAAACAAGCTCCACGAGCTTGGAATACAAGGATTGACAAGTTTTTTGCTGAAAATGGTTTTCGAAAATGCCTTCTTGAACATTCTCTTTATATAAAGACTAATAATATTGGTGATGTTCTGTTTGTTTGCCTATATGTGGATGATTTGATATTCACAGGAAATAGTTTTGCAATGATTGAAGTTTTCAAGACTTCAATGATCAAAGAATTTGAGATGACGGATCTTGGCTTAATGTCTTATTTTTTGGGCATTGAAGTCAACCAATCAAATGAAGGCATATTCATTTTACAAAGCAAATATGCAAAGGAAATTTTGGAGAAATTCAAGATGGAGAATTGCAATTCTAGCAACACCCCAATTGAATACAACACTAAATTAAGTAAAGATGGAGAAGGAGATCTTGTCAATCCAACATATTATAAAAGTTTGGTTGGAAGCTTAAGATATCTCACAAATACAAGGCTAGATATTGCCTATAGTGTTGGAGTTATCAGTCGTTACATGGAGAAGCCAAGGATGAATCACTTAATTGCTGCAAAAAGAATCCTTTGATATATCAAAGGTACATAAGATTATGGTATCTTTTATTCATCTACTGAACTAATAAAACTAGTTGGATTTTGTGATAGCAATTGGACTGGAGATATTGATGATAGAAAAAGTACAAGTGGATTTGCTTTTTATATTGGAGGTGCAGTATTTACATGGTCTTCAAAGAAGCAACAAATTGTTGCACTTTCATCTTGTGAAGCAGAGTATGTTGCAGCAGCAAACTGTGTTTGTCATACACTATGGCTTCAAAGACTTCTTCAAGAAATGAAGATTTCACAAGAAGAGCCAACCAACATTTTTGTTGATAACAAATCAGCTATACAACTTGCCAAAAATCCAGTTTTTCATGATCGAAGTAAGCATATTGATACAAGATTTTACTTTATTCGAGATTGTATCAAAGATAAATAAGTACAACTTCTCCACATTCCAACAAAAGATCAGGTAGCTGATATCTTCACAAAATCACTCAAGGTAGAAGAGTTCAAAAGGCTAAGGAGCATGCTTGGAGTCATGAAGAATCAAGTTTAAGGGGGGGTGTTGGAATTAAACTTGATATCTTTTCAAAGAGACTCTTTGGAAGAAGACATTTTTTGAAAAACCAAACATCACACTTTGGAAGAAGACATTTTTTTTGAGAAATCAAACATCATCTTGAAACTAATTAGTTGCATAGAAACTTGCTACTGTTATTATGTACTTTGAACTAAGTAATATGTATTTATTTTCTGGTAGACAAAGAGTCACTTTGTAATGATAAAAGGCCATGTATCCTTTCACAATTCAGAAGAAGAAGATAAGAGAAATCAGAATTATAATTTCTATTAGCTTGTCCTATTACCCTCTCTACAAAAATATTCTTTTCATTTCCTTCAAAAAGGTCCATAAGATGAAAGAATGAAAAAGTTCTTGATACCCACCTTAGGTCCCCGACATGCACCCGGGACGTATATTTGTAGAACAAGCGTCTCAAGCTCCAGCGACTATCTAAGAATGTTGTATATCCCAGGGATCTCCCACCTACGTAAAGCAACCTTCAAAACCAACTTCCTCCGCCTCATAGAGGTTGACTGGAGATATCTTACTTCCTGAAGACCAAACAACTACCCAAACAAAAAAAAAAAAAAGGCAAACAGTACAGTGAGGAAAGTTTCAAATGCAATGATAAAATGATATAGAAATTTTCTTGCAACAAAACAATTGGAGTTAAAAGCATTTAGTTGGCTAGGAACGCATTTAGGAACCGTCAGCACAAGGACATTCCAAAACTTTTCTTGTTAAATTTTTCTTTATATTTTGAAAATATAAACTATATTATTGAAATATAACCAAAGTTCATAGTTTTTATTGATATTTTTTCAGCTATCCCGTTTAACAAAACTAGCATTACGCAGGCGGCACACATGAATAAAACATGATAACTATGATATTTATCTCTTCCAATTTTTAAGGTAGAAGCCTTACATGTGGCAGCAATTACAAGCGTACAATTTAGTGCCCTGAACATAGAAATGAACAGAAAATGCTATAGTATTTTAATAAAATATTACATGCTCGAAAGAAAAGAAATTCTAGAGTCTAAGTTCCAAAGATAAACTTCAAGAAGATCCCAACTATCTTCTCCTTTTAGAAAAACATTCAATCGAAAGGCTTGCACTGAATCTTGGATAACCTCTTGTCTTCCATCTGTTAGCTCTCTTGTATATTCCTTTCTCCAACTCATGGATAAAAGCTTGGGGAAGAAACTTCTCCACTCCCAATTTCAAGTCAAAAAAATATTTTAATAAGATAAGATTTATACTTAGACTTTCGTTGTAATTCAAATATGGTCCTCCATTCGTACATTTAGAATGTCAATATATTAATACAAACTCAAACCTGGCTGAAAACCTTTTTTTTAAGAAAGCCACGTGTACTTTCTTTTTTAAAAATTTTTATCTCCATCTTTAACTACAACTCTTCAGCATTATCTCGCCTTTATTTTTACTTTTCAAAATTACATTGCTTGTTTATATATAGAGAGAGGAGTAGACTTGGCTACATTTAAATGTAGTCAAGTTCGAGATCTAATTATCTTCTTCATCTTTGAATCCATATAAATCTTAAGCCACTCCATCTTATTTATTTTTTCTATCTTTGGAATTTATGAATTATATGGATTTAAGGATAAGGAAGGTAATCGGTTTAAGGCTTGGTCACCTATATATATATATATATATATATCCGAAACTTTTACTCAAAATTTGTTTTGATTCTCAAACTTTCAATTACTACAGTTTAGTCTTCTATATTTTAAAAATGTTACATTTCTGATATTTCATTTCATGTAGTTAATAAAATTAATGAAATAATTGATTTATCATCCTGTCAATCACTCTATGTCCGCATCACATAATATGTCAATTATTCTATTAACTTGAAATAATCTTATACAATGAGACTCAAAATATTACATTCCTTTTTAGGTGTAAAGGATTGCCATTAGGACATGGAAGGTTAAACCATAACAACTGAAAGTTGAAGGATAAAGATAGGATTTGAGTGAAAATTTGAGGACCAAAAGTATATTTTAGCCAAGAAAATATGTTGTCTAACTTATTTTTCAAGGTAAACAAATGGCCAACGCAAAGGAAAGAGGAGAGAAAGTGAGAAAATTTTACGGATCGAGGCCCATCATATTCTACGTCGAAGGACTCGATCTCCAAGGACTTGGAACTACCAATGGAACTCTCTCTCCCAAGAACGCACAATTAGCATTTTAAAAGGACATAGCGTCTAACACTACAAAAATCCAGCTTGGTCATTTTGATTAGTCCAATCATGAAGTGAGAATTTTATCGAAAATGAATGATTAGGAACGCTTTGCTTGCTAGTTGGTATGACATGCAGCAACATGCATAACATCAATAAGCCACGTCTTCATCAAAGGTTTGACGAAACGGTGGTAAATCCTTCGTCAAGATATAGGATAGTATTGAATTATAGGCTGGCGAGGATATCCACCGAATTATACGCAGCAGGCGGGGAAGAGGTTTCCACCTGACCACAAACTTCGGAGAGTTTTTCTTGTTACAAACTCTTCCAGTTCGCAGAGAGAGAGGCGGACGTATTTTCTTCTCTTCTAACGTCCTCTCCTATTTGCCTCCATGATCCTTGATCCAGCCGGACTCCTTGTGCATAATGCTCATTCCAAACTGACTTTGGTGACAAAATCCTAAATTCCTTCTGCAATGGAAGGATCATAGTGATCTCCTGTTGGATCATGGCTTTGAAAAATGGGGACTCCCTTATAAAAGTTTTATGCCAAATGGTGAGGTTGATGAGAACTTTGCCTATCCTTTAGCAAGCCTTTGCCAAATTGCAAATAGAGGGGTTTGAAGGACATGCCTTTCCTTTGTGCTCATCCTCGATGACTTTTTAGAAATTATTCGACACAATACAAACTACTTATCTCATTCGAGAATGGGACCTCACTGGCAATATCACTACCTTATAGCATTCTTAGAGGTGGAACAACGAGTAGGGTTGGGTTGGCTTGGGTGCAGTTGAGTTCGAGTCAGTGAAAACGCTTGACTCGCTCATAACCTATTCATTATCAGTTTAAATAGATAACCAACCCACCCATAAAAGATTGACTCATCATGGTGGGGAAAGAACACAAAGAACGATTCAAATTTAACTTCAAATATATTATTTTAATCACAATGATTTTTTTTTTTGAGTTTTTTTTAAGTGAACCAAACTCTATAGAAAAAGAAATATCAACTACATCAGGTCTGGGAGCTAGTCGGTTCCCAACTAGATCACTTTGGATTACCCAACTAGCTTGTGGGCTACATCCAAGCCCACTTATATATAATCATGCCGATTTCAGGTTGACCCAGAAACCAAGCCGACTAAGAGGGGATTTTCTAACCAAACCCATTTATTAAAGTCTTTCTTATGGGTTTTCTTAACTACTCTATTAGTGCTTTTATTGCTTTGTGGCACAATCTTGCCATAGGTGAGATTTTTGCACTTCTAATAACTATAAACAAGAACGGTTACCTATTACTTATCTTGTCCTTAGCTTTGATCATTCATATCTCTATAAAGAGATCATTAGCCTTGAATGATCCATTTGAAAAGAGGTTTTCAAGTTGAAAGAGCTTTCCCTCTTTGATGGTTATTATCATACATTTGTTACCTCTATTCCATCGACTCTCCATGCATATTAGATGTTTGTTTTCCACTTTACTTGTATTAGAGCATTTGGCAATCCAAATGGAATCACCATTTGATGATCCTTATCCCAAAAGATATGATCTAATCCTTGATGATCATCATATTTGTTATGCCATCTCTTAGATCTTATTGAGTATTTTCTCGGAAAGTCTTCCTACGAGGACAAAGAGAGGACTGAAAAATATATACAAATTTATTTTGTAGTGGAAAGAAAAAAAAATATGTGTGGGCTCTATAAAATTTTTTTCCTTTCCTAATGAAATGTGGGAGAACGAGGGAAGAAAAGTTTTCTTCCATTTCCTCCCAAACCAAATGAGCACTTTGATATTTTCCTAAGAAATATTTTTCTTAGAATTTTTTTTTTAAAGGAAGAAAAAGAGGACTAGAAAATAAATACCATCTCTCTCGCGGTATTTATTTTTCAGTTGAACAGAAAAATATGTGCAGACTCTACCATAATTTTCCTCCTTTCTCTAACTAAACATAGAAAAATAAGGTGCGAAAAGTCCCCATTTTCCCCAACCATAATTCAAAATCAATCATTTATCTATGTTATTTTAAATGTATAATTCAACATATATAGATTAGTTATTAATGTTAATTCATGGAGAACATATAATTTTGCGTCCCATTTCCCAAAGAATAAAATGCTTATAAAATCTTTTGCAAAAAAAAAACATTAGAGAGCATATTTCATAATCACTATCACCAATATAAAAGAAAAGAAAGGAAACAAACCTTTGCTAAGAAAGAAATCGCCAAACTATCTAACTGAAGCATGCATAAGAAATCATTGAACTATTACTATCAGTGAAGTAATCATGAAGGATCGTATGGCTCCATCAGAATAAATCTAGCATGCATGTTACAATGCACCATTTTCTTTTAAACACCACATTGTAGCATGCAAGAGTGCGATCCGCGAAAATGACCACGTTTCCTGAACACTAGAACAAGAAAAATGAAATATAGCAATCACAAATGCAAACAACAAGTACAGCTGCAAATAAAATGTTCAGATCCTAAGGTTCTTCCATCAAAATCTACGGAGGCAATTGATATAAGATGCAACTAAATTTTAAGGAACTTGTGATTGTCGATACATAAACAGACTGATATAAAGCATCGCAATTAGAAGGTATATTAAAAGTTAAACGTATGGCTCAACATAGACATACCACAGTGCAGCAACTGCACCATGTCAGAACTCGCGCATGGTGGACATCCATAAGCAGCATATTCAATGCACTGTTGGTCAACTGGTCCACACTATCATAGCACCCTCTTTCTGGATCTCGAAGAATAATGGTTGCACGCACCAGAGACACTAAATCCTTCAAGGAATGCGTCGCAAGCACCACGGATCCGTAAACAGCCACCGTGACAAGATTTGGAGCAGAAAGCTTCAGCGCATACCTCGATTCCTCCACTGTCAGGTGCTTCAGATTCCGAGCAGCCACGATCCTCGTGCTTTTGCCGTCGCACTCCTTTAAAATCAGAGTCTCGAGCGAGGAGCATTCAAGGAAAATTCTTTCAAGCAGAGAGTCCCACAGAGTGATCAGCCTCAGGGATAACCTCTTTAGCAATCTCCAATGCAAGGCATATTTTGGCAGATCAACTTTGCAGTAACTCAGCGACAGGCTCGTCAACAACCCATATCTATAAAGAGAGCTGGGCAAGGAATACATGTCCTTACTCCAATCGACGATGCCGCCTATTCCTTGATGCGCCACGTCCAAGATCAGCTCCTTTACGTGCCTCTCGAGAGCAGAGCGGAGCCAGACGCCGACCATGGCCGAATGCGTGGCACGTTCATAGAAGTTGAAGCAGAGGCGGAATAGCTGAAGAGGCTCGGGCTGGCGGAGAATCAAGCAGCCATTGACGAAGTCGAGGAACCTCTGCCTGGCCTTGCGGATGTGATGGGGCTGTCGGCTGAAGCTTTCGGGAAAGAATTGGAGGTCCAGATGGGAAACTCGAGTCCAGAGGTATTGCCATCTCTTGGACAGCACGCTGGTCTTGATCACTTCGATTGTGGGCAGAAAAGAGAGGATGACGAGGAGAAGGGACTCAGGAAGGGAAGAGATGCGGTCCTCGCAAGCTCCCGGGCCGCATTCTCTCTTCTTGGGTGACCCACCGGTCACGGCGTTCGCAGAAGAGCTGCTCCCCTCCGCTTCCATGGTTGATTCGAGCTTTGCCTCGGCGTACGACACGACCTCTGATGGCGGATTACAGAGCGAGCTTAGGAAATGGTGGGGCTAATGGAGTTCAGGGCGTAAATTTTACTTGCTTTATGCCAGCCCTCCGGTCGTAACCAGGGGCGGGCACAACCGGAGGGCTGTTGGGGCCCATTGATTAGCATAAACCTAGACCAGGTGCGGTGTATGGTTTGCTGCACACTGGACCGTTTGATGGTTCAGCGCATTGTTAGCCCCACGATCATGCATAAAGATGCGTGAAGGCTTGTGAGCGGAATTCAAATGGTTCAATGAATTTTGAGCCGCTATTCTTATCCGGCAAACTCTGAGCAAATCAATGTAAATAAGGAAAGATTACTTATTTCTAATGAAGTCGGCATAGAATGCCGAGTTGAAATAACTGCAGACTTTTTATAAAAGTGAAACTGGTTATTGATTTCTAGCCTTACATATAAAGCTGTACAGGTGCAATGCATGCGAGGGAATAGCAAACAATCATTATGAGCTGCTATAATTTAAAAATTTATATATCTATATAAATATTGGACTTCTAATTTTCATTATTTCTCTGTCTAAGTTGCTATAATTTAATAGTTTAAGTAATTTGGATATTCATTAGCCGATAAATAAAATCCTAATGTAAGATGATATACTTTTTATTCTATCTCTCAATTGGAGATAAAAATTTTCAACCTGATGAATTGAAATAATTCAGATATCTTATCAAATTTGGTATCAAAATTGATATATTAGTAAGAACCGCCCATTAATTTAGATTAGAAACCTATTTTGTAATAATACATGTGTGAGTGCCACTTTTGCCTTACTATATTCTCTCTCCATGAATAGATTGATTCTATATTCTTTTACTTAGTTGCCAAATCTCTCCTTTCTCCTAAGCACATAGCACCATGTTTCTCACTTACCTATCCCTTACCCCACCCTCATTCTTTTTTCCCCAATTATTTATAAAATATAGTATAATAATATAATAAATTATAATAGATAGAAGGTCTTAATAACTAAAATTCTATTATATGTTAAGCAATGAACTTCAATGACAACCAAGCACATTATTATTGACCTTACTAAATTTATTACATATTAAATAGCCATTAGTAAATTTATTATGCAAACTAAGACTCCAATTTTTTTAACTATTCTTGAAATGTAATGCAGCAATGAAACAAATTATACTAAATAGAAAGCCTCAATATTTAAATTTCTATTTCACATTAACTAATAAACTTTAAAGATGGCTGAACGAAAACTCTCATCATTAATATTGATGTGTATAATGTTAATAGAGAACTCTACACAAAATAAACCATATACACTTCTGTCATTAATATCGATATCATTTATATCAATGCTATGCAATTAAAGTATACTATTTTTTATTTTTTAAAAATATTTTTAAAATGCAATATAATAATGTAATAAATTATAATGAGTAGAAGGATTCAATTCTATTGTATATTAAGCAATAAAATTTAATGATGGCTAAATATAAACTCTCGTCATTAATACCAGTCCCATACAATGCATGAAATATGGTTTTTCTCTTTTTCCTCAATATTCTTGAAATATAATATAATAATATAATGAATTATAAAAATTAAAAAGTTTTAATAGCCATCTTTTTATTGCACATTAACTATAAGAATAGCCAAGCACATTAATATTAATGTCTACATAGTGAAAGAACTCTACATAAATTAAGCATTTATATGAAATGAATGACCCATCCCTTTCAACAAAAAAAAAAGAAGGATTGGTATCAGTTAACCAACTCTGGTGTTGTTGTTTATACGCTAAACACTTCTTTTACAAAGTAAACAAAAAGTGGACTAAATAGTTTAGGACTGTTTATGTTAGAACATTCACATAATTGATCATAGATTGGCTTTGCTTAGGAATATAAAATGAACTATGTGATGCCATTGTCAATCACCATAATTAAAATAATAGATAATGTTAAAAAATAATTTTTAAGTAGAAAAGATAAATGTTATGAAATATCATTTTATTTAATCAATGATGGAAGTATTGGATAAAGCTCTATGCCAAAAAAAAAAAAAAAAATCAGTCAAGGAAGCAAATGATGGGCTAGGGTTCATTATTGTGTCTTCTTATTTCGATTCATCGGCTAGCTAGCTCATAGAGTGAAATACCATCCTATAGCTTTTGGTCGTAGATCCAGTATTATCCTCGACCATCCACACCAATCCTTCACCCATGCATGTTGTGGATGCTATGTTATTTTGTTTGTATGGAACGCGTGTCATGTACACTGATTACTATATAATAGACTCATAAATAGTAAAACAATAAAGAAAGTCTAGATGGACAGAGGTCTGCATTAGTGGATGATGGGATAAGGGAGACTTCACCTCGTATAGGAGCGAAGGAGAAATAATGAAACATAGTTATTATATCTCAATGATTTTCATGGATGGATTATTTACATGTCCTTATATGGCACAAATGATAGCCATGGTATTATTACCTAATGGAATCCAAACACTAAGGAAAAATAATTCTACTATGACTTAAATAATAGCAACCATCTCAAACTCTAATTTTTGGATCCCTAGAAAATCTAGTTGAAGTTTTGATCTAACCCAAAACTTTCCATGGAATTAAACTTTGTCAACTATTTGCACACTATGTTAGCTCCCATATATAAAAGCCTAACACCTTGATCAACTTGGACCCCATAATATGCTTGGACTCAGCTTTAACCTCAAATGCAACATTGGTATTATTTTCAATACTCCTACATAATGAGATATCCTCCACCCTAAATCTATCCCATTGAAATACAAATATATTTAACTCCATGAAATAGTAAATTTATTGTAGCATCTTCATCTCTTTGGGTCATTGATCATAGAGTAGAGTCAATCCCTGTTCATGCATTTATTGCTTTAAGCTATTTTCATAAACTAATAAATAGTTAGTAAAGCAAAAATCATATAAATTAAATAATTCAATATAGCCATCCGCATATTTTACTATCTATCCACATCAAATGATTCGTTCTCTTTGTGTTTTTGTTAGAGAAGCCATTAATCCATGCAATCCATCTAAATCATCTGTACTTGTAAGCTTTAAATCTTTCTTGATCATCTATGAACTTTTACTGCAATGTACGCTATCAACTAAAATTACTTGATTTATTTGTGAAGCCAAAACATATGTCTCTTCCAAACCAACCCATTCTTGAATGGTACTTGCCAATTTTGTATATAATTAAATTTTATGTGCACTAAAACTTCTTCATTGTTTGAGGTGTATGCCTCATTATCATCATGTATGGATCATAGAACTTTCAAACCGCCAATTGTACTAAAATTTTATTTAAACAATATTGATATATAAATTGATTTAAAAAGATCTCTCAAGTTAATGCACGATCTTCTTCTACCATGGATTCATTTCTTTCATTTATAATAGACTCTAAAATATGCTTCTCAATAGCATCACGATCATAGCCTTCTGACTTATGTTTTATCAAACCCCATACAATCTAGAATATCAAAATTCTTTGGTGTTAACTTTCATTAGATCTATTGCAAACACAACATGTATATTACTTATTCATAAGGAATAACTTACATCTTGTAAGGAAAATTAAATAAGTTAGAAGAAATCATATATTTTCTCTTATCACTAGATGATGTTTTATTATAACCTTTTTTACATTTTCTATCAGATTTAATGGCTTGATCATGACTCGGTTTAACTTCCTCCCATCTTCCTTGGGGTTCACGATACATCTCCTCCAAAAAAATCCAAGCCTCTTCCTTAATTTTGTTGTCAATGTCCTTTCCAATATCATCTTATTTATTGCTTGACAAATGTAAACCATGGCCAATTTGTCTTCCTATGCTTCTTTTTTTTGTGCCCTAGGATGTATCCCAAACTTAAACTGTTCCATAACTTTGTTGGAGTGATCTTCAATCATATCCCCCAAATCTTTGAATTCAAAGAAGCATCGCATCTTAATCCTTAAAAAATTATACTACATTCTTTTAAAATTTAATAAGGACATGACAATATAATCCAGATCTATGTCTATTCTTCGATTTTTAACCAAATCTATGTCTATCTTTTGATTTTTAACTTATTTATCACTATGTATTGAAAATCTCTTCATGCCTAGATTTGATGCTAATTTGTTAGGATAGCACTTCAAAATCAAATTTATACACCCATCACAGTGCACAAATAAGTATACAAAAAAGAAAAGAAATGGAAAGAAAAAAAGATTCTACATCAATTTAGATTGTAAACAAGTCATCTGCTTAATATCTAGCCTTATATTTTGTCACATAGAGTAAATAACTAGTCAAAATTATGTAAGTATTGGATATATCTTCACCATTATTCAAAGAACATTTCATATATATTATGTCCATTTGGTTTTGCATCATATTATAATCTGTCGGTCGAAATCTATCAAGCAAATTAATTATGTGCCTTCCTTTTTTGACAAATAAAAATCTCACTATCACGTTATTCACTTCCAAGCTAAGAAAAATAATTTAGTAAACTAAGATCTATAATTTCGAATGCATTAGTCATGTCAGAATTAAACTCGTTATTCAATTTATCATTGTTTTCAATATAAATCAAATGATCGATTGTTAATGCAATCATCTCAGTACTCCCTTCTTATTACATATCCCTCTTCAAATTGCCCAAGTAAATAGTTTATAGGATTGATCAAATGAAAAGAGCATTTCTATGGAAAGGAGAAGACAATTTTAGTAGATTCAACTGTCTAGTAAACTCAAAAAATGTATATTGAGATCAAAAGGAAAGAAGACTAACATTCGAACTCTTAATATATCTCTTTTTGCTAAATAGGCATGAAACCAAATTAACATATCACAAGCAATTTGGAAGAAGCAAATTATTAACTTATACTATGCTAAAAGAAAGATGAAGAGGAGGGTTCATCGATTGTTAGTCGACCTGTCACCAAATATAAAAGAATATCTATAGAAATCAAGAGGCCTTTTAGAGTTACTATACTTTCAAGCTTGGAATAAACAAGACATCAGATTTTGGAAAAGTTTTTGGGTTGGACAACTCCATTGGCTGATTTATTCAATGAGTTGTATGAGAGAATTGCTAGGTGTAATTATTTGGTAGCCTCCTATTGGAGTTGGTGCACTATCAATTGGAGAATTAAGGTCCAGGTGTCTCTCTTAAAAGATGAATATGATTAATCATATTTTTTTATTAGGTTATTAAAAATTGTAAAACCTACTAGAATTGCAGACACACGAATTTGGAAGCTCACAAGCAATGGATTGTTTTTTCATTAACTCATACAGATTTGTGAATTGTGGGGATTTAGTTTGGCTATTTCACAAGAAAATTTAGAAAATGGCTAGTTCCTTAAAGCATAAGGTTTTTCCATAGTTTAGAAAATTTAGAAAATTTAGGAATCGCACAGGAGATATTTTGGCAAAGAAAGGTTGGTTCGTAAGCAATGGCTACCCCTTATATGGAATGGTACTTGAAGCTGCTAGCCATCTATTCTTGAGATGGCAATTCTCTAAGAGAATTTGGATTCCAATCCAATTATGTTTAAATCTAAGAAGATAGCCATCCAAATTCTTAGATCTGTGGTAGAATTGGAAAAAAAAGAATATAAAAGGCAACCTAAGGAAAGCTTAGGTTCAATTAATTAGGGTAGTACGCCAGCAAATCTAGTTTAAAAAAGACTCAAAGATTTTTCTTTATAAGAGGTCTTCCTCGACCATAATTCTCCAAAAAACACTCCTTACCATCCAATCAAGGGCACGTTTACACTCGTCAGCAGCCTCTTCATAACATCATCAGCTTCTTTTATAGTCTCTATCCCTTATTTTATGAGGATCAACGGGAGTCTAATTCTGCAGTGGAAAAGAAAGCGAAGGCTCAAAATTTTCTTTAGTTTATCCACCTTATTATTCTTATCTATCTTCTTTTATCATTTGTTTTTGACAACCTTTTTTTTCTTCTTCTTCTCTCCTTCTTCCATCTATTCTTCATATACATACTGATTATATAATAAATCATTAGAGAAGTTTTTAACTTCTCCTTTTTTTATAAAAAAATTCAAATGAACTGTAAATAGGCAAATAATCAAAATGTTTGCAACTCCAAACTTGATATAGTGTGTAGGCTCACTTCATTACACTGAAATCCATTATAAATAAAGTGTATATATTAATATTATTATATATTCTAAATAAAATGTTTGCTTCAGGCTACAAAGTTTTTATTTTTAACTATAAATCTTTTATTTTATTGTTTACTTTTAAAACCCAATGGCTGACCGTGCCAGACCCACCCCGCTACTCTTGAGATTGATAGGGCTCCTCTGGAGGCTGTTCATCGTGCACCAGCCTCGTGAGGTGCCTATGCGACCGCGCTTATCGGGCACTTGCTGACAAGATGCGTGCAAGCATTTAAAAGAGCCAGTCGGTGCCCGATGCCACTCAAGCCACGGAGACGCACGGCCGCAGGCGACGTCGGCTGCTCTACTTCGGGCTTTCAGGATGCTTCGACAAGCTACCAACCCCGACGAGGGGGGCCGAGCATCCTTGATTCTTATAGTTGGGCCGCGCATCCTTGCTCTCATTGATGTTGATGGTTGGCCAGTTTCTTCTTTGGTGTCTATGTACAATGCATCTTTCTTTGGTGTCTATGTACAATGCGTCTTCGTTCGTCGGAAGTTCTGCTTTAGTATCTGATAATACAAGCAAGGCTGGCCTCTTTTCTACTGAAATAAATAAATAAAGGCTTTTTACAATGAAGTGAAACATAGGATATCATTTTTTTTATTATATTTAACAGAACAGGAGACTTTCAAGATACCATGACAGCGGTTAAAAAGCTGTCAAAAAGGACAGAAGGTTGAAACCATGCTCACCAAATATTAGGGAAGCAAATCGAGACTAATCATGTTTTGAATTTAGTATCTTTGTCGAAAGCTCAAATTTTACACTTGCTTAATTTCCTTACAACCCCATATAAGCCATGTTGACTTGGGCTGAACTTAAATTCAACATTTGTTTCTCACAAATCAGAATAACTTTCAGGCATAGTCTGTGAATTATCTTAATGAAAATTTGTCTGCAATATATATATATATATATATGATATTTATCATAAATACGACGCGAGTTGCTGCTTACATTATTTTGTTTTTCTTTTTTTAACTAAAAATTATTGGATGCTCCTGCGCCCATAGAAAGAGGCCCGCGCAGCCTTTCTCCTCTCCTAGGGCATAACCGCGAGGACCGCAAGCACACTCGCTTGCGTTCGCCATCGTCGCCCTTCTCCGTGCCTTATTTGGATTTTGGACGCCCGCGACTCCTATCCGTCGGAAAATAGTTAGGGTTTCCACCAGAAGAACGTAAAAGGGAACGAGGTCGCCGGTTTCCTCTTCTCCGGTGAGTTTCCATCTAATTCTCATACCTTTGAAGTCCAGATTAGTGTAAAGTCTGAATTAGCTCTCATACTTTCCCATCACAGTTGATATTGGATTTCCCGGCGTCAAAACCCCATTAATTTGTCCATATCATGATATTTTGATGATGAACAAAATCTTTGATCAATAATTTTCCCTTTTCATAACTATTTACTGTTTTGTTATGACAAAGGAAGTAAAATTCATTTCTTGATGGCTTAAAAAAATTAAATTTATCTATTAATGGCAAAATTTAAGGCCTATTTTCATTGAATTATCAAACAATGAACAAGTAAGATAGAAATTATTTACTGTTTTATGATCAGAAAGAAAGTAAAATTCATATCTTGATGGCTTGAAAAACTGAATTTTTTTATTGATGAGTTCGCGTTATGGCAAAATTCAGAGCCCAATTTCATCAAGTCTCAGACGATGAACACAACAAAATAAAAGTCAGTCAGTGGAAGAAAGGTTCTGGTACGATGGAGATTGGAAGAAGTCGTGATAGGATTAGTGAATTGCCGGATGCCATTCTACACCACATATTCTCTTTCCTTACCACTAGACAACTTGTGGAGGCAAGCATCCTGTCGAAGAGGTGGAGGCACCTATGGACATCAGCTCCTAGTCTATCATTCTCCAATGATGATTTTGATCCTACTATGGATGGTAGGCGGAGGTTCAGGAACTTTATTGACACCGTCCTCCTCCTTCGTGACGCATCAGACATTTCTATGTTCCGGCTTCAGTGGATGGGAGAAGGGAGAGATCTAGAACAAGCTGACAGATGGTTCCGCTTTGTAGTGAATCGTAATGTTCGACAGCTTGAACTTCTAATGTGTTTGTACATGGATGAGAATTTGCCAAACTGCATCTTCAATTGCCAGTCACTGCAGATGCTAAAGCTGGAAGGTATGTGTGGTTTCATCAGTTTGCCCGGTCCGGTATCCCTCCCTAAGCTCAAGACATTGGAAGTTACATATGTTGAATTTCTGGATGACTCATTAAAGGAGCTCATCTCTGGATGTCCTCTCCTTGAAGTTTTACGCTTCGAACATTGTTATTTCAGCAGTTTAGAGATATGTTCCCAGGAACTTAAGAGATTAGAACTATACGTACCTGAGGATGCTGAGTCCGTGGTTCGGATTTGTGCTCCAAGACTACTATCATTTGCCTACTGGGGCATGGTGCATCATGAAGTTACTCTAATGAATTTGTCTTCTCTGATGAATGCTTCTATCTGCCTCTTTTTTTTTTTCATTGGATTATGATGCTGGGGATATGGATAACTGTAGAAGAATGAGTAACTTGCTTGCAGGACTTCAAAATGTGGAGTCTCTGGAATTCTTGGCTGGTGCCTTTAAGGTATGCATCCCCTTTTCATCCTCCAACATGTTATGCCAGTTGGGTGTTAGTATTCCTTTCTATCGCTCTTCATATATGGGAATTTAGTTCTTGCTTGATGCAAATTGAATGACAATAGTCTTTAGTTGCATGTTTCATTTCTTCCACCAAGATTTTGTGAATCTTATACTTCCATCTTATTCTTCTTCAAGTGTATCCTACAAACAAGAGATCATTCACAGAGTCTTCCCTTATTTTGCAACCTTAAGCATCTGAGAGCAAGCACTTCACTTGACAAAGATGGCATTGCTGCTATAATTAGCCTGCTTGAGTGCTCACCCAATCTGGAATATCTTGTGATTGATCAAGATGTGGTAACAAAAGGACTGACAGAATCCTATATTTCTTTAGTAATTTCAAACAGCTTTTGATTCGTCATATTCACTTTGAGCAGGTGCCGAAGAATTTATGCATGGAAGGAAGTTTCGTATCCACTATGCCAGATTCAGCTCGTCTATGTCACCTTAGAGCAGTCAAGATCAGTAACTTTGGTGCAACAGAAAATGAACTTGATTTTGTGAAATTGTTGTCTAGTAACATATTTTCAGCAGAAAAAGTTACCTTAGTGCCAACAAAGAAGACCAAGAATCAGGTGCAAAGTGAGCAGATGGAAACAGTGTGATAACTCAACATGAAGAGGCCCAAGGATTGGTAACATCTCCTATGCTACTACATGCTCATCTTCAATATCAGCTTTTTCTTTAAAATTTGTAGCAGAAACCCTGTAATAAATATTTATAATTATATAAAGTATTGTTTTTGTCTAATGAATGCTGCTTTAAAATAGTAGAAACACCAGCAAAAGATTAATTGCAGATACGTAATATGGCCTTTTGTTCTTTGATGTATCTTCCATTTGAACATTTTGCAGAAGGTATGATCCTAATAGTTGCAAGAGTTCTTCATCAACATTTCTTGAAAAATATCAAAAAGGAATTCTTGATATTCGTCGCATGTACAAGAGAATATCTAAGTTTCGATATACTTTCTGCTAATGTAGGTAAACATAAGAGCATGGACTGTGTCACAAAAAAATACCTATGTAAATGCATCACAAACTAATACTATATCTGTTCGGGCAGACCTAACACTAGTCGTTAGGACTATAATTGTTGTCAGGTAAGTCCTTTAATTTATTTAATGTTTGTTTTTTAAGGTGGGGTGGACTAAAAGGCAACTGCAAGGCTGAGGCGGCCAATGAAAAATTAAAAGAGAGTGAAAAAAACAAAGTTTAATTGAAATACCTGACGTACAACTATCAAACAATTTTACTATGAACACTAACCTTGAGCTTACTCCAAATTCTCCTGAACCATTAAAGTCTAAAGGAAACTATTTGGGTCAAATTAAATAAACAGTCTAACTTGCATGTACCTTCCCCTGATTTACTCTATCAATCCTCACAAGTACAGATTTCATCATGCTAGTTCTTCAATTTCTGAGGCTTTACAAAATTGGACGTGGATAAGGTATTCAAAAATTGGACGTGGCTAAGGTATTAAAAAATGTGTGATGCCACTGAATACAAATTGTGTCCTAACCTATGGCCATCGAAACTCATGGTCTAACCACTTGGCTATATGAGCTTGCTTCCGTCCAAGATCAAACTTCTGACCCTTAGATGGCAGTAGAGTACTAACATCTTGAGCTCCTGTCACCAAGGCTGAAAGATTCCTAAGGGTTCAGATGCAAAGGCTTTGAAACTATAGTTTTGGTTTGATGAACTCAGATTGACTTAATAAGATGCAAAGGGCTCAAATACTGTCATCTTGCTTTGGTATCATTTGATTAAACTGCTATCTTGTTTCCACCTAAAAATTTGGACTTAACAGAGTTGCAATCTGCATGGTGTTGAGACATCAGATCTTTCTGCCTCCAGTCTCAAGTATTTTATTGTATATGTATGATTTTCTATGATGGCTACCAGGCATTGCATATCATTAGATATTATGGCCCAAAAAGATTCAAGGGTACGATGCCAAACATCCTATCAATCAATGTACGACGCCAAACATCCTGTCATTCAGTTCTCAAGGTGTTAATAGGTCAAGAATAAGCTTTGGGAATCTATCCTTGATTAATTCAATGATTATTGAATTGTTGGAGTGCTTTATAATGCCAATTCCTGAACACCAGGAACAAGCATTAAGGTAGTGCACAAGGTCATCATATTAATGCTATAAAGGTTAGTTTATACGTCATGTTGTTTTTAGCTTAGCATGTTCTCTATTGTCATGTCCGTGGCTTCAGTTGTCAAGTTATTTTTCCCGTGGGGATTTATTTCTAATCTATGACTCTGTTATGCACTATGGTTCCTATCTGAAGTGCAAAATCATGAACAATGCTCACCACTTTCATTCTGTAATCTGAAGAATGTGAAGTTTGTGACATTGTCCCATCACTGAAGTAATTAAAACTTATTGCAAAGATATCCTAATCTCGTAACGCTTGTAATCAATTCATCCGAGGTGATTGCTTTGCATTCAGCATTTTGGTTATGCCATCTTATGTTACTGTAAACCTGAAAGGCTACTTACTCTCTCCTTGTTTGGAAAGTTAATTCCAATCAGAGCATGCTTGGATTGGGAGAGCATGCTTGGATTGGGAGAAAACTGAAGGCCACAGAATTTTGGTGGCAAATTGAGCTTCTTTTCTCGAGGAATTTGATATCCATGGGTTTAGTTGGGATGAAGATGAGCTTGAGCTGGGTAAGCTTTTGCTTAAGATTGCAGGCGCTTTACAGAAAGAAGCAGTTGTCAGGAGCTATGTTTCGGCAAGCATCCTTGGTTGCTACAATTGCTTCATTCCGTTGAAGTATGATTCATCCAGGATAATTTATGCTTATGAGCTCCAAGAGCTTAAGCTGACTTTTAAGGGTTATATTATCTGCAGTGACAAGTATGTATGGATTCTAAAATTATTATAGATCATGTGCTCTTGTGGAAACCAATAATTGGCTTGCTGTCATGATCTGCTATTGGCCAGTCTTTAAATTATTACCTTGCTGAAACTCTTCAATTTATCACTTGTATAGATTCATTTATTTATTTCTCTATGACATACCAGAGTTTTCTCAAGGCTTTTAGCCATACAAATATTTAAATTATTAAATTTTTTAAAAAAATTGTGACCCTATAATGCTTCTATATATAATCTAATAAAAACTCTAAAGCCAGGTTCAGAACTGGGTTTAGAAACCCTTCTATATATAATCTAATAAAAACTCTTAATTTTCATCAAAGCCTGATCAATCTTGGGTTTATTGGATTTTGGGGAATAGTCCTTTATTTATTTTTATTTTCCTCTAAAACATAATTTTTTTGTGAAAACATGTTTAGTGATGGGAATGAAATATATTTTTTTAAAAAGCATAGTCCTAAAATAGCAGAAAAGTGAAAATAATTTTAAAATATTTTTGTTTTTCATCAAAATAAAGAAGAAAATATAAAATAAAAGCTAGACTTGAAATGAGGAGAGAATGTGGTATTTCTTTTAATTTTTTGGCCTCCTTTTTTTAAGATAAATAAAAATAGAAAACATAAAATAATTTATGTTATCACGTATCAAAAGTATTTTTTAGAAATGAAAAATGAAAAATTATTTTTAGAAAGTAAAAAGAAAAAACATTTTTGTCTCAAGTTCGTAATTTTTTATTCTGCCCCTGGTTCCTGCTCTCGAGTGGGCTTCGAGAGTTCACCTCTGGTTCTAATTTTATGGATACGCTTCCTTGACAACTGCATCATTACAAGGAAACAAGACACCTGTATGGGAGTAAACTGGAAGTATATTTCTCAAATCTATTCTAAACCATCTTAATTGCTAGGATCATTACGGTATATCAAATGGGGTCTTGCTTAAATTATGCATGTTGCATAAGGTAAATACTCGCATGTATTAGATTTTGCACCAGTTGTCTGAGTGTAAGCATGCCAGGTTTATTGGATCAACTGGAATGGGCCCTATTTTGCGCACAGCCTATTTTCTTCATCGTTTGCCAGGCTGGTTTGCTGATTTTATGAAGGTGCTAGGGATTAGGAAAAAAATTATTCCTTCGCACGCTCGATGTTAAGTCGGCAATAAAGCCGCCGTCTTCATTGCTTGTTTAAATCGTCCGCGACCGTATTTGAAGGAAAGATATGGCTGGGGACGCGAGGTATTGTATCCCCAAGTCGGCAAGTTCCGCCGTCTTTAAACTATGCGTGTTGCTTTTAGTTCCGTTGTCTCCTCTAGGCTTTGGAATCTTCGAATTACCAAATCCGCCGTTCCTCTTCCCGCCGTGATGAGCGTCGTCGGCCTTCTTCTTTGCGTCCCTATACCAGCACCACTGAGGACGGGAATGACGAGGAGGTGCAGAAGCTGCCCTCGCCGGAGACGAGGTAAGCGATCCGTCCCTACCACCCTATAATCTTGCCTCGGCGTTGAAATTACGTGATGGTTCTAGTTTGGTCTTGCCATTATATGCTAATTTTCTCAAATTTCCTGTTTTCTTGATCATTCTCTGTCATGCTTCTTGATTTCTAGTATGGGGTTTTGGTGATATATGGTGATGGTTCTTTGGATTCTAGGGATGGTTCTTGATTTCCTGTTTGGCTGGGTGTTATATGGTAACTTTTCTGTTCCTTTTTTTTTTCCCTTTTCTTTGGATTCTAGGGATGATTCTTGGTAGGTTTTGATGCTATAAGGTGATCTCCTTGCTAATTTGTGCGCCAGTTGCATCCTGTTGGGATTTAGTTTTGTGATCGTGCAGATGCGAATATTGCTCTGCGTTATCGTTTAAAATTCTTGGATTTTGATAATCTTTTCTGCCCCACTGATCAGAGACGAAGCAATTTTTATTGCGGCTTTTATTTTTTTCTCTCTAAATTTCTTTCTGTACTTCTTTGAACCGTGTAGTTGTAGGCAACGTTTTAAATCTCGTGGGATGAGATTGTCTTGATTTTTTTTATAGAATGAGGCACACCACCATCTTGTCCCGTCTCGATGCTTGAGGCAGGGGTATCCTAAGACATGCCGCTTGAAAAGCTAAGACAATGCCAGAATGGTCAGTCCTGACACATGGGACGATAACCCATCCTTATGTCCCACGAGACATCTTGTCGAGAATTGAAACCATAGTTATTGGAACATCCAATATCTTACCTTTTGTAAGTTAATTTATGCTAATCAATTGTTTTTCTTAGTATATTTAAACTGGTGAAAAAATTATGTAGTGATTTTCGGGTATCTTTGGAGTCATTCTGCTTTAAATTATTGTAAATGTTATCAGTTATCTACTTCTCCATGGGAAAGTTAAAATGCACAATTCAAAAAAAGGAAATATGTTACATGTTGTTGAAAAAACTGTTAAAGCATATATGTGTGCACGCGTGTGCGCATTGGGGATATGTTTAAATATATAAATTATAGCCTGTTAGCTGAATCAACTATTGGGACAAGGCTTGATGTTTATGGTTATAATTCAAACCTGTATTATTTTACCAAATATAGGATTCAAGATTCACCTGCCAAATGTCTAATCAAAAAATTCATTAGCTCTTAGTAAGGGAACTTAATAGAAAAACTAATTCAGAAATGTTGCTTGCTGTTAACCATAAATTCAGCACATGTGATGCCCATGATTGATTAAGAACAAATGATTTGATCGAGGCTGGAATCTTATTATCAAAAGGCACATTCCTTAGCTCATACAATGCATATAACTTATTTTAGGAGTAATTTGATTAGTCATTGAGCTATCAATTTGTTGAGTCATTGAACTGCCTAAATTTTCTGTCACGACAATTTTTCTGTCTCCTAGAACAGCACTGATTGTGATATTTTCTAGGCCTCTCTTTTTCTACTTCCGTTACCAATCCAACTCAAGATCTCTCTCTTGTCCTCACTCACTAACTTGCACCCTCTCTCCCTTCCTCTCCCCCTCTTGTCTCCTTGTGCAGTCTTTATTTATTAGACGTCAAATCTCTATCCTTTTTGTGTCCCCCTCTTGTCTCCTTGTGCAGTCTTTATTTATTAGACGTCAAATCTCTATCCTTTTTGTGTCTCACAGCTGATGACTTTAATTTTCATTTTGCCTTAACATTTTTTATTTTATCTTCTGTGGATGTTATAACAAAATTATTAACGTGGCTGTGGACATTGTGGGAGATTTGTGTCTAATTTGGGTTCTCAGTTGATGATTCTCCCCCTATTCTCTTATCTGTCCCTTCCTGATTTCTGTTTTTAATACAGATATATTTCTTCTGTCATCCTTTTTGTCTCTTTTATCATAAACTCCTATATTGAACAACAAATTGCGCATGTCCATAGAGATGCATCTTTTGTACATACACCTTTAGTTTAGCAATTGTTCTTTTCTCTGCATGGAGAAATTAGTTAACCATGCAGGCAAAAAATATATCTGCCCATTTTCCACCACCTAGTTCTTTCTCTTATTAAAATCCAATTTCTGTTTTATGCTTTCCACTAATGCCCGGCCCCCATTCTTCCCCCTCTTCCCCTTCTCAAAACACTGCCAACAAAACAAAACAAGACAATCTCACATCACCAATATTTGACAACCTTTGTTTGAAATCTCATTGCTGGAGTAAATCCACCCTGTCCTCTTTTAGTGAAAGTGTGTACCAGGACTAAGGATTGTAGAAGATCAGGGGGATGGAAACATGTACCTCTTTTCTGTCTTGTTCATTTTTTTTTTTTTTATTCTATTAACTTTCTCTTTCCTTTATACTTTTGTATTTTTTTTTTTTTTTTTTTTGTTAATGTTACTTTGTGCCTTTTCTGTTTAGATTTTTGTTTTTTGTTTTTGTTTTCTAGTTTTGCTTTGTGTTTTCTTCCTTTTACATTTTTGTTTTGCAATTTCTTTAAAGTATCTTTCTTTTTTCATTTTTTAGTTTCTACTATTCTTTTCGTTATGTTTAGTTTCTCAAACTGTTATATACTTTTTGTTTTTCAATTTTTCAACATGATCTGTTTTGATCTCCTCTTGCAGCTTGTTGGAATGAATGGAGACTATTAGTCATCTTGTTCTTCTCAATTGAATTTTTTTTTTCTTTTTTTTTCACTCCATAGTGTTAGAACTTAAATGCGGTTTTTTTTTTAGTGTGAAATATGTACTATATGATGCCATGTTTTTTCGTTTGTTCATATGATCCATTGCAAATATACTTTGGATGATCCAAGTCATTTTGCTACCATCTTGACTAGTCATTTATGTTTGGTAACTTAGAAATGTTTTTTCACTATGCACATAACTGATGTTCTTGAAAGGAGGCTTCCAATTTATGCTTTCAACACTGTTTGGATTTTGATTGCCTTCTCTTCTATAGTGGCTGGCGAGGTTGGTGGTATCGGGAACCAATGTCGTTTTGGCTTGTTCTTGGTACGGTACAGTATGGATGCATATTATACTGAACCGGCTTGTACCTTCACCTTCACCATCGTCAAAAAAAAGAAATAGAGAGAGAGAGAGGGATGAGAGGGAGAGAGAGAGCCACCATCATTAGAAAGAAAGAAAGAGGGAGAAAAGAGTATATCTTTGAAGCCGGAAGAAAAGAGAGGGGAGAGGGAGAGTGGGGATCAACCGACTGGTACTACCACCTCCACTGTCATTGGAAAAAGAAAAAAAAAAGAGAGAGAGAAGGAGAGAGAGGACCACTGAAAGAGGGCTGCTACCATCGGGAAAAAAGAAGAAAGAGAGGGAAAGAGAAGACTGTACCTTTGAAGCCAAAAGAAAAAGAGAGAGAGGAGAGGTAGAGTAGGGGGAGACATACTTTCGGCGATCATGCGAAGGCATTAGGCAACGGTGATGGGTAATGACAAGGGCAATGGGGGAGGGTTAGGGTTTGGTTGGAGGCATCGAAAGATTCACGAAGAGCTGAAGACTCGCGAAATCGAAACGTCATTTTATTCGGCGGATCGTTTTTTAAAACGAGTTGAACCCGAACCCAATAATATTAGCCTGATAAGCGATCCGATAAGAGCCGAACCAATTATAATGGATGAACCGATCCGGTTCTCGGCTGGTATGGTTCGGTTCATTCCAAACCGACCCATTCAGTATGGTTCATCCTTCTCTAGTGGTTGGTCTAATGGAGGAATCTTTTAGCAGAGTTTCTTTTTGCCTATTTCGCTTCAAGATAGATCCAGGGTTTCTACATGATATCCAATGATATATGATTTCGCAAGCAGTGGTTTTGAAAATCTCCTAATGTAGTTAATCTCTGTGCAGAGATTCTGGAGCATAATGGTACCTCTTTTGCTTCCCTCACAGTTTGTTATTTTGTGGACTGTGGTATGTACCTTTTTTTTTTTTTTTTTTTCCCTTGGAAGTTAGATGAGCATAGCTCTAAAGGATAACCATTCACCTGTAGCTTTATCCATGCCGTACGATTTCTCTTTTTAATGTTTAAAGCACGTGACTTGTAATTGACTGCTAAAGTTTGCGGGTTTGTAAATTCCTGTACTTAACTGTTTTCTCTCTCTCTCTCTCCTTCCCCCCCCGCCCCCCCCCGCTTTTTTGTTTTTTGGGATGAAAATGCTGTTTTGCAATCTTAAGTTTGTTCTTGCAGTGAGCTTTTGTCAGTATTGGTACAGGTTTATGCAGATTTCATCTGATTGAACTCTTCCTATTGAATTATTAAGTTCATGCTTTCCTGACTGTTCTCTTTATTAATCTGCTTTTCTAAAAACCATACATTTTACTCCAAGTAGATTCTTGTATCCATGTTTCTATGGGTGTTGTCAAAATTTTTCATATAGTTTTGATGTCTTTTCCTAGTTATTGTTCATGCATGTTCACAGATGTGTTCCAGTAAATTTTCAAAAATATCACAATGCAAGAATCTCTGTTGATTTCTTCTTGATTGAAGTAGATGGCAATTGTTCATGGTATGTTTTGGTGATATCTGAAGGTAGGAGTTGGACAGGCATATTTTTGGTTAAGTAGTTTATTTATGACATTAATGACATTATAGAACAGGCACAAGCAGACTTCCGCATCCCATTCGGCACCTGGACAACCATGAGCAGAGATGCAAGGAGAGATGCAAGGAACACACCAGTGAACTCAGTGACAAACAAAATGAATACGTACATTCACATGCATTAATGATATTAATGGCATTAGAAAGTAGCCAGAAACAGACTTCCATACCCCATTTAACAGATGGACTCTGGACAACCGTGAGCAGAGGAACACAGTGACAAAACAAATTGAGTACATCAACGCACGCACACACATGCGAACACAGTGACAAACAAAATGAATACATCAACACGAACACACATGCGAACACAGTGACAAACAAAATGAATACATCAACACGCACACACATGCAATAAAACCCTTTCAACCCTCAACCAACAATAACACCAGCAGTATAACTTCCAAATGATGCACTCACTGGCAAGGACCGCCATCAGGACCCCAGTGCATGTGGGTAGCCAGTGGAGAGGGTGAAAAGCAAGAGGCCCCTTCGGTGTTGGCTGCACCATTGTGCTGGAGTATGAAAGTAAGATGCTGATGAGTGTTAACCATTGGAAAACATAGGGTCAGCCATCAGGCAGCAGCAATGGTGGTGGGCCATTCCTCCACCATGTCCTAACTAGTTCAATGTTTTTTTTTTCCTCTAATAGAACTTGATGCTTCGGTCTCAAACATTCCTGGTTCTTGAAACCTTTTTTTTCTGGCTTTGTGAATACCTGTCTTTCTTTGGTACAGGAGTTATGTAATCCTTTAATACTCATATTTTTCCTTACCCATGATTGGTTCTACATTTCAGGTTCTCTGAGGCCTTAGTTGTTTTGCCTCATCTGTGTTTCCAGATAGTGATGATGTGTTCTCCTTTGCTTTATTCGAAAAGGCAGCAAAAATCTGCCAGGAGGATGCTTTTCTTTGAAGGTTGGTGCGTGGAGTTTCTACCATTATGTTTCTGTGCTTTCGGGTTCTATTTACCTTTAAGCTGTTACTTTCTTATTGTCATGAGTCATCTAAATTTTAATAGGCTTCATGCTGTTAAGACATTGCTACTGATAGTGAAGTTATCAATCTTGTAAAAAAAAAACTGCTTCATTTAATTTGACTTGTCATTCAGTATTTTATAGGACCTAACTTGAGATGACTATAGAGAACCAAGATTATATTATTGCAAATTGTAAGAAATTATGAAGTAGTATTGCATTTTCTGAAATTTAACTATGACGCAGGGACAGTCGAAAATCCTTTTCCTGTAAGAGAGCCTTTTTATCGTTTCCATTTATTTTATTTTAACTTCCTTATAGGGATTTCTAAAGTGAATACTAATAAGTCATAACCATCTGGCTCTAGTTGTTGATGATTTCAGATTATATACATTTGAATTTTCTTGTAGTAGGATGGATAGGCAGAATGAGGTTTGAACTTATTTCTTTACTGTCATGTTGGATATATATTTTATGTTGTTCAGCAATATTAGAAATGTTTTTCCCCCTTCCTTGTAGTTGCAACTGGTGCTCTGAGAATTTGTTTCACAATGACTAATTTGTTTAATCTTTTGGCAATGTCTCTTCCTACAATTTTTGTTCATGATGAATCTGGGTTTTCTATATGTATGTTCATGGTTGCCAGAAGGTTATGGTGGATGATGTTCAGATGTGGTATGTCTCTTTTGCATACGTGGAAATGCAGTACTTTGTGCTTTGTTGAGTATGTGTTGTATCATATTTTAAAAAATAGCCCTATGAGATTTTTTTTAGTGTTTGATAGTGTAAAATGCTTGGGTTATATGCACACATGCATTTACGTATGCTTGCGCGCATGTATGCATATAAAGTTGGTATTGTTGGTTGCTTGTGACAATGTAAGTCTTCTTATCCATAAGTTCTTTTACTTTTCAGTGGAGTACATGTATATGCTGATTTTTTTTTTTTTTTTTCTACAGCCATGTTGTTGAGTTAATTATGTTTGTATTCTCACTCCTTTATGTTGCCAAGCTTTTTTTTTTTATTTTTAAAAGTAACCTTTTGTTTTCTTCAAGTAGCTTCTTATATACATGTTCCTGTATATATTATCAGAGTCTTCTATAGTGTTGGTCCCTTTTTCTTACTGTTCATGTGTCATTACTCATTAGATATGACAAGAGTTCCAGTGAATTTCTATCTTTAAGATATGATGGTGAAGAGTCCCTTCTGCGTTACTTTTAAAAATAAAATGTGTCTAATTTCTGGACATGGATTCAAGCATTTAGTATGATCTTTATTTTTCTAGTAGTTCTTGATGGTTCATTTGGGAAGTTTGTAGTTGTTACTTTTTAGAACGTTTTGGTTGCTGCAGACCTATTCTTGGTAATGAGATTATACAATGTTAATGTGAAGTTGATTCTAGTGACTGGCATTTCAAGGTTTCCCAAAGTTTGTATGGTTTCAAACATCAGTGATGTTTACTCCTTGCCTAATTAAAAAGGCAGAGAGGAAATAGCCTTTCAGGAGGGTACTTCTATCAGAGTATTAGTTGCTGATGAAAGTTTTGTTATGATTGCTTTTTAGTGGCTAAGGATTGTTGCTACTTTAATTTGGTAACTTTGTTATGGTCATCCCTCCTCTAAATTCTAATAGGGTTCCATGCAGTTAAAATGTTTCTTGTAGGATGAATCGAGATAAACTGAAGCTATTGATCTTGTGATAATCTGATGTTTTATTTTCTTTGAATACAAATGATATTTTATATTTTCTTCTAGGGAACTTTGAGATGGCTAATGAGAACCTTAGTTATAGTCTTGTGAGTATCAGTATAGTTGCTTTCTGTTTGGAAAAACAACCTATACGACTTGTTTGGGGATTACTTGTAGGGATTTCTGATTTGTAGCTGAGACAAATTGACAATTACTTTTCTTGTCTCATTATAATCAATGGATTTTTTTTTCTCAGTTTGTTATCGCATGGCACATTTAATTTTAATGTAGGGAATTCTGACATGGATAGAAAGAAGAATTGAAGCGATAACATTATTTCATTAGAGTTGGGTAACATGGTGCTTGGTCTTTCTTTCTAGTGGTGATAATTAGCTATGATTTAGTTATTGAGCATAGAACCAGATGAACTAGGAAACTTCGTTATGTGCTGCTATTTCATTTGAGATGGAACACCTTTGGAGACAAGTCAATCAAGCAAATGACTAATAAACAATCATCTATATTTTATTAAATCTTGTTCATTGTTGTAAGTTTGTGGTGATAACTAGCTGTGCTTTAGTTTAAGAGTTAATAAGCTGTGTTTTAGTAATAAGAGTCAGGTTGTCTTTTAAGACAGTTATCTTTGGATTTTCTAGCCGATGACTTAAAGAATAGTCTACAATTTGCATCTATTGGGGGTTAGTCCAAGTGACTAACTTCATTTCACGCATTTGTTTGATGTGGTTTCTATTGTTGATTTACTAGACCAATGTATGAGAGGTGATCTATTATTGGGTTTATTACTCAGTCACATGTTGTTAATTTTCCTCCAAGTATCTATAGTATATGTGTTTCAAAATTTCAATAGGTCTTGTTCAATTTTCTATTTTGCATCAATATTTGTTTTTCACTATCTCCATCTAAGTTCAGAAGGCAAATTAGGACCAATTCAGAGAAATTTTACGAATTTCTAGCATAAGAATCTCTTTCTGCCTTGCTCCTCAAGTTTATTATTTAAAACCAAAGCATCTAGCATGATTTTATTTGCTTCAGCAGTTATTTATATTGCATAGCTTGTATTTTGTTGGAGTTTGTGGCTGATGAAGAACTCATGGCTTTGGTTTAGTAATTTAATTTAATTTCTTTTTTAATGTGATTTGAGTTTCTTCAAATTTACCAATTTGCAATATAATTATGCCACGATATTTTTCTTTTCTATGGGCATTTATCTGCTTTATAGTATTGAAAATGCCAACTATTACTTCATGGGAAGGCTTAATGCTGCATCCTTTCAAATTTGGAAAAGGAGAAGGATTTTAAAAAAAAAATGTTTAAAAAATGAGAACTATGAGATATCTATTATTTCCTGCATGAAGAAACTTTATAAATATGAAACTATTTTAGAAAGATTAGCTTTCGTAAACTTGAATTTTTTGCTTTGTGATGCATGTGACTGACCAAGAAAAAAATTGATTGCTGGCTGAAATGCACCCACTTTGCTGCTCACTTAATTTACGTCACAATTAATTTGATAGATCGTTGATCTATCTGAATTTATTTCCATAACTCTCATTCCCACTCTGATGACGAACCTACTCATGATATATCTAATAGGCCTATCCTCTGCTCCGTCGTTGACTGATTCAACTCAGGATCTGTCTGTGCCACTTCCATCTCTTTATGCAGTCATTAATTGGACTCTCTCTCTCTCTCTCTCTCATGCACACAGACATGATGACCACCCATTTTGTGGGTCCTGTAATGTTATAATGTCAAATTATTAACATAGCTTTGGTGGTTGAGGGCAATGTTGCACCTAGAAGGGATGGACCCCACCAACAAAACCACCACGGTCACCAGCAGGTATATTCTTTTGCTGTCTACCTCTATCTCTATTGTGACGCAAAACTCCTGGGCTTTGATAATAAATGCAACATGTCTCTAGTAGAAGCATCTGTTATGAATGCACAACCCTTTAATCAACTCTTGTTCTCTTTTCAAGGAGAGAAATAAGTGTGCAAGCAAAAAAAGTAATTCTGCTGTTTTCCACTCTCCACTTCTCTTTCTTTTCTCAGACCATTTAGAAACCTTTATCTAAAATCCTATTTCAAATCAGTCTGATTCGATCATTCTTTATTGATACAATTACTAGGATAATGAAGTTATAGCTTTTCTAAAATTCTGGTTTCTTATTGCTTCAGTTTAGATTGTTGGGATAGTGGGATGAGCATCGTTGATCAAATCATCTTGAATCTTCTAGTCTTAGTGTTGGACTTAGAATCCATGAACATAATTAGGAATCATTTGGTTTCTTTTTTCTAGTGTAGGACTATTATTTTCACATAATATTTTTTTTTTGTTCATTCTGTCTGTCTGATGCATCTCTTGAAACTTTCTTCTCTCACATACACCTTAGTGCTAGATCATGATATGTTTAATTGATGTCTACTGGTAATGGGAGAAGTTCTGTCACTCATCTCCAATAGGCTAGTAGGAGCATTCTGTTTGTTAAGTACAATTTTAATAACACTAAAGTCTTGTTTATATGTACTTCATAGGGGAAGGAGAAATTCTATTCAAATTTATCTTTGAGGTCCTTCTATCTTCCATCAAGGGAAAAAATTGCATTCCACATCTACCTCAATCTATAAAATTTTCATAATTAGGCAACTTATTCCTTATTGTGTGAGAACAGTTGCTGAGGATCTGATAATTTGTTAGAGAAACAAAAGGTCAAAAGGTCCTCTTTTAAAAATAGCCTACTTATCTTTTTTCGCAAAAATAAGTATCAGGAGGCCAGGTTTGTTACTGTTGTTACTGTATTTGGCTCCTTGTATTTAACGTGTAGACTGAACTGTATGGAAACTATTCTATTAGAATATTGCAAAATATTAAACTTGATGATAGTGAAGATCCAGGTTAAGACTTTTTGGTTCAAATGTAAGCTTTATATATGTATCTGAAAATGGACATTTCAGACTGCTTAAAGGGTGTATATCAGGTCGTTGCCCTGCATCTTCATCAAAATTTCAATTGCTCAAACAAGCTACCTCAGCCAATAATAGCTTTGAAAAGCAGTTAGTTAACAACTTCTGAGAGCATTTAATCATGCCAACTTTATGGCCAAATTTGACTAACGTCTCTGTTGCTTTATTTCAAAGCTGTTCTCAATAAGTTGCTTTTTGCATTGAGCAAAGCAGGTGGGACTAACTAGTGATAAATAAGTGACATTAGCCTATGGTACAAGTAATGGAGGGGCACCAAAATAAGTCAAGTGATGTTGCATCTCATATTATAAGTACAAAAGCATAGTCTTTTTTTTCTTTTTTCTCCAGTTGGACAAAAAGGTCAACTGGATATCCAAAATGCCATGTGAGCAATAAGTTGCTCATACAACCAACCTTCAAGTTGAAATGCACCATGCTAGCAAGTAATTCTTGTCAATTACTCAGTTCATAATTTCACATAATGGAAGCTTGAAATCATTCTGCAGTGTTTGAGAACTTCATCTCTTTAAATGTTGAATTGTATTCTGAGTTATTTCATAGTTCTTCTATCATTTGCATCCTACTGTTCAATTGATCCAAATTTCTAACCTTTGCCATCCACTGCTTATTCAGGTGTAAACTGGATGTTGTCAGTGCAGGTAAAAACTGTATGAAGACAGGGAATGAAATTATGGCAGGATTCTTTTTCCATGCTGCTAGGAAGGAACACCAGGAGGGATACAGAACCCTAGTTCCAAACCGACCAGTGTACATCCATCCGAGCAGTGCTTTATTTCAGAGGCAACCAGATTGGGTCATGTATCATGACCTGGTTATGACAACAAAAGAGTCCATGAGGGAGGTCACTGTCATTGATCCCAAATGTTTTGTAGAGTTGGCACCAATATTCTATAAGGCTGCAGATTCTACAATAATTAGCAAATGGAAGAGGCAAGAGCATGTCGAACCACTTTATAACAGATATCATGAAGGACTCGAGGCATTTTGAGTAAACGCCGTGCTTAATGAGTGTACCATTATAATTCTTTTGCATGCTTTCAGGGGCAGCGCACCTATCCTTAAGATGTGGCTGTGGTGTCAAGTTCCACACTAAATTTTGGAATTTCTATATATATTAATACTCTTTATATTCTTACACAAGTTAATTTTCAGGTCTGTTCCTCTTCTTGCCATCAGATATGATGGACTTTATAACTTGTTGGTTCTGGCGGAGGTTTACCTTTGTCATAGGCTTGATTAAGTATCATCGTGCGCTACATGGACGGAAACGAATATGACCTGATAATGAGACGTTGGTATTTCTGTTATTGGATTGGATTGACTAAAAACGTCAGAAACAAAACAGCAGCAGCCAAAGAAAAGGCTTCATCTTAAAATAGGTTCTGATTTTATTTTTGGATCATAATTTTAAATTTATACCCGATCGGATTGGATTTGGATAGAATTTATGCAAAGAATATTAGATCAAAGGGTCATTTGGTATGAAATTAAGTATTTATCCAATTTGAATTCAAATATTTTAGTTCGATCAGATTGTATTTGCAAGTATTCAATAATTTTTTTTAGTTAAAATTTAATAATTAATAATTAAGTATAAATTTATTAAAAAATTTAAATATAATTAAAAAGAATCAATTTAAACTTTTTTTTTTTTATCGTCAAAATCTCAATACAAGAAGTTTGATAATAATGTCAGTCTCTTCAAAATAATAATAATAATAATAATAATTCTTACTAAATTAATAATTAATTTTTTTTAATGCAAAATCCAGCGATCCATTGTGATTAAAGATTAAAGATTCATGATGCCGGTTTACTAAAGGAAATACTATAGCTCAATAATGCTTGCAACTACAAATGTTGTCGAGTGATGATATCAAGGGAATGATCCAAGACCCTAAAAATCACATTAAAACCTCAAGATAAATGCAAGATATATATGTTATATTTTAATGACAACGTAACAAGGTATGAAATCCATATTTTTTCATGGTTGGAATGTCAGGATCGGTTATTATATCGTAGAGACAGGAAAAAAAAAATATTGTAAATTGGATAGTGTCTTTCACTTTCGCCCAATTTTAATTAGATTTTCTTCTATTTTATTTTTTATTTAAATCAAATATATCTCAAGCTTTCATTTAAGTCGTGTTGGGTATACACTCTAAAGAAAATGTAAATGGCTACACTCCGTCAAAAGAATCATCAATGGCCATCATGCTATGATCCATTTAATGAATAAACTCCCACGCCTCATAAAACTCATTGAAATATATTTTTATAGGAAAAAAAAAGAAAGAAAATATTTATAGTAATAGAAAATCTCGCAAGCAGACGTCAATTAATTCGCGACGCCGATGGAGGCACCGGATTAAAATAGTAGTGTAGAGAGGAGTAGATGGTACAAGAAGAATACCAAATTCTTGGATATCCCCTTGAGCGACCGCTTCCTTCAAATACTGGTGGTTACCGTTGGGGGAATAAAATCAACCATGTGTTCCCTCCGGAACAGCCACCAACGGCTACTTTCCTATACCAAGCTCTTGACTTCCTACGTGAACCAAGGCCGTCACCACCAAGCCCTCACCCTCTTCTCCCAGATGTTCTCCAGCCCCGACCTCGCCCTCGACCCATTCGCCTTCCCCCTCGCCCTCAAGTCTTCCGCCGCCCTTCATCTCCCGCAGGCCGTGGCCGTTATCCACGCCCATGCCGTCAAGGCCGGTCTGCTCTCTAACCCATACGTCGCATCCGCCCTTGTTGATTCTTACGGCAAATGCATCTCCATTACCTCTGCCCGGCAATTGTTCGAAGAATGTCCACAACGAAATGTTGTCGTGTGGAATGCGATGATATCACTCTACTCCCGCTCTAATGACATAGCCAACGCACTGCGATTGTTTGAGCTCATGGATGTCACCCCCACCGAGTCCTCCTACAATTCAATAATTGCCGCTCTCGCGGAGACCGATGATGGCTCCTCTAGAGCCCTCGGTTTCTATAGGCGGATGCAGGGATCCGGTTTGAAGCCCAACCTGATCACGGTTCTAGCGCTCTTACCTTCTTGTGTAAGCATTGGCGCATTGAATTTGGTCAAAGAAGTTCATGGGTTTGCTATTAGACATCACATCCAACTGCATTCCCACTTGTCTAGTGGACTTGTTGAAGCCTATGGCCGGTGTGGCTCTTTGATCAATGCACGTAGAGTTTTTGATCAGATGCCGGAGAGGGACGTGGTGGCATGGAGCTCCATGATATCGGCGTATGCATTCCATGGCTACGCTCAAATTGCAACGTCTCTTCTTCAGGAAATGGAATGGGACAACATACGGCCAGATGGGATTATGTGTCTTGGCGTCTTAAAAGCCTGCAGTCATGCGGGACTTGCAGACGATGCATTGGAATATTTTGAGCTAATGACCAAAGGCTATGGAGTGGAGGCAGGCAGTGATCACTACTCGTGCTTGGTGGATGTTTTGAGCCGAGCAGGGAGATTGAATGAGGCTTATGAGGTTATCCAGGGGATGCCAGTTAAAGCAACTGCCAAGGCTTGGGGGGCACTTCTTGGGGCTTGCCGGAATTATGGAGAAGTCCGGCTTGCGGAGATTGCAGGAAGAGTGTTGTTTGAGATAGAGCCAGAGAATGCAGGGAACTTTGTTTTGCTGTCGAGCATCTATGCAGCTGCAGGGAAATATGAGGAGGCGGAGGGGGTTAGAAGGGAGATGGAGGAAAGAGGTGTAAGGAGGATGCCTGGAAGCAGTTGGTTTATATCTCAGAAGTCTTAAAAGTTGCAGCTCATCATCAGCAAAGCTCTAGATTAGCCATCAATCAAAATGGGACTGGCAAACTTTTTTGAGTCTCATGGCTGAGTTTTTAGTGGCTTCTGTGGATTCCTGAACCTTGATCAGGCATGCCGATTGGATACGATCTCATAATACAAAAATGATTATATTTGGTGAAATCTTTTGATTAGGTATTTGTATGTAAGAAACAGATGAAGAATGAGATGATGATGTCGTAAGAGATGTTTTGTTTCAAAGAATCCCCTTGTCAGCGTGTCATCATAGATGAAGAACACCACAGAGATTCTCTATTTCGTGCTTATTCATGTCATTTTTGGCATATGAAGACCATTAGCTCAACAAGCATGCTCTTTTAGTCGGATGCAGTGATGGCATGGCGGTGTATGGCTGGACATTTGATCATAATTTAGTTTGGCTGAAGTAAACCTGGAGGGTCTGAATGTCCACACGGGTTTTATTATCAGATGTTATCATTGGGAGGCAACTTGGTAGCATCTTCTTCACAGACGATGAGATGTTAAACTGGGAACAGACCTAGCATAAATGAAATTTAGGTAATATCCACACTATACATGCATGCATGTCAGATGGTGATAGAATTTTGGCCAGCATCAATTATTTTTGAGTTGAGTAGGAATGACCAGCATCAACTTTCAGGTAGTGCTTGTGTCTTTGTACTTTCTCTTAGCATATTTGCCTTGGAATCTCTTCTCTGGTTTGGAAAAAAAAGATGCGGACTGCAGGTTATATTTTGCATTGGATACTATGGATTTGGACTTTCAACGGAATTCGCTATTGCTCCCTCCTTGTCTTACTCTCTTCGCCCTTTACTATGGTGTCGAAAATTTCTTGTGCATGACTGTATATTCTCAACAACCATTCTTGTGCATGACTGTATATTCTCAACAACCATACTGTATTGCACTATATATTAATGCATCTTGTTTTTAATTTAGAACTTCTACTTTATCAATTCATCATGAATCTCTTGAATTATTTATGTTTCTTTTAGTGCATACTTCTTGAATTATTTTGACATGCAAATCCCTTATCCTTTAATGGCCAGTCATAATCCAATTATTTCCTTATTTATATGATATGCATCTCTCTAAAATGTAGTGCAATGTTAGTGTTCTGTGATTTAAATGCTATTATGTTATTTTTATATTATAAATATAATCCTATATATAATCCTAAAATACCTTAAAATTATATGCGTACACTTCCTTTATATTTATTGAGACTTATGATTGGATGTATTTGTTTCTTATAAAATAGCTCATAATCATAAACTTATATTATTATGCTCTTAATGATTATAGTTAAATATGTCTCTTATGAGTTAACTTATGAAATTTGTAATTATGATAAATTTATTTGAATCTATTTTATTTATTATATGAAATTTAATATTCTATTTTTATTTTTATTTTTAAAATATGATGAGTAAGAATCAAAATATCGATAGCGTCGAGCAAACATTCTGTCACCACATGGGGGTCAAAAAAAGCTCCTAAAGTGGAGAGCGAATCCACAACTGAAGTTACATATGTTTGAGAGAAGTTTTTCCCTTTTTTTTTTTTATGATGTTTGAAAGAAGTTGCTTTTATTTTCTCGAAATATTTGTTTTAATGTAAGTTAATCCCCTCACCATCCACTAACTCTAAGTACAATGTTTTTAAGTTCTTCTAAACTTCAATTCTAACTTTGAATACAGTGTTAGTCAATTTAAGTTCTTCTGAATATAGGTTTTTTTGTGTGTGGATAGGAGTTATCTTCTTCAGTCCTCATCAGCCTTATTTCAGACTATCATCTTCGCTTTCTTACTTTTCAGTTCTTTATAAATCTTCTCTACTTATAAGGTCGGAAGAAATCCCATCAGAAATCCTATCAATTTGGAAGAAATCCCATCAATCTCGCAGGTTAAGCCGATAACTCTCTTCGACGCTCTCTCTCTTTAGAAATGTTTCCTTCCATCAAAAAATAAAATGCGATTTTAATCCCAAGGAATATTTAATATTATAGTGCTTGAGTTATTCTTGTGGTCGATATAATTCATTAGTTTTGCAATTTAGGACTTTGCTTTCTTTCAATAATAACATATCAGATAAGAACAGAGACTCCACTTATTCTAAGCTGCTGAGAAAGGTATGTTTTCTTTCTTTTCTGTTTGGTGCTTGTTTAGTATTTTTGAGAATAAAATTTTGTTGAGAAAAATTTTCTCGAGACCCATTTTTATAAAAAAATATAAAGAAAAATAAATTTTATTATACTTTATTGACAAAAAATTTATATAAAAAATAACTCTGAAATATTTTTCTGTATTGAGTTGAAGATCATTTTACATGAAAAATATTAATTTAGCTATAATACCTCGATAATAAAGATTAAATAAAAATTATATATTATATTATTATATATTATTATATAATAATATATCTATTATAATATAATATAATTTAATATATAATTTAATGTATTATATTATATGATATTATATTGTATATGTTATAGTAATATAATATAAATATAATAAGGATGATTTTGAACTTTTGATGCTAAAAATTTTTTCAATGGAATGAAAAAGGATAAAATATGATCTCTTTCATGATGTAGCATGGGAAAAAAGTATAGGCAGCACCATCCATTTTTCTTCTTTTTTCCAGCTAATTATAAGAAAATAAGGATACAAAATTTTTTACTCTTTTTTTTTTTTTTTTCTAAACCAAAAAACTCCTTGGAAATATGGTCTTCAACAAATATAGTATAGAAAGAGAAAAGAAAGATACATAAGCTCTGTTTCTTTAGAAAATTACCGTGCACACAGTCGTCAGTTGATTAAATGAAGACATAACCTCCAACGAGTACACTAACCTATGTTCCATCCAATGCTGGAGTAGTGAAGATATCCAAAAGATTAGGTTGGAGTAAGTCGATAAATTTGAGTTCTGCGGCATGTTCTTTATAGTTCGTCGTGATCTTGGCCACATTAAGGCAATGATACGAAGAATTCCGATTGTGAATTGTCAAATCTTTTCCTTCAGTTTTGTCGTGCAGACACATCAAAGAAGCAAATGTCAAAGCGATTTTGTTTCATGATAACTAGGAAATTATATGTTCAGTTGTTCGCACATTACCTCATGTTGATCTACGTTTGGAGCATATTGAAACAGATCCAAAATTGCAGCACCATCTCTCTCCAGGCATCCCATTAGATTGAGATACTGAAGATTGTGAAATTTTGGCAGAGGCTCCGTGAAATCTCTCATTTGCACGAGATGTTTGACACCCATTGAGAAGCATAATTATCAGAAAAGGCAAGCAAAAAAAAATCTAATTATAAATCTACAGCACACTGAGTTCTATTATGTTTGTTTAATTTGTTATTCTAAAGCTTTAATTCCTTTCCTTGCAACATTGAGCACGCTGTTAACAAACACTCTTTCGATCGGGTCAGGTTGTATAACGCAAACTCTACTCTTCTAAACAAAAATTTCAGTCTTCTATATACTTAGCTAAAAATATCTGGAAGTCCACACCTTCTCATGGCATGATCAATGTAAGGTTCAACCTTAGTAGCCGTATGAGTCCGTGCGTTTCCAACTTAATGCTCAAATAGTTCAAATCATGCTAAGGGAAACTAAAAAGAAAGAAAGAAAAAGAAAAGGAGAAGTTGAAGTAATGATGATAATATAATTTCTGGTAGCCTTCAGGGTGCATATAATAATTTTGCTAAATAGTAATGCGATTGTGTTTTATAACATTATGAGACCATAGAATCTTAATAGCCTTTTTTTATATTTAGACCACTCTAATTGTTTATTATTATTATTATCATCTAAAATTTAACTAAGCTCTCATTTTGTTGGAGTTTTCTCCTTTTATTTTTTCACATTTCATTGAACATGGAAGAAAAATTATGAGTAAAGCCACATATATTTTTCATTCTATCATCAGAAAATAAATATCATAAAGAAGATGATATTTATTTTTCGTTCCTTTTTTTTCTTCATTAAAAGATTATTTTGGCATTGAAGTGTCCTAATTATCTTTCAACATTTTTCTACTTTTTTTTCTCATTTGTCTTACTTTTTGTATGAATGAATATGTTTGATGAATAAACTTTATATATATATATATATATATATATATATATATATATAATGTTTGGTTAATGGATTTCTAACTTTATTACTTTTTATAATGTGATTAATACAATGACTACTTGTCCATTTTATATATTTTTTTATTTATATAATTACATATAAATAATGAAAATAACTTAATAAAATAGCATGAAAATGGACCTCAAATTGTCTATTTAATTTCATTATAAAAAATATAAAAAATGATTACTTAAAATTTTTATTTTTAAGATATTATAATAAAATTGACATTTTTCATGTAAAATTATCTTCAACCAAATATAAAAAAATATTTCAATACCTATGTTTTCATACAAATTTTTCATCAACCAAACATGATGAAATCTATTTTTTCTTGCAAAACTTTTCTTGTTCTTAGAAAAATAATTTTTCAAAAAATATTCTAGAAAAAAATACCAATCAAGCATTAAGAGGATTGTCTAGGTTTTATGAAAATTATTGCTAGTTGAGTGATCAAAAAAAAAAAAAAAAAAAGGACTACATGATTTTGGCGTGAGAATTTGTACCCGGTTAAATAAAACTTCCAGGTATCTGGGGTTTCATTTCAAACCATTATGAGGTTTTATTTATGAATCCTACGGTGCTTTTAAAAGAAAACTTCTGTTAGGCCTTCCTTTTGAGAGGGAGATGGTCTCCCATCAAAACATTCGTTAAATAGACGAATCAAAACAGCCAAACAAAGGCCGAAGAGACGGAAAAAAAGCAGTGGCCAAACAGACACAGGCCTACACCATGAGACGATTGAGGGAGGGAAGATAGGAAGGAGATGAGAGTAAATCAGGGGGCAGAGCCGGTGAACTCTGCAACACATCCAGCAAACAGCTGTTAGATCTTTACAAAGAGTTCATTTATTCAAGCTTCATTGATTGTTTCATACGATCAAAACATTATTAGGCATACAAGCATTTTTCCCTTGCACTGTGTCATGCGTGTCTCGCCCTTATCCACTTTCTTATCGCAGACATCTAGCTAAAACCTTTGGGAGTGTCCGCCTAAATAAATGCCTTCCCCACCCATCCTAGCAGAGAGTATGTCACGTATTCTTCATGTACTGTCTATTCATTCCAATTCTTAAAACTTTTAGTTGAATGAGAATTGCATTTTTTAATTATCAAAATATCAAGAGTAGATGGCAAGCAAGACTATTGACTTGGTAGCGAAACTATAAAACTTTCAGTTCGACTTAAAATATCACATGCATAACTATAAAACTTTCAGTTCGGCTTAAAATATCACATGCATACAATACCTTGAAGGCAGTGGCCCTGAGTGCTAGAGATTTTGCATTGTAAAGTCCCTGAAGTAAGCCACAGCCAGTCGCTTTACCATCTTTCTTCCCATGCCTTGTATCCAACTCGATGGATGCAGACACCACAGAAGGAAGATTCACCGAAGCAACAACTTCACCTACAGAGCCAGATAATTCCAATGATCGTAGTCTAGGGACGCTGACAGACCAAGTGGCAGACTCAAGGGACAAAGATTGTAGTGATCGGCAATCAAAGATACAACCTGGTAACGTATCATTTTTACGTAATCCCATGCTTAGTTCGATTGCTTGGACCTTGCATTGCATCATGAACTTCATCCATCTTTCAGCACACGAAACATAATAATCTTTGTACCAGTGAAGATAGAATCCGTATATTTCTGAAACAAGATGAGGATGAAGTACCGCGTCCATAAATCTCTTGAAGTTCCATGCATGCTCATCGTCACCTTTATCATAATCTTCATGAGAGAACGAGAGCTGGTAGGATGGTGCGTGGCCTGGGTTTGCGAGAAAAGGTCTGGTGTAAATATTTGAGCGTTTGGATAGCGTCATGGAGATGTAGTTATGGTAGGATCGCGACGAATAAAGAAAGAGGGAAAGAATTTGCGCGATAGACTGATGGAAATAAACCCGATCCAAGGAGGAGACTCTGTTGCTACGTTAAAAATAGCTTGCTGATTCTATTGAAGGTAGTGGTTATTATATATTGTAAATTTATTTCTGGACACCTATTAGATTTCACATCACTTTTCCGAAAATCTAGAGATTTTGAAGAATCTAGAGGGATTTATCACTACGTTTGCAGAAGCCTTTTTTTAAAAAAAAAATATTTTTATTTTGAGATATTGCAGGCGGGTTTCAAACAGAAGCCCGCTAAGGAAATTCTAGGAGGGTCTCTTTGATGTCACAACCATTTTTGAGCTTTTTATTTATGAAAGCATATAGAAATCAAGGCAAAACCACCATTTAGTTAGCCAGTTTCGCTTTTTTAGATTTTAATTATTTTTAGCTTAATTATTCCCTAGCACAGAACTTTCACCGATGGTTGATGCGGGCTTCCATTGTCGCATTGTCGTATGTCATGGTTTATAAGACATATATAGAGAGGCCAGGCGCAAGATTTCCATCTGTCGTTGTAGTATAGTGGTGAGTATTCCCGCCTGTCACGCGGGCGACCCGGGTTCGATCCCCGGCAACGGCGATGTGTTTGTTATAGGCTTGTGTTTTTTCTTGCATCAATTCATTGGTTGAGCGACTTTGATCCCCCACTTGTTCCAAAGGTGAAAAAAGTTATCAATGGAGCAGAACACGATTGGGATTCCTACAGCTCTTTTGTTTGTAACCACTGCAATGTCTCCACAGGCGCTGAACATAAAATATATTTCCAATAACATTCAGCCCTTCGTGGAATTCCACACCTACCTTAAGGAGATATATTATTTTATCCTTGCTCATCAAGTCCAGAGATATATTCAGAGGCTGGTCACTCTGAATGGCATACAACTTCACATTCTTACCATAACTTAGGTGTTGTTCTAGTTCTGTTAGCATTCAAGCAGTTTCCAATCCTGATTAACTTTTCTGGTGGGGAGTATTCAAGAAGAATGGAGGACATACCACCAGAGTTTGTATTTTGTCACCTTAAGACAGCAAGGGAAAAGGGCTTTGATGGTCATGAGAGGATCAAATGCAATAGGAGGATCTCTGGTTTTGATTGTTTCAAATTAGACCTAACGAAAGAGAAGTGTTGAGGTGATGGAGGCAAAATTCCTCACCACAATCAGCATCTACTAAGCTGCCCACCCTGATGTTAGACTCTTGAGAAGCTGCTGCTCTAGCCAAAGGCTTCATTCAATAAAGGCACAGTGTTATATGTGAATATGAAGTAGATGAGAGTTAGCTCATCTGCACTGCATGCTGAAGTCAGGACAGAGCTAAGATCTTGCTTGCTACCTTGCAGAATCTGGTGACAGCTGAATAGGTTGGATTCAAGCACCATTGGCTCCAGTTTTTTATTAAATGGACAAAAAACACCCAATTGGCTGTCATCGGACTGCCCTGTTTCTCTGTCAATTTCCAATCAATGAGTGCCAGAGCTTTTAGTTAGCTGCTTTTCTGTCTCATCACCTTAATCTTGTTTTCTCCTAATTAACCTTCAATCTTTAGCTCAGCATGAGAATTTTATGGTTACGTTCCAGAGGCCGCTGATTAGAAGCCAGAAGGGCTATTCGAATGCATGGGAATTCAAGTCATATTTCTGTAATATTTTCAGATGATTACTCTTATGTAACAACATGTAGTGCATGGCTTCACCCATGCTACACTTATTGATGCGTTCATTTTCTACTGAGTGCTATCTACCCCTTTGGCCACAAAGGCTGTTGGTTTGGTAGGCTCATTGGATTTCCACCCACCATGCAACAGGTTGTTAGGTTTATTTTCTAAACTGTTGGTTACCACGTCAACCACCACAGCCAGAATATTATTGATCTGCTAAGTCCATTGGACTTCCACCCATCATGTAACAGGTTGTTGTCGCTATCTCTAGAGGCATGAGTTTCTGCTAGTTATGAAGTTATGATGGTTGTCCACTTCGTCAAGGGTTGAGACCTAAGGTCCTAATTTCTTAGGCTCCGACCTTAAATAAACACCAACAACATCAAGCCAGCGTCTTCTAGTGAGCTGGACTGGTTGCCTTGTTTCTTGACATTAAACCAACATCAATTATTTCTTTGTTTGACCATTTATTAATATTAATATATTTTTTGTTTCTCTTTTATTATTACCAGAAAACAACTTTTGTACCTTCCTGTCGGTTTCCTTTCATAAGGGAGTCCGGCAGAGCTGCAGTAACAAGCTCCAGTCTCTGTAGAAAGTTATCCTTTCAACAGGAACAGCACAATGTTTAAACATAAGTTGGATTGATGAAGAAGACACATCAGCATCAGACTCTACTATTGCTAAGAAATCTAAGGAATGGAAGTGGTTCCGCTTCGCACGATTCACTTAAATAAAGGCTGCCTTTTGAGCCAATTAGATGCAGGTTTTCTTCTGGCCTGCCATGCTCTGAAAATGAGACTTGCTTTACCATAATAGAAAGTTTGGTAGCACAGAGCATTCATCAATAACAAAAGTACTGACTGAATTCCTTTCTGAACAGAAAACAAAAAAAATATAGAATGTGATAGCTTGGATGGAAGGCTGATTGCAAAGAATAGCAGATTGGGAAGAGATATATGAATCAATCAGAGAGGAAGAAGAAACCATGGGAACTCATGATCGAATCGGTCTACTGCCAGATGTTCTTCTATTTCACATCTTTGCATTAATCCCTCTGAAACTAAGGGGAATAACTAGCACTACTTCTAGGATATGGAGGAACTTACCTATTAGTCTGCGCCTCTACTTTAGACTTTGGGAATGAATTCTCTACTGGCCAGACATGAGAAGAATCTGTCCACAAAGTGAATAGATGTCTACAACCCTATGGCATGGCAACATAAATAATTATTGTGTACCTCGAGAGTTGAGAATAATTCCTTCTTGATTGATGATTACTAAAAACTTGACAGAAACACCAAGTCATCACACTGGTTTATGAGGTGGGGTTCTTTTATTTAAATTGTTTGGTACCTTCACTTTTCATTCCATGATTTTGTATAAGTCTCCAATTACAAAGTTTGCATCACAATGTAAAAAACCATGTGCTCCTTCCGGTTATAAGAGATTCTTCTGTCAAAACAGAGCGAATGTGAATGTTTCGGCAGTAATATTGAGAATAAAGGAGACTTCTAAATCCTTTGGGTGGAGACAGCTTAACATCAATTCAACAGGCTTCTGCCCCTTGTTTGATTGCACTTGGACAATATCCAGTTTAGCACTAAAATATCAGAACCAAAAGCCACTTTAATGAATGCGGTTGCATGCCTATCAGCAGCAACTAGGCCACCGCATATTGAAAGCCTCATCCTTATAATAATATATTCATGCAAGAACGCATAGGCCAGCGAGAGACTGTTGATATAACAATATCTTTTTGTGATTGACAACGAAGAACGCATGTGGATAAAAAAGAGAGCTGCTTAATCTAATCGTCAAATTTGTCTCAAGTCCTTAGGGTTATAAGCAGCCTAGCAGACCGATCCTTGATAAATTCTCCGCAAAGGATTCAAGCCTGTTGATATGCTTCCTCCCAAGACTTTGTTATATAAAATATTCTCTTTGCCTCAGGCCAAAGGTCATGCTTATAAGCTATGTCTTGCTACAGGAAAAAGCAAAATCCAATATTTAATGAATGAGAATCCATATCTTTTGCTTCTATGAATAATTGAAAGCAAAGTTTCCTCACTGCTGCTTCTAGCTGCAGAGAAGGAAAAAAAAAAAAAAAGGTCCTTTGAATTGTTCAGTATAAAAAGCAAATCAACAAAGTTGTGCTGTTCAAATGCAGCAGGTCTTCCACAGCAGTGAGGAGGGAAAGGGAAAAAATGGAGAGAACCCGTGATAGAATGAGTGAATTACCAGACACCATTCGCTTGCACATCCTTTCTTTGTTACCTCGGAAAGCTGCAATAAGGGCAAGTACCCTATCAAGCAAATGGAAAGACCTTTGGAAATATCGTTGGCCTTATCCCACTAGTCTGGACTTCGGCAGAGAATTTGCCACAGGACTGAGTCAGGAGGATTTTGTGAGCAGTGTTAACCGCATTCTAGATCATCGTGGTAACAAAAAGGTCGAGATCTTTCAGCTTTTCTTTTACCCTGGCACTCGATACCAATCTGATGCAGTGGGATGGATAGACTATGCCATTGCAAATGGAGTTGAGGAGCTTTACGCAGACTTCTCACAAGGACATAGAGATTATTATACAGGCAACCTTGCCAAGGGACGAACAACTTTCGAGTTGCCAGATTGTGTTCTTAGCAGTGAATCAGTCACTCTTCTCAATTTGAAGTACTGCAATTTCAGAACTCCTCTGGAATTCAAAAGGCTTCGATTTCTTGAAACTCTCTCTCTAAAATGCGTCAACATCACTGATGACATGGTCACAAACATCATTGCCAGTTGCCCTCTCCTGGAAAAATTGGTTCTTTGGCAATGCCTTCAGCTGAAATGCATTAAGGTTCCTGCAGAGGATTCAAGGCTGAAGAGTTTGGTAGTTGTAAATTGTTGGAGAGCCTATGAAATTGAGATAGATGCTCCAAATCTCTGTTCTTTTCACTTTAATGGTGATTTCCTACAAAGGTACGAGTTCAAAAATGTCTCTTCTCTAACAGATGCCATGATATGCTCAACAATTCGTGAAACTGGACGATGTCATCCGAACTGGGTAAGGATCATTTCATATCTTGCCAATATTAAAGTCCTGACTTTATGCAGCAGTGCTATTCAGGTAACATATGCAAGTCTTTAAGCTATTTCATTGAAAATTACCATTGATAAAGGGTACCACTACCTCAAATAATTTTCACATATGATTCATGTTGACCATGTTAGCATATAGCTGTATCAATGGGATCCACTCCAATGGTGTTCGGGAATCTGCAAGAACTACAACTTCTCATGGAGCAAATGACTGAAAGTAATCTCTCTGATGTCTATGGCTTCTTTCGGAAATGCCAGTGTCCCTGTCTGAATAAGATTTTCATAGAAGTAGGAGCCTTATCCTTTAGTAGAAGTTTGTCATGTCTTTCTTGAGGAACCCATCATATAATTCATCTTTGATATATCAATTTCAACATGCAGCTCCCTCATGAAAATAGAGATCCCTCGATGAAAATATTCTTAGCACTGCCAGCAGAAGAGCCTCTGATATGTGATTTTGGTAATCTCAAAACAATAAAGATGAACAGCTTCAAGGGGCACAAGAATGAGATGGAGTTGATGAAATTCTTCCTTGAGAATGCCACCATGCTCGAGTTAATGGTTCTGGTCATCCCAGAAGAACCAGTATGCGAGGAAGGCACCAGCTACAGCAAAACTGACCCTTTATGCTGGTTGGAACATATTACTACAATGCCACTAAATCTACTCAACAAAGCTTCTGCTGATGCCAAGGTAGTAATATGCTCAAATTCAGAAGATGACAGTAGTTTACACCCGACACACTACAATGTACTTGTTAAGGTGTGACTTCTTGAAAGGAGAATACTTTCTTAAAATTCTCATTATGAATGATTGGAAAGTTCAGCTAGTTCCTTGCTATTGCATGATCTTAGGAATTAGAGATTTTAAGTGTTAACACAACTCTCAGTCTTTACATTCAGTCTGTTAAAGAACCAATGATTGTGTGAATGCTAAAATTTGCAAAGAATTTTGCTTTTTTATTGGTTTCTGTCTCTAACATTCACTAGACATGAATTCTTCTCCTCATGCTGCTAAATATAGTCTCAATTTGTCTAGGATGCTCCCTTCCTTTGCAACTCTTTATACAGATCATCATATCATTGTTGATGCATAATCGTGAATATTATCTAGCTAATTTTAAAAAGGAAACAAGGTAATTTGATTAAAGAGCAACTTAACTGGCATAAACATAATGAGGTTTCTTTGATATGAAAACCATACTGATTCTCATATAACATCTCCTCTCGGTTTTTTTTTTTTCCCAATATGTTGTGGTAAACTGAAATTTTTACTAGTCTGGTCATTTTTTATGCATTAACTTAATTCTATGTTTTCACAAGACCAAGGAAACACCATTAGTTTCGCAATTATTTCCTTGGAAGGTCAGTACATACTACAAGGGTACACATCAAACTTATCCAACAATAGGAGGTGAAGATTATCCAACAATAGGAGGTGAAGATTATCCAACAATAGGAGGCGAAGATGATGCTTGCTTGCAAGACACTAATGAGATCTATTCATGAGAAGATCGTGTAGAAAATTTAGGTGAAAAGCAAGAACTGGGACAGGCAAAGGGATCAGGATGCATAGCCACTAAAGAGAACTTCTGAGCAGACTTTTTCTTTGGATTACATATGCCTAGCCAATTAACAGGATAAGAATTTGTTTATTTCTTGTTTTCCTTAGTCACAAGCAAACTTAACTGGGAGTATGTGCTTTAGATTTTATTTGACAAACTAATGCGATCATGAATCAATTCAAAAGGAAGGAGTAGAACAGGTACTTTTGTCCAAGAGAGCTTTAGAAAGGTAATGTTTACATCTTATTTAAGATTAAAAAACATTAATTTTTAGGTTCATATTCCAGTTATACTCCTTTTCATTCACACAGTTGGGTTCATGCCTGGGTTCATGCCTTTCACCATGTTGATATTCCTGAGGTCATTTTTCCTTCTCTCCATTTCTTTTCGGTCATGATCTGAACCCACAAGAACCTTTAATAACCTTTAATAGATTTCCAGGTATATTTTCATTGAAAGGCAAACAGTGAATGGGGCCTTGCCCTGCAGTGATAGCCCTCACTTACCAAACCGAGGTTCCAGGTTCTCGTCTTTGATGGTGCATTTCAAAGTATTTGGGCTCGAGTAATTGTAACATGCATCAATGTCCTTCCCTTTCTCTAAAAAATTAGAAGGCAAACAGAAAATGCAAAATTCCTGTTAGTATTATGAGTAGACAAAGAAATTAGATATATAGAAAACTTAGGTGCACGTAGAGTGACAAAGCTTGCACATGTAGTATCTATAGACTTAAAACTAAGATTCAGCTTCAAGAAAGAAGTAAATTAGCAAGGCAATTAAAGGCTAAGACAATAAATAAATAGATGCATAAATAGGATAAGGTGTGGAAACTCACTTGACTAGCTTATCGATAATAACATCCCTGAAACTAAGAAGTAGTTAAATAATTAACGAAGAAACATCATGGTGCAGTACTACAAGAACAAAGGTAAATTTGGTTTGGTTTGGTTTGGTTCTTTTATCCTTGAACTGGACCAATGAACTCCTTGTGAAGTAGAATGTTTAAAATTAAGCAATATTCATGATCTGCACATTATCAGAATTTTCTAATGTTTTGAAGAAGTCAACTGGCTATGTCTGATCTAGGTTTCTTAGTGAAACGAAGCCTGTTTTGACCAAATTGTGTCTTAAGTGGGTCAAAATTTGAAGATATTGATTTCAATCCCATTTCATATTGGCAGTCAAATATAAACATATTCATTAAAATTTGATGTTCCAGCTGATATTGTAAACCAAAATCAATCTTATATGCGTTTTCCTCCTACCATTCTGAACCTTATCGACCTAGATTACAAAGATCTCTATGAGCGTATGTTCTCTCTGCTGTGTTGTATCTGTTGTATCTGCTGGACAGGAGTACTGTGGTATGTGCAGAAGGCATCTGAATAAACCCAAGCTTGAATCAATACTATAGATTTAAAATTAATTTCAAGAAAAGCTAAAAGTAGACGTGTTCAATAAGGCTTAGCTTGATTATGCTCAAAAATATATATTTTATAAGTTTAGATAACAGCCATTGGACCATAGATCTAATGATCTATTAATATTAAGATTCTTTTAAACTTCGATATTTATTTATTTATTTATATTTATTAAATATTAATTTAAAATTGAATCGAGCTTTAATCCAAGTTTGAACTGAGCTTTATTCAAGCTTAAATTAATTTCTAGTTTGATTTAGAATTTTAAAAGAAGGTTCATTTGGTTCAAAACTAAACTCGAATCAAGTTTAAAATAGTAGTAAATAAACTACGCTTGATCTGAATTTTCAAGTTAAAAACTATTTTTCAAATTAAGCTTGATCAAATCAAAGCTCAACTAAACCCTTCTATGTTCATCATGTCATGCATGCCTCAAATAACAGCCACATGCATTGATATGAAAGTCCAGCCTGCAATTATTTATTCCCCTCTTACAGCGCATTGGTTTTTCGGATAACGCGTGTGTAAATAGATTTGGTGGCGAAGGAAACCAGCGTTCCACCGGTTTCTAGAATTAAGCGACTCATGGAATATTCTAATATTCGGTCAAAGAGTACAAGCCGAACGGTATAGGGACCAGCTCAGACATCGGTTCTGGGCTTATTACTAAAATTCATGCGATGTTATGAACAAAAGAGAGCCCTGAGGAGAAGATAACACGCAGATAGAATGGATATGTGTTGGAGATTCTCCAAATCCTTTGCAGCCCTCCCATTGGTCCCAAACCAACTCCCAAAATCTCCGCCACACGCTTCTCCACACGCTCCCCACCACACCTTACCCTCTCCCTTCCCTACATACCCTCCGTTCCCTCCTTCCACTGCGTACTCCCACCGCCCCAGCGAGAACTACAAACACACCACCATCAACACCTGAATCCCACCGCAGAACCGCAACCAAAAGGACACCCCATACACGCAGATGGCGGCGACGTTAACAGCAGCCACCGCTCGCACCACCGCCGTCGTCGGCCCGACACCCTTCCTCGGCCAAGCCCGGGCCTCAACCGCCAACCCTCTGAGAGAGGTCGTCTCCATGGGCAATGGAAAGTTCACCATGGTAAGCGTTATATCTTAGTTCCATAGATACCATGTTTTCTTGACAGCAGCTGAAGAACGGTATGGGATCTTGGCCTTTGTGCTGAAAACTAAACCAGGGGAACGAACTTTGGTACGGGCCAGACCGCCTCAAGTACTTGGGACCCTTCTCGGCTCAGACCCCCTCGTACCTCACCGGAGAATTCCCCGGCGATTATGGCTGGGACACCGCCGGGCTGTCCGCCGACCCCGAAGCCTTCGCAAGGAACCGAGCCCTCGAGGTATAATGAAGTGATTTTTCTAATCTAGTGCGTCTAAAAGAACAGACCGAGAGATCTGAACGCTATTTGCTTCAGGTGATCCACGGCCGGTGGGCGATGCTGGGTGCGCTCGGGTGCATCACACCGGAAGTGCTTGAGAAGTGGGTGAAGGTGGACTTCAAGGAGCCGGTCTGGTTCAAAGCCGGAGCTCAGATCTTCACCGAAGGCGGGCTCGACTACCTCGGCAATCCCAACCTGGTCCACGCGCAGAGCATCTTGGCGGTCCTTGCGTTCCAAGTGGTCCTCATGGGCCTCGTCGAGGGCTACCGCATCAACGGCCTGCCGGGAGTCGGGGAGGGCAATGACCTCTACCCCGGCGGCACCTACTTCGACCCCCTCGGCCTCGCCGACGACCCCGTCACCTTTGCTGAGCTAAAGGTGAAGGAGATCAAGAACGGGAGGCTGGCCATGTTCTCCATGTTTGGATTCTTTGTTCAGGCGATCGTCACCGGGAAGGGCCCGCTCGAGAACCTCTTGGACCATCTCGACAATCCCGTCGCCAACAATGCCTGGGTCTACGCCACCAAGTTTGTGCCTGGCTCTTAAAAGTCTCACGGTTTAGAAGGATTTCGGAAACTGTTGTAGATTTCCTTTGGCTAAGTAGGATTTCGAGACTGCATCCATCCGGATCAACAGTGATGATGGCAATGTATGATTCATAAGATTTGTGATGATTTCTCTTACGTTTTTTGATGCCTTTCATATTTTGAGCTTCCTTCCCGCGTGTCATTGCGACTGTTGGAGATTCTCCGCACCTCTCATCTGTTGATAAGACCAGATGATGAAAGGATTCTCAACAAAAGAACAAAAAACCGTAACAATAAAAAGAAAAAGGAGTTTTCGATCATCCAAAAGAATGATACAAAAAACGCCGGAAAACCTGTGAGACCAACGCATAGAAGTATGATTCTACTAAGATAATCGACGCAACATGGTTATGATCATTCACAAGCAAAGAGTCAACGAGATGCATTCTCAAGTGATGTAATAAAATTCTGTTAAAATAATTATTTTGCCAACAAGGGAACCTGAACCACTATATTCTTCCACTCTTTCAATTCGATCCTATGATAGCACTTAGAATCCTATCGTTTGTTCATGATAGAAGAAATTTATAGGGAGCGAGACAAATGTTCAAACCCCAAACAACATGCTGAATGCCCAGCTCGTATCACCCTCTGAGATTTGTCATCTGTCCACAAAGAGTGCAGCTTCCGAGAAGAAATATGAGTACAACCATGTCACACAGTTGGAAAATTTCCCATAAGCTTCTTCAATTTTACTGATGGAAATTTAAGAAGGATTAGATTTATACACATTTTCTCTACTAATAATGTCAGTATACGGTAGCATAATCCTTCTTAAATTGTAATCGCATCAATTTCCATATGACACGATAATTTTTTGTGCTTCTAAGAAGATAAAATGGCATGCTTTTAAAAAAGAAAAATGACAAACTAACGCGGCATGCTTTGACAATTGACTTTCCACCACCAAAAGGTCATAGTATTCATAATTTCTTACCCAGATAGAGTTCAGTTAAAACACAAGATCAATACCTGGAGTTTTCTGAGCTTTTCAGCTAATTAAAAGCATTCTTCCTTCCTCTCAAACAAAAAGAGGGGAAAAACCATTCCTCATTACCACTTTGAAAAAATGCATTCTTTCTCATCATGGTTTCTTTGCTCAGAAGAGGGGATAGGTTGACCGATATACTCTGAACAATATTTCAATACCATCTGCACGCTCCACTTTCGACTCATTATATTATGTTTTTGCAGGGATTCTCAACTTGTCAAATGCAAGTTACAAAGAAGAAGAAGAAGAAGAATATAAGCTACAGCAGATAGTGCTTAAAGCAAAACATTGAACAAAAATTCAAATTTCCTTGCTTACAAAATTGTAATTTTGATATATGCTTATATTGTCATTTCTGAGAATGACAATATAAGCATATCTTCCATTTTCAATGCCCAAAAATCTAAGTTCTACATTTTGGGATTATATTAAATACAACAAACTATACATTTTAATTTCTCCCTTCTAACATCTCCACATCTCTCTTGAGCTACAGGTTCTTAACTACTTCCCTTAATAACGACGAAAAATGGAAGATATACAAGCCCCTTATGCACCATAGGCACAGAGGGTGATGCAACAAAGCATCTAGACAGTATCATCAGAACTAAACATAAAATCGACTTCCTTCAGAGATAGGATAGATAATCCCTTGAGCTTTCTGTGCAAAATATCATCCCTGATTTCATGCCTCAGCACCAAAGAAATGCCTGCCATGTTTGAAAAAGACATTTGTTAAAGAAAAATATTCCATGTCATTTTGCGCTCCAATGGCCCCACCATTTCTTACGTGTTTTCTCTTCAGGATTACCAAGCTTATGAAGTGCAATTTTGGTCTCTCTTAACCGAACCTTATAATCCTTCTTCCAAGTCACAAACCGGGCCTTCAATTTGTGAAGCTCTTCATCTGGATTTATGCTGGAATCTGACTGCCCTGACTTCACCTCTACAAGGAACCCTGCATCATCCTCAAAATCCTGCCTCTGCTGCTCGAACTCCTTTACAAGGTGGCTAACTGCACCCTGGGTGCCAATAGAATTTCTTACAAGGCCAGCATCAGAAGCATCAAGATGGCCAGCCACACTCCGGGCGCCATTAGAATTTCTTACAAGTCCAGCATCCGAAGCTTGGGACTGTTTAGCTGGAGTGCCTTCAGTCGTGTAGGTACCAGCAGACATGGTATCCTCAGAATCATAAAAATGTTGAACTGGCGATGCATCAAGCCTTCCATGCCGACTTGCCATATCATCAGCAGCAAGTCTGTTCTTGGCTGCAGCTAGACTCACCTGTAATGTAAGTGCATGATTAATTGGTATTCATCCGTAATTGTATTGCCTGATGGAGATAGGTTTACAGAATATGGTATCAAACATTTTAACATAAATATGAATAGTATCATATATTCACAGTTGAGAGTTTGTTGATAATCCATTCATCCGGAAGAGCAGTTTTTTAGACATGCAATTGTCAGCAGATTAGAAAGGACAGCTGTCATAGCACTCGATTAACTCACAGAATACATTTTACTCATACAGACTAGTAACCAAAGATCATGGTTTAAAATAGCGACCATCAAATTGGCTAGAATACTGGAGGCCCTCAAAAACAATATATATAAGAGGTATCTAAATACTTGATTTTTTGGCCGGTATCCATTTTTAGCTACCATTATGTAATAAGAATAAGAGCCAGCATAAGACATTTTCAGTGTTGGGCTTATTCAAATAATATATTCTGTTTGCATTCAAGCTCAAAAAACAATATTTAACTCTGAACAGTGGCACACTAAAATCTTGCAGTTATTAATTCATTATTTCCTACCACCGAAGCTAATGATGGCTGTCATAACAAGCATTATTCTATTCCTACACACAATTTTTTGGGGCTTAACTGGGGATATAATGCCCATTACAACCATTACAATTGTAAGTAATGGTCTTGATGGGATCTATTAACAAGGAATATCACCATTACTGAAAGCTTGATGAGAATTTCACAGAGGTGAAGAAATAAACCAATCTAGAAATTCACCTGCAAAGATGTCAGTTGTTTCTGCCATGTCTCCTCCATAGACTTCATTTTTGCCTCATATTCCGACCATCTCATCTCATATTGTTGAAGTTGCTGTCTTAAGATGGCATTTTCTTCTTCCTTTTCTCTCAAGACCACCTCTGCCTTCAGCACCCGCCTCTGCAGTTCAGCCAAAACTGAAGGGTGCACCTGAGAGTGCTCCTTGTTTGTATCCTGGCATTCAGAAATTTTTCGGTTTCAGGTTCAGAAGAAAAGAAAATCAAAACGTTCAAACCAGCAATATAAAATGAACAAGTAAAATGTATCCCTAGCTGTCTGTCACAGTGCAATGCTTGAAGGATATGGCAATACATTGTGAATTTATTAGAAGCAAGATAAAAATACTTACCTTCCCATAGTAAACAACTTGCATTTGCCAAGTTTATGTTACAATGTAATCAGGAGAATGCATAAGAATTCCAACCCGAATTTCCATTTTAAACTAACCCAGAAGATTATTAATAGCCACCACAGTATGTATATGATTCTCTTCTTTTATCCATGCTGGTCTGCAAATTCTTAGCTCATGCCTTCCATTGAGCTTTCTTCACTTAAAGGGCTATTACACAGTTATGGTCCCACCAATCCAGGATAGTGGGAGAGGCAAACTAAGGACAAACCTAACCTTTGGGCTTTTTTTTCTGCCCCAGGACTCAAACCTACACCATTATGCTTGGCAGCCCAAGCCATTAAACATCACCCCAAGAGATAGTCCCCTTGCCAACCAAAAATTGGCTTAGATTGGTACTATGGAGATTACCACAAGGAAGCATTTACATAATTTTCTTAACATAATGTGATTCTTTTTTTGTTTTGAAGATGAAAGAAACAAAATGATATAAACAATACTAATAGACTTTTAGGGCATGACGAATTACAACAGATGGAATTTAGTGATGACACATTAAATTCCATGGCTCATGACAATTTCTTATTTAATGGATTTCATGAAGCTATCATATAATTCCATATTTCTGATACAGCATTTAGTTCTAAAATTAGCAAAAAAAAAGGGGTAGAAAGGATAGCATTATTTTCAACTCTTAAAATAAACCAGACAAAAAAATTACCTTCATTTCTGGAAGATTCTTGCCTGGATCACTGTTAGATTTCACATGATCAAGCTTTGACTTCTCCCTATTTTTCATTTCAACAAAATGATTCCTTGTCACCCATCCACGAATAACTACAGAAGAAAGAAAATGAAAATAAGGATAAAACACTCATTGCAATCATAAAGAAAGAAGCCATAGTCTTCAAGCTGCAACTACAATACCAGACTGCAAAAGTATAATATCCTTCTGCTGGTCATCAAACATTGTCCTAGCAAGCTGATGCCTCACATGCTTTTGTATGAGAACAGCTGCCTTCCATCTCCTTATCATAACTTCAAATTCATGCCTTGCTTTTTCACCTCGGACAACTGTACAGCACAGATTTCCAATAACAGGCATTGAGGTGAAAAACCCAGAGATACAATCAAATGAAATTCTTCAAGAAAAAGAGAATTAAGTACCTTACCAATAATAAGCAAAACAAGAGAAACAAAAACAATGGGCAGGTCACAGATCTAGCAATAAATTTCCGCAGCTCAAACAGGTTCTTTGGAAAAACACGCGGTAAAGAATAAAAAAAAAAATTAAAGAGAGAGCCCATCAAACAATTGTTAGGATATTAGGTTATCTAAAGCACATCAGATATATTAAATGATATACAAGCATTACATGATTGTAGTGTAGTTGCTCCTTTTTTGAGTGCTTGGTAATAACGACAGGCTTGATGACCACGGAAGTTTTTCTGTATCCAAAGAATCCCCTGCAGAGTGTGGTTTCTAGCATCTTCTAATGCAGCAACCTGCAAATAAAAATTGCCCTAATATATAAGGTATCCACAGAAAGAACAACACAGTGACAGCAATATCGAACACCAGGTTATGTAACGAAAATATAATTAAAAAAAGTTGTGAATGCATATGAAACTTCTATCTCCTTGTGGGGAATAAAAAAGTGATGGCAAAGAAAGATTTATTCAATAAAAATTGCCCTAATATACAAGGACCCTAGAGCTATTTATTCAACCACAATATAGAACATATTCTATATTTGAAATGTCTGTGATCTCTTGGGTATGAGTAACCATAGTTTAAACTCAAACTATCAGAGTTAACAATAAAATTTGTGTAGCTGCAAAGGGCTATCTAGTTCAAGATAACCTCAGAGAAATCTTAACTTTGTGCGAAGACGTCTATCAATCAATAAGCTACAAATTTAACAAGCATAAATCTGTGAATAAGCTCAACAGGAATATATTTGGCAGAAGTATATGAGAAGACAATCACCTGTCCTGTGCGGAAAAATAACTTTGTGTAACCAACTTGATACATCTCAGGTGGGACATTAAACTGTTGTAAAATGCTGACTGAAACACTCAGAGGATCCTGAGATGCGAGACTCTCTAAGAGAAGAAAGCCGTACCTACAAGTGAAATATAGGGCATGTCAAGTACTGTCATTGATATTAAGATGGTGTTTCTTTGAAAGCTTGGGAAGAAATGGACTACCTTTCAGCAAATTGCTGGTGTGTCATTCTGGTTGGATAGCCTGATCTTGATATCCGGACAACTTCCAGTACTCCACAGCATGTAAGCTGTTCTAAGACAATATCATGTTGATACAGGCCAGGAAGTTGCTTACCATTTGGCTTAATGCATCGAATAAAGCGAGGTGTAGTATTCTCTAACCGCTGCATTAGCTTGAATAATTGACCCTAAAAACATATCAACAAGACATAAAATTACATAAAATGCAGTGAACTCATGACAAGAATTCCCTTGGTCACATAAACAACTTCGACTTCATGTGCAACAATCTTTTTGGCATATTGGAAGTGTAACCAATCAATGAAGCAAGAAAAGTAACAGGAAAACAGCAAAATTGTTGTTTTCACATGATTGATGAATTAATTTAATTTTAGGGTTGATACTTTCAAATGAGAATTATGGAGAATCAATAAGTTAAAACTTGAGGCATAACTAAGAGCATTCTAACCATGGCTTAAGTTTTTATCCATGTCAAACTGTTACCAAAATTAAAAATTGAGTGACTAAGTTGCCAGAGAGAATCATTTTTGTATATATTTAAAAGTAGCAAAACTAATTTTGGCTAATTAACGACCACTAGGATGTGTAACTTAACTCCTATCAGACTCCTAATTAACGAAATATTTTCTTAGCAATATTTCCTGAGATGTATAAGCATCATGATCATCCTAAGATTCAATCAAGTAACTTCCTATGCAACTTAAGACCTGATCACAAGGACTCATCCATGTAGGAATCCTTTCTACAAAATTCCTAGCATGTGTTAAGACCATCCTTTTTCCCTCTCTTTCTTCTTCAAGATATTCTTGTGCACAAAACAATCCAACTCTCTTGGACTTTCAACTGCATCAGTAGACCACTTTGCAAGCTCCCGATAGACTTATTTCAAAAAAAAAAAAAAGAAAATCAAAAAAGGTTTCACCCACAGAGGTATGAGGGAAAGCTGACAAACTAAAAGACCATTATCAAAGAAGACAAGACACTTGGTTTCACTAGATGAAAGATGAGTGCTTAATTTCCTTGTCAAAATATAGCCCTTACTGTTTGGTGCAATAGAAAATGACACATTGCACAGAACATCAAAATGAAATATGGTTCAACTGTAGGAAAACATGGCCAAAACAATCTCACGGTAGAAGCAAACAGGAGTTACAAGAAAAGGTAGACAATGAAAAGAAAGAAACATTATAATCTAATCAAGTCCCAGTGCTCTGGCCATAGAATCTCACTCAAAACGAGAGGATCACACAACAAATTGAAGCCAGAACCATACAATTGGTGCATGGTAGGCAATCATGAGGTGAACTTTGGGAAAAGTTGTATCAAGGGTAGTGCTAATGATCCTAGAAACATTGCACCCATGCATCGAAGATGAACGAAGCACTAGTAAAAAAACATGGAGAACTTGTCAATAATGTCACATCATAACAAAACTAATCAATGGACCACTTGCCGTGCTAACCAGAAGGGAAGTTTCAAAGTAGCTAGAACTTAACCCACACTTAATTACATGCAAATTTCAAGGGCATGAACTTAGACTTCACAAGACATCTGAAGTAAGTCATTAAATGAATGATGGTAGAGTTACAGTCTCGAGGAAAGAGTTGTAATAATCAGAGTCAAATGATGAGCTACAGAACATAAAATACTTAAAGTCACATAAGATGTTTTTGGAAGAAAGAAGGCTGTGGATATGAGACATGATAATGTCCGCAAGCTAAATGTCCATATTTGGGAGGTGGCCTCATCCAACATCAATGCATAAGCCCATCTTCATAAATCCAAAACAATGATAGCAGCAGTTGAAGAAGAAAAGATGTGATGACCATGTCTTTTTCTTTTGGAAGGAATAGATGTGATGACAATGTCATACACAAGAGAGGGGCAAAAAGGCACAACAGCCGAGTAACGAACATTTTATGAGCTACATGAAACAGAGCAAACTCCAATATACTTAAAATTGAAATCAAAAGAGAATACAAGGATGAGAAAAAGATTCAAAATTGCTCAGGATATCTTGATTGGAAAACAAAAATGGAGATGTAAGAAGGAAGTAGATGACATCAATCATTAGAAGATAAACATGGAATGCGCAAAATGGTCAAAGAAATCCAGCAATAATCTGGAACAAATGCTAAGCAGATGTTAAAGAGCAAAAGGAAGTAAGTTGGGTGAATTGAGACCAAACATAAACTGTCAGGTTCAGACAGGCAGCAGAAGTTAAACTTAGAGGAAGATGAATCTCACCAAGAGAGAACTAAAGCAGAATTCAAATATAAGGTTCCTCAAAAATTTGGAACCAAAATCTACAAGCTTGGTCGAAGTTTGATCATGTTTCTAGTAACCGGCAGTGAATTGGCAGTCCAGCTGGAAATTTGAATGAAGAGCCACCAATAAAATAAAGACAAGGTAATCAAATCAAGTATTGAAGATTGGCAAGGTGAGTTAGCACCTGCATTACATCTTTGAAGTTTATGGAACAAAGAAAAATCTCATGGCACGATACCATTTAAGTCATGGACCAAGTGAATGAATGATGCAATAGTGTAAAATGAAGTAACATCCAATCTATGTGCTTTAAATAGATTATGTGCTTTTTCTCAAAAAAAAAGGGAAAAAAAAAAAGGAAAGAAAGGAAGAAACGCTATGTGCCAAAATCAATGGATTTAAATGCTGAACAGCAAGGCATAGCAATGACATGTATTGTGCCACGCCCTAAAAGCACAGGGACACTAGCATGGTACCAGTAAACTGAAGTACTTGGCATGCGACGATACCAGTACCAAGTTGGCCCACTACCAGCATGCAGTACTTCAATCCTTCCATAAAACACAAAACCCACAAATGAGTCTGCAAGCTAAGTCCGTTCCCAATTTAACTATACATAACCCATACATAATATAAACATAAAATTGTAAAAAATAATAATAATAATAACCTTGAATATTAATTTGTCAGATGATAAAAAACTTTGTACATGTTTAAATGAGGCAATACCTTAAATTTTGTTCCAACACTTTGCTTTTGTAAATCAGCCTTACTTGGCTGTCTAAAAGAACTTGATTCCTTCTGAGATTGACTAAGTATATTGGAGGCAAATAGCTGAGGAAGTTGACAAGAGCATGATAAAAGCAGCTGGATAGAATCGAAATGTAATGGATCTCTATTCTTCTCCAAGAAGCCACTTGTGTCATACATAACCTGATATCACTGCAGCGTCAGTCATACTCAAAAGTTGATTCATGATTGGAATACAAGTATTAAAATGGAAGGCAGTTCTGTAAATAATCAAAATGTCAACTGGATAGCACTGTATCTGAGATTTTTCAGAACATGGGCTTATTGCAGAATGTCAAGTTATATGTGAAGTTGCAACCATTAAAAAAAAACTGCCTTGAATTAACCACATTCAAATGTTTATAGTTTTCTTCAGCAGATTCACTTCACAATAATTTTTGATGTGATTATTTAATTATTTCCTTTAATGCTTCAGGCAAACACCCCATGTCCTAGCTCCTTTCACTGTTAACTAACCACATCCATGAGAAATTTCTCTGATAAGATAAAACATTGTCAGAGAAATGTCAGCCGAACCAGTTCAGTTACGCTAGGGTATTGGAGTTCATGGAATAACTATTCTCCATTGAAACTTTTAAACTGAACATATTCAACTTTGTACTCAGAATTTAAGTTAATAATGATACATTGAAATGTGATCTTCTGTATCTTTGAGAAATGCACGATATTATTCAAAAATAAACATAGTAAAGAGCATGCCTTCCATGAAGAATCACATTCTAAGGCAAATTATACTAATAATTCCAGAATGTAATAGTATATGACATCACATTCTAGGGCAAATTATAGTATACTGACCTCTCCAGCATAGTGACAGATTCTGAAAGCACCACCTCTTTCCCCCTTAAAGCAGGGGCTACCACTCAAGTGCTGCTTGAGCTTGTTAGCAAAGGTCAGATCGGTTGCTTTAGGGAAAGTTGACTCTTCATCCAACAAAGACAATAGGCCAAGGGGTTTCTGCCATGCATACGAAGGAAAGGTTCTTCTTGTCATGTAACACGTGGTATGTCCCAGATACAGAATTATAGAAGCACATATCAACATATCAGGAACAAACATGCAAATGCAATGGCAATTATGACATCATTAGGCTAGCATGCATGCCAAAGAACCTTAACACCTACTATTGTTCTCTTAAAATAGCTATAATAATATAAAATAGCTATGGTAATAACAAAACCCTTTTTTAGCACTATTCATGAATATATTTAATAAGTCTTTGTTACGATCTGCAAACCCTGTCGACCGGCTATCTATGGTGGAAGAAGGCAGCAATCCAGTGGTAAGAGGGGTACGAATCCGGTCATGTTAACGCCTAGGGTGAAGGCCAACTTTGAAGCTGACCTGTCAGGCATTACCACCCTTCGTGCCGCAGCCTCACAGGCTTCCCAACCGCACACATAACACCTCCATTACGGGAGGCAGACCGACCATCTAGTCAATCAGGGAAGCTGATAGGGGCCAGGTCAACTCAGCTGAGCCAAGCTAATTCCAGGCCGGCCAGCTTTTACACATCAAAATACAAATCTGAGACTGTGAAGACCAAGAGTTGCATATAAATAAATAATGAATCAAGATAAACTCGAATCATCTAACCATGGCCAAACATCTGACTTGTATCATTGATTAAATTCACATTATAATCAATGTCATAACATAGAACAATAAACAAAAGATTATGTCAGGCACTAAAGCAGGAAATAAAGTATCATGTCAGGCACTACATCTGACTTGCATCATTGATTAAATTCACGTCATAATCAATGTCATAACAAAGAACAAAAAACAAAAGATTATGTCAGGCAATAAAACAGGAAATAAAGTATCATGTCAGGCACTGCATCAGCACCGATGGCTATGCTAACTAACAAGTTAGGATCCAACCTTGGAACTAAATTCTTGTCCAAGTGAAAGAACATAAAAAAGCAAACCTAATGAGACCTCAAAAAGGAGGCCTCCAGCAGCAGGAACCTGTCAACCACTACCACACGGTCACCACATTGTTGGACAGACTTCAGGGCTAGAGCTAACAACGGTCTATGGGTTTCTCGGTCATGGCCTTTTTAGCATTTTCTCTTGCACAAAATCAAGGCCTGTTCTAAGCCCGTTCTACTTTCTAGAGAAAATATACTTGTTTTTACAATTTAAGTACTAGAAAACATAAGATCTACCAATGATTGTATAATTTGAGAAAAAGGGAAAAAAAAACATAGGGAATTATTTTTCTACTATTTCACATTAGATTGCTATTCACAACAAATACCTTCTCAAATAGATTTAGACAATCAGTGTTATCAACAAAATCAACATTGGTCCAGTCAATTCCATCTTCTATATACTCCTGCAAACAAAAAGGATATGAAAAACTTGAATTATAAAGTGGACATTGTAATGCTAGAATTCTACAAGAAAACATTCACCAAGGACAAAGAAAAAAACTGCTTGTAAAATCAAAAGTTAAAAAAGGAAAAGATCACGCAACCAGGTTGCATCATCTAATGCCTGATGACAATCAAGGGAAAAACTAACATTACAATTGAGGAGAGCAAAAGAGAACCAACATCATTGTAAATTTCTGCGGATAATTGTACTTTTCAGTAACCATACCAGTACCATGCTGGAACAGTATTGGTACAGACTGGTTCATGGTAATGACACTTGGTATACCCCTCATACTAAGTATCAGTTTGCTACCAATGTGATAAGGTATGCCCAGTACGGTACGGTTACAAGTATGGGATGGTATGATCCGGTATGTGGAACCATGATTGTCAGACCATTTGCAGACAGAACATCTAATATTGGCCAGAACAATCAGTAAACAGGTGGCAGTGATACCAGATACCAGAAAGATCATGCATGAAAAATCAAGTACAATGTTCACATAACTAAAATTATGAAAACAGATGAGAAGTGCAGGTGTATATGTGTGAGTGTGTAAACACCATTAACTAAAACAGTATATTATATGTATTTTGCAGGCACTAAAGTTTATTGTAAATGTTTGCATCATGATTCATGATCACCAAAATATGTTGAGGGACTAAACTGTCAAATGGTACACTCGTAGTCTATCAATAAGTTTTGATGATCATGACATAACAATTTAAAATAAACTTGAGAGCTTTGCTAAGTTGAGAATACTTTGGCAAGGAAAAAGGCCAGCGTTTTCAATGGTGACTGGTGATCAAAGATCAGAGAATTTTGCTAACCAAGTTGAATCTTATTACAAAGGTTTGATATTAATAAAAATAATTTTGACCACCATAAACAAATCTAATACTAATGAAATACATATCCTATTGAGAACTAGAGGGTAGAAGGATGTTGTAATTAAAATCATGTTCCTCATATGTAGACCCAAAGGATTCTCAATCTTCCAATCCACCCTTTTCTTATAACCAAATGTGATTGTTTATTTGTTTATCTTTCTGTATTTGCATTGTCTAAATTCAGGATAGCCATACTTTATGTACTGGGAAACTGAAGGGCAAGCCTGGCCATATTGGTTTGCAGTATATGCAATAAATTGGATCAGATCAGGCAATTACACACACAAAAAAGATAAAAAAAGCTTTATTGAGGTGAGAATGTTGAAAGTGGTTTTTCATAGAATAAGAACAGAAATACTAACATGGTTATTTAACGAAACTTTTGTTGCATATATAGAGGATAAAGTGATCGAGTAACCTAAAACAATAGCATGGCCATCTGCAATTAAAAGCGAAGCAAGCCCAAAAGAGAGGGTCCAATACAAGTTGAAGAGCAGAAAAGGAAAGAGAGAAGGGCAATAGAAATTCTGATGAAACAAAAGGTGTTCTATTTATGAATATGGATAGTAAAAAAAATTCTCAAATTAGTATCAGTTTCTGCTTTGGAAGTTTCTTACGCATTTCAACATGTTATGGTAAACAATTATTTCTAGCATGCCTTGTGAATTAAATGGTGTATCATTCTAAATCAACATCGTCTAGTTGTGTTTCCTCTCTACTTCCCCCTTCATTCTTTGTTCATTTCATCTACAACATTTTCCCTGCTCTTTCCACAATCATTTACCGAACACAAATTTTCCCTTATTAAAAATTTAAAAGTATTCTCAAATATTACGACTAGACCTACAAGCAAGTTCCACCTAAGTCACTGGTTTCCAACAAGGTTTGAAATAATGGTGATTAACGTTCTGAATTAAGTGAGAATGACCTTGCCATTAACTAAAAGATATAAAGCAATGAGATGAATGGACGATTTTCTAATTAATCCTGAAGCTTGACGTGATCTAAAGCAGAATCTTACAGAAATTTTAATTAACATTTTGCCAAACAAGATAAATAAGATAATATATGATTCTATTCAAATTTGTCCTTGAAAAGCTGCCTTCAGTTCGTATTTAGAACCATTTGGTAACACGCATGTCAAGCAATCTTAGCACTAAAATAAATGTCAATGCCCACCTCCTGTTCAAGTTTGAACAGATGCCGATTGAAGTGCTGCTGTAGTCTCTCATTAGCATAGTTTATGCAAAATTGTTCAAAACTGTTCTTCTGCAATAATATGAAGTGTTAGTCCAACAAGAAGGATTAAGAAAATCAAATATACAATCAATACATAATTTCCAGCACATAATCCATACATGAAAGGATTCAAACCCATAAATATCTAAAATACTTATGGTTCTCCTGGTACAGTATTTTCCCATTTGGAATGTCTTGTTAATTTGTTCCACCAGCCAGTCAAACAAGCTAGCATAAATTGATTTTGCCAGTGCATCCCTGGTGTCAATGGCCTACAAGGAAAAGAAAAATAAAAGATAAAATTTGCCAAATATGTGTGGTATGGATATAAATTAAAACATCTGAGACATGAGGACATTTTCACACCTGTGGTAACGTAAGCTTTTGAACAATATCATCATTGCCAGCACGAATTTTGCGAGTTGATAAAGTTAGCATCAAGTCAGGAACACTGCAGCCCAACAAATTTGCTGCATTGGTTACACCTGTACATAATGAAAGGTCAAGACAAACAATTACTATTTCTATTTAGGTGAAAATTTATGCTGTCATCAATGACATAATAAAAACAAAAGTCAAAAACCTAGAGGCATTACACTACAAAGAGAAAATAAGTACCTTCACTCAAAATAACTTCCACATGGTTTTCATTATCGATTACTGAGAACTTGATGTTACCAAGCCATAATATAGCCACAAGCATAGCAAATGCATTCTCTTGTTCTTCCCTACGGATTTGAACAGTATCCAGGGCTTGCTGGACATATGAAAAAAAAAAAAAGGACAAAAATTAAACAAGTCAGAGTCATGAATAGAAGAAAATGTTTAATATGGTAAAAGATCCTCAGAAAGTTAACAGATCTAACAGTCAGGTTGGTCTGAAAATTACCATCAATATTTGAAATCTTTGAGCATCATCAACGTCATCAAGTCTCAAGCAATTGCTTTGCTTTAAATACTCATATTCATTGGCAGCTTTTAGCTTCAAGTGCTCTGTAATTCATCCACATGCAAGGACATCATTATCCTTGAAGGAGCGCTTTAATTAGGCATAGGTGTGTGAATATGCATGTGTGCACTGTGTGTGTGAATATGCATATTTGTGCAGCGTAGTTGTATTGTTATATACCTGTGTTTAACTACAAAGAAAAATTTAGGAGTGTCAACAAGTTACAAGGCTAAAAAGTTAAATTAATGAGACCGCTAGAATGAATGCCACAAGAAAAACAGTGGAAAACGGTGGCAATAAAAGTTACATGTAAGTCACCCTTTAAACCAGTAATAAAACAGAAATAATGGGTTGTTATTTTCAAGGAATGTGTGCTTTATATGTAGAAAAATATGACAATAATCTGTCCACCAAAACATAAGCATGAGACAACATCTAGATTATGTTATTCAATCGAAAGACTTAGGTGGAAGATTCAGATGCACCTCTCTTCATGAATCTTTACATCAGATGTAACCACAATTTGCATGATAGCTACGTATTTTTCAAGTGTTTTAGAAATACTAAGTGCATGAAAATGCATAAAAGTAAAAGACACAAACAGTTGTGCTTAGACTAAGTAAAACTCTTTAAAAATGAAACAATTAATATAACAACATAACCACCTTGAAGATGAGGAGGAGCGCCCGCACAAAGTTGATAGAAAACATGGTATGATCTTTCGCCTGTGGCTCTCTGAACCACCCTTGACTGCTTAAGCAATAATATAAGATTCTTAATCTTTGGAACAGCACAAAGTAGATAGTCTTGAAGTACTGATAGTTAGGTTAATACCTTTTCAAGAAGAACTGCTCAGCGTTTGATGAACAAGAAATAGTAAATGAAACTTGTTAGTTGAGTTGAAAGAATATGGAAATTATCGGGTACATCTGCAAATAAGCATTATTTGCAATGAGTTACAGAACCATGCTTACAAGTTTGGATCTTGGCACCACAAATTTTTCCAGCAGAACTGAATTGTATTTCAATCAGCTTCCCCTGCATCACATTAGAGAGAAATCATTATGTGGTTGATTAATCAGCAGATAATTCCAACAATTTAAGAAGTTCAACATGCAAGGTGCACTCACAAATCGGCTAGAATTGTCATTTCTCAAAGTTTTTGCATTTCCAAATGATTCCAATATTATGTTAGTCTGCAGAACCTCATATTCTATCCCACTGCCACCCCCAAGAGCAGCAAGGTATTGCATCACAATTTTTGCTGTTTCTGTTTTCCCAGCTCCACTTTCACCACTGATTCAAAACCATATTTTGGAATTCCATCAACAAAGTGTTCCAATGAAAATTTACATGCAAATCATGAATCAATGGAAAAGCAGACAAGTAAAAAAATGATTATATACGAATATTTTCCCAAAAAAAAAAAAAAAAAACTTACCTTATGATGATAGATTGATTGGCTCCATCTGCAGGATCCACAAGAAGATATTTTAAATGCTTAGATAAAAGGTCATGTACAACAAAAGTACAAAATTCAGAGAACTACAGCATTTTCAAAGAAAATATTCTTTCACCTCTCATCATTTCATTGTAGGCAGCATCTGCTATTGCAAAGACATGTGGGCTGTCCATAAGTTTATGCCTATAAGCAGCAACATAGTCATTTCCATACAGAGGAACCTTTTTAAAGGGGTTGAGTGCAACCAAAACAGGCCCGGCTTTGGTCTGCAAAAGGAGAACAATTAAGTAAATCGAAAAAAGCATGCAACAATAGCATAACGTAAGAGTGACAAGCAGCAAAAGTCCTCATGCAATGATTCTTACATAAACCAAATCACGAGAGTATCTGTGCTGAAGATTGTGAAGAACTGCAGGTTCATTTAAGTAACTAAGCTGTATAAGATCATCCACACCATCAAGGATGTCTGGGTTTGCTGGTAAGAGATTTTCTACAGTCACCGTCAGAACCTGAGCAGAAAATTTTCCAATAAGTATCAAAATGCCACTTATCTGAATGCTTATCAAGGAACACATAAACAAAACATCACCTTGCCATCAGACAGCAGAACGTTAGATTCATCTCCAGAAATTGACTGAATCTTCCCTAATTCCCACTTGGCATCTGGAAGCAAGCACCAAACCCGTATTTTCTGAAACAAAAGAGACAAACATCTGTGCATAAGTGAAAGTAGTTTCGTTTCAATGTGATGAAGACAAAAAATGAAAATAAAAAAATTTGAATTCATTCACAATATAGTATTTGATCAGCAGCATTTCAAATGGATATTTATTTAGCTTTGTGGTTCAAAGCTAACAGAAAAATAATTAAAACCTTGGGCCATTCAAAAAAAAAAAAAACAAATTATTATCAAGAAATGCATGATCAATAGTCTAATGAATCATGGCATCAGTGTTTCTCAGGGCAAATCTAATTATGTATAGACCTTCACAAGTTCTTATTTATTAATTGGCTTAGACTAACAAATGTTTGTGAAGTAATGGGACACATGTCTTCTTCTGTGTCAAAATACAAATTAAAACTGTAAAATACAGAAAATTTATAATGATTATGATTTATATGGGAAATAACACTATGTTTTTTATGAGTTATTGATGAACATGTTGACAATTGCACCCTATAATTTTATGTACATTCTCTGTACTAATGCCCGTATACTAAAACAGAGGACCATCGTACTGCATTGTATGTTGAGTGATCACCCCCATTAGAATTGTGTGTGCGCATGCGCATTGTTGCAGCCCAGCCAACACAAGTCCTCAAGTCTCTCAACATAAAATTTGCCAGCAATGACTAGCAGGACACATCATGAAGGCTTCAATCAGGCCACATGTTATTGGATTATCATGACACTGGTAATGTTACCTTTGCCAAATGACTTACCACCATAAAAACCATAGCTGTCATGTGTTTGTTGCTTATTGGTCAAGCTTCTTTCTCTTCCTTATCATAAGATAAAGCTTTAAAAGGCAAGGTATTCAGTAAATGAGTTGCTTCCCAAAACTGTCTATCATCTCCAACTCATATTGAAGGCCATGCATAGCCTATACATCTTATAAAGTTATGCATGACTTCAATCATCAGAATTTTCCCTTTTTGTTAGATCTCTTTGATTAGACAGCATACAATGCCTTTAGTGATAGCCTAAATACTTTTCTTGAAGTGTTCTACCCCAGAATCAAATACTGCTAGGATATGTGACTGCCTAGACTTTGCCGATGATGTAGATGATAACATCTAAACTTCTAAAAGTCCAACATTTTTTGCCAACTAGAAAGCCATAGGAATTTGGTATCTGTGAAGGGCTTTCAATCTTCTGTCACAAACTCTTGCCTCTCAGAAGGTATTTGAAGTTCAAAGTTTCAAGATGTTGCTTTCATAACCACTGCACAACGAAAAAAAAAGACCAATTTCTTCATATTCTCTTCTGGCATGCAAGTTGATGACAACCAACTATAACAGGCTCTGTTATCCTTTCTCATTTACCAAAAAGTGGTCCAATTGGTTAGCATTGCCCCATTCATGACAAGTCAACATTCTTTACAAAGGTCTTATCATTTTCCAAACTCAAATTGGCTTCAATTGGCCTCTATATCTTCTCTAATGCCCCCAGTTTCATGATCAAGCCTTTTCTAACGTATTATTAGTTTTTGCCTACTGTTTTACCTTCTCAACATTATTTTACTTCTTTTCTCAGTTCTTTGAGGTACAATTATTTTGATTTTTTTTTTTTATTTTGAATCATGACAACCCTCTTGTACTGCATATTCAATAATAGGTTCCCCATTAACCTTCTCATCTTATTGTTTATCCTTGGCATCTCTTAAGCTGTGAGAACTTTGCTCCAGCCTAAATTAATTGCATGATCCTCTTAAGATTTTTTGAATACTCTCTCTCTCTCTCTCTCTCTCTCTCTCTCTCTCTCTCTCTCTCTCTCTGTGGTCCAATAAAACGTTTGTGTTTAATATCTTGATCATCACTGCCTCCAGGGTGATATCTTGCCTCCATTGTCTTACCAATATTATTGTAATGGCAATTCCCTCCCTTCATGATGCTGACAGTAGTTTCCTTCCCAACAAAGATATTCAACTTATTCTTGCACTGTTGGATGGTGTAGTTTGTCACTACTCAGACCAAAATTATTAAACCTAATATGTGGTGGCATCTTGAAGGCACAAATTTGGAGCCTTTCTCCCATAGTAACAATGTTGACATCCAAAGCATCAAGCTCCATCTCAACCACACATACATTTGATTTTCAATGACTTGTTCAGCTAACAAAAAAGGAAATGAAATTAACTTAAGATTTTCCCTTGCCTAATGACCTTAGTGAGTCATCTCTGTAATATTGCATAACTGACTTCTGGATGACCTGACAAATACGGACTGTACTTGATAGCCTGTTTACTACAAATGCTTAGATCATTTCCAAAGAACTCATTAGAACCAGCCAAGAAAGTAAGAAAACATCCCAAGGCCCCCATGACTCTTGCTCCTGAGATAACTCTCCTCAAGCAAATATCTCCAATTCAAAGCCCTTTATGGATGAACCTCACTAGGAGCCTTTGCAAATCCGCCAAGTTGGCATTGGACAACCTCAATATTGTTTCTCAATGTGAAATAGTGTGACGAAGTTACAAAATTTCTATGAACAACCTCTCAAAATGAATGTCACAAGTAATTTTAATGCTCATATACAAACTTAACTAGTTCTCAAGGTGCTCACCACTTTATCATGATTTCTTACTCAGAGTGACTGCTGAATTTTAAAAATAACATTTTTACATCTGCTTTCCTTACATAAATTCATCTCTTAAAATCAAGTTTCAAATCAATTAAAACAAGCAAGAATTGAACTTGCAGGGATGACAGGGTAAAACAATCTCAAACTTGCATAGAAATCACCCTCATATCATGTTCTAATTTGAATTTTCTGGAAAAAATGCACCAATGATTATAAGTACCCAACTGAAGTTTTCTTTAGAAGATGGAAAAATAAATCAAAATAATGTAGAAGACTTAAACATAATCTGATAACAAGAAAAAATATGACCATGCTCAACCTTTGCATTAGATTTTCATATCTAATCCAGGTTTTAACAAGAACATGTCACGAACTTGACTGATGCTTCTCTTTAAAGGCAATTGCTGACAATGTGTACATATATGCACATGTATAAGTATTATGTGTGTGTAGTTGAGTTCTACCAAATTACAGTTCCAATAGTATTCTAGAAGTAAACAATTTAAATGACTTCAGTTAACAAAGCATTGATATAAGTGATGGTATTTCTGTACTGAGTCAAATCATGAGCAATGACAGAAAGTTTTGTGCACAAAGATTTCACAGCAGAATTTGTTAAGGTTATAGAAGATTTAAACAAAAAATTATGCATACTTGATCCAATCATTACTTGGCAATTAGATTTAGTTGATTAGAGCTGCAAAATTCTAAGCTTTTCCCAATCAAGCCTCTAGATATCCAGACACAAGCTCTTGGCAGGCTGTACTTCTTCAATGCCTCTTGTAATACCCTAATAATAGTCTCATATCGAATGAAAAAAAAAAAAAAGTTTAAATAACTTATAACTCGAGTTTGCTACCAATTAACTTGCACTCAAGTTTTTAAGACCACATGAACCTGAGCCCGTTAGCAGGTTAATTGGGCTAGCAAGTAGGCTTGGAGCATTACACCCCCAATAGTTATAAAGGTGTTAAAGTTTAAAATCTTTATCTCAAAATTGAGTTTCTCCTTAGACATCATGTTACTACTTATCACGACATAGACCAAATAACCAATCATCACTATTCCCACCATAAGTTTGAGGCAAGGATCTAGTGGACATCTTAAATGCAGTCAACTTATACCATCAAATAAAGATGCTATCTCAGGGGATTAAATATCTCATTGTTTTGATAGATCCAAATCATGCAAATGGTAAAACTTGTGCAGAAGAAAATAAATTTTGTTTTTAGAGTCTAGAAAATCAAGGAAAAGTAACTTTTTTGTCTTAGTCCAAGTGAAACTATGCATTCTGAAAGAGTGAATTATGCAAAAAGGATCTGAATCTGAACCCAAGCAAACTAGTGAACCATGTAACTATGCAAAGTAGCATCTTAAAACAGGTGCTGAAGGAAGACTACGAAATAAGTAGGGTGTGTTAGGTAGAAGATTTCAACATACCATATTTTGACAATTATAGAACTATTACGCGTTACTTCTAGTACTGTTAAATTCAATGATATTAAGAAAAAAGAAAGCCAGGGTTATTATATTCAGAGCTAAACAAGCATGGTATAGTAATGTTTTAATGCCCACAATACCATTAGCGTGGAAGTTAATTAACTGCATGTATATTCCCACAAGGCGACCATGTTTTCATGTTCATGTTTACTAACATAGTAAACTAAGTGCAGTGAACCTCTTCTTCCAATACGAAGAAAGAATCTACTATTATATACAAAAAAATAAAATAAAATGAAATGAAATGAAATTAAGCCTTATCACCTTCTTTAGGGCATAATCAATGGTGTCACCCCACCCTAACTTCTCTTCCAGTGAAGCTGCCAAAGGCGAGGGTGCAGCAGCAGTGTCTAGACTATCAGCTTCCTCTGCTCTTTCCTCGCAGCTCTCTAACACTGGCTTCTTAGCATATGGAGATTCTTCTGGCCGTTCCACCTTCACTATCCTCTTGCTTCCAAAAATCCCACTTTTAAACAGCACCTCCTTATCTTCCTTCAAAGGTTGCTGCTCTATGCTCTCTTCCTTCTTCACAGTCACAGCGTCCTTCGACAAGATTTTGGGTGCACCATTTTCAATCTTCAAATTGACGGGCAGTGACCTTCTCGATGAGGGCAGCCGGCCTCTCGAGGTGGGACGAACAGGTAATGCCGGCGGTGCATCCTGCGGTTGTTCATCTCTCTGCCGGAGGATGTCAAGCATCACCTCCAGCGAGCTTCGAGCCACCATGGCAGCCGACATCACGACTATAAAACCCTAATTAACAGGAAAACCCCTAAATTCCTCAATCAATCATCATCAAAACATCAAATTCCTCCAATCTCCAACTCAAGAATGCAAATTTCCTGCAGTTTCAAGGGGAAATATACCATCTTTTCTCGATCAATCAAAATTAAACACAAAAAGACCGCAAAGTCTCCAGTTTCTACACTGGAAAAAAAAGGGAATAAAACATTAAATCCAAGCACTAAACCAGAAAGAACCTGAGTTAACACTGGAATCGGCAAGGAGACTAAAAAGCTGCCATCTTTGAAAAAAAGGTCCCAGGACGAAGCTTCTTATACGAAGGAGGACAGGGCGTAATACAGGTGCCAAATCGAAACCCTAACCCCAATTCCTGCCGTCCGTTGGAGGAGGTGGGGACTAAAAAGCGTTCCCTTTGAAGGAAAATCGGGGCTTGCTTCGCCGGAAATTCAAATTTCCTAAGGGGCCCATCATCGCCATTCCCCATTAGGTCTCCTGTTTTCTTTACATAAACAAAGAGAAAAATCTACAGAAGGTTAGAGAGCCCTTCGAATCAGAGAAAATTACATCGAGAGTCCCTCCGTATCGCAAGACGCGCCGCGGCTTTTCGATGGGAGGGCAGCTTCGTTAATTGGCCGGGGAAAAGGGGGGCAATTCTATCGCCACGTTCTCAACGAGCTCCGTTCAGACCGTTCGATGCTTGGGGTCGCAGCGCATCTCCAACCTTCCAAAGAACGGCTCCAACGCGGTGGAAATAACCAATTTGCCCTGCTAAGGGTTCCGCCATCATGCTTCATTTAAAAATGCTTCGTCTTCAAGGCCTCAACGGCCCTTGGATGCATGTATGGCCAATGGTACCATCCGAGAACCCTATGGATTCAGGCAGTGTCATGGTACATGACAAAAGATTGATGAATCAGGCACAAGAATGATGTATTTTTCTCATTACAAACTTTTATTAATAAGCCATAAAAGTCGAAGATAGTTTCATCCTTCCAAGATCGATTCATTAATTATAAGGCTAAATGGTCGTGTAATGTGAATGTGTGACTCGAAGAGTTGGGTCAATCCTATGTATGATATTTTGTATTTTGTATTTTGTATGAGGCAATCACATGTTGTTTAAACATCAAACATTATTAAGATTTTGTTTGGAATAAGCTTCTAAAATAAATATGTTGTCAATGAATGAATAATTTACATGTTTATGTCAATGAAAACCATCCAACTTATACATTCATCGAATTCCTGAGTACATTCACTAAATGACTGCATGATAATATGCATCTATATTATTTATTTATTTTAATCCATACAATAGGATAAAACCAGTGTGTATATATATATATATAAAGAGAGAAAAAAAAGGAAAAGATAAACTTATCTACATTTGAATATATCAAAGTTTATATCTAATCATTTTTCTCATTCTTTAATCTACACAATTTATGGATTTTAAAAATAAAAATTATGGCATGGCTTCATATCCATATGGATCTAAGGATGGAAAAGATGAATATATCTTATGCATGACTACATTCAAATGTAACCAAGCCAATCTCTTAAATATGTATGTGTGTATATATATATATTCCCTTTATATTACATGTATATCTACATTAAATAGCTTTTTAATGTAGGATTTTTTTTTTATTATTATTTTTATTTTTTGCAGCAAGTAGATCTAATACCAACTCCTCAATTTTTATTTTTGGCAAGTAAATCTAATGTGAACTCTCTGCCCTCACGTGGCTTTTAAGTCATCCAACAACTAGAGCTTACTTTCTTTCCTTTTTTTTTTTTTTTTTTTTTCCCCAAGAAGTTCATCCATTTTTTAATCTACAATTACAAATAATTTTTAAAATCAAGTCTAATACTATAAAATTAAGAAAATAAACCTATATTTTTTATTTATTTTTTTCGATCGCATCAATGCTTGCATCATATAGGCATATACCTAGTATTTATTTTTTAATCTATAATTACAAATAGATTAATCTTTTTTTAAAATATAAAAATATTTTTAACTCTACGTATTATCCATCTTATTATTATTTTAAATTTAAAATCAATTATTTGAAAGTTTATTTTAATAAAATAAAAAATATAAAATATAAAATTATTTTTTTATTTATCTTATTAGTAGGTGTGTGCATAGCACATGATTATACCTAATTTAATATTTTATATTCAGAACCTTTCATTTTTCAACGTAGAGGCCTGACAGCTTTACCGTTTGCAGACACCGCCAAGTTAAAAACTTCCACGATATTTCACAATCATAGATCCATTATTCAAAATACAAACACAAAATACCTTATGATACCGACAAGTACGTGTTCAATAAAATAAGGTGTAGTATAAGGATTCCAACTGCCGAATGATGGCTAAAATATTGCTAGGACTTTGGAATTCGGAGGGGTACCGTCACATATTCCAGTGTCTAATTACGCTCGACTCAGCGCTGTTGGATTTAAAGAATGGCAGACTCGGAGTTGGAGAGCAGTTGGGAAGTGGAAGCCCTCCTTTACTTTTCCTAACGTAATCATCGCAGCAACGTGCTCCCACTAGCCTTTGCGAGACCATAAGCGACAGGGGCCTTCATTGGATTTCGCTCTCACCTAATTCAATGTCATGACTTTTTTTATATCAGATAATTGTCAATCTTTTCATCGCCACTATCCATCCCTCTGCTGTTAGGAAAATGGGAGGCGCTGTCGCGAGTTGTGACACCGTACTGAAGGGCCCTTTCGTTAACAACCCATTTTTTTAAGGGAAAATGCTTGGAGCCTACTGGCTCTTGGTTTTGAGCACCAAGTCCCATTTTAAAAATCAGAGGGTCATTAAAAACTTCAAGCACGTCCTATCCATTACCTTTCCCCCACCATGTCATGTATTATAAGCTAGAATAGACTTCCAGCCTTCAAATTTTCGCTCAATATTCATTTTAATTTTTATAATTTTAATCATTATAATTTATCTTTTTATATTTTAAAAATATAATATTTCTAACATTTCGAGCAATAAAAGATTAACTGTAAAGTTTGAAAATCAAAATAAATTTTAAATAAAAATTTAAAATTTAAAAATATATTTTATAATTTTTTAAAATAAATTTTTATTATTTTTAATCGCTTCTAAAGTAGTTTCGATTCTCATGGGCCTCCTTAAATTGATGGGAATGATGGAGGATGGATACTTTTCAGTCCATGCCGATCTGGATCCCAAGAGATTAATCTTGCAGCTTATCAATACCATGCATCATATGTTCCATGGACAATGATGAGGAGTGAAGAAGGGAGTGATCCATGTCCATTCTTATGTTTACCTCCTTTTCCAGCTACATGTAACGTGACTAAAGTGTGTAATCATCAATGAATTGATTTTTCTCTACCTAATCATATGACATGGGTCATGTAATTAACATGATGAGTAGGGGGGGTCCAAGGAGTAATATAGATGTGATTATACCAACATACTTTACTTGCAAGCAAAAGAAAACAGGTCAGAGCCTGGACAATTGAACCTACCATCATGGTTGCAGTGTGCGCTTAGAAAGAATCAATGATGATCTACTTTATTTTTGGGTCAACAGGGGCCTGGTTGTTGGGTGATGCAGAAGAGCAGTTTGTCCTTTTCTTTTCAGAAAAGGAGAATAGTTTGTATGGTGGTGGATCCTTTGCTTAAAATTCTCAATCTGAATCCCTCTCACCAAGGTTCAGCCTTAGAAACCTCTTCCCATGTAGAAGGTTGCAACTGCTGGAGAACAGCGAGTGGAATCAAAATAACTGAGAAGTGTTCATTCTAGCTAGAAATCATCTTCAGTACGAGTGTCAGCAATGAATAATAATGCACTGCTTAAAACTTATAAATCCATGTTAAAGATTTGAGACCCAAACATGATCCCCACGTCGAAAAGTTTTCCACTGAAATTAGTGAATCTCGAGCCTGCTCTCGATAATTGACAGGCATCTCTGATTCACATCCACTTTAGCTCCTACTTGTATTAAAAGCCAAAGTGCTGCTGTATCGGTTTTAAAGAGCAACTCACATCACTCGTTTACATATATACTGTAACGTTCTAAAAATAATCCTTCATAGGATCAAATAAAAAATATTGTATACTTATAACTAAATTTAGTTACTATCTCTTAATTTTTACTTAAATTTATAGGCCATATAAGTTTAATCCGCTAACAAAATTAATTGGACTAGCAGATAAGCGTGAAGCATTATAAATGGTATGAAAACTGATCCGAGTATATAGAAGTTGGTGGGCATAAGAAAAGAATTATCCGATAATGATAGAGTAGATTCTGGCTAGCCTGTGATGTGCGGCAAAGAGTAACACCTTTTTCATCCCACATTACATGAAAAAGTAAGTGTTACGTACTTATGATGTTCACTCGAGTTTTTTGAACCGTAGTTTCGGTTCGTTAATGGAGTTAATTGGATCAGATGAGCTTGAAGTGTTACATACATAATAAAATAAAAAAATAAAAAAAAAGAAGAAGGTGCCACTAGATTACTAAGTGGACCTTATTTGTGCTAGATCTAATCTAGATTAGTATTATGGTAAATTGAGTGGAATTTGAAGTTGATTATTTTTTTTACATTTGATTATGTTTTCGTTTCTTTTTATTCTATCAATCCACATTTAATAGCTAAAATGATTTTTAACAAGTCCCCGTTGAGACTACTAACAATTGCGTTTCCTCTCTTTTTTTTTTTTTTTTTTTTTAATAAATATAATCTAAACGGCCAGAGGCCACCGGCGATGCCGTTTTCCTGAGCCCGGTAAACGCAAAACCTTCATCCTTCTCTAAAGTTCTAGAGAATTTGTAGGCCGTTTTGGCCTGTTCTCATCAAAACCCTTCGTCGATCTCGGATCGGCCATGCTCTTCCATCTCCTTGAGCTCCAATTCGAAGCGCCACGGTGGCCCGTCGCTCTGGGGCTGCGAGGACCTCGGGTTCATTCACCAAGGGGAGAACATCGATAGCTGTTGACGATCATCGGAATGGAAACGAGGAAGGCAAAGGTGCCTAGAACGAGGCATGGAAAGGTGATGGAAAAATTGCATACGTTGTACGAGGTTTAAACAAACCAAGCGTCATGGACGATAAAAGCTGGGCGCCAACTGCACAGCAGCGCAAGCATCTTCCCCCAGAGCTTCTCTCCACGCTAACCTAGAGAGAGTATCCCCAGACCTAGCAATTGCATTCTTTGTATGGCACCTGTAACCTAGGAACTATAAAGCGATTCAACGCGGGGATCTATAAATTCTCTCTTCGATGATGTACAAATTACTTGCATGTCGCATAGAAAACGCAAAAGTTTTGCGATCTCTATGTTCAGACTTATTTATCTTTTAAATAGGCTTGCATTGAAATTAGGAAAAAAAAAAAAAATCTTTTGACATGTTCTATTGAGGGACTAGTAACACACTTAGGACGTAAGGTTCATGTGCAGTCTACAAACAAATTTTCTTTAATATATTTAGATGGTTTGGTTGCATTGCTTTTATATTATGTTTTCATATATATATCAAGCAGTTCATTATTAAAAGGAAAATATTTTGTTTCAACTCATCAATCCCCTTCTTTCATTATTTTTCATCATATGGTAGCTGGGTTTGTCGTACTTCAGGATATGTTTTGGGCTGGATAATGATGTTTGTTCAATTGAAAGCTTGACTTAGACTCATCCCGTTGAGATGTCTGTGAACAAAGCAGGATAGGCCACATTTTTCATGCATGCTGTGGTTAACTTGATGCATTTAACTCAAAATTTATTGTGACTCTAGACTTTGCCAGTATAGGTGATGTGCATCCATTTCCTAGTGTTTTATAGTAATGACCACTTGTCATTAGATACTCATGATTTTGAGATGAGGTCTTGTTGCAATGCTGCCATTTTTCCCCCAACAATATGGGCCATGCAAACAATATTTTTCGAATTTGCTTCTCTTGGTGGCCAGTAAAAGGAGACTTCTAGAGTAATTCATGAACTTGATTTGGTCATGCTTAATTTGTGTTCTATTCACAGCCAATTTGATATGTGATAATTTTACTACAGAAGTGGTTCTTTCAAATGGTTTAATTTTATGCAGCCACTCATAAAGAAATGGTGACTGTATTTGGGACTTTTTTTTCTCTCTCTGTATTTTCTCAAATTTAGTCCTCCATATTCCTTTAAGTTTTCAGGATTTTATACTTATTTTCATCTTCATAGAATTTGCATCTTTTATCGATAACATATAAAGCCTGTTTTATTGAGTGTTCCCTAGGAATCAAACTTGTGATGCCATAAAAATTTTAAAGAGACACGTACATGCTAAATAATACACTATGGTTCTCCTAGCAAGCAATTGTTTGCTGATACACCCAAACTAATTTTGACCCCAGAGGAAACTTATGCTATTGAGCTTGATTGAGAAACATGATGTACAATGTGCTAGTGAACTGGTGAGCAATTTTGGTATTTATTTTCTAATTCTGATCATTTAATTGAGCTTAGCAAAGATTTTTCCATTTGCATGCTATGCTTGAGTGTTTACCAACTTTGCTTCAGGAAAGTTATTTTAATATTAGGCCTAAGTGAAATTCTAGCAGGACATTTTGGATTTAGACATGATTTGTGCAATAACAGTGAACTTTCATGGGTGACCTCTTCAGGCCATGCTTAGTTCCTGGGTGTGTCTTTGATGCCTTCTTCCAAGGAGAAGTGTGATGCCTCTTATTATCTCTCTCTTTTTATTATATTTCGTTTCCAAAAACATCAAAGAGGATAAGAAATTGCACTTTGTTCTTCCTTCTTTATTCTTAAGATTTTGTATGGACAAGTTCTGGGATGTGAAGGCTTGCCAAATGGATCAAAGGGCTGCGCTCTTTGTAGCCCAGTGGGCATTGAATGGGATTTAGCAACTACTTGTTCCTTTTGTTTGCTAAAAGAGAATAATGTTTATATTCCTTTTCTTATACATTATTGATTCATGTTTAAATTTGTCATAAAAATTGTTGGAAAAAAAATATATCATGAATCTGGAGGTAAGGAAAAAGTGGGGGTCAATATCTGCCCCTCTGATGGTGTGTCCACTTTTGACTGGGGTGCCTCTGGTGGTTTCCTTTTTCCAGTCTTTGCCTTGTCCCACTGGATGCTAATCCAAAGCTCATGCCAGCATTGTGGTGTGCAAACATAACCTAAAAGCTAAAGCCAAAAATTTGTTCTGTTTTACTTGATCAAAATGATCCTTGGGAAGCTGGGTTCTTTCACATGCTATCATGTGCTTGGGCTTCCAACTGCCATGTAAGTCGATGTCAGCATACTTTTGCCTCTGCATGCATCGCATAGAAAGAAACATTGCATGTACCATGTCATTGTCACCATCTCTTGGTTGCCTTTCTTGTCTGTGCTTTGGTTTCTTTAAACATTCATGCAATTTGCCCAGACTTTTGGCAAAAGGATCCCAGACATAACCAGATGAAGTCTATTAATCTTTAATTTTATTATTTGATAATGAGGACATGTGAAAAAATTTTGTGTGGCAATTTACTGCAAAGCTATTCAGAAACAAAAGTTCGAATTTGTTTTCAATATAAGTTCGTGATAGGTTTGATTCTAGTTTTTAAGAATCAATCAAATTGAAGGGGCAGTCCTTTTCTTATTGTCTTATCTCACAATGCTAACATCGTTGATTTATTGCTATCCTATCCATGAATTTGGATTATATTTTTTTTCAGCTGTAGTTAGCTTACAGATTTGTTGAATAAAGTGAAAAAGAGGGATTTAAATAATATTTCGGTGGAATGGTATCTTTAATTATCAGAAATGAAGGTGTAATTGGCTGATATAAAATCCGCTGCTCCTGGTCTGATTGATGGAAATTAAGGTAGCATTTTGTTCTGAAATTTAGAAGGGATATCCCTTATACTGTGATAGGTCTATTTCTCAGAGTAGGATCTCAGGGTAGGACCTTTGCGTGGGAATCATGTTCCTGAAAAAGTATAACTTTCTAAGGGAGAAAAAAAAAAAAAAAAAAAAAATTCTAATAATATGTTTGATGGAGAATTAAAGTTTTCCATGTTCTATTGTATCCGGAAAAATGGAGTAGGAAAGTGAGAAAGATAACTTTTTTACATATTTTTTTGCAATTTAATTTTTTAAGAAAGTAGCTAATTTTTCATTTATACCATTTAAGGGCTTGGGTGGGAAAGTGAGCAACTTTCTAGTCTTTTCTCAATTCAATTTTCATTAGAAAGTAGTTAATAATAGTAGTAGTAGTAATATTTTAATTATATCAAACTTTAAATATAATATTGATTGTACATAATTTTAATACAAAATTATGTTTTTACTTTTTTAATTTATTATATTATTATCACTACAAATTTATTATAGTACATATTATTCATTATATATATATATTTATCCTGTAAAATCCTTCCTATATTTTCATAGCCAATGAAGGTATTTTTGCTATTATAAGATTATATTGGACTACCCTATATGGTGGAAAAGTAGCTTTCTTATACTTAAAATAGGAAAATTTTCTCATCATTCATATGAAAATAATTTTATTAAAAGTTATATTTTCTCTTTTTTATAAAAAATATGAAAAAGTTAGTCAAAAGAAAGATTGGTTGACCTTGATCAACTTTCCCACCTAAAGGTGTTTGGTGGATAGGTGGAAGGGATAATTGTATAGAATAAGGGGTATTTAATTGGCATTAACTCCATAATCATATTGTACTTTTAAGATCAAATTGTCCTGGCTTTTTCTTTCTAGTACTTAGAAATTAGATAGAAAAAATGCAATTAACAAGAGAAACTTTTATTTTGTGGTATAAGCTAAAATGGTAAAATAGAGTTATGAATTGTGAGCTCGTGTAAAATAAAATACTATTCTTCATTCCATTTTGATGAGATATCTCTTCATTTTAGATATTCTTTCATATATTTGCCTTTCGAACATACCCTAAGGCTGCATTTAGTTGAAAAATAAATTTAAAGTAAGAGAAAGGTAGAAGAGATTAGCCTAGCATTGAAAGAGAGATGGATTTATTTCTAAGCTATCTTTTATTAAAGAAATAAATTGGTGGAGAAAAAAAAAAAGAAAAGAGATGGGTTTACCCTCAAAGAGCAAGATTCCTTATACATGGGCTATTTTGTTAGCTAAGAAAGCCATTTTCATCCAAACAGGCATATGGAATTGTTTGGTTGCAATAAATGTACTAGCATGATTATGCTCATAGTTTATTCCCATATTTGATCTTATTAGGGAAGCAAGAATCAAAGAAAGGCCTACTCCATTTAGGATGGTAGCTAGGTTTCTTTCACATTTAGTAGTAAAATAAATTATTTTTTTAATTAAGTAATTCAATATTATCAAAATCATCAGGTTTTAAAATATATTTTTTATTTTCATTTTCTATAAATATTTTTTATTTTCTTCTTTTCGATCTCTATACAATGCATTTGATTGAGAATAAAAATTATTTTTTTTATTTTCTATTTTCATTATACAAGGTACCTCTTAAAAGAATGCACTAAAAAATATAAAAGCTCGTTTTGGGGAGTATCAAAGCTATCAAGAACCTATATTTTTTTGAGTAAGTTACCCAGTCGAAGATGAAAAAATAATTTATTTATATTTTTTTATACATTAGAAATTGCTTTAACATCTATTACCTATATTTTTTTACATTGTAACTTTTTTTTGAATAGACTGCTAAGATCTATTTTTCTGCATAAAATTTTTTATGCTTTCAAACCTACTTTGCAAACTGATTCTATACTACCTTTTTGTAATTGATGCCTTATTTTCATACAATACTATATTTTTAGTTATATTTTTAGTATGTACACTAATCAATATAAATCTCAAATAAAAGATGATGAGATTGGGAATAAGGACAGAAGAATCCATGCTATGGAAAGAAGAAGAAGAAAAACCAAAAGAAGATGAGTGACACTCGAGGGATCTAGAGGTTGGATAGGGGTAAAGATTATCTTCTTGGCTCTAGCTTCTATCGATTTTCATCAAACTATCCAAAGGGCATAATAAAAGAAAAATATGAGACCAAAAAAAAATAATTACTAATAATTTACAAAAAAATTTGATGAGAGTGGAGGTTGGATAAGGGTAGTTCTTAAGATTACGTATGAGGTTTGGAGATCGTCTTATTAGCTTTGTTTAAAAGAAAAAATAATGATGCTAAGAGAAGAAAAAAGAAAAAAAATAGCGATACAATAAAAAGGAAAAGTCAATGAAGAAGATGAATAGAGAAAAAATTTACTAAATTTATCGGTATTTATTAATTTTTTAATCAAAAATTAGATGGAGATTACAGTGATATTACTTGAGTTAGGATTTACTATAGATAAAGAGAGCAAGTGAGATGAGAGGGAATATTGATTTTTTAGAATAAAAAAAGGCATTTTATCCTATTGTTGAAAAATCAAAATTTAGTAAATTTTTTCTCCAGTCATCTTCTTCATTGTTTTTTCTGATGGGCAAGTCTTTTCCTATATTTCATAAGTAGATGACATTTATAAGAATTTGACTTACATATCTATTTTTTTTTTTATCAGAGTAATAAAGCATAGGTAAGTTGATTATAAAAAAGTTAAACTTTCTCATAAAATTTATCTACCAAAAAATAGAGCCTAATGAAGATACCATTTACTCTCATATTTTAAATTTTTTTAAAATCTTTTTCTATTCTCTTATTTGTATTGATGGAAATGATGAGAATATCTTTGAATTATTTTTATTTTTTATTATTTTAAAATTATATTTTTTAAAAAAATATTTTTTATTTTCAACCATCAAATATGCTTCACAAGTACTTTTATTTTTTATAAAAATAAAAATAAAAAATAAGTCTATTATCAAAAACATAATGCAAAGCTTTGATCTCTTCTATACCCAAAAAAATTTCATATGGCATGAAAAAAAAAAAAAAAAATTGTTTATAACTCAAATTCATTTGTTACCAATTAACTTTAAAAGCCGTATAGTTTTAGTCTAGTAACAAATTAATTGAATCAATAGATAGGCTTTGAACGTTATGAACCCTAATGTTCTCTTTGTTTTGGTCTCTTGAAGTATTTTGTTGTCGTTATTGTTGGATGACCGGTTCCACACCCTAAGGCGCCCGGTTATCCAAATGATTAAAAGCAAAAGGAGACCTTGATTACTAAAGTTTTTGGGTGAACGGTGGTTGGTTTTCGTGGAAGTCTTACGAGCAGAAATATTTTGACTAGCTATAGAATCGTTTCTTTAGTTTCTTATTTTAAAATAGGAGTTGGGCTTTAATAGTTTCTTTAATGAACTTTGTTGAATCAACTTTGAAACGACAACACCATGGCTTTCTTGAATGAACTTTGTTGAATCAACTTTGAAACGGCAACACCATGGCTATCCCGTCCATGCATGCACTGCTGAGGTTTTCTTAAGCTCAGGTACGTCAGCAACTGAGTGTTTTTGTGCAAGAGACCTGAAGGTAAAATAAAGAACGCCAAGGAAATCTGAGGCAAGAGTCATACATATGGACCCCTGAGCTACTTGGACCTTTGACTTGGGGCTCAGACAAAATTGATCAGATGTTCTGGGACTTTATATTTTGATCCACCAGCCCATCGGAGTTGACTGTAATTGAGTCACAGGACAAGTTATCTTTCAATGTGAGCTCTGGAAATGACTGAGTTTGGCTGGAGCCATATAATTTAAGGGCATATCTTATCAAGAAGTGGTCCAATATATTGGTAAAAATCTGGAACCAGGCATTGTTGCAAATCTTCTTCCTTTTTTTTTTTTTTAAGAAATTTCTCTCTCCTTCTTTTGGTCAGCAATGGTTGATAAAGGGAACTGAAAGGAGGAAGACGTAGAAATTAACCAATGATCAAGCGACCAGGTGGTAGATGGGTCCAACTTGAAGCTAGATTTGATAACTACCATCTCAGGAATTGATTCGGTGCTGAAGAGTTGATGCAGCAGTAAAATAATCACAAACTTAAGCTGTTTTTGGTATCATAGTCGTTTTCTTTTTTTCCAAAAAATAGAGACATGGATTATGTTTTCAATATATATATATATATAGAGAGAGAGAGAGAGAGAGAGAAGGAGAGAGAGAGAGGCTTCTAAGACTAATGAAATACTACAAATCGATGCATCATATATCTTAATATGTGAACTGATGAAGTAAATAATAAAATTATCAATTTTTATAAAATTATGAAAGACTAATTTAGAATTCAATATTTAAGAATCTGTGTTTTTAAACTAAAATTATTTCACAATTAAGCACATTGAAAAATTTATTTCAGAAAAAAAATTGTAGGATAAAGTGGTGATATTAGGAACCATAAATATCTAAAATTTATAACTAAATAAAGTTAAATGCAAGCAGGAGAGTTTTAGGATATATTTTTAAAAAATAATGAATATAAAATTAATTTTATTTTATAAAGAAAATAATCAAATTTTTGGGTTTGGTTCTAAGATGGGTTCAAGGATGGAGACTTCTATCTTCATCCTTAAATTCGAATTTAACGGATTTTTAAAAAGTCTTCTTATCTTCATTCCTATCCTTATTTAATCATTCCAAGCTCATCTCCGTTTAAGCAGTTCTCTCGGAGAACGGATCTTTCTAATCCCTATTACTTTCCTAGTAATAAGAAATACAAAGTATAAAAATTTTTGCATAGTTACTCTAATATATATTTTTAAGCTAAAATATATTTTTAATTTCCAAACCTTAGCTTGAAATTTATTTTGATTATCAAACTTTCAACTGGTACAATTTGATTTCTTATATTTTAATAATATTATATATTTGACATCAGTTAAAATTGATTAAATAGTTAATGTATTATCTTTAAAGTCAATGTATTTGTGTTGAGATGACATTAGTAATTCCGTTCAATTGAATCGAGTTCTTATAATGAAATATCAAAAATGTAATATTTTTAGAATATAAGAAACTAAATTATAATAATTAAAAATTTAAAAAATAAATAAATATTATGTGAAAGTATGAGGATCGAAAATATACTTTGTCTTTTATTATGCAAAGATTTTTTTTTTTTTTTATTTTTTCTATATCATAATACTTCGCTTCTAGCGGAAGAAAAATTCTTTTGGCCGGAAGATGCAGTGAAGGCTTTCTAGGATTATTGCATTTCGGGCGAAATTAACAGTATATTATTTTTAAAAATATATATTTTTTTTTGAAAAGTTTTTCCGATGGTATTTTAGTTTGGACGATACTCGTCGAGGTAAGAGCCTTGGAGTTTGATTTGAGAAGACACTGCCGTCATTTTGATACCTGATTAATAAAATCTCAGGTTCTGCCAGCGATGACTTGATCCATCGAGAAACCTAGATTGAGGACAGAGAGGTGACGCGTCCGCTATAAAAGAATGAAGGGAAAAAAAAAGACCGAAAACGGGAGAGAAGCTTCTTCCACGGCGGTAATGCGATGACAATATGGGATTTAAAAAACAAATATACCCAAATGCATGAGCTCCTGAATCGGATGGTCAGAATTATCCGATCATCAAGGACGTGAAGGTTCACCGCGTGCGAGAACGACACTGATCGAAGAATGGTTCCGTGTCCCATCACCGTAGCAAAAGTGATTCCATGTGCCCACCAACCGTAGAAATGGTGGTGCGTCACTTCGTTCGTGCTTGCTGCTGTGGTCACCGCGAGTGCGGATAACCGGACGTTGGAGGCCGGCGAGACGGTGCCTCGCGTTTCTTTCCTCTACGAGGACAGCAACGCGAAAAGGAGAGTTAAGGGACTTTAAGCATCTGCGGCCAAGCGCACAGGGCAGACAAATGGGGCTCTTGCGTTCGCCGACGACAGGGCTTGATCCGCTGCAAGCTATTGGACAAAGGTTGCCGCGGCGGTCCCCAGATACCAACCGGAGCGAATAAACAGACCCGTCCACTCCATTCCATCCCGTTTTGGCACTTCTGAGGGAAGGGAACGGCACGTGTCAAACTTCCACCTTTCCCTTCAATGTCCATGCGGACGACTCGCTGGTGCGCACAGATTTCTATGCGACTTCTCTCTATGCCCATGATGCTGTGACGATTCTTAAGGTCGCTTTAGTCAAACCATATATATTTTAATATTTTATTAAAATAATAAATAATATATATATATATATATATATATATATATGGGTTCATTTAGCATATTTTTATAAGATTTTTTTTAAAACTAAGCTTTCATCCTACCACTCAAAGCTGCTTTACAAGCCTTCACATATTTTTCCCTTATGCTTTCCCATCTCTCTTTATTTATAACACCATCAATGAATAGAAAGACACGCACATATTTTACTTAATTATTATTTAACTAAAAAATGGCAATCAAAATATCCAAAACAATTTGTATTTTATACCCGCTACATTGCTATCATGAAATTTTATATCCGTACTTGTACTCACAGGATCATTAATAGCTATACCCACTCCATTGTCTATTAAATAAGTTTATTTAATTCTTAAATTTTAAATTTTTTTTGAATTAAATAAGTTTATTTAATTCTTAATTATTAGTTATAATAAAATTTAAAGTTTAAAGAAAAAACATATAATTAAGAAAGTGAAGCTCAAATGATGGTATATATCAGTAAATAAGGATAATCAAGTAATATTATAAGTGGGTGTAATGGATATTAAGTTGAATAGAGTAGAGTAATGTAGAAAATCTTTATATTCATACTCATTCTATTCTCACAATGGATATTGTAATGTGTCTCAATATTTATATCCATATTCATCTTTTGATCTCTGGATTTAAAGAAAATTGCATAGGCAATACGTTCCAAATTATAAACTTTTTTTATAAATATTAATTAATCATACCTATGAAGGTGATAAGATGATGTAGTTAATTGATCATTTATCGTCATAACTCGTAGGTAGGATGTCACTCTTAGATTATCAAAAAAAAACCTAAAATTTATTATAATAAATAATAATATAATTAATATTATATTATTGAAATAATTAATAAGCATAATTATTAATATATTATTAATAATATATTTATATATTTATAGTAATTAATATTATATAATTTATAAATATATATTAATATTTATAATTATATATTAATAATACATATGATTACTTTTCTAGAAAAGTTGTTTTAAGTTAAAAAAGTTATTTTTAAAAATAAAAAATACTATGGTCAAATATATTTTATAATAAAATTAATATTTTTATTTTAAAAATAAAAAGTAGAAATAAAAGCGATATAAATTGGGCAATTTGTTTTTTATTTTTTATTTTTAATGAAAAATAATGAAAACATCTTTAAAATATCAAAAAATATTTTTATTTTTATTCATTAAATATTTTTTAAAGTATTTTTTATTTTTTATAAAAAAAAACTATTCTCAAAAATTGAATGCACTATGAAAATTGCAGCATTGAGATATTTTGAGTGGACAAAAAAAAAAAGAAAGTCAAATCTTCTCCGCTATTATTTTTTTAAAAAAAAAAGGTCATAAAGAGAGCATGTCTGTAGACGCATAGAAGTTTCTATGCACCCGTTGGGCAATGGTTCACTCTCCGTCCTCTGGCTCTTCTTCGCATTATTTTTAAAACCCAAATCCTCCCCTGCGATCCGAGCACCAACCCTTCCTCGCCATACCCGCCCACCGTTTGGACACGAGTCTAAGAGCAATGGCGGAGAAAGTGGAAGCCGTCACCCTCACGGAGTCAATCCGGGTGAACGGGGTGCCGACGAAGGCATGCCTGGCCGCCGACGGCACGCTCCAGTGGAGGGGCGGCGACGGCGGCGAGCGCTGCCTGGCCGTGGAGGCGGATGTGCTGGGTTTCGAGGCCGAGGGGCTGAGAATTACGCTCAGGGCTTTCGCGAGGGCCTTCGAAGGGGTTTCCGGCGGCGGCAGGAGCTTCGGGAAGGAGACGAGGAGAGACTATGTCCTGGAGCTGCCGACCGAAGATGCCGCGATTCAGTGGAGCGAGCGGCTGAGGGATTGCATCAATTCTCTTGGTAGTGCGCTAGGATTTTTCGGTTGTTTTAGTTTTTCTTCGTTGATAGGAAAAAGAGATCCTTTTTGTGTTAATTTTCTGTGTGTTCGTTGCGTTTTTTTCGGAGAAAGATAGCTTAATTTATAGTCGCGAAGGTACAATTGCTTCGATTCTCTGGAGAGTTTTTTCTCAGTGAGAAATTTTCTCTTACTCCTCTTTCATCCCAAAACAAGAGAATCTTTTATGTTGTCTCCTTGATTTTTTTTTTTTTTTGGGTTCAGTTTCTTGAGATGGCTACATTTATCTATGATAAGTAATCTTTCTGGAACTTTTCTTTTCGAAAGAGGCTTCTTCTTTTTTCCTTTTCCTTCCGATATTTTGTACAATCATCAAAATTTTTACGTATTATTTTGTTTACCTACCTTGAAAAGATCTGCTGGAAGTTTTTTTCCTTTTTGTCAGGGTACAATTTTGAGATTTTCCTATAAAATCGTCAGAGGCGAACTTTTTTTTAAAAAAAATCTGGACGACTGGTTGCAAGAATTCTCTTTGTTCATTTTGTGGAATTAGAGTCGAAAATTTTCAGCTTGATCAGAGCGATACTTTTTGTCTACGAGGAGAGGAATAAAGCTACTATTTTTCCTGTGTTCTTGTAGGGAATTTTTTAAGCTGTTTGTTTTGCTTATATTCACAATTCTATTAGAGATCATTTTCATAATTTTTTGAGAGCTAAAAATATAAAAAAATTGTGCATACAGAAGCGCCTTTTCAGAACTTTTACTTTTTTTTTTTTCTTTTTTTTTTTCAAGGATGAGTTTTTAAATGTTTATTTTCCTTCTTTTCCACGAGTCCTAGTGTTTGCATGGATGCAGTTGAACTAATCCTGTAGCTTACGAACTCTTTCTAAAGGTAAAGTTGCGTTTTCTTGATTTCTGAGTCCACAAATTAAACGATATCACGCTCTGCGTTGCAGAATTTATAAAAGAAGTTATATAATTTTTTCATGCAAATACTATTCTGTATAGTTGTAAACCAACAATAAACTTTTTTCTCTTTTCTACCATTTCATTGGGGTTCATATTATCACTATGAGTTCCCATTGTATTATAAACTACGATGGATTTTCTGTTAATATGTGCTGATTTGCAAGTAAATAAGAACATTCATGCTCAATTTCTGACGATCTTGCTAAAATAGAATCTTATCATCTTTCATAATATAGGTCGGCCAAAGAGGTTATTGATTATTCTAAATCCTTTTGGTGGGAAGAAATGTGGACGGGAGATCTTCCACAATGAAGTCAAGCCCCTTCTTGTAGCCGCTGATATTACTTATACAATGCAGGGTTGGAAGCTTCCATCCCTCTCTCTCTCTCTCTCTCTCTCTCTCTCACACACACACACACACACACACATGCTGTTATTAACTTCTTAGGCTCTGCTTTTCTTCAGAGACAAAGTATCAGCTTCATGCTCAAGAAATTGCCTACTCATTGGATCTTCAAATATATGATGGGATTGTGTGTGTTAGCGGTGATGGCATTCTTGTGGAGGTTGGTTGTTGCTTCTTGCCCTTTGAATGTGTGGAACATTTTGGTAACAGTGGTTCATCTAATATCAAACCTAAACCGTGTAATGTGGAAGTGAGCATGTTGTTGATTTTTCAAAATCTATGTTGACTTTTTTGAGTTTTCTGCTGCTGTGCAGAACTTAAGCTCTCTAGGTTCTATGGACTATATTTCTAAGGATTAGTTGTCAGCATTGTTATAGTCACACATCAGTAACTTCAAAATTAAATTTTACGTGGCAACGATTTTCCAATATAAATCATCCAGTTCCTATCTCTTGTTTTATGGTGTTCCATGATTTATACTCTTTTAATGCTCCCTATATGACTGACTAGGGAGAGTTGTGATTCCTAGTGGCTGATTCAGTTGCTTCATTTCTTTTTCCAACTTCCCCTTTCCATATTCTTATTCATCTTATCTTTTTTGAACAGGTTGTCAATGGCTTGCTGAAAAGAGATGACTGGGAAACTGCAATCAAGATGCCTCTTGGGATTATTCCGGCAGGTATGTTTTGTTCACATAGCATGAACTATTAAATTGCTGTTTTACCTTATTGACATTTATGTTTTTTGCTTCCTCAAAAAAAAAAAGGACATTTATGTTTTCTGAAGGCATGGAGTTATATCCAATAAAAATATAAATTCCCATATTACTACAACATCAATGCTTAAAGTAATACATATTCAAACTATGCTGTGCTCGGGCTTGCCTTCTCTGCTTAGCCGAAGGCTGAGAATGTTTGATTGGGATTTCCCTGAACCTAGAGCAAATGGGCTAAGTGTTGGCTCTGTTTGAACCTCTTGGCTTGGTTAGTTAACTAGACTTGATTTCCCACTACCAGATTTTGGCCTGATTAACCAAAATTTGACCCTTCTAGCCTGCTCCTTGACCCAAATGGTGCATCCAGGACCTTGAGTTATTGGGTCAGTAGAGTTTGATGCTCAAATTGGCCAGTAGATGTCTGATTTGAGCTGTTGATCTCCTCACATACCAGTGGGACTTACAAAGCGTTGTAAATTGGATGAAAATATTTATAGCGTAGTTGGTACGCCGGATTAGAAGGAAGATAGAATTTTTTTAGTCGTTTTTCACATTTGTTTTCTATAAGGATAGGACAAAATTTTGCCCCACAGAATTGCTAATTATATTGAAAGGAGATAACTTATCCTATCAAAACAGGTATTTTTATTTTTATCATATCCAGCTGCTATTTTTTTTACCTTTATCCTTAGCAATGGCTACTATTTCTTTCTAAAGGCATAATTGTTGAACTAAAAAAGTATATCAATATTCTTATGCAATCTAGCCTGACATCGAATATAGGACATGATAACTTTTGTCCTATCTGGTTTGTTACTTTGTTCTCCATCAAACATAAGATAGTATAATTTTTATTTTATTCTGTCCTCACTTTTATTCTATCTCATCCTGCATACCAAATGCAGTCTTATAGATGCTGGTCTTGTATCTTAATTATATAGGTAAGGTAAGCAGTATCGGGTTGGAAGACTTGGAAAGTTGGAATAATTTATTGAATGTATTTAAAGGAGTGTTGGTGATTTACTCATGAACATCTGGATTATTTTCAGTCTTCCCCTGATGGAACCAATGCGTTAAGCACATCCATCATCATAATGGAGTAATGTGGCAGCATAATGGGTTTGTTACCATGATCATATGAGGTGTGAGACTATACTTCTTTGTGCAATATAAATGAAAATGCATGAATTTACCTAAATTTTGTGCAGCATGGCAGATTCCATATAAAAAGCTGCATATTTGTGTTTCTACTAAAAAAAAGCCAAAAAGCAAAATAGACAGTAGTTCTCCAATGCCAGAGAGAACAGAATTTGCTTAGACTTGCTCAAGGCCATAGTTTCTGGACGCTACCATGTCTATAATTACTATAATCTATTACATGTGCATTCTCAATTGGTTTTGTAAATAATTACATGAATCTTTGCCTTCTTTCTCGTCTCAAGCAGCTCGTCATTTAAACTCTATGATTGTGCTCTGAAGAAATTATGTTTATGATATTGTTTTTTTTTTTATGCATTTTGATTTTTAATGTAGAACATCTATTGCAGGCACAGGGAATGGCATGGCAAAATCACTTCTGGATTCAGTAGGTGATTCGTACTCTGTGTCCAGTGCTACGTTTGCAGTTATCAGAGGTTGCCTTTTGCTTCACGCTGTTATGTTTGGTTCATCTAAGCACCAAGCATTGGAAAATGCTGTCATTTTTTATGTTATTGTGATGAAAATACATTTCTCCAATAGCATTTGCCTTCCAATCTTCCAGGTCACAAACGCCCACTTGATGTTACTGCTGTTTTGCAAGGAGAGACAAAGTTCTTTAGCGTCTTGATGCTTACTTGGGGTAAAGGTCTTTTTTGTTAAATGATTGATGGCCAATGATTTTTGTTAGAAGTAGTCAACCACTGTGGAGGTCTTTTTTGATGAAAAGTAAAGGTGAATTTTGTGTGTGGATATCTATATGTCATTTAATGGCTATCTGCAGGTTTCGTGGCTGATGTTGACATCGAGTCCGAGAAGTATAGGTGGCTGGGAAGAGCCCGTCTTGACTTTTATGTATGTACAATTGTTTTGAGATTTTCTGTTGATACTATTTTATATCTCTTGAACTGTGATATAATCCAAGTATCTAAGTCAATGTTGTGTAGAATGTTATACTGCTTTATTTTTCTATAAAAAAAAAGGGATGATGCTCATTTTGCTGAACTAATGTAATTCTGAAAAATTTAAAAGATTTAATTCTTCTGCCATGACATTAATTATTTGGCTAATTTCTTATTAACCCTCTTTGCCAGGATGATTGATATTTTTCATGTTCTAATTCTTACATGCTTCTAGCTTCTCCTGCGGTTAATGAACTTGCGAAGATACCATGGAAGTGTTCAATTTGTGCCTGCACCTGAATATGAATCATATGGGGAACCTACAAAGCAAGACAGCAGCTGCGTGGGTACCACCGTGCTAGCTGAGCAAGGCCAAGTAAATAATGCTAATGTTAAATCATGTGGTTACCCAGGCCCTGTGGCTTCCTTGGATGGTCTGGAATGGAGGTCAATTGATGGCCCTTTTGTTTCAGTTTTGATTAACAATGTGCCTTGGGCCAGTGAAGGTCTTATGCCAGCACCTGAAGCTAAGGTAGTTTCTTTCTTGTTATTGCAATGTTCTTATCTATATTCTATTCATTTCTCATTACAGCATGACATAATAATGTTTTATTCCCTGTCAACCAAATGAGCAGGTATCTGAGTCATGAACATGCACAAAATTCTTTTTATATTGTTAGATTGATAAGATCCTAAACACTACATTTCTACATGTGGCACTGTATTTACACCAGGAAAGAAAAATAATAAATTCTTTTCTTTTATTCTTTCAGTAATCCACATATCAGAAACAATTGGTTTTTGCATGTGTGGATTTTCCTTTTTTTAATCACAGAGATGGTTGATTCATTTCAACTCACAAGAGACATGACATGTCTTGAAATGCTACTCCTTCTGTCTATGAAAATGTTGGATCAACCAACTACTTGATGTTTGTTTCATGTGTCAGTTTCTCATTTGAACAACTAATCATGACAATCCTTCTTGATTGTGATGCAGTTCTCGGATGGGTGCTTGGATGCAGTCATAATCAGGGATTGTCCAAAATTAGCCCTTCTATCATTGCTATTAAAAATGAGTGATGGAAATCATGTGAAATCACCATATGTCACGTATCTGAAGGTGCGTACGGTTCTCTTAATGGCTGTCATGTTTCATGAAAAAAGATGTGCAGTTTCCCACAGCTCACATTTTTTTTAGTTTTATTTATTTATTTATTTATTTAGTTCCTTGAGGATGTTATAAAAGTTCTCCTAAAGAACATGTGGGTTTATGCACAGAAAGTTATCCTATCAAAGCTAAGTTATGCATAACCAGTTGATGGAAAAACTTGGAGAGAAGTAAAAATAAATAAATGGATTGTTGTTTCGGTTGACCAGGTGAAAATATCCAGCAGAGCATCAAAAGTTTTCATATATTGAGTGTTATGGTAGAGCACAAAGGACCAAGAGATCCTTAAAGATGTTGGTGATATCTAACAGCAACAGTAATGTCAGTTTCAAAGAATCATGTGGTTCTCTTGCTGTGTTTGCCCTGCCAAAAATGTAGTTCATAAGCCATTTTCTCTCTTAACTCTCTGCTCTGTTAGGATGTCAATAGTTTGTTCTGATGACAATGCTAATTAATTGGAAGAGTCATGCATGAACATGATGTTAAAGATATGACCGAAAAGCAGTAGTGATATTATAAGATTTAGTCAATTCACTTTGATGATGACCATTTGACTGAAGCAGTCAAATCCAATCCAGGATTGCAATTTTGGAGATAATGCAGCTAATTGTTTGTTACCAAATGCTCCGTAAGTCACACTTATTTGTCCTGAGTGCTATCTCAGTGGTCATACCTCTCTTATTGCAAGCTGAGAATCTGGAGTTCAAATCTTGAAGTGGGGTCATCCTCAACATTTAGCCCAAACATATGCCATACTCATTCCATTTTTTACGTAACAAGCTTCTCTTGGGCACAGTTGTAGCAGGTGCATTATTGACATGAAAGTCGAGAATCTCGTTCACAGTGTTTTCATTATTTGTTTCACAGGTGAAAGCATTCCGGTTAGAGCCTGGTCAGCGAGTTGGGGATCCCAGCAGGGGTGGCATCATCGACTGTGATGGAGAGGCCATCGCTAGGGGAGACCAAGTCAATGGCAACAATCAGCAGGGGTATCTAATGTCCTATGGTCCTCCCATTCAGATGACGGTTGACCAGGGCTTGGCTACCATCTTCTCTCCTTGATGATCTGTTTTACTTCCCACGCATCATCTGTTCGTCTACTTCATCGTCAACTCTTAGCTCATGTACATGTACACGTTAAGGAAGCAAGAAGAAAGAAATGTATGGCCATTTAGTTTTTCTTTTACGGACTACTCCCTACAGGCCATTTTATTTCTTAGCAACCTTAATTTTAATGCGGAACAGTTATTGCTGGGACCTACGTTAATTTTCATGTGGAAAATTGGATTATTTTTGTAGCCAGCTGCTGAAGGAAATTTCTGTCAGTGATGCGGAAACAATTGTATGGCATGGTGGATTTTTTAGTGTAAATATAGAATCTTATCGCTGGACTTACAAGCTCCATCCGGCTGATGGAAACCGGATGGTGACTTTCTATAAGTTCTATGATTCCAGTGTTTGCGGCATTTGATTGGTCAAGAGTCTGATTCAAAAAGGAAGGTAAAAAAGAAAGCGTGTTTATAATTTGGATTCACTGTTTGGTGGCATCGAGACTTTTGTGATGCGACTGTTGGAAAGCTGAAGACCAGATGCATGGTTCGGCCGAGAGCCTGAACTTGGGAATCAGCAATCGATGGATGAAAGAAGGTGCATTAATTGGAACGAAAATGCTGTGCAGATTTTTTGAGTAGTGGTTGTGGCCATGTTATTTTCTGCACAGCTAAGTGCTAATTTCTTCATTTCTATTTGTCAAAATTTGCCCATTTGATTCGTAAAAATGGAATTTTGGAATGGGTAGGAAAATCATTGATTCCAATTTCAATAGTTTGTTTGAGTGAAGTTGAAATTCAATTCCAATTCAATTTGAAATGAAAATTATTTTTTAAGAGGGATTAGAAATTTGATCCTTTATTCAAAATTATGATTCCAGCTATAATCATTCACATCCTTTTTTTTTTTTTTTTTTTTCTTCATCTAATTTGCAGTTCTGTTATCAAAACATCCGAATGATAGAAGTATCACTATAATCAAACATTAAAAAAATAAAATCACACAACCTCAATGTGGAAACTTCGATAGTCTTTTTTTATTATTATTTTAGAAAAAAAAAAGCTAAGAAGATGCATCAATCATACTCATCTTCTAAATATTGACTAAATAAAATACCTTCTATTCTAAACAAACAATTACAATCAACAATTATCTTATCTATGGATTTTAATTTCAATAATAGGGATCGATGTGATTGGAATTTCAATTCTCATATTGTAATTTCAATTCTCATGTAAACCAAACAGATGAAGAGGATGAATAATTTTGATACCATTTTAATAAGATTTAATTTTGATTTTGATTTCAATTCTAACATTAAACTAAATAAACAATCGCATGATACAGTCCTTCATGTTTTTGTGTAAGAGGGCATCAGACCTACTGAAGTGTGCTAATAGTCAGATTCTTCAAGCTCACCGAAGTATTTGTATCCTTGGGCGCTGGATATTGCATTATTTTTCTATTTGAATATGATGTCTGGGAAACACAAGTAGAGATGGATCTTCTTTTGGCTAGGATCCTTAATACATCACTGCAGTAAGCTTAAAGCTATTTGATATTTAGAAGAAATTGTTTAGTTATAAATAAGCTTACTAGACATATTTAGGATAAAATTTTATGATGTATATTATCTGTAAATGATATAATATTAGTATATGAAACTGAGGTTGAAGTTAATCATAAGTTAGAACCATAGTAAAATATACTATAATCTAAAGGTTTTAGATTAAGTAAAACAAAAAAAAATATACATACAATATAATTTTAGTACAGTTAGAAATAAAGATGAATATAGAGTACAAATTGGGGACCATGAAATTACTAAAAATGATCATTTTCGATATTTAGGATCGATTATTCATAAGAAATGAGAGATTTGGGATAATGATGTCCATAGGATTAAAGTAGGCCGAATAAAATAAAGAAGTGCAACTGAAATATTATATGGTTATAAAATACCTGTTAAGTTAAAGAAAAAGTTTTATAGGATAGCCATAAAACTAACTATATTTTATGGTGCAAAATGCTTGGCAATTAGAAAAATATACGTATATAAGATGCATGTGGCAAAATTAAAAATGTTAAGATGAATGTGTAGCAATACAAGAAAAGATAAAATAAAAAATGAAACTATTCATGAAAAGATAGAGGTAGCTTCATTCGAAAATAAATTAAGAAAAAAATGATTTAAATGGTTTGGATATATATAACGTAAACCTAAAGACAAAAAGTGACTTGGTACATATAAAGAAAAAAAAAAAAAGAGATAGAGGCAAACTTAAAAACCACGTGCAAGGAAGTAATAAAGAAAAATTTAAAATTTTTATATTTTATAAAAAATATAAATTTAAAAAAATTATATAATTAATTTTAACTGATTTAATGTTAAGTTATTATTATTATTATTATTATTACCGATGTCAATGTAAACTTACGTTTACCCTTCCTAGATGACCTCACAGGCGGAAAAAAGTGCTGCTAACGCCATTGGGCATTACTAAAGCCGTAATCTCATTAAATGTGAACTTACGTTTATCCTTCATAGATGACCTCGCAGGCGGAAAAAAGTGCTGCTAACGCCATTGGCATTACTACAGCCGTATGCTACCTGAAGTTGTTCGTTTGATCCTTCCCTGCTTGTCCTGTGGTTTTTATCCTTTGCAGTATTAGTTCAACATCACTAGGCTAGCATCCAAGGCAGCTAAACCCTCCACTGCCTCCGTCTTGGGGCAGCTCATCCATGGGTGTAAGCACCCATGAATTCAGGAAGCCTAATATACTATGATAATTTTGCCACTCGGTTTATGTTGATTGGCGTTCAATTGTGCCACCTTATGGTATTCAGAAATTTAGGACTAGGGCTTGTTTGGATATTTACGTTGAAATATTTAGTTACATGTAAGAAGCCTCTTCAAGTCTTACCTCACAGCCTTCTAAGAGCCCATCCAAGTTACAGCCCGTCATCCAAGGAACCAAAGCGCAATTCGTGAGACCATCAGTCTTCAGGAAGAGAAGAATGATCCATAGAGATTTTTTTTTTTTTTTTTTTTTTTTTTTCAGTCACATGATTTAGACTGAGAGGGTGCTGCATTGATATGGATTATACCCAATCCACAGATCTAGTAGGAAATCCAATTCAGTCTTGCTGGATCACCCAAACAACTCCTTGAAATGCTTGCATCTCATTTGGTATTGCTGTTAGGGAATCAGAAGGCACTTTTGAAAGGGTTAGAAGAACTTTTGGGTCAGCTTGTGATATTTGATAAGAACGATGAAACAGCATTTTGCTTCTCTGCAAGCGGGAAAAAAAAGAGGTTAGATGGAAAGGCTCAAATTTAGAGTATTTATGACAAAACTTCTGCTGGATGCATTCATAAAACTTAAAAAGGTCGCAAGTTCAAAATATGAATATAATCATGCTAAAATTATGATATAACAATATTATTATAATGTTATATAATATAATATTTATATCATAATAATAATAATAATAATAATAATAATAATATAAAAATTAAGAGATATTATCATATTATATAATGATATCACAAAAATTTTATATTTTGTAAGACATAAAAATAATATTTATTATATTTTTAAATTAAAATATCAAAATAAATAATTTATAAATAAAAAAATATATTTTATAGTAATTGTTTTCGATACAGATAATTCGATGGTTGAAAGCATTATGCGATGCCTTTTGCTATTATTTTTTGTTACTAAAATTACTTTCTTAATTTGATGAGTAATAATATTTAAATTATAATTATTAAATAATAAAAAAATTCATCAAAAACTATACTAATGTTAGCATCATATTTTGTTCTTCTTAAAAATAAAATTAAAAAAATCATTAGACCAATAAATTTACTAACCTTTAATCAACAAAGATGGTTATTTATCTTTGGGAAGCCAAGGCATTCACTAACCTTTAGTCAACTAAGCCAAAAGAAATTTGCTGACTTAAGTCTAACGCTATGTCAATTGCAATTGAAAAGAAAATCAAAAAGTGATTAATTGAAATTATCAATAACTTTTAAAACTAAAAAGAAATTATTGAGAATTCCAAGTGGTTACCATTTACAATTCTAGCTAAAGTATTATAAATATGGAGGTAGACGATAATTGTAAAGATTCAAATTTCAAGATCAAATCAAAAACTTTATCGTTAGAATAGTTTATATTTAAGAGTAGCCTTTGTAACTTAGTCTTTCTTCTTCTGTATCCCACTCCTTTCTAACTCAGCTTTAGTACACAGCTTCCATATTTACTCTTAAACTTAGTCTCTCTTACATATTCTTTGTATCCCATTTCTCTCTAACTTGCCTTTGTACCTTATTTTTTTTATTAAGGAGTAAAAATCAAACTAGTCTAATTGTTTGATTGTGCCGATTCATTTGACACCTTTTGATGCAATCTTTTTTTTTTTGGTACATCAACAACTAGCAAAAGTTCTATGATTCAAAACATTACAAACAAAAGCTTTACCATTGATAACAATGCTAGATCGTTTTATAGCTCAAAGTCTTCTCACAGTTTTGTAGCATAAACTCTCAGAGCAGTCTCAAGAAAACTCCCCCTCCTTGTTGGTTACTTTGACGCTTAGCCATTAGCTCAAATAATTTTCGCATTGTTCGTTGCTTGACGGAAACGCGCCCAGCATGATGACACCGCATGATACTCCAACAGCTCGATGACAGCAATGGCTTCAAAGGTGTTTGCTTCGAAGATGCGCCCGTGAAACCTATGCGCCACGACATGACCGCTGCCATCCCGTTGGTTGCTAAGTAGGCTCTTATAAAAAAAAGCAATCGCATTGGGACCAAATTATCCGGTTGGCCCTGCGCGGAAATCCGCGTTGGATTATTTGCCGGTACTTTTGGCCTTTTAATCTCCGTTGCCCCTTCGCCTCACCTTCCGCCCTGTCGCGGACGCCGGCGGAAATCGCGAACGGAAATTCTCCTCTTGTCGCGTGGCGGCCCCCCAAGTTTCCGGGTGGATGCCGATCGCTGGGACGCATCACGTTTTCTTGGTCAGAGGACCGCATGGGAACAACAAATTAGGCTGGCTGTTTATACGTTGGATGGGGTGCGACGGTGGAGTTAAGAGTTCGTCGCAGTAACGTTCGGCTCAACCTTCATCGCTCCAGCATGCATCCATTAACGGTGGGTCGAGGCTGTCATTGAATAGGATAACATGATGGCGTGGGTGGGCTTTGGATTCACACATGTTCCATTCAATTGTCCGCCCTTTAACTAATGCATGGATGATGATATTTTTATTCTATCATTTCATAGCTTAATGAAATGGTAGTGCCCTTGCACCGTTTCGATATGAAAGTTTTAATTGATATGTAAGCACTTTATGGTGTGTTAGGTATAAGATTAAAAAAATAAACATAAAAAAAAAAAAATTAAAGAAGTAATATTTATCGATGTAAATTTTAAAGATGTTTTTATTTTTTTATTTACTTTGGTTGTGTTCCTTAATGAAGCATGGACTATTACAAATATAATTGTTAATTACATTTAGAAAAAGATTAATGTAAAAGAGATAGAGATATTATTAATGTAAAAAAGATGAGATGAAAAATAACAGTGAAATTATATTTTATTAGTTCCAATGTTTCATCCTCTTTTTATTCTTGCATAATTTTTTTCTTTAACCTTATTAATCTATCCTCTTCTAGATTAACTCCATATTAAATATAAGGATAGCAAATTCAACCAATACAAACAAGGATTTATCTCATTCCATCCCATTCAAATTGGGGATTCCTTATTTTTTATGGGGATGAACCAATGATATTTTTATTTTCCCGACTCACCTCATAATACCTTTATATATTTTTATAGGTACATAATTATCCTTATATATATAGATATTTTTTTTCTTAGCATAATCTCTCTTTTTCATCGTCTTTATTTTTATTTTCAGTTATAGTATTATTTTCATAATTTTTACTTAAAAATCATGTATATCATTGGAGAAAAAAAGCATGATGAAGATCGAAACAGAATGAGGATAAGATAAGGATGGAGATTTATCATTCCTCATAATATAGGTGGGGATTAGGATGAAAAATCTTTGCTTATAATGGCAGAACAAGAATAAGAATTATTTTTTTTATGTGAGAAAAAATAGATATTAAAAAGCCCATTCAATCTTATATGTTGTTATCTTTAATCAAACATTTTGAAAAAAATTAGAGGAGTAATTTTTTATGTTTTTTTGACCTAGTATAAGATGCAGTTGTGCATCTTAAACATGATACCAGTATTTTTTGATCCCATGCCCTGGAGCCAAGACTTTGTACCAATGGTGGCATAGATCCAAACCAAGGCCATCATTCAACGCATGCACAAACTTAAAACGTAATAAAATATCAATACTATCATTAAATGAATTTTTTAATCTTGCAAAAAAGAAAAGAAAAAAAAAAAAAGAAGGATTCTTTGGTAACTGAATTCACTTTATTAAACTCGAAAAAATCTAAAAAAAATCTAATATTATAATTCTGAACACAACTCACTTGCACGACTGAAGCGTGACATGACGATTTCTTAGTTGACCCAGCCCAAGCGTCCAGGAATAAAGATCAGATGCCGGATATCCGTGCAAGAGTTCATGAGACGGACGGTTAGAAAATGTGATTGATTCGGATGATCGAGAAGCATGAAGAGTCTTCCATAAAAAGTTTTTTTTTTTTTAAAAAAAAAGGACTCGTCCCTACCATACGTCAGAGCCGTACAATCTCGACGCCAGCGACGTGGGTTTGCCGCTTTCCACGGCCCTCCCTCAAGTCGTATATCTGATCCGCCGTTAAATCCCTGACACGAAACATCATCCGTCAATTTATATCGACGTGCCACGTGGAGAAAGGACCAAGAACCATCTCCGCGCCCTCTCCGCTCCGAGATCGTCCGATCGTCAAGACTCGACTTCATCTGACGGCTCCCATCCACGGCGCTGCGTCGCGCAAATTAACTCGATGACAGCTCCGCGAGCCGTCGGGTCGAAACGTCGCCTTCGTGCCTCGTGCCCTTGTCCTCAACATTTAGCTAATCGCGGAGATGAATAATAGAAAAACCAACGGCTCCGGTTAACTTCATCATGCTTGGGTCATCGCACCTTCTGGTAGACCTCACCCTGACCACCCGTCTCATATCGGCGCTGTTCCAGAGATAAGATCCTGGCCGTTCCATAAGAAAAATCGGCGAAGTATTGGCATTGAGGCCAGCGTCGGAAACGTTCATAACGTGGACGGATTCAGGCGGAGATAATGGATCACACGTCATCTTACATTACGCACACCTTTCCTTTAAAATCATCGTCTAAAATCATATACTTATTTTTAAGATTAGATATCAATTTCATTTTTAGACAATAATAATTTTTGGCATCAAAATAATATGCTGAATATTATTTTCATTTAAATATAATATATTATTATAGTTTAATATTTATAATTTAATTTAAATATTATAATAATAAATAATATAAAAATAATAATAAATTATATAGCAGCCGCCAACTATAGCAGGAATTGTTGGATATTATGTGATTTTTATAGCACATCAAATAATTTAATTTCTGATATTATTTTAAATCGTAGCGATCTATTTCCGTTACCAAACGCCTCGTGAAGGGCATCGCACGAATGGAGCGGTCGAAGAGTCACGGGGTTCGAGAACCCGCTTCTCCGAGGAACGTCGGGACCGCGCGTTGCAACCGAGTTTGCTACTGCCAGGCCCGTTCCTCTGCTGGACGGAGCACCGGATCCGCTGCTCGCGGGCCATGCAGTTTGCGTGCATTTATTATTTTATTTATTATACGGAGCAAAACCGGTATGCTCCACGAAAGTTTCCTGCCTCCCGTTGGCATGCCTCGCTCGCGTGGAAGAAAAAGAGAAAAAAACAATTAAACTGATTATGGACTGCCACCTTTCGTCAAGTCGTCTCATGCAATCTTTTTATTTTTTTAAAAAATTTCCATAACCCTTCGTACTACGACTTTCGGATGGAATGAATCTTAGATATCAATATGATTGTTATTTTAATGTACATCATTTTCATTAAGGTTGCTAAAAATTAGACTGGATGACGGAAGATGGCGGAAGACTATGCAACATAAGCGTTAACGTTGAAGGAAACATCGGCGGGACCCTATAGAAAATTTTTTAATTATTATTTGTATTTGTTAGAAATATGACTATTTTATAAATAAAATTTAGATGGAGGAGTTTTCTTACACAGTGTACGGGTTTGAAAATTTTGCTAACTCTTGAAGTGACAGTGGTAGGTCGAGTGGTTTTTATATTATAAATTTGATATTTCACTATACGACATAATTCTAAGGCTATAACGTAGGTTCCAGGCCCAATCAAGATCTGACTTCATCCAGCTGCAACCGAACGCAGCCCAACCAATGACCATCACCGGTGCCGGACCTCCGTCTGATTCATGCATGGACTTTTATCATTTGTATTCTTATGTGTTCATTGAATTCAAGAAATTAACTTTCATAATAAAAGAGTTTAAACGACCATCGCTTATTCTCTCTTCGGTCTCATTTTCGCGTGAGTTTGGTGCCATGCTTGCGAGTCACGCGCACTGCTTCAGCGTCACGCTTAGCTCCACGGGACGGCTGCCGTCCACCACGCGGTGTGCGGAGCAATTTAACGCGACTATCACCATTCCGCGAGTCATTGCACAGCTCTCGGGCCCAGCCTTCTTGCTCGGTGACCTTATCCTTAAAATCCTAGTACAGTTTCGATCACGTGGTGGAGTGGGCTCCCCTGGCGGTTAGTTTTATCCGATCCTAAACAGCAATTAGTGAGTTCCAACGCAACGATGGGCCCCGCTGGTCCTCAGACTAAGACGCGGTATCGCACGCCGAAACGGGATCCGAACGGAAACCACGTAGAAAGCAGCGGCTGCCCACCATGCCACGTTACGGTTTCCACACAGCCGTGGAGTCCCCACAGTCACTCGAGCTCTCAGCCGTCCGATCCGATCAGAAACGCACGAGGCCACCGCTGGACCGTGCACGACGCGCAGCGCAGCGCTCCGCTCGAGAGCGGGTGACACGAAGCTCAGGTCGGGAGACGCACGGAAACGTGCCGCGGTGTGGTTCGCTGCCGCGGGGGCGTTCGTGCGATGGACAGCGCATCGGATCCTCCGATGCGTGTGAAAGGCGTGAGGCTGGGGATCAGGGGTTACGTGCCTGCATGACGTTCGCGGGCCATGCAGATTCGATGCTTTTTTTTAATAAAATTTTTAATTAATTTATTTTTTTAATTTATTCATTTATTTTCGATAAAAACGAAGAGGAATAAATGAAACCGTAGGGAGCAAGAGAAAATGTGGAGAAAAACCAAAAGAGAGCTGAACGAGTTTATTTTCCGAACTCCGCATCATATAAATTATGCGGGAATTAGATCTGCCGTGAGTCCGGGCTGTTGGCAGGAGAGAATGGGATCGCTTTGATGGTATTATGCGGACGGGGTTGATAAGTGCGTAGCGCATAGGATTTTTATAGAGCACTCTGAGCATGTTGTTGGTGTTTCCGTTCGTTGAACGAAAACGACGACGACCCCGACGTGTCGGCTAGGTGGAGTGAAACCAACGAGACGGGTTCTGGTCACCTTCGGTAATAAATTCCCTCCGACGCGAAGTTCTAGCCCTTGCTGCTGTCCGTGACGATAGTATCGCGTAGTTTGATGCGTTTAAATTCATGCTCATGGAATGCAGACGGTGTTTAAGAAACAGCGAACTAATTAGGTAGAGTTTTCCGGGTCAACTCGGACGTCAGTTTTAAAAACAAAATAATATCAGTTTGGGTTTTCATGATGAATTTATTGGTCACCAGACCGAATCAATAGGGAGAGGAAACGTAAATATGTTCAGACTCCAGGTTTTTAACGGGTCGTGATGCGTTCGGAGAAACGAGGGTGGACTGAAAGGGAGGTGAGCGGAACCGCGAGGTGGGGTGGAGCAAAGGGGGTGAGAAAAGCGAGAAGCGACGACGCCAAGACAAGGGCGAAGACAGCGTCGCGTGCCCATTTCTCTTCTCTTCCGGTTTTCCTAAAAAAAGAGCCCCCCTCCCCTTTTATTCTTTTCACTCCCTTCGATTCCTTCTCCCCTCACAAACCCCACTCCTCTCTCTCATGATTAGAAGAAATCACGGCATCTCCTCCTCTCCCTCCATCTATCCTCGAGACCTCTTCTAGGGTTTGGGTCCGGCCGGCCGCCGGCCTTCGACGCCTCTTCTCGTCTCCATGTCGTCGTCCTCGTCGTCGGCGCCGCCGGCGCCCAAGATCTGCTTCAACTCCCACTGCAAGGAGCCGAAATCGGAGGGTCCTCGGAGGAAAGGGTGGCGGCTCCGCTCTGGCGAATCCGCCGACCTCTGTGACCGCTGCTCGTATGCTCTCCCTTTCTCTCTCTCTTGTGCTTTACCCCTTTTACGTTTTCTTGTTTTTCCCACGTCCGAATAGTTCTACGAGTTGGTTGTGCGCTCGATCTTGTCGGTTGTTCTTGATTTATTGTTTGTTACGTTTGTTGATTGCTTTTTTTTTTTTTTTTTTTTTGCTGTAACTGTCCACTGGAAGACTGTGTTTTTTTCGTTAAAAATTCGTTCTTGAATTTGTTTCAAGTCGGTTCGGAGTTTTATTGCGGGTTTGCGGATTGTTTTTGACGTGATTAACGCTTGAGTTGGAGTTCTATTGTTACGAATAGGTTTCGATTGTTAACTGATCTAACATCCAGCGTAAAATCAATTTCTTTTCCTCGTGTTCTTCCTGTCTTTTCGTGCATGTTTTGGATCTGATCGATTTTGAAGCGAACGAGTTCTCGAAGTTTAATACTATTCAAAAGTTGAAAATTTTCTTCTCCAATTGCCACGTGGAACGTGGAAATTCGGTAGAAAATCGCGTATTATGAAACGAGGACGTGAACCTGGTTCATATTCCTGTTCTGCTGTTTTACTCAATTAGTGATTCTTTTGAAACATTATCTCGTGTCTATATCTGCCTTTAGTTGCGCATATGAGAAGGGGAGCTTCTGTGAGACCTTCCACTCGGATGCTGCTGGTTGGAGGAATTGCGAGACCTGTGGAAAGGTTAACGGACTCACATGACTTTTTTTTTTAATGAATCAACGTGTTTCTATTAATCCATATGAAATCCATATGAAACGAATAGTGTTTGTTTAGGTGATCCATGTATTAATTGGGATGCTATGTTGCAGAGGATGCATTGTGGGTGCATAGTATCCATCTCTGCTTATGTGCTTCTTGACGCTGGAGGGATCGAGTGCTTTGCATGTTCCAGAAAATCTGTTGTAATGGTAGGCATGATTTTTTATCCGGTGTTCTAACATATTCTTATGACTATAACACTAGTTAAGACTAACCACTCTGTAAGTCTGGGAATTATTAGGTTTGCAGTTGCTGCTGGTGAGAGTTTACCATGTTGCGTTTCACATATAAGTGTCACAACAAACAGTAGGCCTTACCTTGTCAATTTGGAGCTGCCATATGAATATATATTTTGTTTTGTTTTCTCTTGAAAATCAAGACAAAAGATGGAAGCATTATGTGTCATTCCACATGACCTTCATTCAGGGCACTTTTTTTTTTTTTTTTTGGGTCCCTTCTGCCGCATGTTTCAGCCCTGGACCTTTCAAACCATTCCATGGCATATGTAAGAAATATCCAAAACATTTGCAATTTATAAATTTTAATGGCATCGGTCTTATATTGAATGGCCAGCCATGTATCCGCATTTATAGGATCCAAGGTGAAGGCCCTTTCCTTGTAGGACTTTTTGTGATGTGTGTAATGCATGTGCATGAGAGGGTGAGAGAGAATCACAAATGATGTAAATATATATAGGCCACATGCAACAACTGGTGAGTGAATCAGATCCTTGAGTCTAGATATTCTAGAGAGTGGTGCTCTCCAAGATCTTCCTGCAATGCAGATTGTTGGCATGGGTGAGACATCTAACATGCCTAGGTGGCTGCTAGGGTGTACTAAAATTGGGGTAATAAATGTTAGTATCAAAAAGGCGAGACAGATAGGCAAAACTCTTTGGGAGAGGATGATCATTGAAGAGATGATTCTCAAAAAGGGAAGCTGCCGAGTTAGGATTGTCAGCAAACAAGCATAACTGTTTTGAATTTGTTGTCATTAGTACTTTACGCATCAGACCTGCATTCAAATATAAATATTTGTGGTTTCTAAGTCAAGAGTTATGATGGCTTTGCTGTTTGATTGATGCGACCCTGTTTCTGTAAACAATTACAAATGCACATATGTTAATTTCCCTTTGAGATAACTTATTCTTGTTACCTGTTACAACTTCTACGCTCATTCCTTCTTTAAGATACTTTTTAACTCTTATATGATTGAAAATTTTTTAACATCAGGTCTCCTATAAACATTTTATTCATGGTTCCACGGAATGGATCTTTATCTCTCCAATTCTACTGCTCTACAAATTCTAATTTATATTCTACATTATGCTCTTCTCCACTCATTTTGATTTACAGTTATATCATGTTAATGGCATCGGTCAAATGTTCCTCCATTCAGTTTTAGTATTTCTTGATGCCTTTTGTTTTGTTGGATGCTCGTTAAGCCTCAGGCACCGAATCAGATGTGGCCCTCTCCTTTGGTCATGCCCCCACAAATTTCTGAGAGGAAGGATTTTGCTATTAAAAGCTGGAAACAAATGACTGGTCCATTTCCTGGACAGTGGCGTCAAGCATCCCATATTTGGAACACTTCTAGCCTCCAGTCTGATTTGCAGCAACGGTTGTCATATGAATTTGACAGACCTAGTAACACTGAAAGAATGATTTCTGGAGGACGCAGTTCTGTTACAGCACAAGAGAAGAAATTTGAAGATTTGCCTGAGAAAATAGGCTCTGGTGGCCTTAATCATGTTGCAAGAGACAGATATGCTAATGGAAACACTGGTCTGGATCCAGTTTCTGCATTTAATACATATCAAAGAGAAGAAGGAAGTGCTGATGGCCTGCAGGATCATGGCCATCTTGTTGGGGAAAATGATCCTGCATCTACAAGAAAAGCAGGGATTTCAGACCCTTGTTCAACCAGTTCTGGAGTCAATCTTGAAACACATCCGAATTCAGGTGTAAGTTCACTCCCACCATCTGTTTTAAAGGACGATCCATCATCTCTGTTGATTGGCTTGGCTGCACCATTTCCATCACCAAATGGTGCAAAGGATCCATCCAGGACTCATCCACAGAGACAAATGGCTCCACCACTGTCAAAACAATTTTACTCTCACAATGGGATTGATGGTGAACTACAATCTCAAATGCGCAACGGAAGGCCTCGAGTGGATTCGCGAGCACGGGCACAGTTACTTCCTCGTTATTGGCCTAGGATAACTGATCAAGAGCTGCAACAAATATCTGGAGAGTATCCATTTTTTCTATTATCATTTCATTGCATGTTTTTTTGCTTTTTGTTTAGACATAAGTCTTAAACATTTCTACTACTCAGCTAGGGACATTTATGGTTAATTTGTCATGATATTTTTGCCACCCTTCTATTAAGGAAGCTTGTCCTTAACCTTGGTTTAAGTTCAAACTCTGTCATCACGCCATTGTTTGAAAAGATGTTAAGTGCTAGTGATGCTGGAAGGATTGGGCGTCTAGTGTTGCCAAAAAAATGTGCTGAGGTGAGTCCTTAAGGCTTTTTTGTTCAAAGTCAACAATCGGCAGATTATTGACATTCATGGTTTTGGATTGTGATTGCACTTTTATTTGCATCGCTAAAGATAACATACTAAACCTTCTGTGTATCAGATTTGATTAAACTATGATGCAATCACTGTGTTAATTTGTTATACACGTCTTATTTGTCCTTCTATACTCTGACTGTCCTTTTCAAATAAATTTCCTTCAACTTTGCAGAAATCTGAAACGTTGCTTCCCTTTCCATGTCATTGGTTAATAATGATTGATGTACTGTTGTTGTTTTATGATTTAATTGTAATAATGAAAGCAAATTCTAAAATCTAAACTATTTACGTTCTTAATCCTTCTGTGGACACTTCAAATTAGCTGTTACAATCCTTCACTGTCATTTTTTAAGAATTGCCATCCATAGTTTGTCCAACAAATTTTTGGACAGTGTGATGGTTTGATCATCATCATTGTTTCTCATACAAGATCTTATTTCTCAAGGCTTAATATGTTTTAAATCTCTTTGCTCTGTTTTCTTTAATTCTCTTTAGTTATCCCTTCATTCTTGTGGATCCTCCAGTAATTATTTGAGTTTGATGCGAGATGTGGTTTGAAATTCTCTGAGGTATTTCAACAAAGCTTCAATTCTTAGTTTTTTATTCACTCTTCAGCATCATGCTTATAGCTCTATGGCAAGCATGATCAGGAAAAATGGAAAAAGGGATCAAATTTTAAAAGCATGCAATGCTTTTACAAGGGTATGGATTAAGAAATAACATGCTAAATACAACCTTTGACTGAACCATTGAATCCCCTATCAAATTTCACACATCACATACGTAAACAACTCATCTTTCATAAATTTTTAAATTTTTTACTTTATTTTAGTTTTGCATGACATTCTGATGCATTGAGTTTTGATTGATGAGGAACAAAATTGCAGTAGTGTGCCAATTCCCCTTCCTGTGTCTGTTGCGAGACCTATAGCTTCATCCATTTGATTATTCTTTCAAATAATATCAATGTTTTTGATTGTTCAGGGATGGTATGTTCTTCAGTACTTCTCCCAATATTTCTTTTTTGAAGGACCTGATATTGTAGTGTGTAACAAGTAATGTTAAATGTTAATAAGTTGAGATCATCTCACTCTAATAATTTGTACTTTACTCTAAAAAGAACTCTTTCCACATCAATTAAATTATTTAAGCTACAGAAATATGTACTATAAATGATCTTGTTGAATAATGTCGCAATGCTTTAATATATGTGATTGGCTATTATGAACAGGCATACTTCCCTGCAATTTCTCAGCCTGAAGGACTCCCTTTAAAAGTTCAGGATGCCAGTGGCAAAGAGTGGGTATTTCAGTTTCGCTTCTGGCCAAACAATAACAGTAGGATGTATGTTTTGGAGGGGGTTACACCTTGTATACAGTCAATGCAATTGCAAGCAGGCGATACAGGTATATTTCCAGCATCCTTGGTAGAACTCTCTTTGCGTGCGTCCGTGTGTTCCCAGCCCCTTTCCACTTGAAAATTTTATATCAGTTCCTCCATTCCAATATTTAAGTTTACATGCACCATTATTTCATGTGGAGTCAGGCACAAGCTTTATCTTCCAAGTCGTGCATTATATAAGTATATATGGATTTGCATATTCAGATCATCCTGTAGACATGTTCGTGCATGTATGTTCGAATGCTCCTTTTTATGGAACTTTTATGATTGGATTGCTTTTTATTACTATAGGAGAAATATAACACGTGATTATCATACTTGTGTTATCATTACATTCACAACAAGCTTCATAATAGCCCTCTAGAATTTTGTTTCTTATACCGTTTTACCTTTTAGGTTAAGTAAGACAATGACAGCATACATCAAATTCGATTTTAGTTAAATTAGAAATATTGATGAATGTAAAGTAAAAATCGATGATTATAAAGTTCCTAAAAGTATCCATTTGTGATATTTAAGATTGGTTATTCATAAAAATAGAGAGATTGGGGAGGATGTTATCCATAGGATTAAAGCAGGTTAGATAAAGTGAAGAAGTGCAATTAGTATTATGTGATTGTAGGATACCTGTCAATTTAAAAGAAAAATTTTATAAGATGATCCTAGGACTAGCTACGCTTTATAGTATGATATATTGGATGTTTAGTAAACTAAATGCACAAAAGAGGAATGTGGTCAAAATGAGAATGTTGAGATGGATGTATGGTTATATAAGAAATGATAGAATAAGAAATGAAGTCATTTGTGAAAAGGTGGAGGTGGCGTCAATTAAAAACTAATTGAGGAAAGTATAATTTAAATGGTTTGGACATTTATCACATAAACCTAGGAATGCACGGTACGAAGGAGTGATTTGATACATGTAAAAGGGAAAAAAAAAATGAAAGTAGACTGAAAATTATATGAGAAAAGTAATAAAGAAAAACTTTGATATCTTTAAGTCTTACAAAAAGTATGGTTTTAAATCAAGCGGAATAGAACAAAAGATTATTGTAGTTGACCCTAATTAGTTTGGATTAAGACTTTGTTGTTGTTGTTGTTGTTGTTGTATATTATTTTACCTTTCACAGTTTTTGATGATTTATATAACAGGATGAAATCTGATTTTTGTGCTTATATTTTCCTTATCTCCTCTTTCATTTAATTGTCTGACAATTTAGTTATGTGTATGTAGAAATATTCCTAACTAAATGGCTTAATTCTTGTTGGTCACAGTTATTAATATTGTTTAGCCTTTTCCTGAGTTTACTCGCTTGCACAAATTTGAGATGTACAAATAGAGACGGTTAAGAATTGCTAACTAAATGGATAATTCTTTTACCTTCTTGTGTAAAAGATACTAGCGCACTTGTTTTAGTTCAAACTCAGAATTTGTGTTTCTGCAGTGACATTTAGTCGGATAGACCCAGAGGGGAAGTTGGTCATGGGATTCCGAAAGGCTTCTAGTGCCACTGCTGAACAGGTTTGTGATTAAAAATTTTGAAGACTTTTAATATATATGTCAAGAAATGAATATGTAAATTTAGGGTGCTTATATCCTCATCTTATACTGGCTCTAAAAGCTTTACGCATTGTGTGAACTATCATATGATCTGGTTAGTCATTTTTTATATTTGGTGTATGCTTGTGGTATTATTCTGGATTTTTTCTGTTCGTGCATGAATGCATGGATGCATAGAGTAGAAATCTGGAGCAGTGCATTCAAAATGTACTTCCCAATTTCATGTTCACATTTTAAATTATCAAAGTGCAATTGTATGTCAATGACACTTTCAGGGAATATACCTAAATTTGATAAATTTTAGCTGGAACCAGTTGGCTTAAAGGACCACTTGAGTCAAAGCGGTGGTAGGTGTTCTTGAATAAGAGGCAAATTCTACCATGCTTTTGGCTATATATGGGTGGTGCGTGAACAATGGTAAGTTCAAGGGCATAAGGGCATTGGGTAAGGCCGTGAAGGTATTGAATGGTGACCTTGAACGGGTGTTGAAGCCCGGTTTCCAAAAAAAATATTAAAAAAGCATGATAGTTGAACTCTAAATAAAAATTTAATATTTATTCTGTTAAATATTTTTCTCTTTTGCTTCCTGATATAATTTTTTTTTCAATTTCATCACTTTTATGAGAACAAAATATCATCTTTTATTCACAACTGCTAAGAAATTGGTCAAGAAGAACACAGAAGGAGCTGAAGTTTATCATTTGCATTTTATAATTTTTATTTTCTTCTTTCATATTTGTTGCCAGGACACTCAGACAGGTAAAGCTGGCAATGGTTTCTCCACTTCTGCAGAGGGTAATAACAAAAATTCAGTGATGGATTTCGTTGCAAATCTCCCTCTTCGACCTCTGAAAGGCAGCACAGAGTCAAGGCACTCAATAAACACAGCAGATCAAGCAACTTGGTCTAAATTTGATAGATCAGGATTCATCCAAAAAGATGGGCCTGCTGCCAGATCTTCGCAGGGCTCTGGTAAAAGGAAAGGTAGCACTCTTGGTTCAAAGAGTAAACGTCTTCGTATTGAAAATGAGGACTCCATGGAGTTGAGGGTGACATGGGAGGAGGCTCAAGTACTGCTCCGACCGCCTCCTAATCATGTTCCAACAATTGTTGTCATTGATGGCGTTGAAATTGAGGAATATGAGGTATGCCAGTTCAAAATTTTCATTCCTTCTTTTTTGCTAGTATCCTGTAGATGTAAGTCTTTTATCTACTGTAATATGTTCTTTACGTCCATGTGTTTTCCTCTACTTGTGGGGGGTTGACAGATGGGTCTATTTTGGTGGATGGTTGGGCTTTTTTATTCTTCTCTATTTACTCTTTCTTCATTTCGAATCAGGGGCATCAATTGCCTTGTAACTTCATTGTCAATTGGCCATTGATCATCCCTTATCTGTCTCTTTTTGGGCTTCTTTGTATCTTTTCTTTTTATCGCATGTATTGCAATGCTCAAACGAAGATATCTCGGACTTCATTTTGTTTGGTAATTATTGCTAAACTAACTTTTGCTTGTTATTTCTTTTCTAGTAAATTCTTATGCAAAAGTTATGCTGAATGCCAATAGTTGTGCATGGGTGTGTTGTAAATTTATGCTAACGCTATCATGTATTTTACAGAAGATTATTTTTTTTGAATTCACCTAAAGGGAATTAATTATACAGTGTGCTTTTGGCTTATATATTTGTCACTACAAAAAATATAACAAGATTATATAGCACTAAATATAATATTCTCTTAGGTGCTTGGTGTGTTGTAATCCATTACCAGTAAATAAATTCTGACATTTTATCCAATCTGGTATTTACAAGACGAGTTTGTGGGTGCTTAGTGTTTAGATAGGATGGCTTTAGACAGAAAGCGGAGGAAGGAGGTGGTTCTAAGCTGTGTGCCTTCGTTTGATGCTCAGGTCCAAAATATCATCCAGAGGTGCATATGGGCAAGGTCAGGCCAAATAAGTTTTCAGTTCTAGGATTTGGAGAGAATAGTCAGCTCATTTGCTAAACAGATGTAAGAAAGCAGAATGAGTGCAATTTTAAGAGGGGTTTGAAGTGGATTTGAAATTTGTAACTAAAATCTGACCTTTTGGGCTGTTTTTTGTTGGCTCAGTGAGTGTTCTTATTTGTTATGTAAATTATTATAGTGCTACTTTCATAGTGCTTATGCTTCTGAGGGACTTTGGAGTTCCAATTACTAGATCTCACACATGAGCGCCCTTATATATTTACTCAGAAAGCCAAGTGGCTAGGAAATATAGAAGCCCAAAAGTTGATGTACCACAGCAGCTTAGGAAAAACTTTTTTATATTCTCAAATTCCATGTAGAAGAGGTTATGGATGATTATTCCCAAAAGCCAAACTGTCACCTTTACTGTCCATATTGACAAGTTATCAGTTTGCCCATTTTATTTATATTATATTATGCTCCACTCTATTATTCTGGAAAATTTAAATTTCCATTGGATGCCTTTCATGATATTGGTGAGGCTCCAAAAGGTACGCAAGCTACCTTAGCGCTGAGTGTTCACCTCTGCTACATCTTTCTGAACACTACTTCCATGTCAGTCATCATGCTTACCTATTGTGCTAATGATCTTGCCATGATTGTTAACCTCTCCTTTGTGGCCTCCAGTCTAGCTTGAGTCCTGCCAGAGGTGTAATGATGGTCCTTCTTTACCTGTGTTGCTATGAAAGGTCTCATTGATGGGTACATCCCTTTCCAAAGCCTTCAGCACTAATTTGGGCATTAAGTTCGAAAACAAGGAAGATAGGTATTCGTACATCATAGTGATTGGTGATTGAGAGACCTAATGCTTGGTATATCAATGAGGATGCATCTGAAAACTTGAATGGACATTTGTTTTGAATCATTATAGTTTCATATGCTATATTATAGGTTAATACGTAAGGATGGTCTGACTTTGATTTGGTTGTCATGAACAGGAAGCACCAGTACTTGGAAAACGTACATACTTCACCACAAGTCAAGCTGGGTAACTTTCTCTCTGTAGCCTCTAAGCTTAGAAATTTTTGGTATCTCATGATGAGGTTTATTACTTTGATTGTGCAGTTGCATTTGCTATCCTACAAACATTTTGAATGTGAATTGACACATTTGTTTTGTAATAGCTTTAAGTTGCATGGACATGCAAACGTTATACTGCTTATTTGGATAGGAAGTTCATTCTACGTTTGTGGCTTTATATTGACTATTATATTATTGTTAATTTCTATTATTGGTGAATAGGGTTGGGAGATGGTTGAAAATATAGAGGTGAAATTCTGGTGTACATGGCAAGATCTATCTCTTTGTAAGGTAAACAAACTAGTGAGATCCTGAAATGTACAAGACAGCAAGCAACATCAAACCTCTATCCCAATTCCCAAGTAATTGGTTTATCTCAATCTTGTGGTCAAGGAAATGCATATCTCCTGCAAAATGCCATTAAGCTTAACGAAAATTTGTTGCTGAAGGGTGGAAGGTTGTGGCATTCCTTAATTATTTGTTGGGCAGATCAAACTGAAGTGTAAAATTTAAAGGATGGTAACATTCTTACAGGTTAATTAGTCCGGAGCTTTTGTACAAGTATATGGAGAGAAGTACAAGTATATAGAGAGAAGTACAAGTATGTAGGTTGCAAGGTGGAGCAATTTCCATTAAACACCTTGGGCTTGTAGGAACCTTGGCTAGGATCCCTGTGGTGAAACAATTGTTTAGTGGTCAGGAAATTAGCATGGTCACACTTTGTTCAAGTTGTTTAGGCATCTTATTTATTACTCATCCCCTTTTAGACCCATGATGATAGCATTAATTGTGACTAAATATTAGAATTCTTATATTAGAAGTTGAGTTTGTGGATGAGGATGTAATTGACCTAGTGAAACAAGGATTTTGAACAGTAGAGGTGGAGGAGCATGTGTTGGCAAGGAAATTAGCAAGAATCTTAGCTAGCAAAATCACTTTGAAGCTGTGCCTCTTTTTCATTTTTGGCTGACATTTACCTCTAGGTCAAGGTTAGATAAGGGGCTGACTAGTAAATCTTTCGAGTTTTCTTCTTCAAGAAACAGTTGATAGAGAGTAAGGTGTTTTGTGGTAGTCATTTGGCTTGGTATGGGGTACTTGAGACTTGTTTGGTATGACTCATTTTTGAAGGTTCGTTGTCTTTTCTAATTAGTGGGGGCCTGCCAAATATCATTTTTAGGTGATGCTTTGAAGCAATGTGGTATACTGAAAGGGATTGCTGACAATATTGTAGTTGAGAATGTTGCTTTCTTGATAACACTTCTTTGAGGTTGCCTTCCCATTCATAAGAATGGTGTTAGGACCTAAAATTGAGATAGCATGGAGGGTTTTCTTTTTTGTGCACCTTTTTCTACTCTTGCCTTTGAATATCGCATACTAAAGGTAATTTTGATAAATAAGCTAATATTATTTTTATAATACCATGAATTTCAATTGGTCCTTGTTTCTCCAAAAAATATCATTGTAACTGCCCTTCAAAGTTCAACACATGATAAATTTATGTAGGGTTGCTCAGGGCTCCATTTACCATCCCGTGCTATATTTCAATTATATCCTCTACAAATGAGTAACCGCAAGGCAACATTTCTATTAAAAGTTATTTTGTAGATGTGGTTAATAATTTTTTACTTTATTAGTTTGGGGTTTTCATCCTTTGGCCTTGCCAAAGGTTCGCTGTTTTGGTACCGGACTCTATATCGATGCCACACTAATATAGTGTCGGCATGCTCATTATGCATGTCGGTTCAGCGAAGTGAGACTCGATACGATATCGATATGGTTTGCTACAACCGGTATAAGGTGGTATGCACTGGTATGGTATACCATGGATATTGTAATCTAAGTAGTTGACCAAACCTCCATTTTGTCATCCCCAAGTAAGCATCAATAGTGACTGCAGTACCCATGCAAGCATGTATAGACATAAACCTTCCAACCTGCTCCTTGTATGTTTATTCAATGAATTAGATTAATCTTCACATATGATATTGTGTTTTGCTCTGACCTATGCCTCAGAGAGGAACGCAGTTCCTTAAATCAGACCTTATATTTTATCTCTGCATCCAGATGTTCAATGTTCTTGGTGGAATCTAGAGAGGTTGCTTCCTTGTTGCATGAGCTTAAATTGCAACTGTAATAAGATAGTTATCCATACCCCCAACAAACCTTCTAGGTTTCGTGCCTGACTTCTCTCTTGTCCAAAGTTGTTTCACTAGGAATTCAAAGCATTTATTCTCCATAGTTGGACTTGTTTTAATAGGAAAAAAGGCTGGATTGATGAATACAATGATGATGTTATTTGATAAACATAAGGGATGGTGATATTCAAGGGGCATAGCCCTTTCTGGATTATTTTACAGTCATATTGACTGCTCACACTATGCACCAATCTACAATAATTCTTTAGATCCAGTGAGTTCTGCTCATTGTAGTTTCATTCTTAATATGTCTTGTTTAATTAGAACTTTATAGTAACAGATAATTTCATGTGTATTTGTAAGTTTTCATAATCTCATTGGAGCTACCTTTTCCTATCTGCCACCATATAATGATATTATACTGATATAATGCTATTATTCTTTTTGTAGAAGAGGGAGGAATATATTTTACCTAGTTATCAATGACAATTATATAATAAAAAAACCACTTCTCATGCAAAGGGCATGCTTAATGCACCTTTCCATTGTTTTTAATCTAAATGCTGCAATATTACTCTTGTTGTCATTTCATGTCCAATTAGCGGCAATATTCATTCACTCACATTTCTGCTAATTAAATGCAAATATCATGTTTTGCCACAATCAGTGATAACTATCAATGGGCTCAGTGCGAAGATTGTTCTAAGTGGCGTAAACTTCCTGCTGATGCGCTTCTGCCTTTCAGATGGACCTGTTCTGATAACAAGTGGGATCCTGAAAGGTGATTTGGAATTCTTTTTGCTCTCAAACAAGGGTGTTACTGGCAATACCTTTTCTAATGCTTACTTAACAAGTTGTTATTCTGGTTTCTGCAACTGCTAAATGCATTTAAACATCGATTAGTGATTTAAACTGTCATATTTCCTGTGATATTTATTAGAGGTTGTATTTGTAGAGTAATTATTATGAAGAGACTTATATGGCTTTTGGCCTACTTTTTTGGTAAAAAAAAAAAAAAGAGAACCATGAGGAGGTCGCTTAGTTGTCTATGCAACGCCAGATGATTCATAGTTTGATTCTATTTACAAATTAGTCACCAACAGGCATTGAAATGTGTTTATTCTCTCTTGCATTTAATTGCAGTGAGTGTGATACATGGTTGGTGGTGATTTACTTGAGAGAAAGCAGATTATAAATCATCAGCTTCCACACCGATTCTTACATGACCCATTTGTATGTGATAGTTATTCATGCTTATATGTCCTTGCAAGTGAGTGATAAGGGTGTGAAGACACAGGATGACTTGCTTGTGTGATGGTTCCTGTTTAGCCACATTACTTTATCTGCAAAATGACAACCATATTTGTCATTAACAATATTTGACTATTTTTTTGAGGTTTTCTCAATTTTATTAGCTGCTCTGGTTTTGAATGCCACTTACTGATGCCATAGAATTATAAGCATCCGTACAGTGAGAAGTAAGATGTTGGACTTTTATGTACCATGTGGATTGATTTGGAGAAGGAATTCACTCTTTAAGGGAGGGATAAACAAAAAGATTTTGTAGTGTGATTGAGTAATTTATTTTTTTCTTGTTTCTCATAGTGCAAATTCCATTGGAATTACATATAAGATCGGTTACAGCCAAGATTTGATTTGACCTTTGATTAACTGTAATTAAAGTCTAGTAATCTATGGACAGAAATCCTCCTTTTTGCTTGATTTTATAAAAACTATTGAGCAGAAGACCCATGTATATGCTACTGTATTCTGTAATGTTCTATCTGCAATTTACCAGTGCTTAAATTATGTTTCCTCTCTCTCTACTTTTGCAGGTCTTCATGTTCATCCGCTCAAGAATTAAGTCTGGAGCAGCTAGCAGAATTGATCCCTATTAAAACTGGTATGGACAGCTTTAGAGTGACAAGTTTTTGATGCTAGCATCTCTTGTTAATAAGTGCGTTTGCTCTTGCTTTTTCTTCACTGAAAGCTTTCCCACATCTAGGTTCACACGTACATGCACGTGCATGCAGAGAGATATTTACTTGGAACACCCAAATTATCTGAATGCTTTCATTTATTCACATCATTTCAAAGGGAAAGGGCATTTTTTATTTTTTGCAACTCAACCAAGGTATTAAATGCACCAGAAGAGTCAATATCATGAGCTAATGGTGGCATGTTTGATGCTCTGTTTAAATACGAGAGTACCCTTACTTTCTTTACAGTGAGTGGGAATAAAGGTTGGATAATGAGGCAATTTATGCAGTCTTTTATCTCCAGTGTTTGCATTATAAGCCTGACTGATACATGCAGTCACATGCAGTCACATTTAACTGTATTCTAGCCTTTAAGAAAGATCATCTCTTTTTGATGCGCACAGGTTTGCATGAAGTACGGTACCTGAAAAGTTTAGCCCATACTTAGGCTGAAGACTAAACTGCAAATTTGATGCCTTTTAAAATTTGAATTTTTAAACCTCATTTTAATTCTTTTCCTTTTTTGTCTGAAATATTGTGCGCTTGCCGCCACCCTGGACCTCTCTTCTGAGGAAAGGAGTGCCAACCAGCTGAAATAAGTCTGGTTGGCATGCTATATTTTCAACTCCATTGATCTAATTATTGGCCTTGAATTTATTTTGGCGATTTGCAGGTGCTTCCAAGAGGTCCAAGGTTAAAGTAGAAACTGACAACATGGAAGTTTCAGATGGGCTTGACACACTTGCTAACCTTGCCATTCTCGGTGAGGGAGAAGCTATCCCCACTTCCTCTCAGCCTACGACGAAGCATCCACGCCACCGGCCTGGTTGCACCTGCATCGTATGCATCCAGCCACCAAGTGGCAAGGGCCCCAAGCACAAGCAGACTTGCACATGCAATGTGTGCCTCACTGTCAAACGCCGTTTCAGAACACTCATGCTAAGGCGTGAGAAGCGTCAGTCAGAGAGGGAAGCTGAGACTGCTCGCAAACAGCAGCAGCTCATCCAATCACCAGAGGTGCTGCCTCCTTTGGGCAATGATCCATCATCAGCCGGTCCAAGTATCTCAAGTTCTCCCCAGAAAGCAGTGATGAATAATGAGGTAGTAGAGGAGGGATCTGAGTGTAGGAAAACATCTCCTTCTCCTCTCAAGGCCCAGATTGATTTGAACATTCAGCCAGAGCGGGAGGAAGAACCTTCGCCAAAATCAGATGCCGGTGGGATGATGAGGCTCCTCAAAGATTCTGCATCTTAGTCATTTTTATGATAATTGAAATAGGAGCGGCCCGTGATCTTGGTCAGAATCAAAGGCAATATGACTGAGATCATGGCATAGTTTAAACTTGATGGTGGCCCTCACAATCTGGACTGCAGGGTCTGGATTCATGCCCTTTTGACTTGCAACTGGGCACTGGTGAGATTAAGGGGCACCCTTCAGTTTATTGTGGGTGGTTGTTGCTTCTCAAATCTCACCATTATTCTGCTTATCTAAGTTATTGCCACCGTAACTTTGTTCCGATTATCCTCCAATTCTTTCCAAACAGCCTCGTGTCTATATGTTATAAGCTCTACAAGTTGGTCAGGATGCTGAACCTGAGACCTACATTTTCTCTTCCTCATTTTGTTGTTTCTTGTCTTGACAGCAGAGGATTATGATGAGAAGTTCTAAACCTCAGCCTTCGAGGTGATGGTAAATCCAGAAATCATCCTGGAGAAATTTTACTTTGTTGCGAGAAAGTTCACATTGTTAGTGGTGGATGACTGTTGGCAGTTGGAAATGAAATTTTGTAACTAACAACAGAGGCCTACCCAATGAGTTTACAGGCTCCCGCGGTGAATCTTAGTAGCCTTACAGCATGGCTCTCTTTTTTTGGGGACAATTTATCATTTGCAATATTTTATGTATTTACCTTGTATGAATGAACTGTTGGTGTATTTTGTGTATGAAAATGGGTCGTAGCAGCAGCTTTGAAATCTGGTATTCAGAGATGGCGAAGTTGTCAAATATGTGACCTGGTTCCATCAAATGGATTGTCTTTATATTGGGAGATGCGTTAAATGTAAGGTTATGAGTGGTGGGATATTTATGTCTTCAAAGACGTAGCCGGCGTAGAGCAGCGGGCGCTGTCAAAAATATAACGAGTATCAGCATTGGGTTGTGAGAATCCATTCACTTCGGGAATGCGGGCGGTGCACTGTGATGCCTGAGAATTTGCGATGAGAATGTTGGCATTTTTTTTTTAAAAAAAAAAAAAAATTTAATTTGTCGTGTTAAAACAAATTTGGGAAGCGATTGTTTGAAGCGAAGCTACGGAAAACGGATGCATGGATTGATTCAGTTATAGGATTAATATATAGCTTTATTAATTTAAGCAAGCATTTCGAACCAATTATGGGGGATTTTTAGCGAGATTTCTGGGTTATTAAAATAATTTTGATAGGCTGGTTACACCAAGCGTACTGCCGCGATTCCACCGGAACTCAAGCCAAATGGAGGAGGGTAGCTCCGTTGAGGGATCTCAGGTAGCCGGCATGTCTCTTGCTTTCGACACGTGGTATTTCGGTTGGTGGGATTTTCCGGTTGCCGGCTTGTCTCAATGATCTCGAATCTCTTCTTCCACCTGAAAAACATCGCCCCCTAACCCTCCCCTTGTCCCATTCACCGAGGCCTCCTTCCCTTTAAACCCAAATGCCGAAGTCACCCCAACTAAACCATTCAAAGCTCGACGAGTTCATGCACCAAAACCCGAAGAACAAAACAATGTGGACTCTCCTCGCCGGCAGCAACTGTTTTCTTGGCGCCATTTCTCCACGTCCTCTTGTATAAATCTTAGTGGCCTTTTGCTGTCTCTTCTTTCTACCTTCAGGCGAAGATGAAGAAGCACCGACCGCGAAGAACCGGATCTTGGGAAGCGAGTCCCCGCTCCCTCCCATCCCCGGCCTCCTCCCCCGCCGCCGACGACGCTGGCCGCGTCCTCTCCCCTCTTCGCCGCAGATCTGTCTCCGACGCCCCTCGCAAGCTACGCCCCTCCGCCCCCGCCCTCTGGCCCTCCTCCCGGAAGCCAGGCACCCTCGCCGACCACCTCGGCAACGACCGCCTCATCGACCTCGTCGAGCGTAAGGCCGGCGACAGACCCGCCTCGGCCACCCCTGCCGCATCTCCTCAGTCCATCATCCGCCAGCGGAGCTGCTCCGAGTTCGGCCGGTTCGATGACAAGGAAGAGAAGGAGAAGGGCCGGAGGTTCAGCCGGTTAGATGACAGGGACGAGAAGGAAAAGGGCCGGAGGTTCGGCCGGTTAGATGACAAGGAGGAGAAGGAGAAGGGCCGGAGGTCGAAGGAGAACCGTCCGATCGGCGGGTCCATGCGATACATCGGCAAGATCCGCTTCCCCCGATCGCCTAAGCCTGGCTCCCCTCCCTCTCCTTCCTCCGCCGCGACTCTAACGCTGACCCCCGGCCGGATCTCGGTAGAGGAGAACGCACTGTTCCTCCGGCGGAAGTCCGACTTCGGCCTCGACTACGCGAGCTCGGAGTCGGACCGGAGCGACACCAAGATCCCGACTCCCAGAATCCCGAAATCGGAGGCGGCGAGGGTGGTGGCGGCGAAGACGATCGGCAGGGCGAGCTCGATGACGGCGTACGGTTCTGCCTCGACGCAGTGGGCCCTGTCGCCGGGGCGGCGATCGGAGTCTCCTCCGACGGCGGCGGCAGCAGAGGGAAGGGCGGCGGGGACGGGGAGATCGTTCTCGAACCTTCGGCCGCCGAGCCCGGGGAAGGGGAGGAAGGTGGGAAATTTTATAAGCATGGGGCTGGATCTATTCCACTTTCGAAGGAGATCGTTTTCTGGGTCTACTGCCGACGGCGGCGGCGGGAGTTCTTCGCCGACGTCGTCGTCTTCTTCGCATGCTTCGCTGGTCGTGGGTTCCCCGAGTGCAGGAGGTGCGGGAGTGATGGGGGAAGTGGGACACCAGTTCCGGGTGATGCACAACCGTCTGATCCAGTGGAGATACGTGAATGCGAGATCGGACGCCGTTAATGGGATCAGGATGGCGACTTCCGAGGTACGTCGTGTTGGTGCTCGTCGTTGGACGGGGATCCGTCGTTTGTCCTCCCGCTCAATTTTAAATAGAAGCTTCCCCTATCAGACAGCAGTTGGCATTTCCTTTTGTGCCACGTAGACGGGCCTGTGGGTCCCGTCGTTCGTGTATCAACCATGGTGCACGTGGCCAGTTTTCATTTGTTCAAAAAAGAAATTGCCATTTGAGTGATATCCATGTTGATGGGGTTAATTGGCTGGTTGGACGGTTGATTTAATCTACGTGATGCTAACTATGTGTGCTTTGATATTGGTGAGGGACTGCAGTCTAGGTTGGTAATGGTGTGGGCGGAGGTGACGAGGCTGCAGAGCAGGGTGGTGCAGAAGAGGTTGCAGCTGGAGAGGGAGAGGATGGCGCTCAAGCTCAACACCCTCCTCTCCTCCCAGGTCGGTACTACTAATAACTCCTCTCACCGGAAATTACCGGATAGATCACCAAGGAAAAAAAAATAACAAAACAAAAGAAGGTTACAGATCTTCTCTTGCTGATTGCTAACTAATTTTCCAAAGAGATGACAAAGTCATCGATTGGCAGAGTATAGATTTGCTATCAATTTTCGATTGTCGCATCTTAGATGAACGGAGCAGTGATCATCAGCGGGTGATCCGTGATGGTACTCGGAAAGAAGTAGAGATGTGAGATCAAAGAGTTTTTAGTTTACAAGCATGGATCGTGCCTTCTCTTTACAAGTGACTGACTTAAATAGATAGGGATGGTAGCGTTAGTACCAATTGCGAGCATGGAATGATTAATGTTTACTGCTGGTGTTGTGTTGATGGTGGCAGATGAAGGCACTGGAAAGCTGGGGGGACATGGAAAGGCAGCATAGCTCTGCGCTCTCCACCACCAAGGACTGCCTGCAGGCCACTGTGTGCAGGCTGCCCGTCATCGATGGAGCCAAAGTAAGTAGCTACTATTATTATGACACATACACACGTCACAAATTGTTTTATCGGTTGCCAAGATTCATGCACGCAGTTCATAAGAGGGAACTCTGTTTTGTTAATCTTCAACTTTTTATCCACAGGTGGAGCCCCAACATCTTTCGGCAGCACTTCGACAAGCAAAAGATGTAATCCCTGCGATCACAACAACGATCAACAGGCTCATTCCCACGGTAAGCATGAAAGCATCCGCACAAATGATGCTTAAACTAGAACCGCAAACAGCCACCAGGCTGGTCCTGGTACATCAATTATCATATGCTTCCAAAGGTGCAAGTGTTGTTACCATTCACCTCCACGTGAGAATAAGATTCAACTCCTCGCATGATTTTGGATACAGGCCCAAAACACAGTTCCTCTGCTTTCAGAGCTTGCCCATGTGATTACCAGGGAACGAACGCTTTTAGAAGAATGCTTCGAGTTGCTGGGATTGGTCGCCACCCTACGGGTAACTCATGATCATCTCCTACCATACCTAAAGGCATCCAACCGTTTTAGATCTTTTCACAATCACTAATTTCAACAGGCTGAAAATTATTACTCAATTCTTTGCGCTGTAGCAGATCCAGGAGCAGAGCTTAAAGTGCCATCTAATCCAATTGAATTCAGTGCAACAACAGAAACAGCTCAAGGAGAACATCGACATGATGACTATCTAGTCAAAGCAGAAGCCCCCCTGGTTAAAGAAGACCACAGCTCAGTTTTGATCCGGCGCATAGAACGGCTAAAGGTAGCGCAAGCTTCCCAGGGAAAGTTCATGAACAAACGGTGGACCCATAAAAGAGAAGAAATTTCTTTAAATATTACGGTTCCAGTAAAGATCTGGTCCACGACCTGTTGTGCTGCGAGGGCAGCCAAAAGACTCTACTTGTAAAATGTTCGGAACATATATTTTTAACAAAATATATATTCATACAATAAGATGACCATTGTCTAAATGGTACTTATATATATTTTTTTTATAAAATATCAGCTTAAAAACCGTTCGGCATCTTACCTCCCTCATCTACAATCAATTCCAACATTGTAACTAACAAGTTTCTGTAATCTCTCACCCCTTTAGGTGCATGGGACACGGTGTTTCCTTCTCAGTGAAATAAATAGAAACTAGCGTTTTAATTTGAGGGGCATTGTCATGGGTGCCAAGAAGTCTTCATGGTAAAGTAATTGGGCTTTGGCATCCCGTGACTGGTTCAAATCTTACCGACACCCTGGTGGCCCAACACCTCAACAACAATAGCAACTTGAAGGGCACCATAAATTACAAAATTCAGCAAAAATCTAAATACCAAAACTAGAATAAACACTTCTGCAGATACAAATCCCTGGGGCAAGGGACATATTCATGATAATTAAGTATTCGGGAGATTTAACGAAGAAGATGTGCAAGAGGGCCCTGAACCAATAATCACAGTTCATATCACGACCATACCTAACTATCCAAGAAAGCTGGTAAAATGACAACAGAAGTTACATTCTAGTGAATAGAAGGGTTAGATTGCCCTGGTAGAGAAGCATTAGGCTTCAACACTGTCATATCCTTCTGATCTAATAGTGCGATACAAAAACCGTCCTTCAAGTTTCTATAACAAGCCATAGAGTTATACACTGTTTAGATTATATAAGATACTTTCACTCATACGAAGAATTGGCTGCTATTATAATCAATAAAAGAAACAAAAACAACGGTTATAAGCTTGATGAAATTCCACCGAACACATATAGCCAGCCCATTAAACATTCAACAAACATCATCATGAACATCAATTTTGCATATATAATATGGAGAGAATGTGAGGGCAGCCAACCACCCATCACAACGCCATAAGCATTGTGAAGCATCCTAAAGGAAAAAAGATTAAAAAAAAAGGGAAAAAAAAAGGAGCTAGCCAAATCTGATATTTTATCAGCCTAAAGACCAGTTCTCTGCTTTCATCCAAAGAATACATAAGAAGTCGCATATACCAACACTTCAGTCCTTGCACTCAGCTCCAAACCTTCAAATCTCATCCCATGATACCAAGAGCTTGCATCGTACCATTTATTATTATTAGGACAGTCCCCTGATTGAACAAGTTTGGCATATTTTTTAATATAATACTGGAAAAAATGAGAGTAAAAAGAGAGCAAAAAGATATAAAGCACATTCAAGATAACGGACCATATGACAATGTAACGACTGAAGGCACACAGCAAATTATGAAAACAAGCCTCAAGTCCTTCCCATGAACTAATATAATCATGTGCTAGTAAGCTCCAATCACTCTTTCACATTAACATAACCACATAAAACCATATTAACTTCTCAGAGTTCACTACGCCGCAACATTTCAAATGTCATCCATTAGAGCCACCATCAAACTCTAGGCATTCTTTGAAACGATGAAAACAGGATTACACCTACCTCAACAGATTCCTGACTGTAGTCATCCAGAACACAGAAGGAACTGCCTGGAGGACCATAAATGCATTCGCACCACAATTTTAAAATTATATAACATGTCCATCCACCATTGACTATCTTCATACCTTGACCAACATATCACAAGCGAAGTCACATTAAAGTCTTCTACCATAAAAAAAGAACCCAATCCATATAGGAAGGTAGAGCAAGCCTTTCTCCAATATAGATAAAACACCATGTGTCCCTCAATGTCTTCCAAAAGCAATCAAGCTTGAGCTTCTCCAGCCTCTGCATTACCATGGCTGGAAACACGATGAGGAATTGATAAGAGTGAGGAACATGCAAACTTGCTTCAGTTAAGTATCACCATCCTTGCCAAACAAAGCACCTCTTCTATCATATGGCCATCAAAGTCATACTTTTAAACTACTTCTATCTCTTCCTCATTTCCAGTTCATTTATGCACAAGAGAAGCACAAAAATGAAAACTAAAATTCTGAAACTTACATCCACACAAGATATAGCTTTTTCCTCCAGCACTTCAATCCTTCAGTTTAGTATCACCATCCTTCCAAAACAAAGTACCCCTTCTATCATATGGTCATCCAACTCATACTTTCAAACAACTTCCTCTTGCTCTGCCTCTTTGTTTATGCACAACAGAAGCCCAAAAATGAAACCTAAAATTCCAAAACTAACATCCACACAGTATCTGGCAATTTCCTCCAGCACTTCAAACCCATCTCCATGCTGCTACATAATTTCTCAAGCAAAACCTTTAGTCAAAAGATCAACTCAAACCACAAGAGAACCACAAGAGGATGACTTTCACAACCTTGCTACTTCTTAGCACTGGCAAACCACCATTTCATCAACCTCAAAATGCAGTCGCCATAAAACTTCAAGTAAGCTACCTTATGGTCCTTACCTGATCCGAGGTTACTGATAAATCTCCACAATAATAGAACAACATTAAATTACAGCACATTTTTTAGGTTCTCATTATTAGGAGTCCAAATTATGCTAAACATCAAACAAACACAAGCAGATGCAGCTAGCCTTGGAGAAAAGGAAGCATCAGAATCTCTGTGGAGGAAGGGGAGAAAATGAAGGAGACAAGGAATAGAGCTACACCGCCCAAGAAAAGGAATCAAACAGCAAGATAACAAGAGTGCATAAACTAAAAGATTGGCAATATATCAGAAATAACCTAACAAAAACGACTAACAAAACTAAGGCTACATTTAGTTTTCAAGAACATTCTCTGTTTTCATTTTTTTTTTTAATTTTCATTTTCAAAAATAGTTTTCATTTTTCGCTTTTTGATCTCTAGAAAATGCATTAGATAAGTTAGAACAAAAAAATTATTTTCTATTTTTTTCATTGTAAATGATGTTTTTTAAAAAGATAGGCAAAAAAAATAAAGGGAATATCATTCACTCTAATATTTTTACATTCTCTAACCTTTGTCTTCTATTCCCCTTTTTTTTTATGTTTTTGATGAAAACCATAGAAAACATTTTTAAATAGTTTTTAGTTTTTTATTATTTTGGAGTTGTGTTTTCCAAAAAATTATTATTATTGTCAAATACCAAACATGTTTTCATAAGTTTTTTCTGTTTTCTATATAAAAAAAAAGAAAAATATGACTATTCTTAGAAACCAAACGCACTCTAAGTTTTAGTTGAACTACCTCTCCAAGTAGCAAAGTCAAAGTACTACTCTCATGGCACATTCTTCCATTGTTGGAAGTGCAACCTCTAGATGAGGTGTTGGTTTCTCTTTTCACACTTCGCACCAAAAGGCATGTGGGAATATTTGCAACGAAGCAAGGTTTTCCCATAGAACTACATATTCACCCCCCTGAACCAATACCAAGATACCAAAACCACAAAAAACAATGAATTTATCCAGTAAATAATGACTTGAAATTCAAAGGAGTTTCATCTCTATCACTTTCAATGCTTTTTCTCTTTGAAGGAGAGAACTAGGATGGGAGGAAGACCACTCAAAATCTGTTGAGAGTGGGATTCAAACACCCAGTCATTGGTATAAGCACCCAGTGACTTCACCGATTGAGCCACTTGGCACCCACTTGGTTAGCAGGTGACGATAAAAGAACTATGATGAAAAAGAACTAAAGTTATCAGGTGTTTTTCTACTTGACATGCTTTCGCATGTGCATTGTTACAAGTAGACATCATGTGGGAAGATTTTAACAAAGCAAGGTTTTACTTGTCAAAAGAGGAGAAAATTCCACAACATTAGCTAATCTTCCCCCAAAACCATCAAATGGTCCAACAAATCAAGAAAGAATGAGCATACCTCTCTGGGCATCAGTTTTAAAGGAATTTCAGTACAGACAAACAAATTATCCAAAAGGATTGAGGCCTCAATCCTACTGATCCTAAATCAATGATGGAATTTCTACATGGAGAATCCATGTCATTGATTATGATCTACTGAATTTTGGTACACAATTACACTAATGTTTTATGAGATGCAGAATATGATCAATAGTTGGGCTTTTAATTTATATGCCCTCATATGGTCTTGCATACCATCGCTATCGCAACTGTCAAGATTTGTCCCAGCTAAAGCATGTGTCGAAGGCTTTCAAAACACACGATTTTTTGCTTTTTGAATAGTTTTTATGATGATGTAGATCATGCTTAGTGATGTGAATTCTGTCCATCCTTGACTTTGGATCTTGGATTGAGGCATATCAATCTTCTTGGTAGGAGGGTAGACAGACTACATATTTACATGTAGTTAATCGTGCCAGCACCTTAAAATTGATGAGGAAGTCTACGGGTCCATAATGGCCTGATTGGATGCTAATGAATCAGATCTTCATAATGAATTAGATTAATCAAAGAACATAATTGTCAAGAGACTTCATTAATCTCAATTGGCACAAATTAAGAATCTTACTTTCCTCAAACCTTCCAGAAAATATTCAGCATGTGCGTCAATGTTTAACAATACATTACAGGATTAAAGATGATACAGTCATCAACTTCCAAGAATAGAGGTTGAGAAACTTTGCACTTCTATCCTTAGTTTTTATGTCCATGCATATAATAAGCATGTATAATAATATTGTGAAGGAAAAGCATTCATGACATAGTGTCTATCAAGGCACCGTGAAGATTTTTCCTTCTCCTTGTCAACCAACTATTTCTGCCCGTGATAATCTCATCATTTCAGCTTAGTTTCGCTTAGGAAAAGATGTTGAGATTCCTAGTCAATCGTTAGCATGTTTATGGTTAGGTAACAAATTATTTCATGGTTATCCTGTGAATTTATTTTGATACATTAAACACCAGTTTGCTAAGCTCAGGCAACAATATTTAAGAGCATGTTGCAGATGTCAACCACAATTCACAATTTTAAATCAGCATACCAAAAATCTATTAAATTGACTAGCAGTTAAACTGCTTCCAACGCTTAAACCTAGAGCTTACACCCTTCCCCACTCTTTAAATCAACCGAACATTTGATTCAGTGATGACTGAACCTATAAGAGACTATAAATCAATTCTAGAGACATCACATTACAACAGGACCACTAAAAGAATTTATAATAAATACAATAAATAATTTCTGATGCAACACAGCAACAAATCTGTAGAAGTCCGAACCACATAACTTTGATGATTATGCATGAGAAGCTATATGATGAGCCAGTCTGAGGGCTTAGAAAAGCCTTCAGAACAGGTCCTTGAACAACTATAGGGGATATTTGGTACAAAGTTATCCCCATTAAAAAGATGCTGATTCATACTACCACAAAATTAATAATTTGCTTTATTTGAAATTCAACTTACCAAAATAAAACTTTTGAGTACTAGACAATGGGATGCGGTTTTATAAATTGAAATATGATAGCCATGCTAAACTAATATGGCTACACTTTTACTTCACTAAAACTAAAATCAGATTGATAATGCAAGAGATAAACTATTCTTACCAAACTCCAAAAAGTGCTCCTTAAAAAATTGTGGTGTAGAAGCATTAATAATACAGGGTCTGGAAGTGATACACATCAAAAAAATAAATGAGATGACAATCCTCCCACGAGTTAGATGAAAGAAAAATGGATAGAAAACCTTGTAGTGAAATCCACAATAATCAAGAAACCAGTTCTCTTTCTCTCTTGCAAAGGAAACTGTGATATGATTAGGCCCCAAAACAACATGATAGAAGTGCTTAAATGTAACAAAAACATGTATGGTAAAAAAAAAACACCAAAGGCAGCGAGGTATTCTTAACTTTACAATCATCATGTCAAGTCTAAATTGAATAAAAGCTACGTCTTTATCTACACAATATATAGAAATAGAACATCCAATTCAAATAAAACATGGGGAAAGCAGCCAAAAAAAAGACACCTCACGGAGAGGGTGCCGATCAAGGGCATGATCAGGACCCGGCATTGGGCAGGGCGGCCATGAAAGCATTGTAGGAGGAGTCAAGATCAAAGAGGAGCTGCCTCGCCTGCTGCTCCGTCAACTCGTCTGCGGCCCCCATCTTCGCAAGCCTCGCGAGCCACTCCCTGACCTTGACCCTCCCCTCGAAGTCCGGGGGGAGGATCCCGACTCCAAGCTTGGCGAGGGAAGAGGAGAGGTCGGAGAGGAGGGGGTGTACCTGGTCGACGGCGACCATGTTGAGCTTGAGGGAGTCCATGGCGGTGATGAAATGCTGGACGCACTCGGCGACGGCAGCGGCGGAGGATGCGGAGGCGGAGGCGGAGGAGGCGCGGTGCTCGACGGTGGCGGGTACGCCAGAGATGAGGAGGCGGTTGAGGGCGGCGGGGCAGTCCATCTTGTAGGCTTCGGCGAAGCGTTCGACGGAGGGGACGGCGTCGCGGAGGGAGGAGGAGAGGGTCTTGAACTGGGCGATCAGCTTGAGGCACTCCGCCTCGTACTCGGCGGAGGAGACGAGGTCGCGCACGTACGCCTTCTCCAGTTTCTCCGTAGTCTTGATGATGGCGTAGAGATCGGCGAAGCTGTCGAGCATCTCGCGCTCCCGCTTGTCGTTCCACAGCTTCACCTCCATCGTGGCGGCGGTCGCTCCGACGAGAAGTTAGGGTTCGGATCGGAGCACTCGATTTCTCGAAAAGCGATCGTGCTCTCCCTCTCCAACGAATTGGTCGCCTCAGGATTATGATTAGGGTTGCGTTTCCGCGTCCTAAGTAATCTCGCGGAAGGCAACGCAACGCCGAGGAAGAAACGGGGAAGGTAGGGAGGAAATTGGGGCAAAACAGTCAATAAAAAAAGGGGGAAAAAACCAAGAAGGAAAAGACGAGCCACCAAAAAAAAAAAAACAAAACTCTTGTTTTAATTTCACGGAGGCCTTCAATTCCCTTTTATTCCAAACAACCTAGTTTTATTAAAATTATACTTCTTAATTAATTCTTAACCTGCTCTAATAAAAAAGAAAAAAAAAAATACCTCAAGGTTAAAAAAAGATTGATCCAGTATTTCTTTCTTTCATATTTCTTTCCTAGTTTCTTTTTAATAACTGAGGTTAATTAATTTCCATTTTAATCTAATTAAATCTTAATCTAATTTTATTTAAAAAAATGCGATAAGGCCATGCTAGGATTGATATATTTAATAAGGAGATCGTTGCTCTTTTTTCTAATGCTACCAGGATTCTTTTTATTTAAATAGTGTCTAATTTTAATTATACGTATTAATACTCAGAGCTTTGGCCGGTGTTGATACGAGTCTCTAGTGGGTGGGTTGTTTATGTTAGTGCTTACTCGTATCGATTAGAATTTGAATATTAGAGGAAGATGGTTTGGACAATCATGAACAAGTGGTCCAATAGCGTCTAGGGGAGAGCTTTTATATGGTGTCAAGTTAGTGTAGTCCATTGCAATCAAGAATCGGTCCTATATTATTGGAGTGTTGATTGGATCTTTTAGAGAGTAAGAGGATATATAAGTGACTTCACAAAGTACTTCGGCTCAAAAGCTTGTTCTCTTGCATTTTATTAATAGAATATTTTGCCTATCTCTAATGTTATTTTTATTTTTATTATTTTATTTTACAATTGCCTTGTTGTTATGTTTGTGCTAAGCAATTTAGGGCTGGTCGGACTAATTTTATTATGTGGTGGTTATTTTTTTTAAGTTGATTTTATCATATTTTTTAATTATGGCAATTTTTAGTCAAGAATATTGATAGATTATTAGAAACATAAAAATAGCCTATATTAGAGTCATAATTACATTCTTCTATAGATTTTTGTTTTATTTTTATTTCATATGCCAAAATGCTCATTACAATTTGTTACAACGTGAATTTCATGAAGAAATGAAAGTTGAAGAACCATCGATTGCGATTCTTCCTCCTATCGTCGTCCCTTACTCTGAAGATTCAAGAACCTTATGTGATCTACGTTAGTTCTTTGTTAACATATTTCTCGAAAAAGCAATCAAGCTGATTATTTAGCTAATGTTGCAGCATTCTCTTCTCAAATATTTTCATAGGATTGTGGCTTTCCATCATAATTGGCGTTGCTTCTATATGCTAATGCATGCAGCACAAAAACATAAGAATAAAAAAAGTTTTAATTTTTTTAAAAAACTTTATTATAAATCTCCTTAAGAGTCTTAATTTTATTTTAGTCTCTCAAGAGACTTATTTTATTCTCTTAAAAAGCCTTATCTCATTTTCTTTAGAAGTCTTATTTTATTCTTTTTAAAAGTCTTATTTTGTAAATAAGAAATTAGTCTATGATTCCAAGTCTCTATTTTTTGAAGTGCTTTGGTCTTAGTTTGATTAAGAGTTTTGATTCTAGTTAGACTTTTATTAGATCAATTTATGTTCTATAAATAAGTTCTTGATTTGAGTAATAAAATTATTAGAAATTATTCTCTTTTTTTCACTTGAAATTATTCCTAACTTGAATAGTGCATAAAGGTTAAAGAAACTAATAGTTGTCACCTTTCTACTTGCTTACATTAAATTTAAATTTGTAACCTTTATGAGATATTGATTTTCTTCTCTCGCTACAAATAAAAAAAAAAAAACAACTCAAGCCGTGCATCTACAAGAAGTGAATACGAAAAGTTAAAAAATAAATAAATAAAAATTTTTAGCTACTTGAAAATATCAAGACCCTGGAGATATACTTTATACCATCTGAGCTTCTTACTCGATGCAAGGTTATAGCTCATCTATCAAAAGGTTGACAAAGAATCCATGCATAAGTGCTATTATTATGATAGAGGAGATTGTTACCAAAGTAGCTATATGATAGGATTATATCTTGCACCCCTCACTTTAACCATGCAAACAAGAATTTTTTCTCTTATTCTTTTTTGATTTTTTTGTGATGGATTGTGCAATCGATATGTATGAAATATCGTTACTTAATATTGTTGGATTCTCAAGCTTCAAAGCTTCCCTTTGCTCTTTTGTGATTTTTTTAGGGAAAAAAAAAAGAGAAAAAGGGAAGATTATTATATTTAAGCTTTACAAATGGTTGACAATATTTTTAGCAAATTGGCGTTGATAAATGCTATAAATTTTATTTTTTAATTAATTATAAATCTTTTATATGGGTGGCTTATGGTAAAAATGTCTTGATAAATTATAAATCTTATTTTGAAAAGCAAAAAGATTGGGATATATACTCATTTACTTGGAACAAAATGGTCTACTCTTCAAGTGAGGTGGCATGTGAGGAAACTTGGGATGAATTTATCACACTATGGAAAATAGAACTCTAAATTATAGAGAAAAGGCATGGTTATCACGAAAAGAGGGGCAAAAAGATATAATAGAAAATAAATTTAAAGAGATCACAGAATAATTTTTAAGTAAGGGGAAAAAAGGTTTTACGACATAATGATCATTTTATGATAACAATACCACTTAATAGAATTTTTTTTTCTTCATAACTTAGAATATTAGTAGCTTAGCGCCTAAATAGTAGATATGTTAATTTGACCGTTCTTTCTGTCATGCTTTCGATTGTACATAAATGTTGCCATAATTAATGAAAGGTTCAAAGATATAAAAGCATTGATAAAGGTCCGAAGGCATTGCATGATAGCCTTGGATAAAGAAATTGAAGTCTAATTTATGAGAAAATATTAAAAAAATGTGATGGCTGAATCATAATTAACGTATGATGGTTGTTTTTGAGAAAAAAATATGTTGAAAAAGGGAAACAACATTTGGATAGAAAATTAACCATACTGCTTCAACAGAAACCATTATCACATCAAAAGCCAAAAGCTTAGAAATTTTTTTAAAAATATTTAATTAATTCAACTTTATATTTTCAAAGTAAATTTTATATATTTTTTTTATCTATATATATATATATCTACGTATGATCTACTCTTGTTTCACAATCATGTTAGGTCATTATCTAGTATAGTATAAGCAAAGTCTTTTTAAGAAATACAAATCCTCAAATGTAGAGAGTTAAAATATGATGGCTAGAATGCAAGAACTAAAAAATATAATTACGCTTTGAAGTCATAGTGGGTAATTTGAAAATTTGATCTGAGCTAACGGCATGACTGCTCTCTAGTCTCCTATCTCAGTCAAAACCCACCATCATCCCCGTTTGCCAAATCCCAATTGGTCGTATATAAATAATGTAGAAGTGTGAACAAGTGATGGTGCGTGTCGGTAACTTCTTGAATATTTTTTTTTTTCCTTCTAAAGTCATCAATGTTCTAAAAGCTTTTTGCAAGCTGCAGTGCTCCCTTGCAAAGCCAGTTCTACACCGTAATGGATTTTCTTTTGGACGTAGCTGTGTCTAGCCGCCAAAATAGGATAAACGATAGATGAATTAAAAAATAAAAATATTGCACAAGCTATTTATCAAGTGTTCAACTTTAGTACCTCTATAATTTTTTTAAAAAAATTAACTTTTAATTTTACCATTCAAAACTTTTCTTTTCTCCTTAAAACCTCTTCCTTCCTACCACTCATATACAGCTAGAAGTATGATAACAAAAGATCTTTATCAATTATTGATGCATCAATCAAAAATTAATAAATAATAAGAAGAATTTTTGGATAGAGAGGAATGATTCTTAATTCAGAGGATAAATGGTGGTTTCTTAAAATAAATTTAGTATGCCAAATTTTTTTTCCTTTACCCAAAAAAAATTAAGGAATATTCTTTTGGTCCTCAAACTCTCAATTTTAGTTTTCAAACATTCAATTGTTGTAGTTCAATTCCTCAAGAATAGTTCATACATCTCAAAGAAAAAGTCTTCATATATTCATATCAAAATGCTATATCAATTATTTAGTTAATCTTAAGTGATCCCATATAACGAGATGCCAAGAATGTCGTATTTTAAAATATAAGGAACCGAATTATAATAATTAAAACTTTGAGTGAAAAGGATCAAAAGTATATTTTAGCTAAACATAAAACTTGAAATTGTAAAAGTATCCATTAGTATTATGGACACAATGTTTTATAATTTGAAATTTACATAGCTAGCCTCACTCCCTAACTAAACTTCTTAATTATAGTTATATTGACCATTTACCCTTTTCTAATTTTTGCTTCCGCATGAAAATCTCCATGCCTATTTTTTTTTTGATAAATAACTTCTATATTTTTAAGAAACCTGTAAGTATAAACTTATTTTTATATCCTCATATATTTTCTTTGAAAAATTGATGAAAATACAAAATCATAGAAAGTTAGAAAGAGGGAGATTTGAAAATATGTTTTAAAAAAAAAGTGAACCCTTCTTAATTATTTTTGTATGTCATTTCTTTATTTTTAATGATTATTTTCATTTATCTTTAAGATTTCTTCCAATATTTGATGGTCATGGCATTGTATATAGTTTAGTCTAAATATTATGATTAAACCTATTAGATTTTACATGAAAGTACCTCTGAGGTTTGGAGGACAATAAAAAGTATATTCATATAAATGTAGATATTTAATATTTCTATATCTTTTGGCTCTCAACTACAAACATTGCTTGGTTTGCTGATAAATGTGTTTGCAATCTTCTAATTATATATTTTAAAGAAGATTGATTGGTTTATCCTATTTTTTTTTTAAAAAAGAAAGATAATTGTTATATGATAACGTTGGGATGACAGAACATATTACTAAAAAAGCAAGCTTCAAAAAATTTTAAGTGAATCTAATCTAGCATATAAGATAAAGAGGTCAACCAGTGGGCGCTAAATTAGTATTTTAGATTAAAATACATAGGAGGATTGTTTAGTTTTAATCAAATTGATAAAAATTTTCTTTTTTGAAGGAAAGATTGCTGAAAATTTTCAAATTTAGATGAAAACCAAGAAAATTGATGCAATGCATACTAATAGATTTCATTTACATTTGACCAAATCTACCAAAAATTTCTTAGTAAATCTATTAGAGTTGATTATCCTTGCCTCCATTCATTTTTGCAGCTAAATTGACTGCCACCTATGCAAGCCACTGAGCTACTTGCAATATGGATGATAGAATATTGAGTTCATCTAAGTTATTTTTTTATAGTTTTTTTCAAAAATCAAACTCTAATTCCAAATGCCTTTAATTCTTATACCATATTTTATATTTTTAAATTTCTTTTTATTTACGACATCATTCACATATAACCAAAAGCATAATAAATTTTTTTAATTAAACAAGAATATGAATTTGAGTGAGATATTCCTACACAATTATCTCTTTTATCAACAAAGCTGGTTCCAACTTTGAACAAGGAGTGGATTCCGACTCCTCTCAATGTATAGACCTCATCGCTGCTGATACTTCGGTTCATATCTCCTTCAGAACGCAACTAGGGCTTCACCCTTCCCCTGCGCCCCATCCCGTAAACAATAGCACAATTTAATCTCAAAAGAATTTCGCTGCTTGCATTCCTGCCAGCATACTAGCAAGTGTCAGAGACCATAAAACACATGAAGCCATTTACGGATCAAAACAATCTCCATGGGTTGCATTTTAATTTTTAAAGTTCAGTCAGAGAACGTAATACGAATAAGTTTATTTCAGAAAATAATTTACACAAAAGTCGCGCCCATGATTTTGGATCTACGCTACGGCGAGACGACGCCATGGACAGCCGCCACTTTCTTAATAGGTATCGATGACATCACTGACCTTCTTGATGCCAAGATAGTTTGAGCAGTTAAAGCTCGGCTTCTTTTGTTGCAAGATTTAAAGATCGAGTCCGTATCCACTTGGAAGAATGTTTAAATCTGGAAAGAATATGATGCAACTCTAGATTACCTTCTTATTGTGAGGCCAGCTAACATTTCCCATTTGAAAAAAAAAAAAAAAAGAGTCCGGATCCTCCCAAGATCGGACGCAAACTTGATGTTCACTACGGTACAAAAGCAAAGTCCAAATACAAAGACCATAGTAGACCAAATTTAACTCTCCAAATCCAGCCAAAAGAACCGATATCATCGTCTCTTATAGAGACAGCATTCCAAGTACAAAAAGAAACCAAATTATTTACAAACCACTAGTTCACAAGATCTCATTGGTATACATACTGAACCCCAAATTCAGGAAAACAGAAAACCAACAAACAAAAAATAATTAAAAACAAAACAAGCATCACACCACACCTTCCTCTCTTTTTTTCTTTTTTTTGGTTCTTCCTCTCTAATCCCAGATGGAAAGAGGAGAAAACAAACCTCTCTTCCATTTTATCATCTTTACTATCTTATTTTACTAACCAATAACAACTCATCAATTTCTTCTTGTCTACAGCAATACACGCTGTCTATCTCTCTCTATCTTCCTCCCCCTTGCTTTAATGGCTGCCGCGGTTGATCATCTCCAAGTAGTGCTTGAACGACTCCTGCCGCTGTAGCCTCATCTCCTCGTTGAACTTCTTTATGAACGCCTCCACCCGCCGGTTGAGGTCGTCCTGCCCCAGCGATGGCTCCCTCCTCAGCCGGCCCCCCGACGACGGCGAAGGGGACGGGGAGGACGAAGCCGCCGGCGGCCGGCCGGACCGGTCGTTGAAGGTCTCGTATTTGCGCATCAGCGGGGCCGGGGACTGCTCGTCGCGGGCGGCGCGGCCGTGGGTTTCCCACGTTTCCGACTTCTTGAGGTGGCGGGCGAGGGGGACGGCGCGGCCCTCCGTGATTGTCCGCCACGTGCTCTCCAGCGTCTCGTTCCGCTTCGGTCTCGCTACCCGCAGCGCCTTCCCTGCCACAGAATCACCATTTTGCTATCGCCGTTAACACCGCTGTTATAATCTTTTAACGGCTGTTATCATAACACCATGAACAAAGGAACCATATGCCGCCCGCTTTTAGTGCCGTGTGGCGCCGCACACCATAATAATTAAACTCGATTTCATGTGACCGATGGATCGGAAAGACGAGATCCCGTCACCGTCAGATATATATATATATATTATATATCGAAATAACGTGCGCCGAAAGTGGGAAAAAATATTTTAAAGAGGAAAAAAAAAAAAAAAAGCGGCGAAAGCACGGTTTCAGTTTGGATACCGTACCTTCGGGACTGGGCTTCACGTTTTTCCGGTGACCGAACCTGACGGAAACCAGCGGTTTCTCCGTTTCGGCCGAATACTCCATCGCCGTCGCCGACGCCGACTCCCTCCACCTCGGCGACCAGCTCGACCTCGATATCACGAACTCCTCCTCGCCTTCCACCTCCTCCGCCGAGTCCTTCGCCACCACCGCCATCGTCCCTACTCCCGGACCCCCCACCTCCGCTCCTCCGTACACCACCGGTGCGACGAATTCCGGCTGCACGTCCTCCGCGACTTGCGCCACGTACTCCTCAGTCCGGGGCACGTACTCCGACGGCTGGACAACCGTCGGATTCGCTACTGAAGGCGCGGATCCCGCCGGATCGGGGCCGTCAGGGGCGGGCTTCTGGAAGTGGGAACAGGCGGCGATGGAGATGATGATGCCGTTGATGACGAAGTAGAGGTAAGGCGGAGTGAGCCAGGAGAGCAGAGATGCGTACATCCGGGGGAGCTCGGAGGCCAGGAACCCAAGGATCGATGGTCCCGAGGAGCGGAGCAGCAGGGCCGTCAATAGGACCCCGGCCGAGCCCACCACGGCCTTGAGAGAGAAGACCCACGCGCTGCTGTTCGACCTCCGGTAACCCATCGTCGCCATCCGTTACAACCTGTGTGAGATTGCAGCCGTTCGATTCCCTTCTCCCTCTCTCTCTCTCTCTGTCTCTCTCTCTCTCCACTTGGTCCGGCGGAAGCTCTTCGGAAAGCAGGGGAGCGGGGGGAGGCGGGAGTTAAATAGCCGGGGTCGGGAGAGGGGTCTTGATGATGAGATCTCAGCCGTTGGATTCCAGGACTATCTGCGCGTACTCCTCACGCTCACCGCTCAGGGCCCACGATCATTATCCTTTCAGTTAAACGATCTTGAAAACTTGCGAAGAAAATATATATATATTTTTTAAAAAAAAATCTCTTTTTACTAGATTTTCCAGATCCTTCTATTCCGAATATACCTTCGATTCAATTAGGGCTACTTCCATCACCGTCATTAGAAAGGCAGATTCATGGATCAGACGGTCCGGATTTCTCTTTCATTTCTGGCCCTTTTAAGAGTTCAAAATAGCCTTCGGTTACCCCATCGCCAAGGAAAGGCCATTTCTGGGGTAAAATAAATAACCAGAGATGGGGTAGGGAGGAGGGTTGAAGGGTTCTGGCCAACGGTCAAAAATTGGACCGTTAACCAGTGGCGGGGCCCACGGAGGAGGATCTCCACAAGTCCAGCTATTAACCTTTAGCCTGCGACCGACCAACGATGCCCTCGAGATTCTCCCTGTTACTTTTAAGGTATTAAAAGTGCGTGTCCGTGAGATTGCGAGAGAGAGAGAGGGAGGAAGGACATGGTCGCGGTGACGGGAGCTTTGATCGAGAAATTCGTAATGCCTGGATTTGGAGTTATCGTCACCGCGGTGCGATTCTAAGCTCCATCCAACCTCCCGGTTAGGATAGTTCCCTTCTGTTAAGGACGCGGTCAACTTAAATTGGCGTGCAGCCGCGACATGAGCACTGGTAGTTGCGTCTTAATGCCGGCTGCATGCACCGTTAGGTGGCTCGGTGGCGCACATCATCTGACACGTGCACCTATCGTGGATGCTATGAAATCTTGCTAAGTTAGCTACAAAGATTTTTTTTTTTTTTTTTGGGGAGAAATATGATAGAAATGCGGCTATCTGCGTCCAAATTTTGGACCTCTCCCAAAGAGAGAAGGATACAGCTACTAAGATTAGTTCTAAGACTAACCTTTAATTTTGTATAGTATTTTGCGATATAATGTTTAATTGTATCTAATAAACTTTTTTACTAATTTTTTTAAAAAAATTTAGTATTCCATTTTTTTTTTATATAATACCTTCTATCTTTCCAAAGGATATGTATAGCTAGGCATGTGTCAGAACTCAGAAATAAATATAGATTCATTTTAAAGAACAACTTAAAATGATTCCATTTTTTACAAGAAAAAGAACAGAAAGATCCCTTCCTTCTTTGGTATTTGTTCATGTATATTTTTTTGAAAGAAAAAATAATTTTAATATTCATAAATAGATAAAAGATTGGTACAAAATGTTGAAAAAAATAAATTACTTAAAAATTGCTAAAAATTTAAATTATAATAGTTTGACATTTAAATGCAGCAATTTAAAACAAAAAACTTGAGAGCCGTGCTTGAATCAAAATAATATTATTTTAAAGAATAGTTTTTATTTCTTCATCCAGATTATTCTTAAGTAAAATAAATAAAAATTTAAATTCTATATAGTATTTTTGAATTCTCATTGTTGCAATGAATGGAATGCTTGCTCAAGCAGAGCGTTTATGCTCGTGAAGAGCATAACGCTTGGTACTAAGAAGCAGAAGTCTCATCTATCGAGCACTTTTTTTTTAGTTTTAATTTTTTTTTATTTTTAGTTTTAATTTTTTTTATTTTTAAAACATAAAAATGGTCAACAAAAAAAAAAACTTAAAAGTTAATGGTAGCAATAGATTTGGGCGGCACAATAGAAAATCTTTTTATCTATGCATCCAACAGACATCATCATTAATTGACCTAGAAATGCCCCAATCTACTTCACTTCACACTACATGTCACATTAATTTAGGTGCATAGATTAACCATTATTTCAATCTTTTACGGCACTGATGAAATTTTATATCACGTATTAACCCTTTTCATCGGAAAAAAAAAAAAAAAAAAAAACAGTTATTAGCCCTCAACCACACAAAAAAAAATGAAAGAACAAGAAAAAATAAAATAAAATAAAATAAAAGAGCTATTTCTCGGTTATTTCCTTGCAAAATTACTAAATAAAAAGATCGCACAAAGTAGAGAGAAAAACGAGGTGGAAGCAAAGGGTGGAATCTCTCTTTTGTTCGTAACCACACAAACACAACGAATGGTCTTATGCCACAAAACCATCGTTCGGTAATGCTCCTTGGGCCCAACGAACACGGAAGCTCTATCATCGCCGTGGCGTAGAAAGAAGAGGAGACTGGAGATCTAAGTGAGAAAGATGGCGTCAAACGCCGTCATGCCAGCCGACCACTTTGGCAAAGAAATGCGTATGGCTCATGGAAACAACGGCTGCCATGCAAAGGCTAGGAAGCAAAGCGTGACAATTTATCCTTCGAAGCAGCGTGAGGCTTTCACATTTCACCAAAGAGACTGCTCTAAGGGAAGCCAAACACGGCGACCAGCGCCATTATACGTTCGTGAAGTCTCGTCCACTCGTCTGAAAAATTAGTTGGTTTTAGGTTCAAAGTTTTGACTATAGTTCGTCTAATCTTATGATTGAAGAGTTTTTATCATGATCAATCGATGTCAGCTGACAAGTTTGGCAATGCGAGATTTTTACGTGTCTTGCAGCAGCATCCCTGCCACCTGTTAACTTGGCCTAATCAGACTTGAAATGGTCAGTGTTCGCTCCACCTTCCCTCAAAGGCACATCAATGGATATGCGAAGCACTGCGATCATCACTTTGTTTGACGCCATGCATGTCATCTTTAGTCAAAACGCATGTATCGATCAAGGGGCATAAGGACACATGGCTAACTCCAAAGGGGAAGAAACATAGGACTTAAGGTTGGATGTGTGACTTATTCTATGCAATTCATTCTTGTTAAATATAATTTTGTCGTTCCCTACTTCCTCTTTTCAATTCTTGTTTGCAAAGTTTGATCTTCTTTGCATGGCCGTCAAGTTTGTTTCTACTATACCTTTTATACTAGTGCGATTAATAAAGAGAAGATTAAGGATAAAAAAAATGATATAAAGAACTGCAGATTTGGAACGAAAGCTTTAGTCAGATGAGATTGAAGCTCAGAATTTGAAAAATAATTTAAAAACACACATACCATCTTGATCCCATTTATAATATCACACTTTCTTTGCTCGGTCCATGCTTTAAGTTGGTAGAAATGATCAAGCAGTACCTCAATACACCACCTTTTTTTTTTTTTTTTCTTCTCGGCCGTTTCATCTTTGCAGTGCCACATGTACTTATCATTGATACCGACTTCCAACTGCAACAAAAGAGGGTTGAATTGAGCTGTGGGCGGCCAACGGCAACTGACCCCAATAAAAAGAAAGGAGAAAAAAAAAAAAGGATTGAATTTTGGAAGTAAGTTAGATATGACTTGAGCCATTACTAACCAAACTTCACGTCACATTTGTTCCTTAATCTTGTATTGTTTGAAGAGAAATAATAGAATTATCAGTTGTCAATTAGCTACGACCAAGTGTTGCTGGCGTAGATATGTCCAGTTACATACTTTGGCACTTAAACCATTTCAGATAATGTTTGATGGGACTTTCATGTGGGTTATAATATCAAAGGAATATTGAAAGATGATGGGTTAGGTGTAATCTATTCATAAAACTTTTCTCCTTATTAGAGTCGGAGAAGATGGATTATGTAAACAAAACAAATATTTAACGAACATACTTGAAAATGAATAAGACTAAGTATTAAGCGGGGCAGGTGTACTGCTCTCCACATCTGTGCACGTCTAGAGATTGCGTCTTTGTTTTTTTGTTTGGTTTTCTCTGAAGTCATGTTTGGTAGTGGCAAATTTTCTTACACCCAAATCCAAGTTTGAACAGAATCCAAGGCAGTCTATAGGGTCAAAAGCGGTACTTAATTGAGAAAGAGAGGGAAGGAAAATAAAAAAATAAAAAAAAGACGAAGAGGAGGGAGATGGAGGTGGGGCAGCTCCTTCATGTGGTTCCACGCGTGGGCTTGCAAACTTGCCGGAGAAGTTTCTTAGATGAGGCCTTGCGGTTGCCGACACCACCTTTTAATTGGTCATCGAGGCAGATGGTTGGCTCCCATCGCACTCGCACGAAGTTTCGCTTCTCTGTTACGACTCGGAGAAACGAAGGCACTGACAGCCTACCTCGGCCTACGGTATGCAGGCGTTGCTCCTTAACGCGCTCCGTGCTGACTTCTGGGAAGCGCCGTCCAGCCAATGGTTGCTTGCCACATGCGAATGGATCTCCCGCTCCCTTAGAAAAGGATGGAGATGGAGTAACGCTACGGTTAACTCAAAAAAATCACTAAAAAAAAATCTAAACATAATAATTTTATCCCAATCCAAAAGGTCAATTTAACGCTCCATCGCAGTCATAGCATAATCTTTTAAGTTTTGATCGAATTTAAAGAAATTCGATCGTGTCCCTTATCTTTCCATTCACCTAAATTTTAAAGTTATTTATATATATTTTTTATTTTTAAGATATATAAATAATATAAATTCTTAATAATGTTTTGCTTTATGAAGATTTTATATTTTTTATGTAATTCTTAATAACAAAAAGAATGTGATTTTATATGTCCTATATGATTAAATTATAATTTTAATTAAAAAAAAAAGTAGTTGAGTACATATTTTTTTAAAGATTATGTTAAAAATATTTTTAAAAATAAGTTAAAAAATAGAGATGAGGCAATCAGATGGGCTGAGGGATTCCATTTCCTGCGAGGTCATGGATAAGAACTAAACTTTTGCTCCAATCACTTTACTTCATGTGATAGCACCCCTCAATATTTTACCATGCCAAAGAATAGCCTCTATTTGGATGACAAAATGATGAAGAATCCACTCTGAATGGAATCAGATGATATTGTTAACAATATTTTGAGTTTACCAGTGGAAGTTCCACTAATAAAGAAAAGAAACTGATTTGACTCAAAACCCATTATAATGGGTGGGTCGAGTTGAACCCAATCTGACACACTGGCTTCCTGAATCTTTCTCATGTGCACGGGTGTGAGTTCAATCCATGATTTCAGTTCGGTTGAATCGATTTTTTTTTTTCCGATTTAATTTTGATTTAAAAATTTTTGAAAGAAAAAGGGTTTTAGTTTGGTTTAAATATCTAAAAATAATCGGCATAAATCGAATCAAATTGTGTGTGTAAATATATATATATATATTATACGAAATTTTTTTATACAACAATTAAAATTAAAGTACTATAGCATAGGTAAATAAATGGAAGGGTGAAAGGTATGTTCTTTTTCATTATAAATAGCTGAACTATCATTTGATCATATAAAGTTTATTATGAGAACTAATTTTATGATCATTTAAGATAGTTATAGATAAATCGATAAATCCAACCGAATTTTTTTGTTTGATTTACTAGAACAATATGTTCTAATTTGATTTCGATTTTACTTTTGAGAAACTAATACATACCGATTTAGTTACAAATATATCTCTAAATTCATCCGATTCGATCCATACACACATCTAAAGATGGTGATAAATTGAGACCTTATTTGATACAGTCGTTAAAGGTCAGCAGATATCTATTGGTAGCCAACAATTAGCAAAAGTAGTTGATTCCAAACAACTGTTGTTAGAAGGAAAATAGCTGGTCAATAGTTCTACTAACACAATCTTAGTTTCACTATTTAAGCTTTTGGGAATATAAGCTATCAAGCAACACTTAAAGTCCAAAAAAAAAAATAATAATAATCTATATCAATGTATCAGTTTCCCTCTTAATAAAGCAAACATTTATCTTCACCAACACGAGCACAGAGAAGTCATAGCATAGCCTTAAAGTTTTACCATTTGCATATCCTACGACTGATTACCATTGATACAACCTTTGACCTAGCCGCTCTCTGTATACATTACACGTTAGAGTTGGGTTTTTTTTTTTTTTCCTTATATCTAGCTCACTTGGGTAGCTCATCTTGAAACAGAGACTCTTTAAGTGTTTTGGATATGTTTAGTAGTTGCAAGGAAAATTGCTTTAAAAACTATTTCTTCTTGAAAAATCTGATTTTCTCACTAATTGTTTTATTAAAAAATTAATAAATTTGGAAGGTTCATAGCTATTGTTTGATATAACTTTTTTTTTTTTCATGGAAAAAAAAAAAAATCTCGGGAATACATTGGGATATATTTTTGAAGGAGCGGACCTGTCATTGGATAAGGCCTTGGGTAATTGCACAACCTCAAGCTTGATAAATTTAAATTGGGTTAGAATTCATTTACACCATAGAAATTAAGCACAAACAAATCAGTTGAATTATGATTGATCCGATGGTCAATGCAGCACAGGTGCTCGGCTAAAAACAATATGAGAAATGAGTACCTGAAAAGTAGGTGCATTTAGATTACAAGGACCTTTTTTATTTTTATTTTTATTTTTTAAAATAATATTAATTATTTTTTAATCTCTAAAAAAAATATGTTTGAGGAATGAAAATAAAATTATTTTCTATTTTTTCATTATAAATGATATTTTTTTAAAAAAATATTTTTTATTTTTTATTTTCTTTCCAAATGATATTTTTTAAAAGATTAGATTAAAAAATTAAAGAGAGTATCATCAATTTTTATATTTATAAGTTTTCTAATCTTTATTTTTTACCTTCTAAACAGTAAAAATAACTTTAAACTATTTTAATTTTTTATCATTTTTTAAGTTATGTTTTCTAAAAAAATATCTTCATTTTGCTCCTACGAATGTGTTTTCAATTTTTTTTTTAAAAAATAAAAATTAAAAATAAGACTTTTTTCAAAAGCCATACATTTTTCTACACCCCTTTTTCATTTTCACAAAATAATACATGAGGGTTCCAGTGCCCCCATTGATGAGAAAGCTCTCTGCAAAAGACTAGCTCCATAACCCAAAAAAAAAAAAAAGCAATACAAGGCTTTCCTATCCAAATTGGTGATCATACTGATTGGAGCCTTAACCTTAGCAGAAATATTTGCTGAAATTTATGCTCTTTTACTTAAAGTCTACTGACATAATCTCCCAACATGAGGGACTCTCAACCATATCACTAAAAGAAATACCAGGAAATTAGGCCAAGCTTTATTAATCCCCAACAGCTACACATACAAATGAAGTCAGCAATGCGACACCAAATTGCCTCTACAAGGAACTGAGAGGCCCGATGTGTAAATAGAACCACAAATGGTACATTTTCCTTCCTTTGAATTTTGAACTGTAATCCTATCATGGGAAGATGAAGACAACATCTGCCCTGGTGCCTGGAGAAGAGGTTTCAATGTCTGGAGAACATCCCTTGAGTTAATGATGAGAAATCATAGTCACCGCCAGACCGACTCGGGTTCACAGAAGAGACAGAAGAAGCAACAGGCCTACTTGCTCCACCGATGCCTACACCATTGATGGATGCTGTTGAGCCCATATCGTACATTCTGAAAGAGAAGAAATTTTTTCCATGATACAGCTGATGCATGTCTCTGAAGAGGGAAAATAATTTACTAATACCAGCAATATAAACTGTTTCTAGCTAGCAAAACACGGTTGAGGTTTGATTTCTAGTAAACTGATAAGCAAGGGGTCTACACATCAGACATGGTTTAGGATCTTGAATGCAAGCTGAGACAGTAAACAATGACCAGTCAAATGGTAGAGCATCGAATGTTGTGACTAAAGCATAGAACAAGAATCCAACCCTCAACCTAAGCATCCTATGGAAACCATGAATCAAACTCTGCCCTTTATTTCGAGTCCCCATGTTTCTCTTCAATATCCAAAATTGTGAAAGAGAAACAAAGGTTAAGAGAAGCCAATGAATCACTCATTTCTTCAGATCTCGTGAAACACTGTTCAAACCTGGCCAATGTCTGAAAAACCCATAGACAACCAGCTAGAAAAACAAAATGCTTTAAATATCATTTTACTGGGGCATGTACACTACTTATTAATAGTGATGGACTTACTCACGGATAAAGGAACAAGTTCGCATTGGTTATTCAAACTAATCTCTTTAGAATAATGCAACATTCAACTACAAATGCTGTATCTCACACTGATCCACATTATTCTATTTTCTCCAGGGTTGACTGATGAGCCCTAAAGAGTTTGCTATCCTTTGAGTAGGATGCTCAACTTGACAAGCAAAAGATATGATGTAAACTTAAACCCCCCAAAAAAAAATATATATATATATATATACAAGATATGCATACAACTGCCTCTGCTTATGCTTCACATCACAAGGGTGTCTCAGTACAAAACACCTGAGGGATAAGAACCTCAGTTTCAAGTGATGAATTTGGAAATATGCAAGCAAGTTCAAAAAGGAATCAATCTCAACCTAGGTCCACTAATCAAAATAAGTGTTTAAAATAATATAAAACATTATAATTTTCAAGAGATTGACCTTCAATTAGTATATATGTTTTTTGAAAAAAATTAACATATAATATTAAACCTTAGAAATGCAATGACCTTTACTAAGGTTCACCCTACCAAAAACTGTAGTTCAGTATGGTTTGGCCTTCGTTGATCTTAATATATGATAAGCTCAGAAATACTATTATCTGAACATTTAGTACTGACAACTATAAAATATGGGATAAATACAAGTAAAAAGTCCTGAACTGTGAAAATAGAAAGTATTAAAGCGCAAAAAAGCTACCCAGATGTTGGAAAAGAACTGCAATTCCCAAGAGGACGTGCCTGCCCAATGCTCCCTATCTGCCAAAAAATAAAGAGAAATAGGATAAACTACAGTACTTCGGCATTCTTGAAACCATCATATAACTGAGCTTTTAAGAGAATTACCTGAATGAAGTTGTTGATACCCTTCTGACCGGCTGGTGGTGTCACTCCTGGAATCTGATAACCGATATTTGCCCAGTTTTGCATTGGATAATTTCCATTAGGCAGGGTACCAATAACTGCTGGTTGATTGGTTATTCCAGGAAATGCTCTAGGCACACTGCCAGATTTGGCTGCAGCCATAAGAAGAGCCTGCTGCTGTGAAAGGAATGCAAGCTGCTGTTGATGAACAGAATATGGTGACACCACATTGGACTGAAATACATCACAACGAAGATGGAGCACTTATAAGCACTATTAAAAATAAACTCCAACAAAAATGATAATTAAGATGAATAGATTAAAAAAACAACCATAATATGTGAACATGGAATATGCTAGTTGGTCAGCGCCATAGGTGCATGCATAAAACAGCAAAAATCTGAGTTCCGTTGATCTCAAGAAGGATGCACCTTATGCAATGCCCCATAAGCTTCGGTTTCCACTAACCAGATGGTGGGGGCTAACATGTCCACACAGCCCATTAAAATCAGACAATGGCAGAAACATTGCTGATAACCAATAATCTATTTATTTTCCTCAATTATGATAAAAATAGCTGAGAAAATATGCAAATAATTCATATCCATAACAACAATGAATTTTGACATCTTAGCCACATGTTCATTGAAAAATGCAGCATGACCGACCTTTTCAAAGAGGCTCATAATGTCATTTTTGGCATTCCCCTGAGGTTTCATTGGTGCTGATGATGGCATCACAGGTGGTGAATCTTTAAATAAGTCTTCAACTCCTGATGCAGGCTGGTTTTTATATTCAGCTGGTTTTGCAGTACTGTTTCTGTCTGCAGCAGTTGTTGCCTGTGCAGCTGCAAAATTTTATATTTATTAAGAAAAGCAGTTAAAAACAAGTAACTACAGTTACAATAGTTGCTTCAAGACTTACCAAGAATTAAACATCGAGCATTAGCAAATAAACAAATTTTAAGAGAATTACAGACAGTTAGATTTACTCTTTGGAAGTTGCATTCTGAAAATTGACTAGGAGAGACAGATTGCATGTCATAGACAAAATCTGTTGTAAGATATGAAAGAAAGCAATGTATCTTACTCTGGAATTGAGCCCATGCATTATCATCCTTGGAAGATGATTCTAAGACATTTTCACTTGGGGTCTCCACCGAAAGCATATTAACAAGATCGGTCACATAATCAACTTTTGGAGGTGGTGCAGGCGTGGTATCGGCTTTAGATATCGAGGCATCAACTTTAGCTGGGGTTGGGGTGTCAACTTTGGCAGGAGCTCTCTTCAGGTGTTGTGATGGATTAGACTTGGGCATAACTGACTCAGCTTTTGGTTCAGAAGGAGCCTATTTTTCAGTTCAGCCATGTCAGGTTATTTGTGAATCACAATAGTTTGAATGTTTTCTAGATTAAATATTAAAAAGAAAATAAAATAGATTGAAATGGTAGAAATATTTATAGAATTAGTAAGTATGTGATGGAATAAAGTATATCCATTACTTTATTATTGACGACTCTAGAAAAATGCCAGAACAGAGACATAAATATACAGAGGCAAGAAAAATGATGCATTTGAGAAAAGAAAAATAGTAAACTTATGCAACACCACATAAATAATCCCCAAACTTGGTGGCAAAGACCCATTTAGGCAGCACTTTTAGGGGCACTGACCCTGATTTTTCAGGGTAACCCATAACGGTCGGTGTCAATCTTGATTGTTTAACATTGCTCTTAGGGGGTAAACAGGCACAGATAAATGTGAAGCTGTTGAAGTGATTAGGCATTAAGTTAAGGTCACCTGGGTGGGTACTTTAGAAGCTGCCGGAGTATTTTGTTTTGCTAGTGGTGGTGATGGAAGGTTATGCTGCACTTCTGGAGATCTCACATTGTTGGTAAACACACGGCAACCTCTATCACAATGTTTCTGCTGAGACTCAGGAACCTTCTCTTCTCGTGCATTTGAAGATTTTAATGTTCCATTCCTAGGTATCCATCTTTTATCTTCATATCTGACAGATAGTTTTGCCTCTTTTGAGTAACAAGCTTAGCCTTACGCCTGTAGTTATACAACAAAATTGACAACTCATGGAATAAATCTAAAGAAAAAATACATACTTGGCACGAATAAAGTTTTCAATTCCAACTCTGTCATAGTTTGGAGGCAGTTCTGCTTCCCAGTAGCTATTTGACTTTTCATTTCCCATTGCTGCACACAAGAAAAGTTGAAAAATGGAAATCAATATTACATACAAAGTGGCCATGTTGCCTTTGATTTTCAAGTAAGCTGAAGAAGTGTCCATTACAGAACTGTAAATAATCCAAGATACAAGATTAAGGAGAAAGTTAAGCTAGTTACATTGAATAAATTCGATCTGCTCCGGAAGCCATGTGTCTAGCGTAGCAGACCTTACCTGCAGGGGACATCAAGAACATAGTCAGCTGGAGTTGTCTAAAGCCACAAACCTAGACATAACTGAGGCAGTCACAAGGACATAACTGAGGCAGTTACAAAGAGTCAAAATCATTTATGTTTTTATCCCAAAAAAAAAAAAAAAAAAAATCTTAGATTCTAAGACATCTCCAGCACTCAAAATAAGAGGTGTTCGGGGACTTAAAAACTTAAAGTTAAGGGCATATAATAGCAGACAAGACAAACTTCCTTTGGGGATTTTAATGCCCTCACCGGTAAAGTTCATGGTAAAATAGTAGCTACCTACTCAATGCTTGAGAAAACCAAGATAACCATCTAGCTTCATGAAGCACTTCTCAAACTGCCGCCACCACTGACAAAACTAAATCACTCCAGGATATAATCCATATAAAAAAAATGCAGTTTATTGACATTGACAAATCAATAGTCACTAGATAATCACCTTGTTTACTATTCCTTAGCCAAGGTGATAGACAGCTAATTTAGCATATATGTGTTTTCGAAGCAAGGTAACTACAGTGTTAGTGGCAGATATATATTATGCACAGCATATTCAAACATATCGAGGCATTTGAAATGTACATAATCCTCGAATCAATCAATGGTTTCCAACATTATACTAGTGATGGTAAAACCATGAAAAACATGCAGGCAGAAGAATGTAATATGACAATCCTTTGTAGATAAAGAAGAGTACTGCAATTAGACAGCCTGCCTTGAATGAGATGATATAATTTTTCATATAATGTATAATTAAACTCCCACTGTTTGATCTAGTAAATGCGATTTAAACATCAAGAGCATCTTGCTCATTGCAAACCAATCGACTGATTGAAGTAATAACTATTGAGGCATGGTTGGTTGGAGGTTTGAGAATAGAACATCACATGTTATTTGGCTAGAAGAACTACAAGATAATGCTGTTTGGTAAATATTCATGATAAATTTCAACTCAAGAACTGCAAGAGCTGTTTAATAGAACTAAAGAATCAACAGTAGAAGCAATAAACAACTATATATGACCTTTGATATGTGGACCCCCAAACTTCTATGGATTCCAGAACACTGCATGCATATAAAGATTCCCAAATTCACGCTCGCCCATCGTGGACCTCTGAAAGAAGGTGAAACAACATCAGACCAGATAAAAATCATTGAAATAGAAAAACTTCAGGCAAGAACTCTCTAATGCCCTAAATAGACATCATGTATGTATCCCTTCCAACAGCCCTCAAAGCTAACTTTACACCGATATGGGTACAAGGGTCAAAATCTGAAATTGGGAAAACAATTTACGTCACAATCATCAAGAAGAAGAATAGGATCCAACCATCAAATTTCAAGTGACATTAATACGAATAAGTTTTATAACATTTTACATGATTTTTATCATGTCAAATTTTACTAAGCAGCAGCTTCGAGTTAAAATTTCTCACTTGTGCACAAGAATAGAATGTTGCCTATATGTCTTCAAATTGCAAAACTACATGTAAAATCCTTGACCTATAAAATTCAGTTTCTTACCTCTTCTGATATATAAATTTCTCAGAACTATTCAACAAAATATTTTAAAGGGTAGCACCTATCCAGAGGACTGAGGAGAAGAATAAATTAAAGTTTTTAGCTACTTCCAAAGTCAGAATTTTCTGGAGATTCATTAAGAATTTAAGCTTCCATGCAACATAAACATAGAAGTGTCCAGTTTAATTTGAAACCATAAATTGTATCCACCCACACATCTCAAAACAGGATTGTTCTGCAATCTGGTAAAAGACAGAAATAGTGAACCAAAAGTCCTTAAAAGTTCAACCAACAAACTGTCACTGTATCTCACTAACATAAGGTCGACATCATTGATGAAGATATGACCCATCAGAGCATAGACGTCATATGAATTATAATCCATCTAATATCAATCATCTCTTTATTCGGTACTAGTTCTCTGACCAAGACAACCATGAATTGAGCCTCTAGCACATAATACATATTAAATAGAAAGATAGATGCAGGATTTTTACAACACTGGCAATAAGATATGAAGGATTTTATGCAGCAACAACCATACAATATGTATCCTCTTTATCTAAGTTACATTAACAATTGTAGCGCTGCATATATTGTGGTACAGTTTAAAGGGAAAAAAAAAAAAAAAAAAAAAAACATCCTTGCAACATAAAAGAAGTTGTCCAGAAATGTGTGGAATAGACAGTGAGAAGCTACAGGATCATAACAATATAACAATCCTCATTGCTTACTTGGCTTTGCAGTCTGCACATTCCCTGTTCTCTGGCAATTTAAGAAGCCCCTCCAGAATCTGCAAAAGAATGGGACAATTATCACGAAACAAACCATCAACTAAAAATAACAAGTCATGATTAGCCCAGTTCATCCAAGCAAAAAGAAGTGGAGCAATGAATGACAGTTCATGAGTGTGTTTTCAGACGAAACTAGCCAGGTAGTGGATTAAAAAGGCAATAAAAATTTCGCTAGCATGAGCATGAAAGAATTCAGTGGTGGATTAAGCAGCCAATAAAAATTTCACTGGCACGAGCATAAATAATTCAATGAAAGAATTCGAGGAGGGGAGGGGATGTTCAAAAAATCGCATGGAAAAAAGGCACAAATACAGGATGATTTGCTCCTCTATCTCGTCAGTTCATCTCTCCTTTAGAGTATTATTAATATAAAGTTAAGTCGTATCTTTTTCCTCGATGCTCTTAATCTTTACTTGGAATAGTTTCTAATTCATCTTTTCTGTGAAGAGGGGATAATTAAAAAATGTTTCCAGGCTTTAGTATGAAGATCTTTGAATAAATAAGACCACTACAACAGCAAGAAAGAAATAACCACCACGACCCATAAATCCGATGCGAAAGGATCAAAGATCACAACTTTCTGATAAATAAGCGATAGCCAAATCACATGATCGCCACTCCAATGAAATCACACCCTCAAGATCAAATTCCTCATCGAAAGAAACCCTAGTGGAGAGTCGAAGATCTATAAATAAACGCGTTCCGATAAAAGGGAAGGAAAAAAGAAAAACAACAGCATGGGATCTCGAAATTCTCTCTTCCCAGAGAACAAAATTCGCCAGGGCGTTGGCAAAAGAAGGGATTTTTATGCCATAACAGCACAAATCATTCCCTAGAAACCAAAAAAGAAGGGATTTAGGAGAGAGAGACAAGACCTTCTTGTGTCTGGCATTGAGCTCTTTGGAGACAGAGGCCTTCCCGTTCATGCTGATGCCCCAAACGCTACACGGCGAGCTGATCGGATTTGGAGAGAGAATCCAGCGACTTTTAAATAAAAATACTAGAATTCGTGCGGAAATTCTCTTTTAACGAAACAATCGGGAGTCTCTCCTCTATATCTCTCTCCCCCTGCGTCTCTTCCCGAAGCGAGAGAGGGAGAGAGGATCTGCTACGGAGGTCAGGAAGTCTACGAAATGAAGCAACCCCTTCGCCTTCGCCTTCTATTTATTCAAACTATATTTATTCCTTCCATAATTAAATAAAAAATGTTTTGTTTTTTATTTTTGGATTTTTTGAGCTCTGTTGATCACCTTGCCGTCTTTTTTGCTTGCGCCTTGCCATGTACCAAACCCGGTCCATTGCTCATTGATCTTATAAATGTTTTCTTAGGTATTGTTGGAACTAACTCGAGTCAATCCTGCCATAACTAGCATTAAGTTGAGCAATAAATTGTTTCTCAGTCGACATTTTTTTTTTTTTTTTGACATGCTCTTAAGCACCTGACCATAAAAATTATTTATTTCCTATGACCGTATAAAAGTTATCAAAATTCCATAAATATTATACAAATTGTATTATGAATTAAAACGAGCATGATGTCTTATACCAAACACAAACAAGAAATCCCATGGATCCTTAAAAATTTAAGGCATATGTGTTTGATCTTGCCGAGCAAAAATATAGGTTGTAATCAGCGCAGTATGTTATATAAAATGTATTAAACTCATTTAATTTATAATAACTTTAAAATTTATGTGAATACGTCTCAAAATTATTTATATTTTAAAACATTCAAGACAAATTAAGAATGTGTCAAATCTTAAAACCTTCACGTATAAAAGATGAAATAAAGTTTTTTTTTTTTCTTTTACCATTAAATAGGTTGATGAGGCTGAATCAACTTGGAGTGCTATAGAATCAACGATCAAATGCAGCATCATACGCATTAAAATGTAGATGATATCTATTTTTAATTATGGCATAACAAAAGAAGGAAGGAATAGAAAAAAGAATGTTATCATCATTTTTATTGAAAATAAAATAATATTTTTAATGTGTTATCAAACATATCCTTTTTTTTTTTTTAGTTTTTTTTATTTTTTTAAATATCTTATGAAGAAAAAACTACACTTGACTATATTCTCGTAAAATCAAACCTTCAGATCCAATTATTTTTTCCTTCCTTAGATTCACATAATTTTTAAAATTACTCCATCTCTTTTATTTTTTTTCACTTTTAAATTTCTTAATTGATATGAATTTAAGAATGAAAAGGACTATTAGATCGAAACTTAACTATACATAAGTGCGATCAAAATTTAGCATTCTCTTTCTATATATATAAAGGTAAAGTAAGTCATGTTCAAATATAATCAAATTTAAAATTTAATTATTTTCTTCATTCTTAAATCTTTGAAGTTATTTTATTTTTTTAAATTTTTTTTTTATTTTTAAAATTTATAAACGGTATAAATATAAGAATGAAATTCTTAGATACATTCGAATTGCAGCCGAATTTATCTCTTTTCTTCATCATTTCTCTCTCTCTCTATATATATATTGAAAAACATTCATGTCAAATAACAGTGAAAGGCATTATATTAATCGGTCAAAATTGGTTTCATATTCAACCCTGATGGCCCTATGCGTTCATAATTACATGCCATGATGGAAGATGACGCAACGCGCGTCATTGTCAACGTGTCAACGGGGGCAAGCGTTGGGCTGGGTTGGCAATCAACCATCCTTCAGTCCCAAGGGTCGCCTCCAACCAAGGCATGGGACCAATGGTGTACAGACAACGGCCAGAATTTTAAGCGACCAACAAATACTTTGAATTTATCGTGATGAGTTTGATTTAAAATGAGCAAACTCGTCGTCCCGGTAATTTAGGTGGTGAAAGGAGTTGAACGAGTCAACTAGATTGTGCTCTATGCCGACATGCGTTAAGTCTTCGGTTGGGCCCAGCTCGGAGGGAGGCGAAATTTATTCCCCGTTGATCTCCTGAATGGTTTGGATAACCCATTACGCGGCACGGAAAGTCATTGGCAGTTTCGTTCTGGTCAAGTTTGAAGCAAATTTGATTCGGTTCCGTGGGAGTCGGCATAATTTAGCACGGATGAGTACGAGTAAGAGTAATAGAGGGTGTGCACGGATTGAATTAATTTAAAAATATTTTTTTAAATCAAATTAATTTAAATTAATTTTTTAAAATTGCAATCGGAATTGAATATGATTGAATTAAGAAATTTGATTTGATTTTAATTTGATTTATCGATTTGCTTGTACCAACTTTAAATGACTATAATATCGATTTTATGACAAACTTTATGCAGTTAAATAATAGACTAATTATTTACGGTAAAAAAAAAATATATCTTTTATTCTATTCAGTTATTTATGCATACTTGTAGCATCGTAATTTTATTTATAGTTTAAATAAAAGTTCATATAATATATACATAAGGTTCGATTTATTTTATATTATTTTTTAAAAGCTCAAATTGAAACTGAGCTAAATTTTTGAATTTAACAAATTTTTAAATCAAGATCAATTAAGAGATTAAAACAAATCGATTCAAATCAAATTGAAATCGTGATTCAGTTTGATTTTATGGTTTAATTGGTTTTCTTGTACACTCTTAGGTATGTTTATGCTTTGGTTCTGATAAATTATTTCCAAATCTAGCAGCACATAAGTTTGAAGGAAGCTTAAATCTAAAACTAGTAATCAAAATAATTAACATACTTATTGTGCTTAGACTAAAATATGTCGTTATTCGGATATCTTTGATTGCAAAAAAAAAAAAAATTTATGAAATAATATATATTTTTTATAAAAAAATAAAAAAAACTTAAAAATAGTTTTTTTTTAAAATATAATTTTTAATGAAATGAATCCATATTTATTTTATTTTTAATAAAAACAAGGCTGTCTAAGTTGCTAGGAACTCGGTTTCATGCTCTCCCTCAAAGGAAACACATCATGTTTAAAATATTTTTTTTTTAAAAAAATTGCCAGTCCTCAAAGTTTAACAATTCAAACATTTCTCACCCTTTCTGATGACACCAATAGATCTCAGTCACAAAAGTCAACCCACTTACTGAATCAGTAATCATGACCACGGACAAAAGGCGATGAAAAGAATCACGCCCAACGAATGGAGTCACTTTGAGTAGTAGTCTCTTCTTCTTGGGTTCATATCATCAGCCCTCTAATTTTCCGTTCCACCTTGCAGAGAAATTCCAAAGGAGCAGTTATCTAAGAATCCTTGGAGCTACCACCATGACAGCAATGGCGGCTTAAAAATATTCTTTTCTAACCGACAGACATTCCCTTTGTTTCCCGTCGCAAAGAGGGAGACTATGTCATTGCAACCATTTCATCATCCTTTTGATTTCTAAATCTCTAAAGTTTATAAATCTCACAGAACCCATCTAAAGCTGGAAGCATTCCTAAATGGTTATCTCGAGGCTACCTAATGCCCTTCTCAATATAAACTGATTTATCTTTCCAATCTCTCACAGCTAATCCATGGCTGAAGTGGATTGGAATGGAAACAAGGAACCATGTGCCATTAAATCTATTTGAGTGGGTCGTCCCCAGCTTTGTTTTGGAGGCTGGCCTCTGGCCGTGGAATAAAAGGGAAAGACGTCTCTGCCACGGCGGCCGGAAGGTGGGTTCCGTTGATCCACCTGTCGACAGGGAAACAACTGAACAAAGCTGGAGGATATCTAAAATGCTAAGAAAAAGAATGCATGTGCTGTGAACATCAAGATCGCAGTTGAAAGGAGTACAAGTCAACATGAAATAAGTAAGTTAATGAATATAAAAAATAATTTATTTGGCTCGTAAAATAATTTATTTTTACATTAAGTGGAATGAGTGTATATAAAAAATAAAAGGTTCTGGATTAACTTTTCAAGGGTACATATTTTGCTTGTTTTAAAAAATAATTTAACCTAATTATTCTTACAAATATTTGATTAAAAATAAGCAATGTTGGCATTCGACACTAGCTTTCGAATGCTAGTCAAGGAAATAATTTGTAGTTTGAATGGTAAAACACTTCTCTGGTTGATTTATACACATGCTCTTGCAAAAAAGATTGAAAAAGATATGAAGATTTTCTTTGAGGGCCTTTTCAAGAAAAACTATAAACTTTTGGTTAGGTTTTTAGAGTTAAAGAAGTGGCAAAGTACTTTTTCAATTAATTTATGTGTGCACTCATACAAGTAAGAGAAAGAAAGAGTGGAAGAGATCAAGAATTTTTTCTCTTTTTTTTGTTTAATCAGAGAGACCCTGTAATGTTTAAGTTAGCCTAGGTAGTGAAAAAGACCTAGAAATTATTTGGTTGGTTCTCTAAAGTTTTTGAGCTTAAACTTAATCTTCAGTTCGCATACTTGAGGTTTAGTATTGCTTGTATAGGTGTTTGGAAGAGTTTTTTTGGATTCGACCACTTATTAGTGAAATAGGGATGGACTTTGGTGAAATCTAGAGCTGCAAAATTCTTCTCAGATAAAATGGTAGAATTTATCTCAAATTGCTAAGCACTAAAGTTTGCTACTTTAGTAAAAGTCTCTTCGGATTGAAACTTTTCTTTTTGAGATGATACATGCACCAATCTAATTGACTACACCATATTACCTTATGATATTACTACGTGCCAGCCATCAAATATACTAGCTTAGATCATATCATCATAACTAGAATAATTAGATCAAGTATGTCATGCTCTGCTTTATTTCTCTTTCAACCATGTTCCTGTGGCATCATAATCATAGCTATCACTATTTGGTAGAAGAATCAAATTGGAACTTTGTATATTATTATGAAAGAATCATTATATCTTTTTTACATGATATTGACTTACCTTTCAAATTTCAATGATAACATGCCACTAAAAAAATGATATTAAAAATCATTGTAATAAAAAAAAATGCTCCAGGATGTTCATAAAATACACATGAAAACTTTATCAAGCCCACAACTACTAACTGATTGGTTGTATTTGATACTAAATCCATAAATTAAACCAATCTTCTCTTACAACATGTCAAGATAAATGCTTGCATTTGTTTACATGAGCCATGTTGCATTAGTGCCATAATTATACCAAATTCTTATTTTATTTTCTTTTTTTAAAAAATAGAATCAACTAATATGTATTTGGCCATACTGGTCTTTTCTCGAGAAATTGATCTTCAATTTTAGAAACTTTTAGTGGTAGATTTGTTTGTTTTTTTTTTTTTTTTTCCTTTCATTTTTCAACATATAACTATGTCTTAGGTCATCTTCTTTTCACTCTTTGCAAAGATGGTCATTGATATCACTTCAGATAACTTATAAAATTGAAAGAATACAGGGAAGAATAGCATGGCTCCTGGAGGATGACAAGCACAAATCGAAAAATGGTACAATATTTGCTTAGCAAACAGCAACAAAAAAAAAAGAAAAAAAAAAGAAAAAAAGAAAAAAAAGAAAAGGAAGAAGAAGAAGAGGAGGAGAAAAAAAAAGGAGTAAAAATGGCCGTTGATGGCTGCAGTCCAACTAAAACATTTGGCCCAATGATAAATTTGGGCCACGCCACCACAAAGCAGTAAACGGGCCCAATATATTAGTATGGGCCTAAGACGTTACCGTCTGTGGACCATTTAGATCTGGCCCGAGTATATCGGTAACGGCTCTGGACTGGAAGTGCCAAGCCTACTACTCTTTCGCATCGATCGACGTCCGATAACCGGAGATCGAAAGGAAGAACCATAATCTCTCTCCAGGATTCGTCGAACCGTCGGAGATGACGAAACCCTAACGTCTAATGCGAAAAAGAAGTGACCCAGCGTGCAAAATGAGGTCTCCCCTCCTTGCCGCTTCCACCGCCTGCTCCACCAGCTTCCCTCCAATCACCTCCTCTCCGGCGATCCCCGCCTCAAAGTCCTCCTCCCCTCTTCTGCCGGAGGTCCGACAGTCACGAAATCTCCGGCGTGTCGCCGTCTGGATCGTCGCCGACACCCTGTCTTAGGTCGACGGGGAGGGTGTGGATTGGCTGGTCTCCGCCGCCGACGAGGAGGAGGAGCGGGCGACGCTCTTGCTGCGCTGGAGGGTATGCTTGACGGAGGGTCGGATTGGGGGCTCGGCCCTGCAGCCTCGCATCGCACCGGTCCTGTCGGGTTTACTCTGGGTAGTCGGTCCCAGATCTCGGACCGGGTTGTTACGGGCCGGGTTGGATCGGATCCGACCCGTTGAGAGATGTATCGTCGGTTCGGGAACCTTCGTGGCTTCGTCCACGATAAATCCGGTTCCGTGGCTCCCTCTCCTATTTAAGGCCCCGAGGCAACCTTGGTTAATTAGAATACGTCAGGTCTCCCACCGTCGCCGCGGTACCCTCTGCTTCCTTCTTTTTCTCGCTCTTACTTGTTTTCATAAATAACTGCTGGAAGTTTAAGGTACATGACGACATGATCTCTCTTTACGCTTTGCTTCTTTCGATGGGCATTACATTAACGTTTGATTCTCTGTCGAGTCTGAAACATAAATTTTTTCGTTTCGTTTTGATAATATATCACATATAAGTTCTTCTGTCATCGCTCACGAAAGATTTCTATTATTTGTTATTGTTTTCTTATATCATCCATATCAAGTTGTAATCATGACATAAATCTATAGAAGGAGATTAACAAATAATTAGAGGAAAATATGGTTGTGTGGAATTGATGAGGTTCTTGAAACACATCAGAGGTCCTCGCATGGCTTCAGTTATTGTATCAGGTTGTTATAGAACTTTGTCTGTTCGTCTTTTCTTGTAGAGTTTTTGAGGTGCATGAAGGATTTCACATGGTTGATTTATCTGCGCTTAGAGATGTCTCAACTTGATATTTATTTATAAAACCTGGTTCTTATTGGTTTTGCTTTTGGTGAAATTTTGTACCCTGATATATTAAATAAGAGAGGATTAGTTTAGTGGTGTTTGGTGCCTTTTAATTACTTTAAGATATGATACATGGGCTTTCATGTGTCCTAGTGTTAAACTTTGGGTTTTTTTTCTGGCTTTTTTTTTTTGTTTTTTGGTTTGAGTGATGCAAATTTTTTGTTAGTTGGATGAATCTAAGTTTGTCTCAGTCATAATTTTTTTAAATAGTAAAACAAGAAATTTTTAAATTTTTTAGGGGTTTCTGAATGATGACAGCCACAACATAGATTTGGTACTTTGACTCCCTAGCTTACATCTCTATGCAATTTATTTGTTTGCAGTCTGCTCTCCCACTATATTCCTATAGTATGATCAGTTAATCTAAGATGGATGAGTGAATATCTTATTTTTCTGCATATTTTCTTCTTTTCTGTTGCATATGCAATTGGATTTATCTCTATGAAGTGCAGTTAACCTAACACTATCTGGCACCCCTGTAATGCTTGGGTTAGCATGCATGTCTGCAGCTGGGGGTTACCAAGCAGATGCTAGTTTTTTTATTATCAGATGGCTTTCTACAACTGGATTGATATGCTACAAAGTCATCCATATATTTCATTGATGGGTTTGATAGTTGCATTTGTACTCATGGAATGTTAACCTACAAATGTCTTGTTACATATTTGTTATAGAGGTTGAATTCTTGATTTGATATGTCAGAAGGTAATATCTTATTTTTGCATGGGCTGACAACCTCACCACATGTAAGTCATTGTGTTCATATTTTTCCAAAGAAGTAAAAAAATAAGCCATATAAGCCATATGTATGTATGTATCATGACTAATATTGCAAACTATCTCCTTGAAAATCAGGTAAATTGGTCCATATGTGTTACATATTAACCATATTATGTGATGAATTATGAATTTCAAATGTCTCTCATGTTGACTCATATATATTGCATTGTCATCCATTATTATATGTTCATTACTTATTTATGCTGGACAAAATTTCATTTTGAGCACGAGTATTTTAATTTATGGCCTCTAAAGGTTCATAACAATATTTTCTTTTCTAGGTTCTTGGGACAACATGCTTCTAAATAAATGTGCGGCTTTTGGGAGCCCAGCCATAAAACTAGGGCCTTGCAATGTCAAACGTAATCCTTCTTTGGCATATGTCCCTCCTGTTCGTGCCTCTGCAGCATGTCCAAAATTCAGAAGTCTATCTACAGCTTATCAAGAAAGAAAGCCATTGTCCTTAAGAGGTATGTTCTCTGTCTCACATGAAATTTGCTGCCTATAGTTGGTGTATAATCTGTATTAAGAGCAATGCCTACAAAATCAACCTCAGAAATGGTGCCCTTGCCCAGGTTTGCTTGTCGGTTTGTTGCTATACATATGTAGCCATGACCATACCCATGTGTACCACCAAAAATAAAAAAAGACCATACCCACAAAGCCATGTCCCAGTTAAGTTGGTTGGCTTTATAAATCCTATCTCCTATTATTTAGGGCTACTGCTGATGTTATTCCAACCTTTTTCTTATTCTTTTTCTCAGTTCTTTCCAAAGTTAGCCGTGGTTTTCCACTAATACAAAATCCTTATATGAAGATTAGATTGTCTCTCTTTATTGGTCCCTCTTCAGTTCTTCACTATGCAGGACCATAACATTCTGATGGGTTTCCCATTACTTGTTTTTTGGTGCAACTCCTATAGTTCTATTCATATATGGCACCTCGTTATGACATCAATCTTTTCTAATAACTCTAGTTTCCAGGATTTCTGGAGCCTTAACATTTCTAGGCACTTTGGTACAGGCGTCCAGCAAAGCAAGGCATAACTGTAAGTGGTGTCTTGAAAATGCCATCGAACTTGTGCTGGTCAGAAATACCAGCTTTTAACACAATGTTTTGGAGTGTCTTTCATGCAGCTATGGCACTTTGTCTCACTGTTACATGTTAATGCACCAGCTAGTTACTACACAAGTGCTGTACTTTTTCTTTGTTTTCATTTATGTGACAGGTGCTTCATTTTAAGTGCCATCCAGTAGTTAGCGATTTATGTATGCACGTGTCTAAATACATATGCGTGTACATATGCACCTATTATAACACACAAGTATGCTGATTGTATGTCTTATATGCAAGTATCCCTATCTTTGGATTTTAGAGGTTGAAGTGGCAGATAATCTGGAATAACAAATGCTAGAGTACTTGCCACCATGCCAAATTTTTGGAAGTGCTGAATAATTTTAAGGTTTCACAGTAGGGTGCACCACCATCAACATAAAATAGATAAAAAAAAAATAAAGGATATTGGAAGTGAGTCGTTATAGTTAATCCCTTTGATAATATTTATTGAGTACCTTGCAATTCATGTTTAAGTAGTAAAAGGGTGGATCTCTATGCCTATGCTCTTGTTGACTCAGAACTGTTTCAGGAAACTATTTACGAGTATACGAAAAAGCTGATGATATGCAAATTGTATGTCCTCTCTTAATTATTTATCTCAGAAATCCATCTTATTCATGACAAACAAGAGTCATTCATAGCGAAGACTTCCTGATGAAACCATGATGTCTCACCCTTGGCTCGGCCTTTAATAATCCATGGGCCACTAGAAACCAACCGATAAAAGATAAAGGCACTGTTGTTTTAGGAGATAGACTTGATCAAATACTTCCTCATTCAAGGGCAAGGGTGCTACTAGGGCCTTTGTAAAATTTGCGAAGCAAACTTGAGGTCTTAAAATCAAGGGGCGATATGCTTTGTTGCTCCTTAGCTTTGAGCGGTAAAGTTCACTTTATTTACTTCAGCAACATGTTGGTTATATGGAAATGTTTAGGTTGATTTTGTGATCATCCTAAAAAATTCATGAGAACATGTAAGGAAAACATCCTGTCCGGGGCCTTTATTTGCTAGCATTCTAAACACAAAACTCCTTGCATGTTTTGTTGTCAATAGGCAAGGATATATCTGATGAAACGACACGTGCATCTCATAATCCAAAATTAACATGCAATAGGAAAGAACTTTTGCATGTAAGATCATGAAATTTATGGGAGAATTTGATTGCTATCCTTCAAGTTGGTCTGTCATCATTGCAATATAAAAGGCTGCAAATTTGCTTGAAGTCCATCTGGTAGTTGATATTGATGTGAGTGAGCTAGTAAGATGAGTTCTGGGTGTCATTTCTATTGCACTGATTGTGGCTTTACGGTCTTATTTATTGTGTTTCACATGGCAGGAGGCTTCACTCAACACCTTTCCGGGGCATCAACTTCCTTTCTAAGAGGAGACCATGGGTATGTTGCACAAATGATGCCTTTGCCGGACAGGAACAGGATGGTGAGGCCTAGAAGCTCAGTGGTCTGTAAAGCATCAAAGAGTTTCTTTACCTATCCGAAAATGACCAGCAAGCCCAAATGGTGGTGGAGGACCTTAGCTTGTATTCCATATCTCCTTCCTCTCCACTGTGCATGGTTTTATGCTGATACAGCGTACCAACTCCATCACGTCCTCGAAGTCTTTGAGTTCCTAACAAACCCCTTCCTTGATACGGTAGCACTGTTGCCCAACTGGTTCTTGATGGGGGCTCTGCACGTGGTTTATATTGGGGTGGTTCAGAGGAAGGAGTGGCCACACTTCTTACGGTTTCATGTCATAATGGCACTGCTTCTAGACGCAGCCCTTCAGGCCATGGCCATTGCGTGTGGTTGGATGCCGAATGCTATATATCGTGCTAGGCTTGGAATGTATTTCTGGGTGGCAGCTGCATTTGTTCAGATGCATACGGTGCTTCAATGTATGAGGTGTGCTCTAGCCGGCAAATATGCTGATGTCCCATTCGTGTCCGATGCAGCGTATTTTCACACAGATTTGGTTTTGTTTGGATTGTAGTCTCCCTTTGAATAGTGTTATGAGGATCAATTAGGTTTGAATGAGCACTTGTTGATGCGGAACTGATGCGAACAATTTATTAATGCGCTTATTTGTTTATTGAGGGACTTGATGTGCAAATTTATTAGGAAAAAAAAAAAAAAAAAATTTGAATGGATTTATCTGTTGCATACTCTGTGTGAACTATTTGATTGGGTCTCATCTGGTTTCACCTGGGCTAAAATTTTGCTGATTTTCTTAATTCTGCTGATTTTCTTATGGATGTGTTACAGATTTAACTAATGGTTTTTCCTGAGGTTGATTTTTCATGCAATCAGGAGATTTGATATAGGATATTATTCAACCAGCCTCTTCATCTCTTCCATGGTACCCGCGGGTAAATATGAACCAGGTCTCGGTACCTGCAATGCAGGGATTAGTCAATGCTGCTGGGATTGGTTTACGGCCGGTTGAAACTTTTGTTTTGTGGAATTACTTTTGTTAGTGAAAAAAAAAAACCGTCCGTAACTGATTTATGGGGACTGGTCGATACTTAGGAATGAGAGACGTTTAGTATGAGATAATTCATTCAGGATCACAATGACTATAATCCAAAGAAAAGAAATATTAAAAAAAAAAAAAAAAAACTCATCATGTATTATAAGTAACACTATAATTTGATAGAGTAAAACTATAATAATATTATAATATATATATAATTTTATATTAGAATAATATTCTAATGATATAATGTAATATAATATAACATAATAGTAGATAGTATTGTAGTATTATAATATATTATTATTAAGTTATATTTTACTCCAATATAATAATATTATAATATTATAAATAAAAAATATTATCATTATAACATAAAATACTAAATGGCTCTCATTATCTTTTTTTTTTTTTATAGTATCAATAATGATATGATATGATATGCAAGGATATAATATAATATTATAATAAATAATATAAAATAATAATAATATAATAGAAATAGTTTTGATATTATATGATTAATAATTTTATATTTTTATATCATAACGAATAGATTAATTATGGATGTTAAGGATTTTTAATTATTAGAATCCAAGGATCACCGGTGGTTTTTTTTGGGTTACCAAACGCTCGAATGACTCTGGTCGGGCCTGGATCGGTTGAGGTTCTCGAATAAAAACTGCGGGCTGGGCCGGGTTGGGCGGTATCCAAAAGTATAAACCGCCTCAGCTGTCTCCTTACTCTTTTTCCCGAGAGTTTTCTTGTGGAAGGTGGAAGGAGGAAGAGGGAGAGCAGGGCGGAAAGGGGGAGGGAGAGGGAGGTGCTATTCTGTAACTTTCTAACCTTTTTCTCTTTTTGATTCATATTTTTATTTTTTCAGCTCAGAAACTCACGATCTTCACCGCTTCATCAAGCATTTATTTCATATTGGCGGGGTGTTGTTAGGGTTTTTGAATGAACGAAGATTTTCTTCTTATTTTTTCATGCCATCTGCTGAGAAGTTTTGAGTAACTGTAATTTTCTGCCGTTAATTCTGTAAATTCCTTAATATTTTGCTTTATTAATGCACGGAACCTTCAGCAATCGATCGGTTTGTTTCGTATCGCGTGAAATTCGATGGTGAATAAGCATGCTATAGGTTTTTTTTATTTTTTAAAAAATATTGTTTGTTTTATTTACTTGTTGGCGAAGGAAACGATCACACTGTTCACCGTGGCATCTAGAAATTCCGATGATTAAAAAAAAAAAAAAAAGCATATTCTTGGTTTCTGTTGATTTGATTTGGTTTTTGGGCTTATATAAGTCTTTCTGTTCTATTTGGATTATAGAAAAGCTATTCTTTATGAATCACGACCTTATGTGCTTGAGGAAAGGCCTAGATGTTTGATGCAATTTGGTAATCAGTGAAATTTTTTGAGGGCTATGGTTTGAAAAAGAGTAATATTATGAGCAAGTGAGGCTAGAAATTTTATGGAGAACGATTTACTATTTACAAAAACTCTCTTGCGAATTCATTCATCATCACCATCTTTGTTATGTACTCATTCTATTTGAAGTTATAATTTGAAAATAATTATGAGAATTAGGAATTAATAGTTGTTCGTTATAGGTTGTTCTCTTGGCATTTATTGGTACAGGTGGTTATAAGAGGTAATTATTAATGCAAACTATATATGCTGGTGTGTATAACTATGAATGTGAAGAGAATTTAGATCAACAAGTGTTCTTCTTTGGGATAACTAGGAGGATTGATACCCACAGAACAGGATCCTCGAAGGTTGGTTTCTCTTTTTCTATTTCAATATTCTATTTTAGTTAGGCACATGGCAACCTTAAACTGCATATTGATATTATCTGAAGAAGTGAGTCAAAACCTATCTAGGTGTCTATGGCAAAGATCCTGCAAATGAATCTTTAACCCTTTGGTTCTTGCTAAATCATTCATGTGCTTTGTGGGTTACTGAAACAAGAGCATGTTATCCTCTCAAGCATATTACTATATCTCACATTCTGCGTGAAGGGAACATGGCAGCTGATTAGTCTGCAAATGAGGGGGGCATCTTATGGAAATATCAGCTGGTCAGGATCACTACTTCAAGGAAAGGTAGCAGCTGGTGTTAGAGGGGGTTGCTTTGAGTGACTGTAATTAGTGTTGCATGGGCATGGACATGGGAATCAGATTTAGATATGTATCCAAGTGTTTGACTGGACAAGAGAAAGAAATGGAGATAGAAATCTTATGATCTAGCCATCATGAGTATGATGATGGTGGTCAAAAATGAGGGAGGGAGGAGGCAAATAGGTGAAGACTGAAGTGGAGAAAAAGGCTTCAATCATTAAAGAAAAAGTTAAAAAAGGTAAGCCTTCCATTAGTCAAGGGGACCAGGAATATTAAAAAGAAAATAAAATAAAATCTGTCGAGGATAAATAATCAAATTCTAGTAAATACAAGAATGGTGCAGTGTTTTCCCATATATCATGTACTTTTTCTTAACCCTTTCGATTTCTATAGATAGATGTGACTTGTACGTTAGCTTTAGCTACTTTTTACTTCTCTAGCCTTATAACTCAAGTTTTCAGCTATTGTAACGCAAAGTAAAAATCCACCGGATGTGAACCTTAGGTTATTGTCAAATCCTGTGAGCACATGACGGTGGTTGCTTAATAAGCGAAGGCCTCCTACAAGCCTTGTGAAATCTCTAGTTAGTGCTCAAGTTTATAATAGGTTGGAGTAAGTTCCTAAGTGAAGGTAAAGCTTTTGCATGGTTTTGTGCAGGTGTCGTGCCTTCGCTAAGGAGAGGAACAAGTGCCAATATTCCTTGTAGCTAGTTTTATTGCATATGCATGTCCATCTTGGAACATGTCATTGCGAGTTGGAAATGTCTCGAACAAATCACATGTTAGATTCTTGGATCATGTATTCTTAAGAGGAGAGTAAGATTCTTCCAAAATTGAATCCAACATGCTTCTCACATGAATCTTGTGATAATTGAAAGTGGGGTTTAGTTGTTCTTTAGAGTTTGCTCAAGAGTGAAGGCATTAAAAATTTTGTGACAAATCATAGGCTTGAACTAGATTTTAAGTTCTAATTAGGAGTATATGTTTGGATAATCAATCTTAATTATGTGATTCGTGCTGGTGGCCACTTTTTAATGTCCATCAATTGTTTCACCAACATTGCACCTGTTGCCTAGCTAAGCAACCCAAGAGGGGGATGAATTGGGTTCCTTTTAGAATTTTAAACAATGGTGTGCAATGCTTGCAAAGTTATAAGTGAGTGTAAGTGCAGTGATAAAATTGAAACACACAGTAAGAACAGTGGAAGGCACACACAAACACAAAGGTTTATAGTGGTTCGGTGCTAACCCTTGCACCTACATCTACTCTCCAAGAACCCTTTGGAAATTTTCACCACTAATCGTTCTCCAACGATTACAACCTAGCTTACTTAGCTAGCTTCTTGTTTCCAGGCACAAGGGAGCCTTTATAACCATCAATTAAGGGTTTGGCGCACCCCTCACAAGTTTTAACCAGATTGAAACTCAACAAGATACAATAAGAAATAATTTCAGCAAGAATAGCTTCTTAATGAGCAAATAAATATAATAAAGAGCACTTTACAGATTTGAAGCCTTTTTTCCTTGAATGAGCTTTTCTTCTTTGAATGCTTTGAGTTAAGAGCACTTGATGAAGCTTCAGGAGTGGTTGGTGGGAGCTTTGAATGGGCTTCAATGGATTTTCAAATTTCAGCTATAGTGATTTTTGAAAACTAGAGCAGGCTGAATTTTCTTTGAATTTGACTTGATAAATCTCTCTTTTTCTCACTTGTAATCCTTCAAAAATCCACTTAACTTCTTGCTAATTCATCCCATTAACTTGGATTTATAGTTGGTTAAGGGATTGGATCGTTGAAATGACCGTTTCTGAACGTTGGAATGTCAGAACTAGCCGTTGGGCAAGTTCTCATGGCGTTAGTCGGCTCCAGAGCCGACTAACCTGCGAATTTCTTCTTCCCAGGCAAGGTTAGTCGACTCTAGAGCTAACTAACACCACAATGGTCAACTCTAGAGCCGACTAACGTGGGTAAACCTACTATTTTTCCACCAGAAGTCGGCTCTAGAGCCGATTAACCTAGGGAAAGTCTCTGTATGGCCACAGTAGTCGGCTCTAGAGCCGACTAACACATAGTTTTCTTCTATAAACACTTCTGTGACACATTTTTGGCTTGCTAACTCACATGTGGGTCGGCTTAGGGCTTCCTTCTTCCATTCCAAGTTCCAGTAGTTGTCGTGGGGTTGACTAATGTCTTCAAAACTTGAAAAATTATTTCACGGATATGGAAAACCATTAAATCTTGAACTTCCTACACTTAGTAATTTTGCCAAAGATTTGATTTTTACTTAATTTGATCTTGAGTCCTCAGATACTGGGATTTTCTCTCTTGAAATACATACTGATTTTGACGTTTGAAATCCGTTTAGATATTCTTGGCGACTCTTGTATACCTTCAAGTCACATTGATTTACACCAAAATCATCAGTAACCTACTTAATCGTTTTGTGATCATCAAAATCAATGCAGGATCAACAATCTTTTCCATTTTGATGATGACAAAACCATTAAGTATAAGATAAAAATAATAATTTAAAGCAATGCAACATTGAACTTAGCACAAGGTTGAGATTATTTGGCTTATGTTAGGAGAGACTTCTAAGTCAGTTTCATATGTAGGTTTTGTGCTAAAAATCTCGAAAAGAGTGCTAAAAATATGAATTATAAGTCAAAAATTAAAAATTTTTATCCGAGTGCTTCAAAAACAATATGACATTCATTTTTCATATTTTGAACTTAGAGAAATCATATTTTTGATGGGATTTATAGTGAATTTTAACCCAAAAAGCTGAATTTTCAGCAAAAATCTGAATTTTTCATGAAAAAGTTGAATTTTGTGCCAAAATGATTAATTTCAGTGCCGAATTCAAAAGTTATGTGCTGGGAATGAAGATTTATGCTAATAAACTTTGTCTTAATGCTGAAATCGTAATTTTAAATCAAAAAATTCAAAGTTTCGGCAGTTAAACCAGAATGTGCCAAAAATTTGTATAGTGTGCCGAAACTTTGATTTTTGATGTTAAAAATTACGAAAAAAGTTTTCAAACGAAACTTAATTGTTTTAAAGAGAAGTAAGATGAAACTAATAAGTTTTGTCTCTCCCTTTTTGAAAAATTTCAAAAAGATCATCTTATTTTCAATTTTACTGCCCCTAAACATATGCTCTCATTGTTCCATTTTGAAATTATGAAACATGCTGAAACTTTTTGAAAAACTTGCTGAAACATGATGTACCATTTTTTAAAACTTGAAGAACTTACAAAAACATAATGAAAAATTTTTGAAACTTGCTGAAACATGAAAAAGTTTGGAAAAATGTTCTGAAACTTGACAAGAAGATCCTTCTCCTTTTTAAATATGTACTTACCCTCTTTGATCTTTTCATGGGTCCATTCTTTCCCTTTTTGTCATCAATCAAAAAGGAAGTGAAAGATTAAGCACTTAATTTTATACATTTCATCCTTAATAGTTCAATATTGAAAATTTTTATGACAAGTGAAAGATTTCATATAGGAATTTTTATGACAAATTAAAAATGGAAGATTAACATGACACATTTCATAATAAGAAAATTTCATATACAGAATTTTCATATAAAAGAGCATTAAATATAAAATTTCATGCATAAGCTTTCATACAAAGGATTTTCATAATATGACATTTTGATACAAGCATTACAAACACCAAGACTTAACATAAACATTTCATTAAATATAGAATTTCATACATAGACTTTCATACATGACTAGCATCATAAACATTTAGTTCTAATACAAACATTTCAATACATAAATATTCTAATACATTCTAAATACAACAAGATAATCTAAACTACTTCTTATCTGAGGATACAACAGATGGCTGAGCAGAAGATCCAGCACCACGTCCTTGTGGAGGAGGACGATAAGAAGCATGTGGTGGCCTGGAGCGAGGGTGAGCAGATGTGAAGCTAGGCTGGGGAGGTGGCTGAGCAGGATGGGTAGGTGGCTGAAATGCAACTGGAGCAAGCTGGTTGCTGATGGTGAAGACTAAATGGTGAAGGAGACCAATGGATATCTCCAGTCTCAGATTTTTCACCAAAGGTTACAATCTGAGCTCTCAGTTGTCTCACTTCTTTAGCCACACGGGTTAACTCCTCAGAGTCACGGCTAGATCCAAATTCGTGACTTCTCATCTCATGCATCATCAGTCTTCCACTAATAACATTTACAGAGTGCTCCAGCCTATTCAATCTTATCATCATCTGAGTCATGGTCTCATTTATAGTAAAAATGTGAGGTATCATAGAAAAATCACCTGTAGATGAGCCACTATCCCCTGAACTTCTGCTGGAGAGAGCAGATGACACCTATCTGACAATGTCTCTTACCGATCTTGACTGAGCTCAATAGATGTTCTCTAGGGTGCTGTAGGCTCCTCAGGCTGCTGCCTATTACTTGGTCCAGCCTTCTCATGTGAGGAAGAAGATGGATCCTCAGCCTCAGCTAGCTCATCTGCCTCTCTTCCTCTTCCTCTTCCTCTGATCCATCGCCCATTAATCTTTACAAAACCCATTCGGCACAGAGAGTGTTCATTGTAGAAGTTCGAATGGTGCAGCTTGGTGGATTCTTCACCCTTCAGTCTTACTCCAAAGTGCTTAAAGAAATGGGTGAGAAGCATACCATAGGGAAGAGCAGATCTGACTCTGTTGACTGTTTCTCTCCATACAGTCAACATCAAATCAGGAAGATCATAGGGGATGTCACTGACAATGTAATACATGAGGATCAGATTCTTTTCAGTGAACAGGTTGAAGCTACCAGTTCTAGAGATGAAAATCTTAAAGATGATGTGATGGAGAAGCCTCATTTCCACATTTAGGGTTTTGGCCTTCAAACGGTCTACACCCTCTCCATCCTTAATTCCTAGGATAGTCTTAATCCTATGAGCTCTATTCTTAGGAGAATCCTCACACACTCCACCAACAGGGACTCTCAAAATATTTTCAATGAAGGTGCGGTCCAGCTCAATATTAACCCCTTTTACTATGGAAGAAGCAGAGGTGAAATCAACAGAGAGATTCTGGTAAAACTCTCTTACCAATTTTGGGTAGATTGCAATCTCTGTCTTGCACATGAAGCTCCATTACCATTGTTGAAGCATCCGCCCAATAGTGAACCGTTTCCGGGCAAGGAATCCAAAGTCCACGATTCTTCCATTTGAAATAGCTCTTGTGGACAAGGATTGAATGTCAGAGAACCTTGAGGGAGAGGGCACGACAGGAGCTTGTGCGCCTCTCTCGTGGGAGCTCTCCGGAGCTTTTTCTTGCCGCACGCGGAGGATCTTTATCCGTGGAGCTATGGAGTTGGGGCGCTAGATCTGAGGGGAAGAATGGATCTAGAGAGGGTGGAGGAAGGGATTTAGAGGGTTCTAAGCTAGGGGGAAGAGTTGGGAGAAGATGGGAAAGAAATGAGGAAGTGGGAGTCCAAGAAGCGTTCGGTTTTCTTTTAAACCGAGCGTTTCTTGGAGTTAGTCGGCTCCCATGCCGACTAACTCCATGTTAGTCGGCTCCCTAGTCGACTAACATGGGGAGCAAGACGTCAGGCCTCCAGAAAATCCAAGAATCTCCACTGAAAATGATTTTTACAAACTATGCATGTTATGGGATCTTGAAGAGGGGTCAGTTGGGCTAATTGTCATGATTTTTAATATTTAAAAGCATGTCCAGAAAAAATTTAAAAAATCAATCTATGTAGTTGACTCATTCTGACGAGGGGTCAAACATGCCAAGTTCTCTTCTAATTTCATAAAATTTATTTTCATCAAGGGGTTTTATGAAAATATCAGCTAATTGCTTGTCAGTACTAACAAATTCAAGGATTATATCTTCATTTTGAACATGATTTCTAATGAAATGATGTCTAATTTTAATGTGTTTGGTCCTAGAGTGTTAAATTGGATTTTTAGTCAAATTGATGGCACTAGTATTGTTACATCTTATGGGAATGTCTTTAAGTTTAATGTCATAATCCTTTAGTTGTTGCTTAATCCATAAGATTTGAGCACAACTTCCAGCAGCTATGTATTCAGCCTCAGCTGTAAACAAAGCAACTGAAGTTTGTTTCTTGCTAAACCATGAGATTAAGTTAACTTCTAGAAATTAGCAAGTTTCACTAGTTGATTTTCTATCAATTTTACAACCAGCAAAATCAGAGTCTGAGTAACCAATCAGATCAACAGTGGATTGCTTAGCATACCAAAGATCAAGATTTTTAGTACCATTTAAATATCTTAAGATTCTTTTCACAGCATTTAAATGTGTTTCTCTAGGATTAGCTTGAAATCTAGCACACATGCATATACTGAATAAAATATCAGGCCTACTAGCAGTTAGATATAAAAGTGATCCTATCATGCCTCTATAAAGCTTTAAATCTACTGATTTACTATTATCATTCAAATCAAGTTTGCAAGATAAGCTCATAGGGGTACCGGCACATTTAGAATTCTCCATGCCAAATTTCTTCAGAATTTCTCTTGTATATTTGCTTTGGCTAATGAAGATTCCTTCTACATTTTGCTTTATTTGAAGTCCGAGAAAATAGTTGAGTTCACTCATCATGCTCATCTCGAACTCTCCCTGCATGAGCTTAGCAAAATCTTGGCACAAAATTTTATTAGTAGCACCGAAAATGATGTCATCCACATAAATTTGCACAATAAGCATATCATCATTTTCTCTTTTTATAAATAATGTAGTGTCCACATTTCCTCTAATGAAATTGTTGCTTATCAAGAATTTGCTTAATATATCATACCATGCTCGGGGTGCTTGTTTCAAACCATATAAAGCTTTATTCAACTTAAACACATAGTTTGGATGTTCATTATTTTTAAAACCGGATGGTTATTCTACATAGACTTCCTCAGCAATATATCCATTTAGGAAAGCACTTTTAACATTCATTTGAAATAATTTGAAATTCATGAAGCATGCAAGAGCAAGTAATAATCTGATAGCTTCTAGTCTTGCAACAGGAGCAAAGGTTTCATAAAAATCAATGCCTTCTTTCTGATTATAACCTTTAGCTATCAATCTTGCTTTATTTCTAATTATGTTTTCATGCTCATCCAATTTATTTCTGAAAATTCATTTAGTGCCAATTATGGGATAATCTATTGGTTTATCAACTAAGATTCATACATTATTTCTTTCAAATTGATTTAATTCTTCATGCATTGCATTTATCCAATCATGGTCATTTTTAGCTTCATCAAAGCATTTTGGTTCAATTTGTGAAACAAATGTTAAATGATTACATGCATCTCTATATGAGGACCTAGTTCTTACTCATTGAGATGGGCTATCAATAATAAGTTCTTTGGGGGTGATTGTGGACATACCTCCACTCCTTTTTCAAATCATGTATACCTCGAGGTTCAGCTTATTGGAGTGTTTCAATGCTATCTTCCTAATTACTTTGTTCATTTGATCCTTCTTTCTCCTTTAGAGTAATGTCTTGCATTCCTTCTTCAAGTAGACCTGCATCATCAACTATATCATTCTTCCTTGATGGAAGTTCATTAGTTTCATCAAATACTACATGAATGGATTCTTCTACCACTAATATTTTCTTATTAAATACTCTATAAGCTCTACTATTGGTAGAATATCTAAGAAAAATTCCTTCATCAGATTTTGCATCAAATTTATTAAGATTTGTTTTGCCATTATCTAAAATAAAATATTTACATCCAAAAACATGAAAATATCCAATGTTTGGTTTTCTACATTTTCAAAGTTCATATAGGGTCTTTTTCAAAATAGGTCTTATTAGAGCTCGATTCAAAACATAACATGCTGTATTGATTGCTTCAGCTCAAAAGTATTTTGAGAGATTGCTTTCACACAACATGGTTCAAGCCATTTCTTCAAGGGTTCTATTTTTCCTTTCAACTACATTTTGTTGAGGGGTTATAGGTGCAGAAAAGTTGTGGTTAATTCCTTTTTCATTACAAAAATTTTCAAAATGTTGATTTTCAAATTCTTTTCCATGATCACTTCGAATAGATGCAACTTGAAGACCTTTTTCATTTGTTGCTTTTTTAAAAAATTTTAAAAATGCAGAAAAAGCTTCATCTTTGCTTACTAAGAATAAAACTCAAGTAAAACGAGAGAAATCATCAATGATTACAAAACCATAACGTTTACTACCTAGACTTGTGGTTCTAGTTGGTCCAAACAAGTCCATGTGTAAAAGTTCCAAGGGCCTAGAAGTTGAAACCACATTTTTGGATTTGAATGAAACTCTAGTTTGTTTTCCAAACTGACATGCATCACAAATTTTGTTCTTTTCAAAACTTAATTTTGACAAACTATTTACTAAATCTCTTTTAATTAGTTTGAAAAGCAAATCCATGCTAACATGAGCAAGTCTACGATGCCATAACCAGCTAGAATCATTAAATTTAGAATTCATGGCAACTAGACATTCAACATTTCGGTCATTAAGCTCATTTAGATCTACCATATAAACATTTTCATACCTATGACAAATAAATTTCATGCTGTCATCAGCAAGATTTGTAACCATGCAAACAGATGATTCAAAAATGACTTTAAAACCTTTATCACATAATTGACTAATGCTTAAATTATGCTTTAATCCATCAATAAGAAGAACATATCAATAAAAGTATGGAAAGTGATACCAATTTTGCCAATGCCAATGATCCTTCCTTGAGCATTGTCTACAAAAGTAACCACTCCTTCTTCCTTAGCATACAAAGTGATGAATTGAGATTCATCACCCGTCATGTGTCTTGACCACCCGCTATTCAAATACCATCTTCTTTTTGCATTACGGGACACAAGACACATCTGCAACCATAATATCAAGTTATGTTCTTAGGTACCCAAGTTTTCTTGGATCCTTTGGGGTTAGCATGAATGGTTCCTTTAGAAACCCAAATCTTCTTGATATTCTTGTTGATATGAGAGTTACATGCATAGGCTTTATGTCCTGATTTTCCACATTTGAAACAAGTAATTTTTGAAAAGTTGTTTAGTGGAACAAAAATATTTTTCAAAAATTTCTGCTTCTTTAAAGGGTTATAACCTAGTCCAACTTTATTAAAAACAGTCCTTTGGTTGTCAAGAATCATTTGCAATTTTATGGAACTTAAAGTAAATTTGTCCACAATGGGTTTCAGTTTGTTAACTTCATTTTTCAAATTCAGATTTTCTTGGGTTAAAACAGAATTCTTATTTGAAAATTTTTCTTTTTCAAAAACTAATTTTTGAACTTGATTTTTCAAATATTTGTTTTTGCTGCTTAACTTTTTGAATTCAGCAAGTAAATCATAAAAAGCATCTTGCAATTCATCAAATGTAAATTCAGTTTGTGAGTTAGAGATTACCTCTTATTTACAATGAGACACAGATTTGCAGTTTTCTGCTTCTCATCCTCTGAACTTGTTTCATCGCTGTCACTTCAAGTTGTCATCAAGACTTTCTTCTTAGCCTTTTTCCGACCTTTCTTTAGTAGTGGGTAATCAGCTTTGAAATGTTCAGGCTTCTTACACTCATAGCATGTGAGAAGCTGCTCCTTATCCTTTTTCTTGCTGAAATCTCCTTTCAGCAGTGGCTTTCTCTTCACTCCTTGTTTCTTTTTCCTCGTGAATCTTTTAAATTTTTTTGTGATGAGAGCAAGCTTATCATCTCCTTCACTCTCTTTTGAAGATTCATCACATTCATCCTTTTGATCTGAACACTTTAAGGCCATGGTTCTTCTCTTCTTGGACTCCTCATCAAGATGTTATTTGACTTGAATTTCATGGGTCATCAGTGATTCCATGAGCTCTTCTAAAGGAAGGATATTGAGGTCTTTTGCCTCTTGAATTGCAGTCATCTTAGCTTCCCATGACCTAGGCAAAGATCTCAAAATTTTTTTCACTAGATCACTGTTAGTATAAGACTTTCCAAGGCTTTTAAGGTCATTCACAATATCAATAAATCTAGTGAACATATCAGCAATGCATTCATTTTGTTTCATTTTAAACAGTTCATATCTATGTACAAGCATGTTGATTTTGGATTCTTTCACTTGATTTGTGCCTTCATGGGTGACCTCAAGTCTATCCCAAATTTCTTTGGCAGATATACAAGTGGAAATTCTATTAAATTCATTTGCATCAAGTGAACAATATAAAACATTCATGGCTTTAGCATTCAGCTGAGCCATTTTCTTATCATGCTCATCCTAATCCGCTTCCGGTTTTGGTATTTCAAGACCGTTTGTTCTAAAAATGGGTGTATGAGGGCCATTGACAATGATACTCCATAGATCATAGTCAAGTGCTTGAATGAAAATTTTCATCCTAGCTTTCCAATAAGTGTAATTTGTGCCATTGAATAAGGGTGGTTTGTTTGTGGACTGTCCCTCAGTCAATAAGAAACTCATTTGGGCTGCCATAGATCTTGAACTCTTTATCGATTAAGACAAATGCAAGCAAGAGAACCAATGCTCTGATATCACTTGTTGCCCAGCTAAGCAACCCAAGAGGAGGGGTGAATTGGGTTCCTTTTAGAATTTTAAACAATGATGTGCAATGCTTGCAAAGTTATAAGTGTGAGTGTAAGTGCAGTGACAAAATTGAAACACACAATAAGAACAGTGGAAGGCACACACAAATACAAAGGTTTATAGTGGTTCAGTGCTAACCCTTGCACCTACATTCACTCTCCAAGAACCCTTTGGGAATTTTCACCACTAATCGTTCTCCAACGATTACAACCTAGCTTACTTAGCTAGCTTCTTGTTTTCAGGCATAAGGGAGCCTTTACAACCACCAATTAAGGGTTTGGCGCACCCCTCACAAGTTTCAACCAAGTTGAAACTCAACAAGATACAATAAGAAATAATTTCAGCAAGAATAGCTTCTTAATGAGCAAATAAATACAATAAAGAGCACTTTACATATTTGAAGCCTTTTTTCCTTGAATGAGTTTTTCTTTTTTGAATGCTTTGAGTTAAGAGCACTTGATGAAGCTTCAGGAGTGGTTGGTGGGAGCTTTGAATGGGCTTCAATGGATTTTCAAACTTCAGCTACAGTGATTTTTGAAAATTGGAGCAGGCTAAATTTTCTTTGGATTTGGCTTGATAAATCTCTCTTTTTCTCACTTGTAATCCTTCAAAAATTCACTTAACTTCTTGCTAATCCATCCCATTAACTTGGATTTATAGTTGGTTGAGGGATTGAACTGTTGGAATGACCGTTTCCGAACGTTGGAATGTCAGAACTAGCCGTTGGGGAAGTTCCCAGGGCGTTAGTCGGCTGCAGAGCCGACTAACCTGGGAATTTCTTCTTCCCAGGCAAGGTTAGTTGACTCTAGAGCCGACTAACACCACAGTAGTCGGCTTTAGAGCCGACTAACGTGGGTAAACCCACTGTTTTTCCACCAGAAGTCGGCTCTAGAGCCAACTAACCTGGGGAAAGTCTCTGTATGACCACAGTAGTCGGCTCCAGAGCCAACTAACACATAGTTTTCTTCTGTAAACACTTCTGTGACACATTTTTGGCTTGCCAACTTACATGTGGGTCGGCTTAGGGCTTCCTTCTTCCATTCCAAGTTCTAGTAGTTGCCGTGAGAGTTGACTAATGTCTTCAAAACTTGAAAAATTGTTCCACGGACTTGAAAAATCATTGAATCTTAAACTTTCTACACTTGGTAATTTTGCCAAAGATTTGAGTTTTACTTAATCTGACCTTAAGTCCTTCTCAGATACTGAGATTCTCTCTCTTGAACTACATACTGATTTTGACGTTTGAAATCTGTTTAGATATTCTTGGCGACTCTTGTATACCTGCAAGTCACATTGATTTACATCAAAATCATCAGTAACCTACTTAATTGTTTTGTGATCATCAAAATTAATGCAGAGTCAACAACACCTTTTGAAGCGTGCTTGTGGCCATTCTTTAAGTATGAATTCAAGAGCAATACTATTGTGGTTACATGAATCAATTAATTTTTAATACATTAGCAGTGATACTTATCCATGATGTGAAACAACTTAGTAACATTGCATTCTAACATTTTCTATCATATCACATTGAATACTTTATTGTATAGTTTGGTTAAAATTGTTAGTTTTCTTCTACCTATTCCCATATTTTGTACTTTATCTCTTGTCAAGCTGGATGCTAAGATACACAGTCAAAATTGTCTTATGTGTATATGAGATATCGCTATTATTACTAGGGATGGCAATGGGGATGGGAAAACCTGATCCTATGAAAAACTGTTCTGGCAGGAGTGGGTTTGGAGGGATTAAGTGAGATGGAGAGAATTTTTGAAAATCCATTGGGTTCGAGGACGGGAATGGTGAAGTCTCCATCCCCGAACCCATCCTTGAGACCTAAATATACCCGAATGTAAAATTAACTTTATATTGTTATTAAATAGGTGTTTCCTAAATATACCCCCATTGGTTTATCCTTTAGACTCTTAAATTTGGGTGTTTAATGTATTTTAAATGTCCACTGATTTGGGGCTTTAATTTTTTTTAATATAATAGAAGTAGGCCCAAAGTTGACGATTAATTCTGAGGGTGGGGGGAATTGGGGATTTTCTATTAATAATAAGGAACCGCAGGGGCAGAGATGGGTAGAGATCATTTTCCATTTAGGGATAGGAGTGTGGGGCAGTTTGGGAGGGGTGTAATTTTTTTCCTTATACCAAGAAAATGATTTTTTTCCGTGCTTTTTTTTTTTTTTGTGACTGTCCATTAGTTTGAGTGATGCAAATTTTTTGTTAGTTGGATGAATCTAAGCTTGCCTTAGTCATAACTTTTTTTAAGTAGCAAAGCAAGATTTTTTTTAAAATTTTATTTTTTAGAGGTGGTTGAATGATGACAGTCACAACATAGATTTGGTACTTTGACTCCCTAGCTTACATCTCTATGCAAGTTATTTGTTTGCAGTCTGCTATCCTGCTATATTCCTGTAGTATGATCAGTAATGAGTTAATATCTTCTTTTTCTTCATATTTTCTTCTTTTCTTTTGCATATGTGATTGGATTTATCTCTATGAAGTGCAGTTAACCTCCTTCTCCTCTTCCTCCAACGTTATATGGTACCCTTTAATGCTTGGGTTAGCATGCATGTCTCTGGATGGGGGTTACCAAGCAGATGCTAGATTTTTTTATTATTATTATCAGATGGCTTTCTATTACTGCAGTGATGTACTATGAAGTCATCTATGTATTTCATAGATAGGTTTGATAGTTGCATTTGTTCTCTTGGAATGCTGACCTACAAATGCATTGATGCATATTTATTATAGAGGTTGAATGCTTGACTTGATATGTCAGAAGGTAATATCTTATTTTTGGATGGGCTGCCAGCCTCACTACATGTGTAAGTCATTGTGTGCATATTTTTATCAAAGAAGTAAGAAAATAAATCATATAAGCCATATGTATATACATATGTATCATGACTAAGATCACAAACTATCTCCTTGGAAATATGGTAAATCGGTCCATGCATGTTCCATATTAACCATAATATGTGATGAATTTTGAATTTCAAATGTCTCTCATGTTGACTCATATAAATTGCATTGTCATCCATTATTATATGTTCATTATTTATTTACGCTGGACAAAATTTCATTTTGACCATGAGTATTTTAAGTTAGGGCCTCTAAAGGTTCATAACAACATTTTCTTTTCTAGGTTCTTGGGACAACATGCTTCTAAATAAATTTGTGGCTTCTGGGAGCCTGGCCATAAAACTAGGGCCTTGCAATGTCACACGTAATCCTTCTTTGGCATATGTCCCTCCCATTCGTGCCTCTGCAGCATGTCCAAAATTCAGAAGTCTATCTACAACTTATCAAGAAAGAAAGCCATTGTCCTTAAGAGGTATGTTCTCTGTCTTACACGAAATTTGCTGCCTCTAGTTGGTGTATAATCTGTATTAAGAGCAATGCCTACAAAATCAACCTCTAAAATGGTTCCCTTGCCCAGGTTTGCTTGTAGGTTTGTTGCTATACATATTATAGCCGTGACCATACCCATGTGTACCACCAAAAATAAAAAAAGACCATACCCACCAAGCCATGTCCCATTTAAGTTGGCTGGCTTTATAAATCCTATAACCTATTATTTAGGACTACTGCTGATGTTATTCTAACCTTTTTCTTGTTCTTTTTCATAATTCTCTCCAAAGTTAGCTTGGGTGTTCCCTAATACAAAATCCTCACATGAAGATTAGATTGTCTCTCTTTATTGGTCCCTCTTCAAATCTTCATCATGCAGGACCATGACATTCTGATGGGTTCCCCATCACTTGTTTTTTGGTGCAACTCCTATAGCTCTATTCATGTATAACACCTTGTCGTGACATCAATCTTTTCTGGTCACTCTAGTTTCCAGGATTTCCAGATTCTTCAACATTTCTAGGCACTTTGGTACAACAAAGTAAGGCATAATTCTCATTGGGGTCTTGAAAATACCACTATACTTGTGCCAGCCAGAATTACCAGCTTGAATTACCAGCTTTTAACACAATTTTTTGGAGTGTCATGCCAGAAGATTCTTTCATGCAGCTATGGCACTTTGTTTCATTGCTACATGTTAATGCACCAGCTACTTACTGCACAAGTGCTGTACTTTTTCTTTGCTTTAATTTATGTGACAGGTGCTACTTTTTGACTGTAAGTACCATCTAGTAGTTAGTGATATATGTATGCACGTATCTAACTACATATGCATGTACATATGTACCTACCATACATACACAGGTATGCATGTCTTATATGCAAGTGCCCCTGTCTTTGAATCTTAGAGGTTGAAGTGGCAGATAATCTGGCAAAACAAATACAAGAATACTTCCCACCATGCCAAGTTTTTTGGAAGCATTGAAGAATTTTAAGGTTTCACAGTAGGGCTAACCACCATAAACATAAAATAAATGGAAAAATAAAGGATATTGGAAGTAAGTCATTATAGTTAATTCCTTATAATAAATTCTGTTGATAATATTTATTGAGTACTTTACAATTCATGTTTGAGTGGTAAAAGGGTGGATCTCCACGTGTGCTATGCCTTGTTGATCCAGAATCCTTGAAGGAAACTGTTTACAAGGAAAAAGTTGATGTGCAAATTGTATGTTATCACTTAACTATTTATCCCAGAAATCCATGTTAGTCATGACAAACAAGAGTTATACATGGTGAAGACCTCCTTATGGAAACCAAGATTTCTCACCCTTGGCTTGGCCTTTAATAATTCATGGGTCACTAGAAACCAACCAATAAAAGATAAGGCACTGTTGTTTTAGGAGATAGACTTGATCAAATACTGCCTCATTCAAGGGCAAGGGTGCTGCTAGGGCCTTTGTAAAATTTGCAAAGTAAACTTGAGGTCTTAAAATCAAGTGGCGATATGCTTTGTTGCTCCTTAGCTTTGGGTGGTAAAGTTCACTTTATTCACTTCAGCAACATGTTGGTTGTATGGAAATGTTTAGGTTGCTTTTGTGGTCATCCTAGAAGTTTAATGAAAACATATCTAAGGAAAACATCCAGTCCAGGGCCTTTATTCCCTAGCATATTCTAAACACAAAACTCTTTATTTGTTTTGTTGTCAATAGGTAAGGATATATCTGATGAAACAACACACATGCATTTCATAATCCAAAATTAACATGCAATAGGAAAGAACTTTTGCATGTAAGATTGTGAAATTTATGGGAGAATTTGATTGCTATCCTTCAAGTTGGTCTATCATCATTGCAAGATAAAAGGTGCTGCAAATTTGCCTGAAGTCTATCTGGTAGTTGATATGGTGCGGGCAAACTAGTAAGATGAGTTCTGGATCTCATTTCTATTGCATTGATTGTGGCTTTCTGGTCTTATTTGTTGTGATTCACATGGCAGGAGGCTCTACTCTACACCTTTCCGGGTCTTCAACTTCCTTTCTAAGAGGAGACCATGGGTATGTTGCACAAATGATGCCTTTGCCGGACAGGAACAGCATGATGGGGCCTAGAAGCTCAGTGGTCTGTAAAGCATCAAAGAGTTTCTTTACCTATCCGAAGATGACCAGCAAACCCAAATGGTGGTGGAGGACCTTAGCTTGTATTCCATATCTCCTTCCTCTCCACTATGTATGGTTTTATGCTGATACAGCATACCAACTCCATCACGTCCTGGAAGACTTTGAGTTCCTAACGAACCCCTTCCTTGATACGGTAGCACTGTTGCCCAATTGGTTCATGATGGTGGTTCTGTATGTAGCTTATCTTGGGGTGGTGAAGAGGAAAGAGTGGCCACACTTCTTACGTTTTCATGTCACAATGGCAATGCTTCTGGACACAGCTCTTCAGGCCATGGCTATTGCGTGTAGTTGGATGCCGAATGCTATATACCGTGGCATGCTTGGAATGTATTTCTGGGCTGCGGTTGCATTCGTTCAGATGCATACGGTGCTTGAATGCATGAGGTGTGCTCTTGCCGGCAAGTACGTGGATGTCCCTTTTCTATCTGATGCTGCGTATTTTCACACAGATTTGGTTTTGTTTGGATTGTAGTCTCCCTTTGAATAATTGTATCGAAAGGATTAAAAAAAAAGAAAAGAAGTAATGATGCGGTGAGTGTTATGAAGATCAATTTGGTTTGAATGAGCGCTTGTTGATGGGAACTGATACGAACAATTTGTTGATGTGCGGATTTATTAGATAAAACAAAAAAACTCAATGAATAGATGTATTTTTTGGATGTAATACTAAGAAGTTGGAATTTATGGGTTAATTGTATTCTCTGTGAGCTATTGTGCGGGTCTCTACTGGTTTCACCACGTCTAAAGTTGTGCTTATTTTCTTAGAGATGTGCTACAGGTTTAATCAATGGCTTGTCCTGAGGCTGATTTCTCATGCAATCAGGAGGTGGATCTGGATTTGAACGGCTAAGGTTAGAGGTGAATCGAATTGATGTAGCATTGTCACCAGCTCGGGCTGTTGAATTCATGAAATGACACACGAAGTTTCATGCTGTTGGCAAGCCAAAGTTCCTTCCGAGAGCACTGCAGTAACGCTTCGGCTTTTTATTGTTCCTTTATAAGCCATTCATTGGTGATATAGAATCTTGGTCAGCCAGCCTTTTCATCTCTTCTATATACCATACTGTGGGAATGATGAATCCAGGTCTCTGTTAAGTGATCTGCATACCACGCGCTGGGACTGGTTTACGACTGGTCGAAACTTATTGTTTATGGAATGTGAACCCGTCCGTAACTGATCTGCGGGGACTGGTCAATACTTCTTGGGAGCTAGTCCCGGCACAAGACATTACAGGATTAGTGAACAAATGCCATTTAGGGGCGTTTGGCATGAGATAATTTTTCTGGTGATGAAATTGCTGCATTCGGTCACACTTCAATGATTTTACGTGAAGATTATTTTAGATCACTCTCATTTTTATTTTTAGAATCATTATCCAATCCATTGCTTCTAAATCCATTATTAAGAATGAGTATCTAAAATTTTAAATAATGATCTTGACTTACATTTAAAGACTAATTGAAAAAGGACAATCCAATAAAAAAGAACTCTTTATCATGTACTATAAATCATATTATAATTTGGTATGGTGAAAATATAATAATATTAAAATGCCTCTAATTATGTATTATATTATAGTATTAGTATGATATGATAGTATAATATTATTTTAGTATTTTTGTAATATAGTGTAAATTATCAATATTGTAATAAATAATACGAAATAATGACAATATAATAGAAATAGTTTTAATGTTACATAATTAATCTAATATAATATAGTGAAGTTGAAATATTCTCAACTATTTACTCTCTTAATACCATATGTGTGGTCACATTGAATAGCTTTTAGTATAGTGAGTTTTTTCTCACTTAAAATCATCTTCCTTTGAAATCCTTTACGGCATTTATACTAGTATAGTGGTAATAATTGTAGTCCAATTCTTTGATTTTTTATCTTTTCATTTTTGATTGATATTTTTAAATAAATTAACTTTATTTTAAAATTTAAAAATAATGCAATATACTTATTTTATTTATATTTATTTAATTTTAAATTTTAAAAATAATTTTTTAAAAAATTAAAATTTAATAATGTAAAATTAAAGAAATAATGTAATATGCACATTTTATTTATCTTATTTAATTTCTAATTTAGAAATAATAATTAAAAATTATAAATTTAATAAAATAAAATTAATGAAATTATATATAATCTATATTTTTATTTATCTTTTCCTTTTTAACTTTCCATTTTGAATTATGTTTATATTTTTAAAAAACTTATTTTTAGGAAAATATTTCATCTATTTTTTAGGCTATAGTTTCAAATCAATTAACTTCTTTGACATTTAAAAAAAATAATCTAATACATGTATTTTATTTATCTTATTTTTTATTTTTAATATACAAATAATACTTTTGAAATTTACATTTAATAATATAAAATTAAAGGAATTATATAAATCTATATTTTTATTTATCATCTTTACATTTTGGATTATGTCTATATTTTTTAAAAAATATTTTTAAGACAATATTTCATCTATCTGCTAATCTATGCTTTCAAATCAATTATTTTTTGAAATTTAAAAATAATTTAATATTTTCCTTTTTCACCTTTTCATTTTGGATTATTTTTATATTTTTTTAAAAAAACTTTAATTCTAGAAAAATATTTCATCTTTTTTTAATCTAGAGTTTCAACCAATTAGTTTTTTTAAATTTAAAAACAATTGAATCTAATGCATATTTTTTTATCTTAATTTTATTTTTTTATAATTTAAATAAAATAATTTAAAATTTAAATTTAATAATATAAAATAAAAAATTTTATATAAATTTATACTTTATTTATCTTATTATTCAAATTAGTATTTATGCATTGCATGAACATGTACCTAATAATATAGTAAAGTTGAAAGATTCTCAACTTTTTCTCCGCAAAAGTTTTTCTTTAAATAAAATTCTTTTCCTTTTACAAATTTTTCAACAAATGCATTTGGTGTAGTAAAACCACAATGTGGTGATGCCTTTCTATATTGATTGTGGTTCAGTTTGCATGACTTTTTTATCATTGGGTTTTTTCTAGTCGAAAGAGAGTTACTTTTTTTCTTTTTCTTTTATATTCTATCTAGCTATAAACCTTTTTTTTCAATGGAAAGAAAGCTATTTTTTTCTTTTTCTTTCCCCTTCTTCTTTTACATCAAGTTATTAACTTATATTTATTTTTAGTTGTTCCTAGCTTTTGTTTTGCACTTCTTTTATTATTGAGGTTTTTTTTTTTTTTTTTCGGTGGCAAGAAGCCTCCTTTTCTTTCCTTTTTCACAAATTTTTTTCAGTGAAAAAAAAGTAGCTCTTTTATTTTCTATTCCTTTTTTAAAATCAAGCTATTAAATCATTTTTTTTTCCAATTGTCCATAATTTCCTTTTTTTGTTTTTCAGTCATGCATGACTTTTTTTTTCATGGACTTTTTTTTTTTTATCCATTCGGTGGAAAGGAAGTCACTCTTTCCCTTTTTTTTTTTTTTTTTTTTTTCTTTCCCCTCTTTTTAACATCAAGCTATTACCTCATATTCATTTTTTTTTAAAATTATTTTTTTTTTAGATGGGAAAGAAACCAGCTTTCTTTTCAAAAAATCTCAAGCTATTAACTTATTATTATTATTATTATTATTATTATTATTATTATTATTATTATTTCAATAGAGGTTTTTTTTAGGTAGGAAAGGAAGCCTGCTCTTTTCGTTCTCTATTCTTTCTTTTACTAAATAAATAAGAAAAAACAATGAGTCCTTAGAAAAGCATAGTTATTATTTTACTTTTGCATATTTAAGACTATTATAAAATTAAACGTTATGATTCCAAATTTAGAATAATATAAAAGTTTCGTATAAACTTAAAAATAATTTAATCTAATATATTTTTTATTTATCTTCTCTTTAATTTTAAATAATAAAAATAATAATTTTAATATTTAAATTTAATAATATCAAGTTAAAAATTATATATATATATATTATATTAATTATATCAGTGCCGGTGCATTGCATAGGCGTGTACCTAATAATTTTATATTTTCATGTCTTATCGAATTCATTCTTTTTGGATATCAAGGATTTTTAATTATTGGAATCCAACGATCACTAATGGCGAATTTGGGTTGCCAAACGCCTGGGATTACTCTAGTCGGGCCTCGGTCGGTTTAGGTTCCGGCATATAAAATGCGGGCTGGGCCAAGTTGGGTGGCATCCAAAAGTATAAACCGCCTCTGTCGTCTCCCTACTCCTTCCTTTCCCGAGAGGTTTCTTGCGGAAGGAAGCTGGAGGAAGACGGAGAGCAAGGCGGAAAGGGGGAGGGGGAAAGTAACTTTCCCCCTACTAATACTGTAACTTTCTAACCTCTTCTCTTTTTTATTTTTATTTATATTTTTCCAGCTCGGAAACTCACCATCTTCACCGCTTCATCAAGAATTTGGTTTATATTCGCCGCTGTTGTTAGGGTTTTTGAATGAACGAAGATTTTCTTCTTATTTGTTCATGTCATATGCTGAAAAGTTTCGAGTAATTGTAATTTTTCGGCATTAATTCTGTAAATTCCTTGATATGTTGCTTAATTCATCCACGGAACCTTCAGCAATCAATCGATTTGTTTCGTATCATGTGAAATTCGATGGTAAATAAGCATGTAAAAAATATCGTTTCTTTTATTTAGTTTACTCGTTGGTTAAAGAAACCATCACACTGTTACCTTTGATGGTGTATATGATCCTATATTTAATTATCGAAGATTTGGTCGCCTTATGATTTAACTTGTTGGTTTGGGTGTGATATCCACAAAACTCTATTTTTCCGTGAAGAAATATAGTTGGATAGTACTGATATAAGTGATTCTAAGGCAGAGAGAGAGAGAGAGAGGGGCCCCTTTAATTTTTTGTCCTTTGAAACCTATAAACTGAACCTCTTCCAGTTCCATCTTAATTTGAACACTTGCTTGTCAGTTGTGCATTATAGGTAGTCCTGTTTCATTAGACTATCCATAACTTCGCAGTAGAATCCTTGTGTGCCCTTAGAAACAAAAATTTGGATTGGACCTATGACCTTTCTAACTTAAGAATTAAAGATTCCCTGCTCGCATGTGAAGGACTGAACAGATGTTTGCTCTTGTGCTTTAATGCATTCTTGGTTGGTTTTTTCATTTGATTGAACTTTCGAAAGTAAGGAACTCTGTTCTGACATATTTGTATAGGTTGGTTTGAATATGGATCAGATAGATAACCTTAAGGGCTGCACTGACCTTGACCTCTCTAAAGATGGGACGAAGAACTCCGGAGGAGCCAGCAGATGGAGTGGAGCACTATACGAAGAAAAGAAAGCTGCCGTTGAGGCTGAAGTGGCTAGAGTGAACCTGCTTCCTTTCAACAGCAGCTATGCAGTACATCGCCTGCGGGTGCTGAACAAACTTTTACATCTTATGTCCATTCAAGTGAGAAGACAGCTTCTTCTTCCATTAAGCCTTTTCTTTTATCTGATCAGTTGGTCATGCTTTCCTGCATTTTTACATACTTAAATTTAACTGTTGTGATGCTTGCTTGTATCTATTGTTTACATATGGTATTATTTGGACAATATTGCTGACTTGAATCTTCCACTTGTTTACATCTCAGATGAGCTTTGATGATTCAAAGTATAAACTATAAACCACCATTCAGTATCTTTAAATATCTCAACTTAAGGATTTGAGTACTTGACCCATGCTCTGCAACTTAGGAAAACATTCTGGATTTGATGTTGAAACACATTTTGCTTTATTTTGGATCCTTTTGTTTTCATTTTTTTCCCCCGAATAATGTTCACTGTAAGATGTGAAACCAAAATCCCATGTATTTGTACCAAAAGCATTAACACAACCACCTGACTAGTGGACTGATTTCAATAGGTCTGACTAAAGTTATGTCGGACTGTAGGCTAACTATAACTGCCTAAAAATGAAATTTAAAACCTTGACCGGTCTATAGCGTAGGAAACCTTTCATTACAATAGGCAATAACATATGAAAAATGGTTTTGTATGTTAACAACAAGTGGAATATGTTGTTTTGTTGAAGTTTCTGGGAATTTTACTAGACAAAAATTTAGCAACATTGCATATTGTTAACACGTGCCCATGAATGGTCATGCATGTCAGTTGGAAGGAGCTTGCTACTCAATCAGTCTTGTATTCCTTTCCTGATTGCAACCCCCAAATTCATGCAACATTTCAATGTGGTATTACTTTGCATATTCATGTTTCTTGATTTCATGTATGGTTTGTCACTATTAACTTATTATTGTTGATCCATGAATGTTGAAACATTGAAACAAATTTCAACAATCTTAAAGCACGGTATCATGAAATAGGTTAATGGAATTGGGGGAAGAATTTTATATAGAAGTTTATGTGTGAGAGTCAATGTTTCTAATACATGGGAATGATTAGAAATACTTGCATATGGCGTGAATTGATGTAGTAATGGGAAAATTATCATCTGAATTGTTGAAGCAATATGTTTCAGTTGTTAACCTGTTGGTTGACTGAACACAAAGCGACAATTATTGGTTGTTCCTTGTGGATTATTTAGGTAGTAGTAGCAGCATGGAAATGAAAGCATAGCCTGTCCTACTTTAGCATGTTATATCCATATCTACGCATTATCTTGTTCTAATAGTAAATATTTCGACCTGTCCATTGCATTCCTTATGCCACATGTATGTTGACCCCCAATTTGGTTTCTTCCCTTTACCTTGCAAACTAACTTGTCATGTAGAATTCCTTTCTCTCTCTCCCTCCCTCCACCACCCACCCCCCCTCGGGTTTAAATTATTAAAGTATTCTTTTCCCCACTTATTAAAGCAACATTATCTTCCTTGTTGGCAGGAAATGCCAATGTTTGGCATTTTGAGCAAACAACTTTGATTGCGATTAGAAGGCTTTGTCATCAGCATTCTTATTCTGAATTAATCCTCTCTTGGGCATCTATAGTACTTTCTTCTACTCCAAAGTGGGCTAATGTAAATCTGAAGTTATTGAAATACAAGAGATGAAATGTGAAAAAAAATATCCTATCTGCTTTTTTACATGAAATGATAATACAGCAAATCAAGCTTTAGGCCTGCTGCCTAGAAGAAGGGTCTACTATCTGTTTTCCCCTTGTAGTGGTTTGGAGTATTTAGGTTTAAGGTTATCTTTGGACTAGCTGTAGTTGTGTTATAGAAGTTCCTAAATGATTCTTTATGATCTCAAGTAGTTGCCTTCATTTTTTGGGGTTATATCTTGGATTCCAAATCGGTTTTTATAGAATCAAACATACTTCTGAGATAAAATTCTTGGAACTTAACATTTCTCTATCATTAGAATGTTGGTGTGGATGGTACAGGAAGGGACTAAGGAACTACTTCAAACTTTTTGCCAACGCATGGGTATTGACCACTAATCAACTCAACAAGCGTATTTGGTCAGCTTAATTACCATTATTGTCTAAAATTGTAGTTGTTTTTTGAGGTGATTCTTTATAAACACTGAAACTGTTGCTGCTAGCTTGTAGACGTGCGGTATGGGAGTTCAGAGAGTAAAGTTTGATGCCTCCACTTCTTGACGGCATCTGATGCCTTTCTTTCTTTTACTTCTTTGCAGAGGACTGTCCCTCAGGAAGAGGAGTTGGAACTCCTTTTTGCTAGCCTTTCTCTGTGAAAATGAGGAAAGGCCGCATGTCTGTGCACTGGTAAGTTCTAACCCTGTCATCTGCAATAACTTCTAGTGGTAGGGCTACTCTCACTTTCAAAGAAGTGATAGGACAGGGCTGCAAATAGTATTAACCATTATAAATAATGCATATTGATTGCTTATATTTGTATTTTACTAGTTGTTATTTCAAAACCTTACTATTCAAGAATAGTGACTAATGATGCACTTGCCTTAGCTGATTCACTGCAATTTCTAAAGTTAATTTTGCCTTGCTCCTTGGTCCTCATCGGTTGGATGGAACTTGATTGCCCTTTGAGCATCTGAAAATTGTGGTTCTATGAGCACTAACAAAATAGCAGTGCGTCTAAACTATGATTGGTTGTTTATGCAGATGGGAAACAGCGTTCTTTTCTCACCCGTGAAGGATGCAAGACCCTGTAATATATGGGAGCACTTAAATGGTGTGCCCAGCATAGAATGCTTGTGTTGATGGTTTATGATGCTTTTCCTTCTCTGTATAGAGTTCTACTTGTTCTAAAAAATAAGTAAGTGTGATCCCCCCTAAATAAAATATGTTTACATGAGGAGGAACATATTTACTAGTTATATCATCCGCAATCACTTGAATCTCGAGACGTTCCTCAAACCAATCATATACCTTATTGAGGTATACCTTATTGAAATAGGTAATCCAAAGGAATTCCTCATCTGAGAACCGTATATGAGAATTTCATCTCGTACGAGCTGATCTTTGAATAGGAAAAAGAATGGATCCGCAGGGTCCCAAATGAATTGGCTTATTCGAAAAAAGCCTTGTTTTTTGGAAGATCTATCTCGTGTCTGGTACTGCATATGGTTTCACTCTGCAAGAACTTCGAATCATTCTCTTAAAGTTCATCTCATAGTGCAACGTATACGCTTCTTAGCTTTCAAGTTTTTCGCTTGGATTATGGTCGCATAGAAATTAAGGCCTTTTTCTTTAGGCTCCATCTTTTGTTTTTTTAGAAAGCTCGCTTGGAGTTGCCAAGAAATAGAGACAGTTTTCAATTTTCCAGAGTTTGAATATCTGAGCATGTTCAATGGTATTTCTCAATTTATTCACGTCAGATGCATGTGAAAGTGTTGTCTTGGCTTTCACCAACTAGTAGTACTGGAGTTTTTACTTCTTAGAAAGGAAAAAAAAAAAAAAAAAAATTGAAATCGTGATGCCAAAGGGCAATGACCGTATTCAACTCGTAGGTCATGGCCATTCGCTGTTATAGGAGGATAAAGTTGTGACCCATTACTTCGAACGTTGAAGTATCGGATATTCTGTGCAAAGTTATTCCATTCTTCTATCTTGGCCAGAGTAAATGAAGAAATTATCATTCAATCGTGAAATTTGAAGCAAGTATCATTCAATCGTGAAATTTGAAGCCAAGCAAGAAATCCAAAATTCGAGCTACTTGTAGATAGAAAGCTATTAAATATCGTATCGTCCTATACTACATGTTGAGCAAATGCGATGTTGGGAATATCATCAATTAACCAACATACAAGCAAATTCTTCGAACCCCACCGGCAACTCAGTTTATGTGTTTGTATATATATATTTTTTTATTGCTTTTAAAGAGAATGAAAACAACAACGTACCGGTTCCAAGAAACACATCACTCCCATTGGGTGCGGTCGCTTTTGTAGGAGAAAAAGAAAACCAATCGTTGACTCCAAGAAACCCATCCTTGACTCCCGATCATTGACCTTGACTGTTTGGGACTGTTTGGGAGGGTAGCAAAAGTGGAAGAAAAAGAAAATAAAAATAGGATAATGTGGAACGAAAAGAAAGTAAAAATAGAATATTATACTTTTCTACTGTAAAGGTGGAAGGATATTTCCTTTCCCTTCATTTTCCTTAATTCATCTCCAAACAGAAGCAGCGATCGCAAGGGAGAAAAAGAAAGGATGGGGATTTGGGAATCGCTCTGGTCGACGGCGGATACCCTCCACCGGAGCTTACCTGATCCTTCCCCAGTGAAGGACTTAGGCCAGGGCCTCGCCCAAGCCACAGCGTCCACGGTCTCGGCCGGGGCGGCCCGGGCGCGGGATCTCCTCCTCTGGGCCGCCGACGATGCTCGCAGCAGAGCACCCGATCTCACCGCGGTGGCCACCATCGGCCGCAACGCCGCCTCCAAGATGGACCACGCCGTCCGGGTCGAGGGGCTGCGCCGGATCAAGGATGCCATGCCCGATCAGGACGGTCGGCAGCGGATCCGACGGATCGCGTGGGATCTCGCCGATCACGCCCTCGCCCAGACCACCAAACCCTACACCGGTATAATACCCTCTGATCCCAACCGATGGACGGTGACGATGCCGATTTTTATCTATTTATCATTTATATTTTGAAGGTGGGATTCCGGCGTATCGTATCGTGAAGGAAGGGTGGACGAAGGGACTATCGGGACCGGAGGTGCACGTTAAGGAGAAGGAAGAAGAGCTGCAGGAGCTGCGGAACAGGCTCGCGAGATTGGAGATGGCGATCGTGAACGAGGAGCGATCGGATCCTCACGGTCATCGACCGGCGTCGGCCTGGTGGCTGGTGGGGCCGCGGGCGCAACAGAAGCCGGAGGATGTCATCAGTGTCTGGATGGCGAAGGGATTCAAAGGTGGTGATTTCGTCGACGCCCAGGTGGTCCCGCGTGCCCGAGACGTCAAGAGGCCGCCCTGTTAGTTTTTCTATTACGCCCTCATACGTTCAGGCCTCCAGAAATATACGTATTTCGATTCGGAGATGTATGCGTGAAATGTTAAGCTATGTTGATCATGCTCGTAAATAATATAGTTGGCAAGTATGTTATGTTGAATGGAACCTATGCTTGTGAGACAGAAGCACTGGATAGCCGGTTTGGTGGCAGATGATGATGACTGCATGCTTCGTTACTGTTGACTTCCTTGATCACTGCTCTTAATGTATCATGAAGTATTTACTCGAAAGCAATATAAAGAATTTGATTTACTTGTTTTCTCTTTTTTCTTAATTTAAAAAATATTGGGCATCTGATGAACCGGCTTTAGAAAGCATAAAAGCCGGTACACTCGAATCAAACTTTTTTTTTTTTAATTTTAAATGCTTGGCAATGGAGAATCAGAATACTACGACCTCTATCCACTTTCTAAGCCACACAGCGAATATGATTCGTTCTAGGTTTAATATTGAAAATTTACATGCTGGTGTAAACCTAGCTTGGCAATGGCTAGGCTGGAGTATTTTGTTCCAAGCCCAATCTACCGACTGGAGTATAGGCTCAGAATTAACTTGGCATAATTTGCTCAATCTAGGGTGGTGATCGATTTCATCATCGTCATTAATTAGGTGGTGGCAAAGACGAGGATTTACCATATTAATTAGGAAAGGAGATGATACAAGTTGGAGGGAATGATTGCCTAAATTTAAGAAAAAGATAAATAATGAGAATCCCAATTAACAACTTAAAAGTTATATGGAAGGTAGAAAATTATATTAAAGTCTATGATAATATATATTTAAAAAATTTTAAATTATTATTTTTTATTTTTTTATGATATTTTTTAATATAATAAGTTATTAATTATGATTTAGAACTTATTTGAGATAATTATTCACCTTCGACGGTAGTTATTAGAGGAGAGTTAATAGTTATTCTGAATAAACTTTTAGATTATATTTAAATGTTTACATGAATATATATATATGATAAGCAAAAATGCTGCTAATAATTCTTGAATTTTATATAAGTCCTCAGCTCGCAAGACCTGCCTAAGGAGAAGCTTGCTGATGTTATTTGAAATAGGTTCAGAAAAAATCATTTATAGAACCATAAAAAGAAAAAAAAAACCTATAAAAGAACATTATTATTTATTGATTCTTTAAGTTATGGGTTTTCATAAAGATAGAGAAGAAAAAAAATTATTTAAGAGTTTCTAAATAAATATTTCATTATTTATACCAGTCTAAATTATCAATTTTATATAGAAATATCATGTTTTTTTATTTATTTTTTTCTGAATAAATGATAACACTATTTCGCTTAAAATAAATATTGATTTATGTGTTGTTGTTATTTGTGTTTGCACATTAATTAAAGAATATGAACCTTAAGAATGGTTAAAGCATCATATTATTTAGGCAATAAAGGTATCGATATATTAAATCAATGAACTGATGATCTAAATTTCATTCAAATCCCATCTAGTTTTGACCAAACTTGTAAGTTGTGTATATAATGTTTTAACTCAAATTATTCCTATCCTTCTTTGTGGTCCTTTGCAGGAACACTCCATGCATTTTTCATTTTTAACAAAAACACATTTTAAGTAGTCCAAATTTTATCTGCTAAACAAGATTAAAAGGACGAAATTAATTAAAACTAGAAATATATTTATTTATAGGTTAAATCTCATAGCCATCGAATTTTATTTTGTGTACTCGTGCGTTGCATGTGACGCCGCATTAGCTGGCATTTAACGTAACGGAGCAGCAGAAACGTTACAACGCCGTTGTTTTAGACGATTCCTCGGAATATCTCCATCCTCTCTCTCTCTCTCTCTCGTCAGACCTAACAGCGTCTCCCAGCTTGTTCTCTTCCACATCAATGGTGGCCCGGGCGGTGCTCGCTTCCTCTCTCCGGCGATTCTCTCCTGCTACTCCGGCGTCGAAGCTGATTCCCCGGCGCGGTCTCGCAGGCGGCGGAGGTTTGTTTTTCCCTTTCAACCACTTTCTTCTCTCAATTTCTCTTTGTGGGTTGCTATAAATTTCCCTTTTTTGTTTCTTATTCTGCTTTCACCTCTCTTTCTCGTGGTTCATTGCCATTCCTTGGTCTAATTTCCTCATGCGCTCACATTCCATGATCGCATAGGATTCCCTTCTCATCCGTGTCCATCCGTGTCCTTTACATTTCTCAATAAGAATTTGCTTATTGCTTTATGATCATACATAGCCGAGGATTTGATCTCTGCACTGCAAATTTTTAACCCTAAATTTTTGAATCCAAGTTTCATCGATCTCAGGGTGTAGAAAGTATTGGATGATGGAATCTTGATCTGGATCTTACTTGTAAAGATGTAGAAAACCCACTAAACTTACGCTGTGTTTAGGGTTATAGAATTTGTAGATTATGGAACATTCCAAACAAGCTCTTGATTTGCTACAGCCTTTTTTGAAACATGTATCTTTTCTTTGTTTACAAAATTTTTCTCTATGATTATTTTTCAAATTGAACACCCATATTATACAAATTAAACACACTTATCTCTTTGCACTAAATTGGCAAATTTACAATGGGACACAGTTCTCTGGTATGGGCACAAATACAAGTGCACTTGGGTCTTTTTTTTTAATTAATTGCCATCATGTTTAATCAGTTAATCATGAAAGGCAAATGTTTCATATTAGTATAATCAATATACTGTTTATTGAAGCATAAATGATTGTGCGATATATGCTAAATTTGTAGAGGTGCTGTAATATATGCTTTTATATATGCTTGTATTGTATCCAAGTTTTTTGTCATCAAGCCATGCTGAGTGTCATTCATTTGGGTCTTCTCCACCTTATTTTAGGCTGCTTCAGTTTTCTTATTGGCTTGTACTGATTAATCTGGATTGATGTTGGTTGTACCCAATTTTGCATGACCAAGCCTGACCATGAACAATTAATTGGTCAAATGTTTAAAACAGGATCCTAGATATAGCTTTAGGTTCTGGTTCAAATTTGTCATTGTTAGGTTCTCATCTATTCAGGTTTAGCTCTTAAATCAATTTGTTTTGCAGCCTTTATTTCCTGCTTTTAGCACCTCGTTACAAATAATCAATTGTTCACTGAACCATTAATACATTTGTCTGATGTTTCATTTCTGGGTGATTACCAGTTAATTAAGGAATTCTGTAGCTAAAACCATATTAGAAATGGATATCAACAATGCCTACTCTATGAAACTGAGTGGTTTTCTTTTCAGAATGTAGTGCATTTCATCTTGTATTTTAATTTTTATTGCATTGTTGGAGTCAATATATTAATTTTCCTACACATTGCAGATCATCATGGACCCCCGAAGGTTAACATTTGGGAAGATCCACTAAGCCCATCTAAATGGAAGGAAGAACATGTAAGTTTTTTCCCCCATACATGGAAGTCTGTAAATCTCTGAAAAGTGGTGCTTAAGGTATTATAGGAACAAGAAAAATTGTCAAGTTTATTGTCAATTACTTCAACTACCAATTTTTAACAGCTTTTGACATTGGCAACCAATAACCAATATCTTTACCAAGCCTTTTTTGAATAAAAGGTTGATTAGTTAGACGGTAAAGCTTAGCTGATCTGGAAAGTAAGTGCGGCAATCTAGCTCCCTTATGTTGACAACATATGAGATCAACTATCAAGACTCTTGTGCTGATTTGGAATTACACTAGGGTCAAATTTGAACTTTTCAGTTAAATTGTACTTATGTTTATGGATATGGAAAGTAAGTGCATCTATCTAACTCTCTCATGTTTATAACACACAAGATAAACTATCAAATCTCTTATGCTGATCATCGAATTACACTAGGGTCAAGTTGTTTGAACTTTTCAGTTAGATTACACTTATGTTTAGAGATACTGAGTTGTAATTTGGCTCATATTAGGAGATTTTTTTTCGTTGTAACATTTTTTTCTTGAAAATTTAAGTAGAAAGTGTGACTGGAACATAATACATATGGCGCTTTGGAATAAAATGGCTAAATGCTTCACTGGAATTAGATCTATCTTTTGATTTTTGGGCTTAAAATAACACTTTCATTTAATTGAATTAGAGCTGGCTCATCGATATAATTTTGCTGATTATCAAAAATGATATGGTTGACTTACTACCGGTGAAAATCTATTCACCAGGGTAACTTCGAACTGACAGGAATTTTCAATAAAAATAAATGAATATTTCAGCAAGAAATTCATACACTCAGTAGTCATGAAGCGGGGTCATGAAGAATGCTGGGAGAGGTTTATGTATGAGTTTGAGTTGGAGTTCCTTTTTCAGATTAGATTGTTGCAATTTCGATGGCACATATTACTACTGGATTCCATGTTGTTTTATATATGATGGTTGCTTGTTTGAGTTTCTTAACCCAGAAGGGCAGTCCAGGGAATTCAAAGATAAGAAATTAATTTGCTTGCTTCAGCAAGGTTCATATGAACTAATTGCTTGGGTGTCTCTGAACAAGCATTCGGATGTGCTTGTGCTTGTGCTTGTCCTGTGCATGTGTGTGTATAATAGATTAGGAGATATGACCATAGTCTTCACGTGCCTAGATCTACTTCTTATGATCTATATAATCAACAACCTGATAGGAGCATTAAACCATCCTAAAAGTAGTTCACATTATAAATTAGCTTCCCCTTTAGGAATACGATGTTTACAATATTAATAAAAAAATTGTTTAGTGATTAAAATGACCATTTCACATGCTTCTATGTCTTATGCTTTTTGATATCTAATTGTGATTTTTTAACAGCTTGACTTTTATGCATTCTTCTGAAAAGATGTGAAATTGTTAATATTTTCCTTTATTCCACCGTTGTTCCAGTTGACATGTCGTCATCTGAAACATATTTCTTTTAATGGTATGGAAACTGATTAAGACCATGCAATATCTTGCAGCTTGTACTGGCCAGTTTAAGTGGCTGGGGTTTGCTAGGCTATGGAGGATACAAGCTTTTCAGTGGAAAGAAAGAAAAGAAGGAAGAGGTAATTCTTTTTACTTGAAACCATAAAGCAACAATCTTGATTTTAGGTATGTGAAACTCCACTATTGGACATTAAGAGTGGAGACACCATGCTGGATCAAAAATGTTGCTTCATCATCTTGAAATTTCAACACCCAGACACAAAGGCCACCAGTGCACATGCGCTGACATGCACGTTCTTTGGCTTTGCAAAAGCTGATCTGCAAGGAGGATGAAAACTTCAGTTATTTGTGGCATTAGTTATTTCTTTAAAAATACTCTGGAGTTAATCAAAGATGACCAGCATTTTTTTTTTCATTTACATCAATTTTTACTTCAGCATACTTATTTTATTTTCAATATTGTTCTGGTTATTGAGCTGAGTCTCTCGAGCAAATTATGGGATTCTGTTTTGTTCATTGTTACAGGTAGTTGCAGCATCAGTGCACTAGACTTGATACTGCTGAAAAACTGTTTGTCCGTGGATGCATGGGAATAAAATTTGTTCTGGTTCATCAAGTTCTCGGTGTTATATTCCAGAATATGGGCCATGGATACTCTGAATTTTTCTATGTTATGTCAATGAATTTTTTGTTGTGTACAAATTCTTTTGTGGGGTATTCTTTGATCAAATTTCTATTTAGTCAGTATCCAAGTAAAATTCTGATGGGACTTTCATATTTACTCAAATGCTTCTTTCGAACTTTGATGGTTTCTTCCAGAATTTGACCTTCTCAAATAAATCAATCTGTGCGTGACCTTTCCTGTAGTTAGGTTTTCTGCGTGACCTTTCCTGTAGTTAGGTTTTCTCCTTTTTCATCTTCTAGCAGAGCTGCTGTTTTTTCTTGCCTCAAGGCTTGCTAACAAAGAAAGCGATTTCATATCAAGCAGCGTATTTCTAAGCATTCACAAAAATATTGCCAGAATTTCTGTTACCATTTTTTCAAGCCATCACACCTAATCCTATTCAATCCCAAACAAAATTTCAAACCTAAGATTTTGCTTAACTTTAAGCATCTTGGAGCCATTTTATTTTATTTTTTATTTTTTTCTAACTTCGGTGTTCACAATCTGAATTTGAAACGATTTCGGTCTAGAGTGAATTTGAGAAGGGAAAAGAGAGGGTTAGGTAGGGCATGGTATTTGGTTGCGTTAGAACCGTCTCCCATCTTCATTCATTGCAGAAGTCAAGAAGGTTTAACCTATATTTCACTCGCGTGTAAATAATTTTTTTATTTTTTATTTTTTATTTTTAACTCTTTTATCTCGGTCAAAAGGTTATCCTTCCATTTCTTTCTTTTCTTCTCTTTGGCTCTCCTCTCTAGTTGTATTAGTAGTCAACAGTCATTTTTATGTCTGCTATGAAATCTAGCTTCAGGGCGGAGTAAGAAGCGGAAGAACATCGAGAAAAGAAAAACCGAGGAAAACGCCGACCCTGCCTCTAAAGAGGAATCTCCCGGCGAGGGCTCCCCCAGTGAAGACACCGATTTCGAAGAAACGTGATAAAATCTTTAATAAAGCCCTCCCCATTGCTGTCCCATTTTCATTTCTTTTTCCTTTTCTTTCTCTCTCCTCCACCGCTCACCACTAAATGCTTGCAGAAAAGAGAAAAGGAGAAGGAGAGCAATAGCAACCAAAGTTCTCTTATCCCCTTCAAATCCTCTGCAACCCATGCCACACAAACCCCCCTCTCTCTTCAAATCCCGTTCGTGGCTATCTTACCACGTTCAAGAAGGTTGACGCACTAATTCACTCTTCCTACATTAAAGAACTTTGGTTTTACCATCTATCTGCATAAAAAATTAAAACAAAAGTATTTCTTTCTTTTCTTTGTATCCTCTTTATTAGGCACAGTACACTCTTGAGAAGTCGTAATCTCATTTTTCTATAATAACTATTGAACAATTTAGAATTAATTACATGTTAAGAAACAAGATAAAATAAAAAAGAAAAGGAAAAAAAAAAAAAAAGCCTGGCTCTCACTCTCTTCTACATGTTTGATGACTACAGTAATTGAAACCGGACATTCTGGAAGCTAGTCCAGACCCTAATCTGCCTTCATGATGAACACCAGTAATAATGCTTAAATTTATTTCAGAGAACACTGATAATAGCATCACCTGTAAACTTTTACTTAATTGTGGTGGTAGCAAACAAATTAGTAGCTAACCAGTTGACAGACTTTGTACAGAAGAGACTAGATATAAAACTGTTTTTCACTATCAACAAGTGATGCACTACTGCTGAATTGCTTCAAAATTTGTGTATCGAAGGGAACCCTCGGTGGTTGAATTCAAAACTCTCTCAACAGCCTCTTCACCAGTTGATCAGGTAGCATAGGTAGGAGCAAGAGGACAACTGCATTAGAGATGACAGTCTTTATTGAACCAGATGCATCCAAAGATAAAAAAAGCTGCTGTGCGAAATGTTCTGAAACCTTATTGGTAACAAGGCCTCTATGAGTTGCAAAACTTTGCCAAATGGGACTGAGATTTTGACATTGAAAAAGAAAAAGAACTACTAAGGAAGATCAAATATTCAGGGATAATGCTATTTTGAGACCAGATAGTAAACAGCATAAAATACCCTTTTAGAAATAGAATAATTATTCTGATGATAAATTTGATTAGCAAACAAAAGGGTTGTTGGATCTGAAAAATATGTTAGAGATTTGAAGCCTTCCAACTTTTGATTTGAGTGAACAAGTTTGAGAACTATGTATGGTTTATGCATACTCAACTACGTGTTGTCTAAAGATGGGAAAAGTTTATAAGACCAACTACGCTCTCAAGTCTTCAGCATGAAACAAAGAGTTTGGTTATGAAATTTTTGAATCATATGAATTCTGCAGATTTAAGGTTTACATTATGTGAAAGAAAAACTGTGAGAGGAAAATATCTTCCATATGCTAAACAAACTCCTTTACCATGGTGACTAATAATTTAAATCAGTCTATGTCCTTCACTTCAGCTTCGATGTCAACAACAGTAGTAGAAGAGGCCTTTCCTGTATAAATTCCATTTACATTTATCAGAGATGTAAAATGCGATATATCATGATTTCTGAGAGAATGATGCAACATGATTACTTCTAAAGATTTGTACAAAAAGAAGCAATGGACCTACATATATAGCAAGCTATTAAAAGTTGGCAAACTAAAGCATAAATTAGCAGACCACTTACCTTTATCAGCACGACTTGAGAATCCATTAAAGACTTGTCCAAATGTTGTAGCACGGTCAGAAGAAAATCTGGCAGATTCTCTGACAAATTTGTTTCCCTGCACTGGAAATTTTGTAAGATCACACTGTCAGAGAAACAACAAATGGGTAGACTCTCTCTCTCTCTCTCTCTCTCTCTCTCTCTATAGTAAAATTTACAAGTTACAAAGAGAGAAGTACGCAGAAAGAAATTCAATACTGGAAATGAGCCTGTAATCAGCATAAAAGGTGCATCTTTGAAGACCATATTTAATGCATAGGCTGGGAGTCACTTGAACATTCTCATAATTAGAATGATGACATGTGCACTGCCTACACTCTTTTATCAACTGTAAAGTTATCACTAAGAAGCAACCCCGATGGTGACAGTCAGTTTCAAGATATCTCATACTGTTACAGATTTGATGTTAAGGAAAAACTGTAACAGCATCACCTCAACGGACTTGTAGCAGACCCTCTTTATGGTAATGAAACAGCAGCAATGACATGTAAACAGAAAAATTATGAAGAAAATGAAGTCTGTAAATGATCTGCAATGGTAACACTAGCGTAGTTCCCCATGACAAGTCAAAATTCTTGCCATATACTAGTAGCAGGTTGATAGCCTCATGAAGATGGTTGTTGATTTTGTTTCTTTAAGCATAAATGCTAAAATGATTTTAGATTACTCAAAAGCACATTTTGAAACTGTGCCGGTGTCAATACCCATTTTCTGTGCCTGAGCCATCAAATATGTTGCTGACTTTGCAAGAAATTTTTATCAATCAAATTTCACCTAATAGCAAAAAGCTGCCATCTGCTGAAGCATTTCTCTCCAAAAATGGAGGAACTTATGAAAGGCATTACCATAGGCATTTTTTGCTTCACATTTACAATATGATTACATGCATGCAGTGCATAACAGACCAAGGCAACACATGGTAAATACATTAAAACAATGTATGACAACTAATTGCCATATCTGAAAACAAATAGGAAAATTTCTTGAATGCAGAATATTGCATTACCAGAGAAAGGTTGACTGCAGAATGGGCATAGCTGTGGACCATCCTTGAGAGAGGACCTACAGGAGAGAAGACTGTGGTTTAGCCACTTGCAAGTGTTATTATACTGTATAAAATCATGATTATCTTATTTGGGCTTACTTAAATATCTGGAAGTCATTTCCACAATTGGGGCACTGCAGATACAAATGTTAAGAGAAACTTGCTCAGTTATAACATGACGATCACAAGATTTGATTGGAAGCAGACCTTTCAATATCGTGAAAAGGCTGAATAAATTCTCATCCTATACATATCATTAAAATGTCTAGTGATAGATCCTAGAGACAAGAAAAAGAACCACACTAGCCTACTAATCACCACCACAATTTGGCAATCATTCTACTATAATGAACCTTATGATTGAAAAGATACAGTAACTTTATATTTCAAAAAAGTAGCATTCTTAAGTTCCCATCAACTTTTTTTAAAAAAATGTATTTTGAAAGAAGAGCAAAATGTAGGAGTAAAGGATACCAACCAATTCAAAATCAAATGCATGCATGAAGCCAGAAATACAAGGAAAACAACTGTGAGCTACAAAACCCTTACACTGCTCTGAACTATGTCTCGTCCTGCAAACCAGAAGAAAGCACCTAATCCCACAATAGGAAGTAGCACTGCAATGAGCTGTTGATAATAATGTCAGTGCATTCAGAAAATTTATAAAAAAACAGAGCAAGTTTTAAGTCATTCCAAGTACTACATGTATGGTATGATCTGGATATTCAACTGTTTGCTCAGGAAGGTATCATGTCTCAAACAAGATCTTATGCATTCAAAATAGCAAGAAGTGGTGATGTGGTAGCTAGGGCTATACTTACATGACTGTTGCAATTAGCACTATAATTGTGCTCTTTTAACCAGGTACAATAGTTCACAATCACTATCACAGCAAAACTTTACAATCTGGCTATAAACTTAAAATACAATAGCCATGGACATTATAACAATTATTTATATAACAACAAAAGAGAACAAGTTTGTGCAATGATATGTTACTCCAAAATGATTGTTGCTATTTTCTATACAAAGCACTTTGACATAGAAATCACTCTGCATAATTTCTCACATTCTCCGTTCAAGCAGTCTTCAGTCTCTCCTTAATGCTGTTTCAATATTCTAACTATCCCGACTTGTACTTACTTTGCCCAACACTGGCCATGACCAATGATATTTTTCGCTGATACTACCCAGAACTGTTCTCTAGCATACTAATTCCATACCTTCTACTTTTTATCACAAAACTATCTTAATATTCTCATATCTACTACATTTATTTAACAGCAATACACCTCTTAACCAACCACACAACATAATCAATCATACAGCTATTTAGTGACTTTTCCTAGAAACTAGAAAGTTTTGTAAAAGGTCAGAAAACACTCCAGTGATCTATCAAACTAGATATTGTTGATATGAGGAGATGGTTATGGTTAGCGCCTTAATGGACAATCAGTCCAAGCAATACTAGGTGTACGACTATAAGAAACACGATGAAGATTCAAAGTCACTCAGATATGCCCATAAGAATTTTATTTATTTAGTTGCTCCTAGTATTATACAATCATTTCAGATGACTCAAGATGGAGGGTGTATGACATAAGAAGGTTGCCTCCCTCTGCCTCAGCTAGCTTCCTGGAGGTGGCTACAATCTAAATGACCAACTAGATTGTTTGCAGAGCCATTTCAACTAGATCATCTTATTCTTGAGAAAAGAACTTGACATCCTTATTAGCCACCAAGAATTTTTAAATTAATATAATAACTGTTGCTGATTATAAGAAGAGGCATATGATTTATCTCAAAGTAGTGAAGCACAATAATTTGACAGCTCTCGCATATTTGGAGCTACTACTTTCACAACATCTAAAATAGTAACAGAGATAGTACTAGATCCAGAGAGCAAGAACAACATTGAAGCACATAATTTAAAATATTTTGACAGAAAGTAGTTAGTTAACTACGGAGCCCAGAACTTCCAATGGAAGAATTAACTATACAGTGAGAAATTTACCCATATAAGAATTAAAGCATCACAAGGTAGATCATTACAAAAACTTAACCAAAAAGACCCACTGTAAGAACAGAATAAAGGACACCAAAAATCATCAAAAAATCATAAACACTTGGAACATATAAATCTTTTCCAAAATAACACAAGACTAACTAAGCAGCTTACCCAAATTGAAACAATAGCATCCAAAACCCAACCAAGCTGCCCTGTCATGCTGAGATATGTCAACCCAATGGCCAAAGCAAGATTGCTCAAAACCCTGGTTGTGGTGCTCCTATCCCACCCACCCCCACCACCATTAAAGTTAAACCCCCGGTTAGCTCTGACTGCCACTAGGCTCCTCTTCCTCCCTTTTCTCACCAAGATCACATCTTTCCCCATTCCCTCCCTCCAAAACGAACCATTTCTATACAAAGAACTGATCTTTCTTCTTGGGACTGAGCGACAACTGGTCGGGAACCCGAATCTGAGACCAAGACAGCCTATTTTGCTGTCGAGATTGCCCGGAAATCTGCCGGGGATCGGAGAACTGACAGAAATTTGCAGAGGAGTCATGGTTAACGGATCATTCAGCGAGTGAGAAGGGGAAAAGACGAAGATCGATGATAAGAGGGCGCTTGGAGAGGGTTTTTGCCGATGGGACCCTTCGAACTTGGAGTTGGATTTTTCTCTAATTTTTGTTGTCCGAAAAGAGAAAAATGGAAGGATGAGAACTGGTCTGAGCCAACTCGAGTCGGAAGCATTAGGAGCCCATCCACACCGTCCATTTGGCACGTCCTTAGCAAATCGAAGAGAAGGGATCATCCAAAGCTTAAGGGATGGGTTTTCTTTTTTTAAAAAAAAATGGGATCATTTAATGCCTTCAGCTTCGTTGCGATCTGGGACAGGCTCACCAATGGGCCAGTAATTTTTCTGATATTATTTCATTCGATAAAGATAATCAGGACCGTTCGATGGATCATGCTCATCAGCCGTCATGGTACTTTAATCAGATGAGTTCGACTTCTTTCGAATCTCGAACAAAATGACTAAATTTCTTACTAATTAAGAGCGGAAAAAAAAGGGATTTGGGGAACGGTGAATCGGTGATGGTACCTGATGAGACGAAGAAACTTAGGTTTGAATAAAGGTGAAATTGGCTAATTATATATATAAAGATCCCACGAGGTGGAAAGTGGAGGTCATGAATCACTGCAGTAAATGGAATCAGAGGACGTCTGTCGTTCGTTCTCTAAAATGGCGATGGTCGAAGGCTCGTTTTTTCTCATACGCCGCCCCAAGCGATAATTTTAATCTCCATCTAAGACTCCACATAAAACGTAATCCTTACTTTTTAAAAAAAAAATTATTCAACAAAAATATATTTTAAAAATATTTTAAAAAAAATTAAAAAAAACTAAAAAGATATTTAAAATTTTAAGTTCAAATGAAAAGTATATAAACTAGCTCTTTCTAGAACCCACTCAGTCAAAGCATGAAGATTTCATCCTCATCAGCATGCAATCAAAGCATGAACATTCCATCCCGTTCTGAGTCGTTATTGGATAACGATTAAATTAATTACCTTCTGTATTGGTTCCTAGTTTTCAGTTTTCATCCATTCAGTTAATTTTTTTTAACTTAACTTTTGCTTTGTATCATGTGAAAAGCTTAATATGTATTGTACAATCCTTCACCACATCTCCACACAAAGCATTGTTCTCTCCTCTTTTTTTTTTTTTGTTTTTTCCGTTGGCTTGGAAGTGGGGGTGGAGCAAAGTGCCGCTCCATTAGAACAGTCAACTGCTTTCCTGAGCCATAAACAGCAGGGCCATACGGAGCCATGTGAAGCAAGCCTTTTTCGGCACGGCAGCAGCCACATCAATTCAAGGACCACACAATTCTTTTAAAGACTACCATTGCCTGATCCGGCTGGAGATGTCTCCCTAAACATTAATTTTAGATGTATTTCCACAAAATCTAATATGTACTTAAATCTCTTGATGCCGAATCCCCCAGAAGAAGGGCAGCAAACAGAGGCAGAAGCACAATATTCTCAAACACATGAACACCATAGAAATACTCCAAATTTTTCTGCACAAAGCGTATGCTCTAGTGTCTCTAATTTTTCTCATAATACCCAGAAAGCAATTTAAACCATCCAGTTCGAGTCTACGCAGGCAGCAAGCAACCCAAAAAAAAAAAAAAAAGGGTAATATTGTTCATCTCATCCATGTAAGAACAGTTACTCTGCATTCTATATCCGAAAACAGACATGACCATATAGAGAATAAGCAAAGCTGCATGTGACATCCACCACGATACTCTCGGTTTCAGGTTGTCCATCATTCATTCTTCTTGGTCTTCGCTGCATCAGCTCCACTGTACGGGGCAACATGGTAAGCATACTGCTGGATGACAGAAAAGACAACCATCTCTAGAATTACCAAGACATTTTGAATGGCTTCCTGAATATGCTCTACATCCAACCAGAAATGATGCGATTTTATAACTCCAACAGAAGCTAGGACATCAAGCGCAACTCCCTGCAGCAAAGAACTTCCAACATGAAATTTCTTTCTTTCATAAAAAGAGAAAGAGTGACACCATCTTGGACTGCCACAGGATATAATGTAGAAATGAGGAAGAGACACTAGGATCAGAATACACACACACACACACACACACATATGTTCTCCTGCTATGCATTTATTAGTATCAGGAAAGATCATAATATGACATGGAAAAGTTAAGTGCAACAGGCTGCTACGTTTTGGTTGCCTTTCTCTGTATAAATATGAACTTACATACTACATGATTGATGCCAATGTATAGAGATGAAGCAGTCATAGAAACTTAAACATGGACTTCACAGCCGATCCTGACTCAAAAACCTGATCGCAAGCTTTCTGTAAATCATATGATCATATTCATCTACTCAACAGATCTTCTCAACAACAGATGAACTTGTATGAAATGTCTATGGTTGGTTAGTATCTTTGATTTATCAGTTTACAAGCATCCTCATGCACCAGAACTCAAACATATTATTTGAAATTGATGTCAATATTTTTCAGCTTGAGCCAATGAGAGACATTGGCTCAAAGAATAGAATGAAACAAGGCACCATAGTAATGACTATAAGTTCATCAGGCTGAAAGTGCGGAGTTAACTATTACACAATATGGACAGATGGTGATATACTAGTCCTTCCTGTCTATAAAGACAATTTCACTCATAAAATTCCGAAAAACTGCACTGATTATTAGAAACCATATGATGGCAACAAGGTTATGATAGATGGTACAAATACTAAATGCACTGGCCTACACTCTAAAAAAAAAAAAAATCAGGATAAGGAGTTTACCTGCCAGAAGCAAAAGAAGACAATCCCTTTGATGCACATGAACTTTGCTAAAGGCTTGTGTGGTGCCAGTTCCTTAGCAAACACATGATAGAAAATTACCAAGGCATACAAGGCCATAGAAACAGATATGTTCAAGATGATGGTGAAAGTCCAGCTGATCCAACTGCTGTACAGACCAAGAAGTTGAAGTGCTATCATTAAAATAGAGCAGACTGGCCGAATTATAACAAACTGCCATGTCCAGTACTTAAGAAGCTTCAATGTATGATGCTCCAATCGGATAGTATGAGGCTGCATTCCAAAAACATATTATCAAAGGGTAATGCAGATACAAAGCCCATAGCTTGCAAAAACTTTAAATCTACAGTACATGCAGATCATAACTATGTGATGCAATGATAGAATTGGCCAAAATTTTGATATATTGATGTGTTTTTATAATTATACTATTAGGTGACATTCAGATATTGATACAGATCTTTGAGTCAACACCCACTTCTAAACATTAAAAAGAATAATATAGGTATGACTAACACCAATCCATGCTTCTAAAATAACAGTTGCTGGAGCTTTCAACAGCTTCAAAAAGTCAGCCTTGTCCGCTGCCAATTGTATGCAATGATGAATAAAGACAAAAACAATTTACCCAGACAATTTACCCATGCAAATCCTCAAAAGGGACAATAAAACTCAGAACAAATTATCATTCTGCCACTCCATCCAAATCCTTCATCATATTTGGGTTATAGGGAATGAGAATGGCTGATTATTCATGAACAGCAGACACATGAGATATGGAGGTCTTATATCAAGAAAAGAAATATTCTGGCTTATACCACCAGAATGCTGTACTTCCTCATTGGGTGGAAAGGTCTCAGTTCTATCCCAAATCATTTTCTCTCTCTCATTTATAACTTAATCACAGACATGAGATCAAGCCTTATCCTATAGATATATGGTTGGCTTTATGAGTAGTCATGATTGCTTCATATCATTGGCTACATCAACTAGCAATACAAACTCTTTTGGATCTTTTATTGAATTATGATCTAACTCATTTTAGGTCATTCCTCTTATTTTCAACCCTCCTTTACTTTATAGTGGAATTTTAAATTCATTATAGAAATAAAAGGCTCCTGGTGCAGTACAAAACTATATTGATTCAAATACAGCCTGTATAGTGACAGAAAGTTATTTCATATTTTGAAAGTTATTTCATATTTTCTGGTATTGAGATAGAAACCATACCAGAAAAAGAGACACAGGAAAAGAATGATGGATCACCCTTCCTTTGATTTCATCAGGCACTATATTCTTACTAATTGATATATTTAAGTAACTATACATCAAAGCCATGAATTTCGCAATCACCTGCATATTGCAAGAAGGAAAACATGTTATGAACTTTTCTTTTAGGCTTCAGTAAAATTTTACATAAGTAAATGATTTAGGTTAAAAGTAAGGCTTACCAGTGCCTCATAACATTCTTTTACAGAGTCCAAAATCATAAAGAAGGCTTTACTGCCCCGGATATCTAGCAAACCAACAAAGGAGTCAATCGCATACAAGGGAGCCATCAGGATGATGATTATTATAGCCTTCTGTTCTTTTGGATTTTTCCAATAAAAAAGATGTTGGGAAAGCAATTGTACTGTAAAATGCATAGACAGCATCACACAGCATGCTGCCCCCAACAGAGTGAGAGTTCCACGGTCCATTGTGGTTATATCGATTTGCGGAAACATTATTTCTGGAGGCAGCGCACAATCTGAAAAGGCATGTTCAGGCTTGTTAGTCTGTAGAAAGTTAACAGGTATACAACTATTCTGACATTATACTAACATTCAATTCTTCATCCATGAAAATTTGCTATATAAAATAGAAAATGAACTAAAAAGATAATTTTATTTTTATGCTCATTTCTAATGTTTTCTAATAATAATGGAAAGCATTTGAAGCCACTTTTAAGATCTGTAATAGAACTTGTTTATGCAAAACAAGTTCTAACCTACCAACGGACATGTAATTTAAGACACTGACTATAAGAAATAATATAGAATTACCAAACATGGTATCAACAGCAGTAGATTTCACCATCCAGTACTTGCATACCTCTGGGGGAGCATAAGAAAATAATTGGCAATCCAGTGCTGAGAGTCTGGGGAGTGAGTCCCCTCAAGATCAATAGTTAGAGGACATTGTTTAAATCATTTTAGGGCCTCTTTAAGGCTATTATATCCAAGCGGAAATGTTGCTAGCCATTTCTATGAATATAACTGGCACTTTCAATCCCAAGAACATGGTCTGATAGGGGAAAAACTGGTTTTAGCTATTAGCAAAATTGATAAGGTTGTGGAACTAATAAGGATGATATACCAATGCAGTATCGTGGTAAAACAAGAAACCCAATGTTCTGAACATAATGCTCTGCCAGTGTAACATTTTTCTTCCAATAGGAAGACTCTACAATCTCCAAAAACCATCTATTATATCATCAAGTCTCGTGTCTTTTTCAAAAAAACTTTTGGCAGCAGCCTCAAAAATTTCCTAAAGCTGCAAAGGGTGTTAAACTTCTTTCCTTCCATGTCATGTACAATTATACAAGACTCCATATTTTCATAGGAACATCAATCAAACTCCAAGCAAGAGATTAGGATCACCAAATATCTTCAGCTAAATAATATAGGTAAGCCTGCAATGGGCTGTAAAGTTGAGGTACGTTTTCATCCAGCAGACCACATGACATGTACGCAAGATCAAGCATCCTTCGCCTGTAATAAAGATTAGTAAAAGTGACAATCTATCACAATAGGTAGGTGGTTTCTTGCACCCTCCAAGGAATCTAAGAGTAAGAAATAACTCCCTTTGACTAAGAAAATGTTCAGAATAACATCTCAGATATCCCTACAGTCACCCTTCTTCAACACCTCCTATCCTCCTCAGCATAACCCAACTTACATAATCTTTGAATACAGCTATCCAGGAGATGTCTCTGAAGGTTAGAATTTCACATCGTCGCATTTCCTCTTTGTTGGGCACAATCTCAGCTTAAAACCTCACTCTTGAATGCAATAACCATGACGTTAGGAAACATGCATCCAAAACCAAAACAATTACAATAGTTTTGTTTGCAATGATGTCCCTTGTGAGTCTTACTTTATGCAACCTGTAAAACTGCAATTAAATATAAGAAACAGACTACAGCATCAATTTATACAAATAACATCATGAAATTTTTATATCCTTACTTTTATCAGCCCCAAATTCAAAAAAGAAAAAAAAGTAGAGTTAGCAAAACTGCAAAGAATAAGTCAACCAAGCCATGATGAGAAGTTTCAAAAATCATGAAGCGAACTGGTCTTTCAATTATAATTAGCAAAACTAAAAGATTCACACATCTTACTTACTAATAACTCTACCCAATCCAAGACAGCAAAACACGCCAGCTTACAAAAAGTCATGCTAACAGAGATTACTATCAGACTATTGTACATCTTACCTTCTAAACGCTCTCCAATCCAAGACGGCAAAACAACCAAGTTACAGAATCATGCCGGAAATTACCATTAATCATTCTCACTTCTTTGATCACCGGAATCACGGTTGACTTAAATATTCAACACAGTTTTAATAAGCGAGAACAAGAAATTTAGATTACAACGTTCGAATCCACCACATAAACCAACCATGCTATTAAAAAAAAAAAAAAAATCTCTGCAGCACGATTACTGAAACCGATTTCAACTTTCTTTCTTACCCTTGCAATCTCTGTCATTGTTCTTCTTCCCTCCTCAGAGAGAAAATCGCAGCCTAATTTCCTAAAAGGAAGCAAAAATAGAAACATACATGAAGAAATCCTCGACGAATTTTACTTACAGCCGAAGTATTAGTTTGAGAAAAATGGATCGGTCACCCCGAACTCGATCAGGATGAGTCAACGAGGAGTTGCGGAGACGAATCCGAGGAGATCTCCCTTTCTTTCCACGGAGTTATAGAGAGAAGGTTGAGAAGGGGAACGGAAGAGAGAAGAGACGACTAACTATATGGACTGGAGCTTCCCTCTTCGCCTGCTAGCTACGCCGGCATTCATTCAAAGCAAGCGGCGTCTAGAAGCACGAGATGACGATCATACCCACCACAAGCTCACCGACTTGTGCTACCACTCCGAATAAACTGGCGATTTTGGACCAGTTCGAGATAATAAAGTATTTAAAGTAATCTTAAACCCTAGGCAGCCCGTTTTAGCCCGGCCCATATCAACTCCACTAGCCCGATGTGAGAGATAGAAAAAATCTCGATAAATTTTCATTTATAATTGTTAGGACCTCTATTTCCTCACCGTCGTCCCTCTCTTATGCGGCCTTTCCCCACCAGCGTGCCGGCAAAAGTACCCTGCGTCAAAATCGTCTGCAGCTTTCCATCGGTACCTTAAACTATTTATTAATCCGCCGGCCTTCTATATGTATTCCAACTTTATCCAAGCATTTAACACTATTTTAAAGAACCTGTGTTTCAATAAAATCTCAATAATAATTTAAGCTTCTAAACTTTTTTAAAAATAAAATTTAAATATAATTTTTTAGATATATATACTAAAAAATAATGATAGATTCACTTGAAAAAAGAATGATAGAGACGTGTTATATGTCTCGCTTACTAAGTGAAGAACTAGACAGCCATATCTAACTTTGTTTTTAAAAAAATTAATGATAAAGAGATAATGCTTGTCAAGCATAAAATCACATGAACTATACCTAACTTTTGTTTTTTTAAAAAAATTACATACTAAACCTAGAAGAGGAGAGGGAACAACCAGCAAATGTTTCTTTAAAGTCCCACTTCTTTGTCTCAATTATTTTTCCTCACAAACATATGGTACATACAGAATTCTAGTTTGAGATATCATGAGTTAAATGCTTCTTCAATTCTCCGCCCCTCTCCTTCGCTCATCCTCTAAGTTTACCACAAATTCCCTAGGTATGCGAATGGTAGAGATTCCTCATTCGCCTCCTCCTAGTCGACAAATGATTCAGTTGAGTCCTCGGCACTTCTAAACAAGGTGAGAAGCATGGTAGTTCAAGCCAAGGGAATTCTGAAAGGTTATGGACTGCATTTACAGATTATCCAATCTCAAATAGGAATTGCAATAGAGTAGGTCAGGATCGATTTTTGCCTATACCATCTCCACTTCATACCTTGCTAGGATAATAAGTTTAATTCCCATCCCTGACTCTGTGAGGAGCAAGGATCCCCGACTTTGCCTTGTTGCCCTACCCTTGCTCTTTTTTCTTTTTTAAAAAAATAAAAAATACACTTTACCTACACTTTTATCAAATTTATAATTTAATCATATGAAAAATATAAAAATCACATTATTCTCACTAATAGGAATTACATAATAAGCACCAAGTCTCTATGTATATTTTTAAAAAAGCCCCAGTTTACTTACACACACATATATATATATAAAGGTAAAAATGTAATATACATATATATAGATACACAGTGTGATCGGGATGGGTCTTGGGGTAAGGAGTATATATATTAACCCTGTCTTGACCCAACTATAAAGTTTTTAGTTTTCTTCAAAATTTATCTTGAACATAGTTAAAGCTTGAAGATCCCTCTCCAATTAAAGCAAATCAAGGTAGGTCCCTATCAATTTAGATCAAAATTATCATCCCTAATCTTGGAGCTGGAGGATGAGACCATCTCAAAGATGATGCACGCGATCAGTGCCAAGTCTTGGTTGTGCAATGAGTTTGACAATGGGATTGGAGTATAACTTGGAAGCAAGAATATAACGCCCTAAGGCCACTTGCTGGTCCAATTAACATATTAACAGATTGAAACCATATGGCTCTAAAAACTCGAGTAAAAGTTAATTAGTAGTAGGTGAATTTGAATTATAAGCTTCTCTTCAAACTTTTATTTTCTATTTGATATGGGATTATTTTTGAAATATTGTAATCTCTCTTCTTATCAAGCGGCGTCCTCATTGCATACCACTAGCTAGCCAGATTTATCCCGAGTTGGGTCGTTGGTGTTGTAAAGGTGGCTTCACATCATGGCGGGACTCTACCACTGTCCCATGGGTAGCCATTTTCTTGTGTCCACCTACCAACTTACGTATACTCTTAGATCAGCTCTGATACTATTTGCAATGCCTCAAATCCACCTGCTGGTCTAATTAACCTGTTAGCGACCTGCTGGTCTAATTAACTTGTTAGCGAACCAAAATCATGTGGCCTTAAAAACTCGATTGCAAGTTAATTGGTAGCAGGTAAACTTGAGTTATATATGCTCTTCAAACTTTTTTTTCCATTCGATGTTGGAATATTTTTAAAGTATTACGATCTGCTCTCTTATCAAGGGATATCCTCATCGCACTGCTCTCTTATCAAGGGATATCCTCATCGCACGCCATAAGTTAGCTATAATCTATTACGAGTATGATCGTTGGTCTAAGTTAGCTATAATCTATCACGAGTATGATCGTTGGTCTTTTAAGGATGACTCACCAACTTTCACACACTCGAATCGGCTTTGATATTATTTGTAGCGCTGCAAGCCTACTTGTTAGTCCAATTAACCTATTAGCTAGCCGAAACTACGTAGCCTTAAAAATTTGAGTGTAAGTTAATTGGTAATAAGTAAATTTGAGTTATAAGCTCTTCAAACTTTTCTTTTCCATCCAATATGGGATTATTAGGGATTACAAAGAAGTAAATGAAATCAAATTGTTTTACCCTGGTATTTGACCTTGATGGCACCCCTCTATTTGAGGCCTATTTGGAAGGAGTTGAATGAGAAAAAAAAAAAAGAGGAAAAAGGGAAAAACATAACCACTCAAGCTTGTTTGAAAGTTTTTATTGAAGGAAAGGGGAAGAAAGACGTAAGAGGATACCCTTCATTCTATTCCAAGAGAGTAAAATTTGTTATCTTCAAATTGAGGGACAACGGAGGACAAAAGAAAAATGCATGGGACTTTTTTTTATGATACCTATTTTATCCTTATTTCTTTTCAAAAATTTCAAGATAATCCTTTTACTAGATAAAACCTAATTTCACTTACCATCGTATTGTCCTTCCTTCTCTTAGTACAATAATTCTCTCTAGTGGCATCCAAGTAAGGGTATCTTTCTTTTTTTTCTTTTATTTAACAATCACTATTTCACAACTAATCTTATGTAATGCTTATAATTTATGTTTGATATTTATTTTATTCAAATATCTAATATCAATCTTTATATAAATTTATCATGGTGGACCAAATAAGGATATATAAATAATTTTATAATTATAACATTTCTCCTCCATTTTCTTCACCTTCTAATCAAACAACAAAGAGGATAATTATCCTCGTTTCTCCTCTCACCTTTTATTAAAAACATAGAAAGGATAATTATCTTGCCTTTAGTCTCCTTCCTATCTTCTCTTACTTTAATTACCCTTCTTTTTCTTCCCTTTTAAAATTCCAAATAGATCCTAAAAGTTTTTTTTTGGATTTCCAATGAGATTTTATATCAAATAAAACATGAACACCTTAGATGGTTCCATGGTTAGTAGTTCTATGAACGTGATGAGTTCTTTCTACTCGTTTTCTTTTGCTGTCAATTTTTTTTATTTTTTATTTTTTGATATACAGTGACTAAAGAATACTTAGCATTATATTGATCTAAGATTTTTATTTTATATGACTCATGAATTTAAAGGAAATTGAATATCCATTGGGGTAGGTCTTAAGGCGCTGCATAGAAGTTCATGGGTATTATTGTTTTTCTGATTCTATTTTCTTTTGCATAGATTTTTTTTTTCCCCTACTTCAATCGATTGTAGGAATTGGAGGATCTAGATTTTTCTATACTGATAACATCTAAAAATATTAGATATTTTAGAGTGTTTTTTTTACTGATAGAAGGGCTCATGGGCAATGAGCTAAGCAATAAAAGATAAACTCTCTCCAAACTCTCTCATGTAACCCTAACCTCATAGATGCCAGCGAAGATAGGATTCAATCCTAAATACTTGGTCTAACTACAAGGCATGTTGCTAGCTTGACTAAGCTTTTACATGAGACAATCATACAACTAATAGATCGACTCTCTAATGGTGATTGAAGATGTACTCTCTCTCTCTCTCTCTATATATATATAGAGAGAGAGAGAGAGATGGTTTCTTGTGGCATTTGGTTTCTTTTTTTGAAAATTACTAGCCATCTGTAATCTTTGCAGTAGAACAAAATTTCAAAGCTGTGTTTGGAAACATAATAAGTTAATCCAGAATAAATGGATTCACTTACTCCTCTTTACTCTCAAGTTGGTAGAATAATTTAATCCTTGGGTTAATGGGGTAAATGGGTTTGAAGGTAAAAAGTTGTACATCAACCTTTTGAAAAATCTATTTTGTCCTTTTGAAAAGATGATTTAGCTCTAATATTCCAACGAGTGTCTAGCAGAAAATATATGAAATAACTAGGTTAAGTACCTTTTACTCTCTCTTATTTTGCTTCCAAATACAACCATGGTTAATAAACTTTTTTCTTATTATTATCATCGTAATATAAGAAAGATGTTGTTGGGTTTCCTTGATGATAGGTATTTCTTGTTGGAGTTAATTTATAATTAATGAGAGTGGAAGTCTAAGAGTTGTTATATTTTTTATATGAGTTAAATGAGTCAAGAATTTTAAGAGTTATCTAGAAAAGTTAAGAATCAATTAGGAAATCTAAGAGTTATTTAAATATTCAAAGAGTTATGGATTACTCTATATTTATGGGGTAGACCAAAAGTCACCCTCATATATATATATATATATATATATATATATATATATATATATATATGTATGTATTAAGTCTAAGTAGTGTGAAGAGTTTTATGAAATGATATTATGAAATGATATTTCTCCCACTCCAAGCATTTCTCCTTGAGCATTATTAGAGCAATAGCAAAAAAATGTCAACAAAGTGGTATCAGAGTTAAAGAGCTTGATTAATCCTAAGGCAAGAAAGAGAGCTAGAGTGCTAGAGTGCCAAAGAGCCACAGAGTCAGAGAAGCGGCGAGCAGCTTTAGAGTCGGAAGAAGTTCGTAAAGAAGTTGTTCATATCTTCCATTAAGGTGATAAGACTCCGGATCAAAAGAAACCTGTTGAGAAGTGTGCAAGTCTAAGAAAAGAGATTTTGTAAAAGAAAAAGAAGACAAGAGCAGTCTTCAAAGGTTAAAGATAAGAGACCTCGTTAACAATACCAATTGAGCAAAATGAAGGATAAAAAGGTAATAGTTGTGGTTGCGCCATACAAGGAAATTGAAGATGTCAAGATATCTATGCAAGATTTGCATAAAGCCTATGAAGAGTTGAAGAACAAATATGAAGATGTAATTAAAGAATTAAATGAGCTGAAGTTAAAGATAAAAAAGGAGTTATTATGGAAGATGAAGAAAGGGTGATTGAAGAAGATACAAAGTCTCCACCTCATAGATCAATGAGAAGAGCATTTGTCATAAGAGATTTTTCTTCTCGTTGCGGTTCAGATCAATAATTGAAGATATTATGAAAAATTACAAATTAAGGGGGGATGTTGGATTTAATTTGTACTTAATGAGAGTGGAAGTCTAAGAGTTGTTATATTTTCTATGTGAGTTAAATGAGTCAAGAATTCTAAGAGTTATTTAGAAAAACTAAGAATTAGTTAGGAAATCTAAGAGTCATTTAGATATTCAAAGAGTTATAGATTACTCTATATTTATGGGGTAGACCAAAAGTCACCTTCATATATCTATATGTAAGACAATATGTATTGAGTCTAAATAGTGCGGAGAGTTTTATGAAATGATATTTTTTTCACTCCAAGCATTTCTTCTTGAGCATTATTAGAGTAATACCAAAAAAATGTCAACATTTCTTTGAACACCCAACTATTTTTACCTGCCAGTATTCTCATTTTCAGGTCAAACGGAAGTATAAATCATGCCTGATTTCTTTCATTGTCCTAGGTTCAAGAACAGACTGAGCCAGCTTAAAATCAAAAGATGAAAACATTGTATATTATGCTGACACTATCTCTCATTGGCATAGAAAAATAAGCTAAGAAGACTGCAAATTGCACACTTGGATGCAGTGATGTAGACCAGTTATTGCTTCATATAAGTATGTTTTAAATTGAGCAAATAGAGATTTTACCTTCTCTGCAAGAAATATAAGATCATATATCATTTTAGATATTTCCTTTGCTTGTTGCATGATGTATGCTTCACATAGTTTCGAGAGTAATTTTTTCACATACTAAATATCATTACACAGTTTTATTTACTCATAGCAAGATGTAATCTGAGGAGGGTATATAACTTCATTGCCATTCAGCAGCATGTTATGGGTCCTGTACATGTACTGCTGCTGTATAGAGCAAAGGGGAAAATTATGCATGTTTATGATAGCTGGAACTCAGGAATAGTAGTAAACAAATCCATCATGCAGCATGTCAACTTATTAATGCCACTTGCAGCAAGATGTATCTATATATGCTTGTGTGCAATGAAACATCTATCAAAAAAATCATATGGCCTAGGTCTGAGAATTCATATATTCCCACTTCTATTCATAGGATGTCCCTGATACAAACATAGAAGTGAGTTGAACTGGTCTCTAGACAGGATTGTTTTCCTACGAAAATGGAATCAAATTGTGAATTTATTTTGCTTGCGTAGTGTTTTTATCCCACTCTTTTTTCAACAGTACAAGCTCAGTTTCCAATCTCTAATAAATGGATTGAACTGATCTCTCTATAGGATTCCATTAGCAGTGGCTTCAGGTGTCCCAACTGAATTTCATATGCAAGTAGGATCAAAATATAGCATCATGTTTTTTATGTAACTTTCTTATTCTGCTCTCTTTTTTCTACCATACAAGTCCTATGTCCAGTCTAATAATCTTATGTGTTGTTATGCATGCTGAGCTTATTTTACATCTAAAATAGAAGAGGTGATGAAATTTCTTCCTTATGCCATGCTAGATGAGTTACAAATTTCAGGTTGCGTTGATGAGGTGCCGATTGGTTCCCTCATGTTTTTGCGTGTGGGGGCTAGGAGTTGAAGAGTGCTAAGTAATGGTTGTCTAAATACACACTGCATGAAATTAATCTTGAATTGATTTGTCTCTTTTATTGTATATTTGCAAGATGAATGACTCATTACATAGGAAGGAAACTGTTTGGTTTTTAACTGATAACATGAAAACAGTTCCTAAATGTGTTATTACCCATGTAAATTGATTGGATGAGAGAGAGAAAGAGAGAGAGAGAGAGATCGCAATTGAAAGACTTAATCATGTTACAATTTGTAATGCCCCAAGTCCATTCACTAGCTTAATTAACTTCTAACGTGCCAAAACCACGTGGCTAAAAAACTCAAGTGGAAGTTAATAGGTAGCAAGTGGATTTAAGTTATAAGCACATCTTTCATTTCTCTTCCATTCAATATGGGACTAAATTTAAGGTATCACACAATTTGATTCTATTTACGTAGGAAAGCTGGTTGTCATAGTTGACTGTTACCGTTGCATAGATTTACAAGACAATTTCAGTTCATATATTTACATCTGATTCTGCTCAACCGGAAGTCTGCCGCACCCTCAGCGCTCCCAAATGAATCAACAGCATGAAATTGTGGGCACGATTAGCTGGTGAGTGAATAAGAAGGATTGGATAAAAGTTTTGCGGACTCCGCTAAAGCTCTCATATTTTCTCTCAATGGAAGAGGATGTAATCTACGAGCAAATGGCGTTCTGTGGCCCTATTTCAAACCCATTTGGAAGGACCTTCCAGTAGGCTCGAAACGAGGGAAAGAGGATGTAATCTACGAGCAAATGGCATTCTGTGGCCTTATTTCAAACCCATTCAACAGGCTCCAAACGAGGGAAAGATCAGCTTGAAAAAGTTGAAGTGCTCGCTTGGGATGCCCTTTGTGTGGTGTATCATTTGAAATTATCTCTCATCTATTCTTTTTCTATCCAATCTCATCATGCCTATGGTTACTCATCTCTTATTGCCTCCAGATTTCTTTAAAGTCGTGGAGCCTCCACCGCATGTGGTCACCTCAGAGAAGGAAGTATATTCTTAGATTGTAGAGGCTGTTCAAGATCAACTAGTCCTAACTTTTTGGTAGCAAATATGGAAGGAAAGATTCTCCTTTATTCTCTGTATATCTTGGCTCTCTTGTGATTATTTTTAGTATTCCTAATAAAATTTTGAGAAAACTTATCTCCCTTATTACAGTAAAGAGAAAAAGCAAATGGTATTTATTACATCGAATAGTTCATAAGGCACCAATACACGTCTATCTATTCTTTGTTCAAACTTTGAAAAGGTCCCTTCTGATCTCTTGACAATCTCAATCATCTTTATCAAGGTTAGTTCCGATGGTTCTTTACAAGAGTACTTCAATGAAGTAAGAACTGTAGTCGAAAGCGTGCTTGGATGAGTTAATTTTGCTTGAGTGCATAAATTACTGCATGCCTTAAGACGCCAATAGCAGAGATGGATCAATCTTATTAAACCAATCATATCAGGGTTTTACTATGATACTTGTTTATTTTTTTAAAATATTTAAAATATTAACAATTCAATTTTATTTTATTTTAAGGGATACAGATACGTTAGTGGTAATCGGTTCTAATCGGTTCTAACCAGTAATATGCATTGCTAGTGTGCTAAAAAAAATTGAACTTTATACAATAATATGATACAAAAGAGTGTTCAAAGGGTTATTTACTCTTGCAAAGGCTGCTACCATGATAGCCTGCTCTGCAGTGAAGAGGCGAAAGAGACAACTCCACTTGGAAGTTTCAAAGTGAAGAATATGTTGTTGCAGGGTTTTCAGTGCTTTTTCGAAGGTCGCGGAGGAAACGATGGCTCTGATAGCAAATGAGTAGAGGCCGCTACCATGGTGGACCACTTTGTAGTGAAGAGGCACAGGAGACGATAGCTTTAGTTGGGGCCCTTAAGTAGAGTATCTACGGTCATAGAAAAAATGATGGCTTTGATAGGCAAGTAGAGTAAATGACAACTTCGTTAGAAAAATAAAGAACATGATAATTCCGCATAAGGTAGAAAAAAACAATGGCTTTAATGAGAAAATGGAGGAGCCAACAGCGATGAAGGAGATGATGGCTACCTCAAAATAGTTCTCGATTCTAATTTTACAAAACTTGGTTGCATTAGATTTGTTCTAGAGAAAGAGTTTAATCTGAGCTGATTTATTTACAAGCACTATTTATTAAATTAAAATTTAGTGACATCAGATATTTTCTTTCATTATTATTAGCTTTTACTCTTCTTTCTATATATTTGTAATATATAGTTTTGATTGAATATTTGTTAATGCTTATGTTAAATATTTGAAAAATATCAGTACCATCCATGATTCTCTTCTTCCTACCTATCAAATTCTCTATTGATTTTTTGATATACATAAAATAAATTTATAGTTTAGTTGATGGACATAGAATTTACTTTCATTTCTTGAAATTTAATTTATATTAGTCAAAGTTGATAAATATATATTTTCTACCTTTTGTATTAGATTATTGCCGTTGGTTTTTTTTTTTTTTTTGGGTTATCTTACTCAACATCCTTGATTGCTTCAATTTTATCTTCATCGAGGTTCAAGGTATTGTATTTATTTTTTAAAATAAATGAATAACTCAAGAACTAGACTAAAACCAGCTCAAATTTGATTGTCTTGGGATAGATTGGATCAGCTTTTTTTTATATATTTATTGGATATTCCCAGATTCTAGATATTAAGAATTAGTTGTGATTGGATTGGCTACTAGTTAGCCTTTAATCCAAACTAAGCCAGCCCAAATGCATCCATCCCTGTCTAATAGTCCAATGTATGACCCTTTAAGATATATGGCTCATGTGAAATCTTGGGCTTAATGCATCTGTCACCAATGAATCAATTTATAACTACAGTTAGCAATTCGGCCTACCTCGGCCAAGATTGTTGTCTTCAACGGCCAACGAGGCTACTTATAACCAATGTTTCTGATTGTAAATTCTCAAGAATCTAATTATATTCTTGCTGGCTTGCCATCCAATTGATTAAAAAAATTAACATAATTTTGAGAAAGTAAAAAAAAAAAAAAAACTCATGAGGCACATGTTGCCTCGGTGACGACGACCAAGATTCCATACATGTGATGCATGACCAAAATAGCCATGAATCAATCTAATCCAAGATTTTTTTTTTATTATTTTTTTCAGTCATTAATATTATTTAATAATTGCACCTTCATCTATTGTCAATTTTTTTTTTTTTTTTTTTTCGACACAGAGCAACACAAAAGGTGTACAGTTTTATATAATACCAGTTGGATTACCCAGAAAATTTCAAAATCCACAAGCATGGAGTTATGAGAGCCCTGCTCTATCTTGTCGGTTGTTTGAAATTGTTACCTTTAGGCCCGAAGAAGTCGATTCCTCTCGATCGTACCACTATGCGGGGTTCTGGATAGAATCCGGTGGTCACGGGCCAAGGGTTCAGAAACTCCCCGCCCGGACCCGAAAGTTTTGGCTATTAAATGTTGGAGGGCGTGGCATCACGTGGCGGTAACGAGACCACTGACGTTGATATTTATATTTTGACGTCACGTGTGCCATCTTTGGCCGATGGGGTCGAGTACTTCGCCGGTAGGTGGCGGACTCCATTTGAAGATAAATCCGCATCGCACAGCATCTATCTGATATGGTCGCTGATCAACGGCTGTCAACAGCTCCTTAAAATATTATAATAATTAATTTAAATAAATTAATCAATAATTATGTAAAACAGTTATTAACCAACAGATAAAATTAATAATTAATTTAAACTTAATCATAAAAAAAATATTTTAATATTTGCGTTCATGTATAAGGATTAAGAAATCATAATATTAGTATAATTAACGTGAAACTAAAACTTTGCTTTAAAACATTAATACAGGTATTGCCTGGCCAAAATTAATCATGAATTCATAAAAAACAATCGTCACTAATGTCTTAGCACAGCATCATCGATGTTTTAATTTGTCTAAGTTGTAGACTCATAACAAGTTGGCTTTGTATGTATTTAATTTTAAAAAATAAAAATAATTTTACTCATGTGATTAAAAAAATAAATATATTAGAAACCACCGACATGACGAAAGTGACGTGATGAAATCCAGTCAAATCCTTTGTTCGGTGATTGAAAGGGCTTTTTTTTTTTTTTTTTTTTTTTAATGCGTAATTGGAGGAAGAGAAATACTTCCTCAGATTTATTAGTAATTGAAAGAGTATATTTGTATGTTTTAAAGTATACAGCCAATACCATGGGTTGTTGTTTTAGACATCTAATAAAGCAGAGTGAGTTAGGTTTTATGCAGGATTTTTCTTGTCATGTAATTTGTGCTTTTGAAAAATTTATTTTGATATGTTATGGAGTAAATAATTTTATTTCTTGACTAATTATTGGTGACTATTATTAAGTACTATTACTTATAATCCTATAAGATTGAATGGACCTAGATAGTATTTAGCTCCCATTCATGCTGTTAAAAATACGTATGTGGTATATATGAATAGAAACGGATGATTATTATTGCATGAGAGGAAGAAGTGATGAGTGTAATCGGTGAATTGAAGAATATATTGTAATCAAGAGTTGAATTGAAAGACCCCAAAAAAAAAAAAAAAAAAAAAAAAATGCCTTTTTAAAAAAATATTTAAACATGCTTAACCTCTTACAAGGACTTGGGCAACACAATGTATAAAAGTTCAAACAAACCACTATTTATTGATAAAGCCAATCCAAATAGAAGAAAGATGGTGCTTTAAAATTAAATACTTGGACATGAAGTCCACGTAAAGAGGGCTATTTCTTGTGTTTTTTTTTTTTTTTCAAAAATAATCTTCTAGCACAATATTTTGCCTGATAAGAACCCATAGACAACTTCATAGAAAAAGTTGATGACTATAAAATTTAGTCAGTGCATTTCTCTTATTTCTTTCTCTCAGACAAATAAAAACCAGGATAATTTTTTAAACGAATAACGGAAATGTCTTCTAGAGGGATAGAAAACAACATCCAACCACAGCAGAAAGAAGGAAGTTCAAGCAAAACCACGGGCGAAGCTCCGGCAGTCCTCGTTGCACCCTGTCCGAATAGAAGAAAGAAGGAACATAGAAAGCCTTCCCACCCTTTGATCCTTTCACAGGAAACAAACCAATATAGCTGGGGCCTTCGTATGGGAATTTAAAATTTCCAAAATATATTCGATAATTTACCTTCTTGTATTAATTGGAACAAGTAGCTGGATGACGCTTGTATGCGTGGGTCCTTCTCACAATGGCTTGTGTCGAAGCGTGACGATAAAAGCCATCCATAAGAACTCAGAGAGTGGGGGGAGAGGGAGAGAGAGGAGGAGGAGGAGGAGGAGGAGGAGGAGGAGGATGGATTCAGAGCAGGGCAAGAAGGTATGAGCTCAGTCCCACCATACGATCATGCCGCATGCCTCTTTGGAAAAGATTGATTAGATTAGTTGTTCATTTATTGAAACAAGATGAAGAAACTTAATCAAAACGTAAGCATCATGGTCACACTTTGAAGATCCTCGAAGAACATCCGAACCAAATTTCAGTCATTAGTCAACCTGTCCTTGTTGTCGGATGACTTAATTTCCTTGTATCATCTTGGATCATGATCGTCTCCTTTTCCGTCGAGAGAGAAAACTATCTCCCGTTTATATGCCGATGGCAATGGGCTCCAAGGTCAGTTTCAGCTGCCAACCTTTTGATCAAAGTTTGAAAACGTATCGAAGGTTACGTGTTGGTTCGCCCATTTTCATAGCTTATTTTCAAGGATAGATATCAGCTAAATTTTTTATTTGTATTTTATATTCATATACAAATTTGGATATTCGTATAAATTTTAGAGAAAAAAGAAAAAATGAAGAAGAAGAAGAAGAAGAAGCCAACCATGATTCCGAATCCACATCGACATTTGGATAAAACAAATATTATATAACGTATGCTTTTGTAAATTCCGGATACATCATAGAGAAACGTGAAAAAGTTCTAATGTCAAACGTCTTAATCGATTCCTTTTCCTCAATCCATTTAGTAAGCTCCATGAGGGTAAGGGCAATAATAAAAGATTAAAAAGCTTTGGCTTCACGAGCAGGCGTGTGCATGCATTGAGTCAAGCTAGATTTAAAGATAATTTTAGAGCCAAAACCGGTTTCTTAAAAGTAAAATCAAAACCAAAATAATTTTGGTAAGAAATTCAAACAGAGGTAAGAAATTCAGCTTAATTTTAATTTAATTTTTTATTTTACTTGTACTTGATTCATAACATCAAATTTTATAGAATCAAATGATTATCTAATTATTTATAATAAAAAATATAGTTTTTACATAATTTAATTATTCACATATAACACTTTAATTTTAACTGTAATACAAATAAAAGTTTATATAATATATGCATTTGATTTGATTCAATTTATATTAATTTTTAAAATTTAAAATGAAATCAAAATAACTTTGCTGATTTCTAACATTTTTAAATAGAGATCAAATCGAGAAGCAAAAAAATTAATTCAAACCAAACTAAAATTACAATTTAGGTTTTACGGTTTTAAGGTTTAGCTGGTTTCCCTGATCAGGATCAGACCCACTTACAAACCCTGTTAGTGATTTAAGTTTGAACTCACTTGGACAAAACCAGTGAATTGGTATGGAAAAGGCATTGCATCATTATCAGATGGGTTGTATTTGAGACACTGCAGTTCCAGTCTTCCTATATGCCCATCCAAATGGCAAGGCCCTTGACACCATCAGGAGGGAATTGAGCTACTTCCGGCCCAACTTCATGGGCAGCAAGTGGGCCGGATGGGCCCTGCCCGAGCTCCTGGCCTGACGAGGGCCCGGTCCATGTGTCCCGGGCCAGAGGCGTTGCGGTGATCGGAGCAAGCCCATGGGTCGAGACATACAACGTGCCGGTCCCGTCCACTGACGCCCCGACGGTCCGGCGGATCGCTCCGATGGTGAGCGCCCGGGGAGGCGGCCTTCCGATCGTGCAGGCGCTTGGGCTTGTCCCTGGCGACGACTGCACCGAGATCGCATGCACGCTGCTGGACCCGAAGGTGGTCGGGGCAGACCAGGTCCAGAGCCGGATCGAGCTGACCGCCAGGAGGGCCTGGAGGTGGAGAAAGTCTACCTCACGGATTTCTCACAGGATATGATTACAGAGAGGTACGTGAAGTTGGTTTCTGCTTGAGTGAAGGCTGTGTCATGTGTTTGGTGCTGCAAATGTGAAATAACCGTGGCTTTGACATTTGATTTCTTTTATATTGTGTGGTCTGGACTTGAAACTCTCAGTTCCTACCACTAGTGTTGGTGATGCTGAAGTTTAGTTTGGAATTTATCCGTAAAGCTTAAAGTTCTGCAGGGCGTCTGATATGAAAAGCCATAAGCTATCATTAATAGAGATCCATCATGGTGTTGATTATATTTCTTCTCCTATTGCATTCAAGTCCAAATGGTGGCAGGGGGGGCTTGGCCAAGAGGAAGCTGGTACCCAAATGGGTCAAGCTGCCATCTACCTGGATGCCATCCTTGAGGCCAGAATACACCCTTCTGAATTTCTCATCGGTTTTAACCGTTCAAAAAGCTATCCGGGATTCTAAGATCATTGCCGCCCGGCTTCCAATATTCTCAAACTCTCTGTGAATGATTTTTAATGGCTAAGTGGGTCACTACAAAACGATCGAATGGTCGAACTCCTGTACAAAAGAGTTTTCAAATACTGATAACCCGTCAGAATCCTTATACGACAATTGCAACGGATCATAGTGAGCCTAACCAACAAGCCAATGCCATTAGAAGCTACAAATCACCCTCATAATGGAAGCATTTATTCTTTTAAAACAGAGAGAGAGAGAGACACACACACAGAGTACCATTCTATTAAAATGGATCCATACATTATTTTATAACGGAGCTAGTAGAAGCTCGGGTAATTACATGCAGACTCAAACAATATGAGCTCCAATCAGTACACTGAACCATATAATTAAATTCGATACTCAAATGGCATCATTGGCATCGCTTCGCAGCTGAAGCAGATCCAATTGGTGCATATCAGCCATCTTAATCACAATAGTTAGTAAGAAGAATCTCATATTAGAATACAAGCAGTAGGAGGGATGGTAGGGAGCACCACCGATCAAATTGACGAGATTGCTATGGAAGTTGCCGAGGTCAAAGCACCTTGAAATGGAGGTTCACAACCATAACATCACCACATAGTTTTCCAGACTGCATGAATACCAAAGTGCTTTATGGATCAAGTTGTCCGTAGGGATGGCAATGAATTAGATTGGATTAATTAGCTTAGCTGCCCTTTTATCATCATATAGAGTGAATACCACTTGTTCTTGTTTAGAGATGCAACCTTCTTGCTCCAAGCCAAGCCCATAAAATTCACCAGCCATCAAATTGACACGCAGGGTCTTACTTCTCAATTAGGATCAGACAATTGGCATAAACTAAGGGACATGTTGAATTAATTAGCTTTCCTCCGGTTTGATCAAGCTAGCTGTATCAAATAAGTTCAGTTCCAAAATTCACACCTGAGTTTGTGAACAAAAACTGATCATTGGGTGCAATCATTAAATTTCAAGCCAAGCCAAACCACTCGAGCTTAGTCTGGAGTCGTATGCCCTTTGGCACGCCATACTTCATTGCAGTCTAAACTGTTCTTGTGTAGTCTAGCATTGGTTTGTGCCAGGTGACAAGCCAAATATAGCCAGCGAGTGCTGTATGACAAGCCTATTTGCTCCTCTGGAGGTTGATGTGGTGTAACCATGGAGAGAGAGAGAGAGAGAGAGAGAGAGAGAGAGAGAGAGAGAGGGAGAAACTAGAGGTTAAACACCACATTCTGTGAGGAAAACCATTGTTTAGCAGGCTTTACACGGCTGTTAGTGGGATATGACGACATTAAAATAAAATGACGCATCTTGTTTATTAAAACATGATATCAAAACAATTGACATGACTTCAGGGGTCCTTTTACTGTTAAACATTGTAGCTCTACTTCCAATGGAAGCATTTTTGGGAATCCTAAAAGGCCATGGAGTACCCACGCAAAATCTTTACTCCTTGTTAATTTACTCGGACACCTTGATATCTGGCATATTATAATTAGACAAGTAGCATTATGCTCCTTCCTGGACATCCAAAGAGCAGTAACTATATCATATCAGAATCCTATGCTCCTCTTTGTTTCGATTGGAAATCCATCTACTCATATATGGAAACCTTTAAGCATTTCAGATAATGATCATCAGCATTCCATTCACTTTGTATAATTTATATATATGCAAGCTTAATGGCAACCTAATGGCAACTTACTATAAAGTGGACATAAAGCCATGAAAATTGATAAGCTCTTGGCCTCATTTGAAACATTGGTCATTGAAGAATTCATTTGTAAATAAAATTAAATTTTATAAAAAAATTTATTTACAAATAAATTGTCATGTTTGATCCACTTTACATAAAACTATAGAATTAAAATAATTTTTCATATTTGAAAGAAATAAAAATTCAATTCAATATTCCATTTTCCTAAATTATTTTTATTTAATAATTAATTCAAAGTGATAATTCAAGAATTGTTTGTTAATTATATCCTCAAATGGCATTTAATTATATTAATTATTATTATATTTAATTACATTGAATCATAATTTAATATAATTATATAAAATTATAATCAATAACGATAATTTATTAAATATTTAATTAACACATATAAATATAATCATAATAATTATTTAAATCATTATAATATTTATCATAATATAATAATAAATTATTAATCCATAACGTTATGATTATATATAATTATAATTTATAATTTATAATATTAAATAATATTATATATTATTTAATATTTAATATTATAAACATATTATAACTAATAGGGTATCAATTATACATTGCAATAATAATTAATGTAATAATAATAATGTTATAAATAAAGGATAATTTTGTCTAAAAACTTTATTTGCTTTATTTTCTGAAATTCATTTGCAAATTCTATCAAAATTGATAGAATTTGCAATAAAAAAAAGTAATACTATGATTTAGTAGTTGAAATTTTAAAACTGTGATTTATTGCGTTGCCAAACAAAATAAATCATAGATTTGTAAGTAAAATTCATTTGTTTCAAAAAGGCTCCTCATCTTTTACATATTCTAGATTTGTAAATAAATTTTTGTAAAAAATATGAAATTCACTGGTTTCAAAAAGATTCCTCATCCTGTACGTATCATTAGCCACAGCTGTTGAACTTCCTTCCACGCTACCTGTCTTCTTCTACCAGCTCATGCTAGTTCATTAGCTTAGCTAGCGAGTTCAAACCAAACTATTGGCGGGCGGTTGGTCAAGTATATACTTCACACGGCAAACATGGAATTGAGGTTTTCGTTGCCAACCAAGGCGTGTTTAAGGGATTTCAGCTGGCTCCCACGTATGTATCAACATATTATTAAAAAAAAACAAACAAAAGAAAAGAAAAGAGAGAGCTCATACGAGTTATATGCGTGTTTAACATGAAAGTATATAGGTTAGGCAGAACCTAATATGGACGGGAGATGTGCCAACTTTTCCATCTTCTTCAACTTGGCTGGTGGAAGTTGAAAACAAGGCCTTGTATTCAACAAGCTAGCTTGCTTTTCCACATGCTGACATTTTAATAAACCTAACCATGTCGGCTTGACCATGTCCAGTTTCCACTTGTTAAAAAGTGGTCTGCTGATTAGAGAGGCCATTTGTGCTTTCCCATCCTCGTGGCCTTCGGAATGCCTCAATAATATATGTTAGGAGTAGTTTGGAAGCAATTGATGAGAGGAATCAGGGGAGAAGGGGATGCTTGCTCGCATCTTTAGTGTTTCAGGTTGAAGTTAAGCCCCCACAGATCACATCCAAATATCTCGAGATGATTGGCTCCTGTGTACCATAATTAGCTGCTACCATAAGCAATGATGAAGCAATGCATATAACGTTTCGACCCTACTTGCTAGCCTAATTAACTTTATTTGCACTAAAAAAAAAAAAAAAAAATTGGATTTGAAAAAAAAAAGAAATAAAAAAAATATAGAAATAAATTTACAATTTCAATTTTAAATTAAATAAAGAACAAATACAAATAAAGAAAGAACTTTGCTGATAATTATAGATTTTTGTCTGGTCGGAAGAGTCCTCCTAATATTCTAGTCTTATATCAGTTTCGATGTTTTTGAATATAAACAAAAAAGATTGGATAGGCTCATTACATTAAAAAAAGCCTGCTTGCTAGTCTAATTAACTCTGTTTATAGGCCAAAACTCAATTAAAAGTTAATGGGTAGCAAGTAAACTTGAATTATAAGCACATAACACTTTCTATCCTCAATTTTTCTTCCTTATAATGCCATAAGTCAGTCAGAATCTACTATCAAATTGAATCATTGGTACTGAAAGGATGGTGTGGGCCATGACGGTACAATGCTACAAGCTAGATAGAATTTACCTTCAAGTCGATGCTGCAAAAATGATTTCATGCCATGACGGGACTCTATGACGTCACACAATATCATAAATAAGTTAGAATTTATTCTCGAATCGAATCGTTGGTAATTATATGGCTCAAAAAATCAAATAAAAATTAATGGATAGTAAGTGAAATTAAATTATAAATGCATAATATTTTTTTTAATTTAATATAAAATTAAATATATTTATTATTAATTTAGGTGTGATATTTATCTTAATGAAATTTGTGGCATCCGCGGCTTGGGGCGTGACATATGGGCATAGTGGAAAAACTGTAAATATGGGTAAGAGTAATGATGTTGGATGTGGTAATGGTTTTGAAAAAAAGAAAAAGGTTCTAATCATGGAGCTGATGAAATGAGAACACTCCACCAAAACGCCAATTTGAGTGCACTGTGGAAAGGATGGCTTGGAATGGTTGGTGGACCTTTTTAAAAAGCATGCCCTCCTTTATGGCCCAAAATCCAAGTTTGATTTTTTGGCGAGACGAGTCCAAAATATGGTGACGGGTGACGGCGGGGTCCACTGATATGGAAATGGTAAGAAAGTACTGCCATCATCGAACGTCGTCGGCACCTCTCCGTCCGTCCGTCCGTCCGACCCCGTCCCCCTCCCTCTCTCTCTCTCTCTCTCTCTCTCGCGCACACAAACAGTCTCTCTGACCCTTTCTCTGCAGTGAATACGCGTTTGAATATTTTGCACGCTCATCCCTACATTCTTTGAAATTGCAGCTCAGTTCCCATATTTTCAATACACATACTTTTTAGAGAGCATCTAAATCAGTCATTCGATTCGGATTCTATTCAATTTAATCAAACTGTCTGAATTACTCTTAGTCTCATTGAAAAATTTTGTTGAATAGATCCGTTATTGGCTTATTCATGAGAATTCTATATTCATTCTCTTCATGATTCTATTCAATTTAATCAAATTGTCTGAATTACTCTTAGTCTCATTGAAAAATTTTGTTGAATAGATCCGTTATTGACTTATTCATGAGAATTCTATATTCATTCTCTTCGCTAAATGTAAAAGCCGTCCCAATTCTTTCATGTTTCAAACTTTTTTTTGCTTAATAATCTTCATAAATTTTTTTATTTAAAATTAAAATTGAGGGTTAAATAAGATTTTTTTTTTCTTTTTTTTGAAGAGAGGGGCTCTTTTTTATAAATATTTTATATGGTTATTATTGAAAAAGGATTTTAGTATTTAAAGGGTATTAGGTTTCAAGGATGAGAGTTTTTAGCTTTGATATTTCATAAAACAGCCACCCAATTCCTTATTAGATCTATAAGGTGATAGTTGATTCATACACTCGGGGATAAGGATTAAAACATGCTACATAAAATGTAACGAACTAAATAACAAAAATAAGTAAAACCATATTTTACTAAAGATTATCCCATTCTTATATAAACTAGAAAGTTGAAAAAGAAGATGGTAAGCCGTAGCGTGTAAGAAATTTTTGTTGACTAAAATATATTTTAGTCCTCAAATTTTATTTTGGTCATCAAATTTTCAGTTATTATAATTCAATCCCTTACGTTTTAAGAATGTTGCATTTCTGACGTTCTATTACATAGAATTGATTAAAATTAATGGAATACTTAATATATCATCATATTAACCAATCCACATATTTGTGTCACGATGGCACATCGACTATTCCATTAATTTTAATGAGTATCATATAATGGGATGTTAGAAATGCAGCATTCTAAAAACATGAGCGATTAAACTATAAAACTAAAAGATTGAGGACCAAATGAATCGTGAGTCTGCTTAAGGTAAGTTTTGTTTGAGTCTATTAGGCTCTGTTATCCATCTATGGTTTATTTGATAGGATGCTTAATTTAAAAAAAGGGAAAACGAGAAGATGTGGAGAAAGAAGCAAAGAAGAGGATTCGATGATTGATTTTACTTGAATTTTTTTTTGAAATATTATTAGATTTTTATATCATTTAAAGTCTACTTTCACCAAATTGATTGGCATTAAATTTGCCATTCAAAAATTTGGTATTTGACTCAAAATAAGCATTAATATTAAATTTTAAATTTTATTAGACCTTAAAATCATCAAAATATATCTATGAAATAAAGATATGCTTGAAGACATGATTTAAAGTACACCTACATCATCTTAGTTTATAAAAATCCATAAGTAATTCATAAAAATATATCAAAAATATTTAAATTTCAAACAAAAATTACAAGATACTTCACTAGGTGGAGCCTCAATTTCTAAAAATGACAAGAAAATCGCTAGATAAAAATGGCTCTTTCTCAACTTAAGAGGATTCTATTATTTGAATTTGAGAAAAAAAATGATAGCTATAACTTATGCCTCTATGTTTTGAATCCTTAAATAGGTAACAAGATCTAGCATACTTGAACAAAGTTAATCTTAGATGGGTTAAGTGTTATTTTCTAAATCATGAGTGAACTAAATGATATCAAATTATACCTTAAATGGGTAAAATGTAATTATCTTTAATATATATATATTATAATATGTTACCGATTATATACACTAATATTATTCATTGCATACACAAAAATTGCATATTACCAATTCTCTCCCTCCCCCCGCCCCCTCTCTCTCTCTCTCTCTCTCTAATATATAGTTTTATCTTTCTTATCTCATTAAGTGGTTCTTCACCATAAACTATACTATGAAATTGAAGCTTTGATAGTTGCCCCATCAATAATAAAAGTAATAACTCTATGGTTTATAAGTATTATTCAAAAAATATTGTACATATGTATGTATATGCATATATGTACATGATATTATTGGTATAGTATTCTAATCTTATAATTAAATACATTATAATTTGACAATACATGAATTCTATATAAAATATTTTTTTAAAACTCAAATTATATACTAAATTAGAGTTAATATAAAAAATAAAATAAATTATATAGTTCGTCAAAAAAAAAAAAAGAACATCTTATCTTTCTTTCCAAGAAACCTTTTAGCAAAGCAACAATTTTAAATCCCCAAATGTTGGAAGAAGAAAGTGGAACAAGAAATGATGGGCTAGATTTATTTTCTTTACAAAATAATTAAAAAAAAAGGTTAGTGAGGGTGAATTTAGAGGAGTTAAAAAGTAAAAAATAAATGTTTTCAAAAAAAAAAAGAAAAAAGAAAAAGATGATAGATTAGAAATTAGTAACTAAGGTTAGAAAAATTATAGTAGATTTCTCGAGGCTGAGCAGAGAACTTAAAAAAAAAAAAAAAGACTTTTGAGCAGGGAAAATGCTAAATTCTTTTTTTTAGTATAAGTAAAATTTTATTTGTGATGGGATGAGAGAGAAAAAAAAATCCAGCATTCATGTAAGAGTGAAGTTGGTACACTGAGAGAAAATATAAGGTGTAATCTATAATTCCAAAAAAGTATAGCAACCGTGTTGTAAGAAGAATCCCTCAATATTTCTCATGTCATGTCATGCACGAGCGCAGCGCGCTACTGTCCATACCGTCTCGGCCAGCCCAGTTCGGTCCTTTTCGGGAATCCCAGACTGCTCCAAATTTATTCTCTCTCCTCCGCCTTCTCCTCTCCCCCAAGCAGCCTCTCCACCAGAATAGTGCGCCGCTGAGGCGACAATTCGCCTCCCGAGTTCCTTCCGTGCCGCCTCTGTCGGAGCGTCTCTTTCTCTCTCCTCCACCAGGGGGGTTGAGAGAGAGAGAGAGAGAGAGAGAGAGAGAGGAGTTTGAGGGCAAGGGGGAGCCCTAAATGGGAAGCGGCTTGGAGTTACAAAGTCAGTGCCTTTTCTCCACCGGTTATAAGGGAGGGGCGTGCGGGAGGGGGCTACCTTCCGTGGATCCTTGCGGCCTTTGTCCTCTCGCCGGGTCGCGGTAGATCTCGGTAGCGAAAAGGTGGCGTCTTTGGTACCTTTCGGCTGGCTTCGGACGAGGTTCGGTCCTTTGGAGGCGGCCCGTTGCGTGTTCTTGACGTTGGTTCCTCCTAGATCTTTCCTCCACAGCTTTCCGCAGGGGTTTTAGGGAGTCCTTCGTTATTTCAGGACGCCCGGAAGCTTCTAAAGCCGATCCGGGGCGAACCGAGCTCGTTTCTTGTCTCATTTTTGCTGTTCATCTATTAAAAGAGGGATCTTGGCGAGGTTTCTCGAGTTTTCTGAGAGAGAAAGAGAGATGGCCATTGCCCCGGGGAAAGATGACGCCTTTCTATTCACCGACGAGGAATTGAGCGAGATGAGCGGATTGAAGAGAGGCGGGGACTTCGTCGAGGTGACGTGCGGATGCACGAGCCACCGCTATGGCGACGCCGTCGGGCGGCTTAGGGTTTTCGCCTCGGGCGATTTTGAGATCAGCTGCGAGTGCACGCCGGGTTGTCAGGAAGGTCAGTTGGATTTCTTGCTCTCCTGAGTTTTCCTATCCTTTAACGCTTAGATGTAGTTTTTATAGTATGAGATGTGGAGGCGGTATATGCTAGTGGGTGTTAATGGTGGTCTTCTTGCACACATGATGTTCGATGCTGGAGTTATGCTTGTTATCTATAAATCACCCGAGTCACATTCTTATCAGTGGCGTAGTTTTTCCTCCTCCTGTGAAAGATGTGTCTGTTTTATATAAAAATATCAGCTACATTCACATATGATGCCGAGATATTCAGTTCTTTCACGAAGCCTTTTGTGTTAGTGCTGATGTGCGCTGCTCTTTGGAGTGTGTAGTGATGTATGAATCCATTGTCTTTGCAACGTGGTCATCACGTCTTATGACTGAGTGTCTGGCTTTGTGTGGTTGGTTTCTGGTCTTGAGAGATTGCTTCTCATCTTAGCCATATTTTTCTATTCGAGAGATTTTGCTTCTCATGTTAAGTCTTAAGTCTGATTCATTTATTATCACGTGCAGCCAACTCTTGAGCATGGAGCTTTTGTTAGAACTGTTCTTGCAAGAGATCCTCTGCATGTTTTAATTTCTAGGCATGTGCTCTCTGTGTTTTTGAGATGATGGTATTATTTATGCCATGGTAGATTTTTGTTTGTTGTCAAACTTACAGCTAAAAGTGTAAGCCTTTTCTAGATCGATGGAAGAGACTTTTTATCTTCATTCCACTGATTTGGATTTGCTTTGTCGATTTACATTGATGAGATTTGCTTATCTCTGTTCTTCTTCAATTTTCCTTGGAGTGGACAAAGTAACAAAATTTTATCCAAGCGTCACGGCTTCAGGAAGCTGGATATTTTTGTTTCCTCCATGATGGCAGCATGTGCTTTCATCAGCTGTGGTTGTCACCAGTAAATGACGTCTTGGGAGCTAACAACACTATTTTCTAACCAACTCTATTATATAACTTGCATTATGACTCGAAATAACCTAATCATGAATAATAAATGCCTGGCCCTGAATAGAGTATTGAGTGGGTTGAACACCATCCGTTATGTTGATTGACTAATCCTATTTATTACATCTCTAACTACTCTCCATGAGCACGTCAAGTTTGGCCTGCATTTCACAATTTCTCTTTTTGACTTTACCATCTTGTAATGTCTGTTTACACTCTACCCCTGCAATAATCTATTTCATTATCTGAGAAAAATGAAGCACAAGTAAGGTAGCACATGCGTAGATGTATAACAATAAATAACTTGATGGCCTGCATAAGGACAGATTTAACCCATCTTTCCTATTCTGAATACAGTACTTACATGAGCCTTTCCTATTTTGTCTTTGCCGTGGAAAAGCTCTGCATCCCAATATCTTCATTTATGCTGTATTCATTTATGATTTAAATCTTTTGAATCATAATGTCAAAAGAAGAGAAACTGAAAAAACCTTTTTTCAGGCAACAAGAATGATTTTTAGCTGATAACCCAGTTTTTTATTTGAGATTCCTTTGAATTTCTATATATAAATGCTCAGTACAAATGCATGTATGTAATTCTAAACTTGGAAGTCCAGTTTTAGTTAAAATTCATCTGGGATGAAAGCTAGTGGACGTCGTTAAATCCTGGAAAGACATTAGACTAATATGAAAGACCTAGTTAAGGAAAAGGTGAAGGCGATTTGATAAAGCTCTTAGAATAACTCGGGGTTCTGAGCAATAAATAATTGCTTTTAATGTATCCAATTGTTGTTCTGCTTCATTACATCAAGATACTCAAGAGGGAGTTTCGGAAATGCCCTTATATACGTATTGTAGCTACTGGTGGTGGCTTTTTGGCGGTTATGCATATTGTTCCCTTCTCTTGAGTTTATCTGTGAGGGCAAAAACAAGGCATGTGATGTTATCTGTGGATAAGAACCTCCTATTTTGTCTTATTCCATTTGTTCATGCTTGTCTAGATGAAGTTTTCCTGCTTACAATGAAATAGCATGCTGGCTTTTATTTTCTCAATGTCATGAAATAGATCTGATAATTGCTAAAGATATTGGCATTTGTTTCCTATCACGTTATGGAGCATTCAGTTTCACACCTCAAATGTATACAGGCAGTAGGCTTGATGTTCATAAGTTTTTATGACTTAATCTTGTTGTCTGTTGGCTGATCTGCTATGAATATAATCATCAGATAAGTTGACCCCAGCTGCCTTTGAGAGGCATTCTGGGCGGGAGACTGCTAGGAAGTGGAAGAGCAATGTATGGGTCATAGTGAAAGATGAAAAAGTTCCACTGTCAAAGACAGTTCTGCTTAAGTATTATAATCAAACATCAAAAACTGGCAATAGCTCTCATAAAGGTCCCAATGGACGACCATGTCATCGGGACGAGTTTATCCGATGCACAAGGTGTAACAAGGAGCGCAGGTTTCGCCTTCGAACTAAAGAGGAATGCCGCAGTTACCATGATGCCATGGCTGATCTCAATTGGAAATGCTCAGACTCAAAATTTGACAAGTAAGTGTTCTAATTGAGATTGTATGACTGTTTAATTGCTGTCACATCCATGCAATTATTTTGTGCCTGAGGCAATAACTGGGTCACCTCTTTTCTTTTATATCAACTTTGTTGACATATAGAATTTTTAATTACGCTGTAGCTGCTATAATAAAAACTTGTTTGCCAAAATTTGTCAAATTGGTCATTGCCTATTCTGTACACAACTTTGCTATTATTTCTCATGCTGTGCATGTATCTAGTGCAGTTACACTAGATATTCAGGTGGTTTCCTAGACTTGAAATGGGTCTAATGATGGATTTAATTCTTCATGGTTATTTTGTGTATAAAAAATATTTCAATATTGTTGTGATTTAAGTGCTCTCTTTTTATTTGTTTTCTTTAATTTGTAAATCGATAGTTTTTAAGCTGAACCATCTTTTGGCATTTAAGTTGTAGCTGGCATGCATTGGACCATGAGTTTTGATGGTGCTTAATTGTAAGTTTACAGCTTTGCCCTCTCTTGCTTTTCTTTGTCACTTGGACTGTTTTGAATCCTAAACTGTTGAAAACATGTTGTTTCATTTATTCCTTTGGTACTGGAGCCTTCTTACAGTCATTCACAACTTGCTAAATTAATTCTAAAGGTTTACATTAAACTGAAGTAACAGATCAGAATATGAGACAGAACTTATATGAAATTTTTTACCTGTTCCTTGATGCTTTTGCCATCTCAAATGTATTCTATGCTAGTGTTCAATCTCTGCAATATAAAAGTTCTAGGACATAACCAGTAAGACGTCGATCTTCAAACACACTTCTCATTATCCAGCTGGCCTGAATCAGTAAAGAATTTGGAGGTGCTGTAGCATGATCAAGCTTAAGGGATTTAACCACGTGGCACTGAGAGACTGATAAAAGACCTCTTAGTTTCTTTCTTAATTATTCATAAAAGTTACTTCATGATGGCCTTAGAACTACCTTTAAGTTTGACTTTTCTAAAAGTATACTTTCAATTAATTGCAATATGCTTTATAAAGAATTGATTATACTATTTTACTGATAAAGTTAAGCCTTTTTATAGCAAATTGCAGATTGTGTTTTGCTTCATTTTATTCTCAGAAAAAGGAAAACCTTTTCCATCATGCCCGATTAACATTTTGAAGAATTTAGGTGGCTTTGAAACAACAATTCTACTTATGATTATTGGGTTTTTGAGAATATCAGTAAACTACAATCAACAAGGCTTATCAAACTCATATAAATGAATTTCAGCCAAAACTGGTCAATTTTGATTGAAACATCCAAAATTGGCTGGAACTGGCCAGAAATTAGTTAATTTGGTCAAAACTGCCAAAATTCAAATAGTTGATCTCATTGCCTCTCTCTCCAGTCACAGTAGTTGATTCTATGGATAGACATGGATTTTTGTTGGATAAGCAAATCAATGAGATATTATCTGAAGTAGCGAATTGAATTGTAGGTTGTGCATAATTTATTTAGATTGCTAAGGGAATACATACTCATGTGCTTACATTTTATCCAAACACAACAAGTCTACCATGGAAAGAATGTAGCTATCTCCATGTGTTTCTTCTGAAGTCAAAACTGTAAAAATGTCTAGCTAGTCTAAGCCTGAGTGTAAATGGATGTTACACAAAAAAATAGAGAGAGATTTCTTGAAGGTCTCTGCATTGCCTTTAAAGGATTAGATTCTTGAAGATCTTGAGGAAAATTTTCTTGGTTCCCATAAAGATTTTGTGATAAGGAACCTAAGAATGAAGAAAAAGCTGGCATACATGAGCAAATTGCCAACTGAAAAGAAGAAAACCATGTTGAATTCATCTAAGATTAAGAATCCCTTTAAGGCATGAGTGAAGAGAAGTGTCCCTATATCATTGAAATTCGTTCAGTTTTAATGATACAATGTAAAGGCTTTTATTTTCGTGGTGTCTGGAATATTTTTGGTGGAAGAAGGCATTCTGTTGCTTTATGACACTGTTATGGCAATCAGATGTTCAGTCCACAGAATAACATGCATTCCATTATAGGAATACATCATGAAAGTATGAAAATAGCAATACAATTAGCTGTTCATCAATGTCCTTAAGTGGGACAAATTCTTGTTTATCAGAAGCAGTATGATCCACCGGCAGATCCATTTAAGTTTTTTTAATCCTTTATGCATCAGTTTGGGTTTCAAATAAGTAGTTTATGTCTGGGATTACTATCAATGTTGGTTCTGTTTTAGTAACAAGGAGCTCCTTTTTGCATCAAGTTGAGTTCAAGTAAATGCACTTTGGTTCAAGGATTATGTAGTGTTCACTTTATTTTGTGCTGTAAAAGTTGAATTCTTTTGAGTGTTTGACTTACTAGAAGAACAGAGTTAGACTCTGAGATTTTTTTTTTTCTTTGGGTGGGGAGAGGAGGGTTTTAAAAATAAGGGAATTGAGAAAATCTGACATGGGTTCATAGCAATCTTCATGTTTTTCAGTTTATTGGTTAATTTATTTATTGAGTCAGGGGGAGGAGTTTGCAAAAATGTAATCTGAAGAATGGAAGTAGACTTGCATAGGTTTTAACTCCATTTGATGCTAGAAAACTTAATTTCAAATTCTATCTGGGCTTTAGAGCAGGCATCTTCAGATTCAAGTTGCATACTAAATTCTTCATTGCCTAACAAGTATAATAACACAAAACATGGCAGCATGAACCGAGCCATTTTAACTGTGCATTGCTACCATATTTTGATGCTAGGGTATCAAGAATGTTCAATTAAATCAATAATGCTCAGCACATGTATCTATATTTACCTTGTATTTTGTCATCTCAAGGTTCAGACCAAAGACTTACTTTGCTCTGCTGTAGTTTCAATGCAATCATTATTTCTGCTGTCATTTTCGTCCCATTTCCTCTAGTTAAGTGTGTATCATGCCATGCTGCTTCCATCTATCAGGATTAGCTGTGACGATGAAGAGGAGCGAGCAAGTCGCAAGGTATTGAGGGGTTGCTTGCGTTCACCATCTTGCAGAGGGTGCACCACATGTGTCTGTTTTGGTTGTGAGACCTGTCGCTTCTCAGATTGCAGCTGCCAGACCTGCCTTGATTTCACTCAGAATGCCAAAAATTAAGCCTGTTCATTGGGCTATTCCTTCTTCTTAGCAACCTCTTATTTTTCATTCTGGAGCCATTGAAGCAGCATTGAGAGAGATCGTTTAAGCTCTATGTTGGTTGCCAGGCAAACTAAGATGCTTCAGTCACTGATTCAAATTTCATTGTTTTCAGTGATCTATTCCTAGATAGCCAAAAGAAAAAAGGTGGAAGATTGGCTTCATTATTTTCTTGATTAGGTCTGTTAGGTATTTATTTTAATTGGAGAACTTGCTGATAAATGACAATGGAGGAAACTGTGGGAACAGGAGCTTGTCTTAACCACAGTAGATGAAAGACTGTTGAAACCTTCCATCATTTGAAATGCAGCATTATTCAATTCAGCTTTCCCTGGATGTTTTTACATTTTCTAGTTTCTTTGAGCTCATCCCATTCCAAGTGAGTTCTCAGTTGAACACTAATTATCCACCATAGGTTCAAGAACTTTCATAGATTTCAGAATTGTGTTAATTGAAGGGGACAAGATCTTAAAGTTTGTTACCAATAATCACTGCAAGAACACACCCCACTTACAAAATGGTGGAACCTATGCTTGTCCCTCAATGTAATCTTCCTTCCTGTAATCAGAGAAAAGTATTTAAATGCATTGTGACAGTCTCCACAAACCCGAAGGTTGTTCATGATTCGAAGTGGGACCCCTTGAGCAACAGAAAGATCTCCGAAGGCAAATGCCAGCTTCTCACAGTGGTGGAGCAGTGATTCTTCTCTTTCACACTCTCTCATGTCATGAAGCGTGAAGCTGATATCAGGCACATAACCTGCTGATTTAATCTCCTTGATAAGCTGGTGCAACTTCCCATATATTTCTTGGGATAAAGGGTGCGATCGGTCTTCAACTCTGAACGTATGAACTCTTCTATTGATCTCAATCCAACTAACAGCAGTTTCCTTCTCCACACCTCTCTCTTCCATTAACTGCCTGACCCTTTGAGCTTCTGTCCATCTTCCTGATCTAGCATAGATATTAGCAATGAGTGCATAATTAGTAGCTTCATAAGGTTCCAGTTCAAGCAGCAAGTCTGCTACCTGCCTTCCGATAACTATTTTTCGATGTTTACCACAAGCTCCAAGAACAATTCTCCATAGAGAAGTATTGGGTTCAAAAGGCATATTATCCATCAGTCTCATTGCTCCCTCTATATCTCCTGCTCGGGCCATCATGTCCACCATGCATGCATAGTGTTGGTATTTTGGTTTAATTCCTTCATTTTGTTCCATGGAGTTGAATAACTCCAACCCTTCATGAATAAGGCCAGCATGGTTGAAAGCTGAAAGCAGGTTTAGAAGAGTAATTTCATCAGGTCTTTGGCCAACAACTTTCATCTGTCTGAAGAGATCTGCAGCTTCTTTTGGAGAGCCATGTTGAGCTAGAGCTGAAATAATTGAATTGAATGAAATCACATTTGGTTTTGCTATTGAATTGAAGATTTTCCATGCTTCACTGATGCACCCGCAATTAGAGTACATGGTAACCAGGGAATTCTCTGTTGCCACATCAGTGGAATCACTGCTTTTTAAGCATCGGGCATGGATCTGTCTTCCCATCTCTAGCCTTGACAGCTCACCGCAAGCTAAGAATAAACCTGAGTAGATGAACTGATTGGTTTCGATATCCAGGTATAACATCTCAATGAATAGCTCAAGTGCCTCCTCTGCTTTACCACTCTTCACGCTTGCAGACATCATGGAAGACCAAACTCCACTGTCCATCGAATCCATATCATCAAACACTACTCTTGCATGCTCAATTTTTTGCTTTGAAGAATACAAAGTTATCAGAGAAGTTCCAATAAAGCGATCTCTCTCCAATCCAACCTTGAAGATATATGCATGCATGGCTTCGAATTCTTCAGGAAAGTAGTCTCCTACTGCAACTCCAGTCAGTACAGCAGGGAATGTAAACTTATCTGGGGGAGTTTCTTGTATCCTCATCATTTGAAACAGCTTGAAAGCTTCTTCTCTGTGGCCCATCTGAGAGTACCCTCTAATTATGGAATTCCAACTGGTGACATTCCTCTGTTTCATTCTTTCAAAGACCTGCCTTCCATATCCTAATTCTCCACACTTCACATACAAGTCTACAAGGGCCGTCTCTAAAATTATATTATTAGAAAAACCGCGAACAATAAGTTGGCTGTGAAGCTGGTTTCCCGTAGAATTTGCCTCCATATCAGCACAAGATTTCAGCAGGCTGCTGAATGTTAGAGGAGTTGGTTCGATTCCAGTGCCGAGCATCTCCTTATAAAGCTTGAAGCCATCGCCATGGATCCCATGTTCCACTAGCTGAGCGATCATAGAATTCCAAGCTACTGGACTCCTTGTCATGGAAATCGCCTCAAAAGCACGAATCGAGTCATTTACTCTCTCACAAGCAGCATACATTTGGATGAGAGAGTTGCCTACAAACTCTTCTTCTCCGTATCCAAACTTGATGGAAAGAGAATGAAGCTGCCTTCCCAGAGAGAGCTCCCTCTGCTGTCCTGCGGCTCTTAAAACAACAGAAAACGTGAACGCGTCCGGTTCAATTCCATGACTCTGCGACTCGAGGAACAGCGACAAGGCCTCCCCTGCGAGCCCAATTCGATAGTACATGGTAATGATGGAGTTCCAAGAGACGGGATTGCTTCTAACATTGCTGGCGTCGAACACCCTGTGAGCAAAATCCAAGCTTTCGCACTTTACGTACAAGCCCAGCAGGTTGGATTGCAAAAACCGATCGGATTCGAGTCCTCTCTTGATCACGTGAGCATGGATCTGAAGACCCCCTTCTAAAAATCTCTCTTTTGTGCAAGCTCGCAGCAGAGGCCCATATGCGGAAGGCTTGAAGCCTGAATCGAGCTCTCTCCGAGCATCGGAGAAGAGCTCGAATGCTCTTCTGAGACCTTGGCCTCCACGCGCCTTTTTGGAGTCCCTCTCGGTCTCTTCAGCTCCTTTCAGTTTGGTCTCCCTGGTGGATCTTGCGTTCCCACCGGTTTCCAGCGGTGGTGGTGGAATCCTAGTCAAGGGGAGGCTTGGGCAATTCAGAAGCACCATTCTTCTGCTGCTCTTGGAAATTTCATAAAACTCAGAGGAGTTCACGAGGACAAGATATCATCTATCCTCACAAGAGCTAGCCATTTTGTTGTTTGGATCTCTAGGTTAAATTTCTAGGCAAGCAGCGAATCATCTTGGCATAAAGATGTGTGGCTTTGGGAGCAGTGAGCGTTTCAAGAAGCAGAAGATAATAAAGTTTCCTAAATTTTAGGCACCATCGAAATCAGTGGTAGTTCTCTTAGCGCAGTGAATATTCACTATAAACGCCGCCTCTTAAAATAATAAGTAAATAAAATATACCGCTTTCTCCTATATTTTCAAGCCTTTTAGCTTTTATCTTTAATTTTTTTTTTTTAATTTTGATGAAAAATAATAAAAACAATTTTCAATTATTTTTATTTTAATATTATATATATAATAAAAAAATATTTTTAAAAATCAAACACTGGACTCACTCTCTGGCTGCAATTTGCCGTATTATAATGGCCTCTTGGCCCTTATCTTGACAGCTGGAAACCAAGTATAAGGCGCAAAAATTTTCTTACGCGCAGATACCGTGATGAGAATAATATTTCCACGAGCAAATATAGTTCATAGAGGACAAGCCATTGGTACAGCTTCCAACATTGCAATTAATTAAAAAAAAAAAATTTGAAAGTAATCCTTGGCGGAGGGCTAAACCGTAGCATGAAACTAGAGCAAGAAAAACCAAAACAGAACAACAGTAAGGTCCAAAACAAACCAACAAAGTTTATTTATTTATTTTTGGTTGAAAGGCTTAGGCCTCATTGCAGCTTAACAGCCTCATTCGCTGCATCTTTCCCCTTCCACGAGTTCTTTCAAACCATTGGGTTGCAACCAAAGAACGTAAAATTCTATGTGCGAAACCATAAATGACCACCACACAAGCTTTGCGATGCAGAGACTTAAAACCACATCCTTAATCCAGCTTTTACTGAACATGGTTCATGAAACGAGTTCAAATACAAGCAGACATCGAGGTCGGTAATTTTCTAGTGCTGTTAGTGAATTTACTTCTATTGAGAAGAAAGTTCAGATGCCAACTTTATGGAGATAGGCCTCCAGGCTTTTAAAGAAAAGCAGCGGAAACCTCGTTGTTTTTGCTTGCAGATCTCCTGCTCCTGAAACTGGCTCGCACACCACTGTGATCTCAACCAAAGTCTCACGTTCACCCATCCCAGTGAGCTTGAAATAGGTCACGTATTTAGTAAAACCATTACTCAAGTGACCCCCTTCAACTACTTCGAGTCCAAGCCGATGCTTTGCGTCGTCGAATTCCACAATCTTGGTCTTCTGGAATGGTACCGTCGGTCCACCTGCTCTCACGTTTAGCTATCAGTGAGAATCTGTAGTTCTAAATGAATCATCGAAACAACCATTAATTCCTCAAACAATGAACTTGTCATGTTCCAGGACTTACCAGGCTTGAATTGGAGAAACAACAACGTGCCGAGGCCACCATCTCCTTCGAGTATTGTCACGTTTGTCACAATCTCTGGAAGTGCTTTTGCCCAGGAAAGAGTGAAATCCTTGGCAAAAGTTCTCCACAGATCTTCTACTTCGACTCTAATGTTAGACTGGACTTCTATTCTCTGAAGCATGGTTCTCTGATAAATTTTCCTTTAGAGAATGCTTGGTATACGTGCTGCCTCGCGAGGAATGAGACGGAATGAAGACAGACAGAGAGCATCTTCTCATGAAGTCCGATCAAAACAGTAGAACCACAAACTTCGATGCTTTCATTAACAGCAGAAAACTATGATGACATACAGTTGCTTGTTTTGTTGTTACCAGAAAAGTTCTCATATTGGAATCAGAGTTGGTGCCGTGGATATACACTAAAATGGGTTCTCAATGGTCATATGGCATCCTTTTCCTGATAAAATAAATCAAAAGTTGACCTGAGAGCACTTCGTCGAAAAGATGTGCAAACGAATAAACGTGATCACTACGTGCCGTCTCCAGTAAATGAATAATATATATATATATATATAGTATCAAATTGCCAAGTTAGACGAAGTATTCTCTCTTGATACCTTTTTGGTATACGTAAATCCGAAATTTTAAGAACCAATGATTCGTTAAAAGAATCCAAAATTAAGAGAGGAGACCGACTCCTGTTATCTGAGTGATCTCCTATCCATTGGCTTTAATACCGGTCATTCAGCCAGACCATACGGTCAAAGTTAGCAGCAAAAGCTTAATTCTGCTGTCGTTCTCTGTAAATTTTCGGTTGTTGGAGAGTGAAAGGAGGCGGGATATAGTTTGATTATGGATTGAATCCATTTCCTCTATGCAAACAGAGACCACTTCAGCATTAGATCCCAAGCCTCACATCTTCCAGCTGAGAGTAGGCATCTCATCATCGGGTCAAGTAGATTATCTTGGAGGCTAAGCAAGAATTATATGAAAAAATTGAAAAGCAAGCAGGTTATCGAAGCAATATCGAGCTTCCGAGTACGTACTGACCATTATTTTTAATTAGAATTTCTCGGTCCGATAGATGCTTGGCTTATGACCTCTAATCGAGATGAAATTATAACTCCGCACATTCTGAGAAGGCAATCAGGTGGCCAATTCGTTGACCACGAGTAGACAAAATTTGGTGTTCGAAGATGGACACCCTATGAAACTGTTGCTCGTACCCCACACTGATGCTGCCTATGTTTCGATTTGTTCCAAGGTGACAAGATTGAGTTCGCTCCATCTTTCCACAGCTGTAGTTTTTCCTCTACGCCTCCTTGACCTGGAGGATGGAGAGAAAAGCACTGAGAAAACTTGGCAGTCATCAGTCTACTCATAAAGCCTTCCCATTGAGAAAATTTTTTGTTGGCCTTCCTTTATGGGTAAACTGGAGACTTCCAAAGATGAATACAATGCATCATAATGCTCAAGCAAACCAAAACCCTTATTTAACCTTCATGGAGCTTGTTTATGAGGTAAACACACACACACACACAGAAAGAGAGAGAGAGAGAGAGAGCCTTTCTTTTAACAAGATCAGAGAGAGAGAGAGAGAGAGAGAGAGAGAGAGAGATATTTCTCCATCAGCTTGATGAAACCCGGCACTGAGTATAGATTTCTCTGGTGAAGTTCCCTCATCCGCTCCTGCGCCCTTTAGTTCCAAAGATGTTCCATATAGAGTAAATGAAGGGCCATAATAGCATGCTTATTGAATGGCTTAGTCTATCAGCCTTGTCGTAGATCAGGTCTACTCAAAAATAGCTCCACTTTTAAACCAATGTGCACTTAGGTTTCATTAGGTTCTACCATCTGCTCCATAGCAAGTTAATGCACGACTTCTCGTGATTTCCTTTTACCACCTCTACACCAGTGTGCATTTGGGTTTGTCAAATTCTACCATCTTCTCCCTCTGATATGTGGCAAATCTATATCCACAAATATAAACTCGGGTTTCTGATGTGGGACCATCAAGACCATGGCTAATTACAAAATGAAATAAATGATGAACCTTTCAAATTATCTTTAGGTGGCAAAGTCCACATCAGAAAGACAAGAAACAAAATCAAAATGAGGTCAAATGGCGAATTGTTATGTGTAGCAGCAAAGTATGCAAATATGGATCAGGATTAGTGTTTGAAATTAGTTGCCATGGAGGATCACCCTCGCCAAAATGGAAGAGTACCAAAGCAACGAGTCCACCACCTCCGCAAGGGTTGAAGTCACGGCTTTTCCATATTAGATTGGGCTTCTATTTTCTTGGTCATTATTTTTTTTTGAGAAACTAAACTTTGATTGATTGGACCGCTGGCGTGCTTTGATCAAGCAAATTGATACCACAAAAATAAGGTTAGAAGGAAAGTACTAAATTACAGGTAAAGAAACAATGACAAACAGATTAATGACATAGAAAGTATATAATTGTTTGCACCATCAAGTATTCTCCATAGTAGAATGGCTATCAGATTTGAAAATAGGATAAAAGATATGGAATGCCGATGTCCTTCGAGGTGGAATGGAATGTCCTATTAGAAAGCTTTAGACCTCTCGATGCTCATCATGGTATATAGGAGAAAGGTAGAAGCTTTGTCCAATGGTGGGATGGTGAAACATCCATGCATGGAAGCCTCTTTCCCATCTTATAATGCAAATTAGTACTTATTTCTAGTAATCCATGTCTTGATAATTCCCTTCTTGATGGTTGGTTGTCTCAAATTAGCTGCATGAATAACTCCTTGCCTAGGTAACTTATTTTTGGAAGTTAATTCTAGTAATTAACCATCCAAGTATGATCTCTTGTACGAGTGATAAGAGGCCGAACATTAATCAATTCTTGATCACCGATGACTAATAAATTTTTACATGTAAACAAACAGCTAGCAGCAGTTCTCTTTGGTGGTGGCAAAGTCAATATCTGCACATTCCTTCAAATATGATTCATAAAGAATAATGTTCACATGAATGCATGCAAAAGGCATCTCCATGTTGAGCCTAAATTGATGTTGCAGGACAGAGACCTTTGATTCTCCCAGACTGGCATGGGCTGGATTTGCATCCTTATGCCTGCCATGTGAGATGCGAGAGTTGTGACAAAAAACTCAGCCAGCTGGGACCCATGATTGGGCATCGTATAGCCCTCCCTTGATTGCGGATCTACTTCAAATCAAGAGTCTAAAAGCTGCCCAGCAGTGCAATGCCCGGATGTCCAGTTATCAAGCTGTTACCACTTGGTCATGGACCAAGAGATCATGTTTGGACTCTTCTCACTGTTGCAATGCCATGATATTCTACGATTCTTCAGCATTCGTCTGTCTATATGAAGATGGTAAAATTAAAGCCAATTAGACAAAGATCTCAATGATCTCATCCTTCTGGTGATCAACTAATTCATGGAATCTTTCGCACTGAACATGAGAAAGTCAACTACGCTAATGGGAACCAAGTTATATTTGATCCTGCCAACTTGCCAGCTCATGACTTGAATTAATGCGAAGGTGATAAGAATAGTGAACAAGTGAATGAATGAATGAATAAAATAAGCAAACACTAGATACCAATACTTGCTAAGAAAACCCAATGTTAAAGATAGGCTTCCTGAAGATGCGTAGGGCACCAACAAAAACTCTTGCATATTGTGTGGATCAAGTCAATGCCAAGTTGTGCATTTCTCTCATATTTTAGCATGGATAGCAAGTTTGTTCAGCAATAACAAGAAACAAACAAAGAGTTGGAAGAAGTTTACGCCACCTTAGATTAGAACTTGTCAGCTGTTAGCACCAAAATTAAAAGTTACTTGCTCTTCAATTTCTCTGGTCATTCTAGCTTGCCCTCTTTGGACCTGTATTTCTTCAGAAGCCCACATGAGAACCTTAAGGTGTCACTTAGGTGATAAATTGATTGCCTACATGTAAGCAATCATTGACCTCAACTAAGTTGAATCTACAGGCCATAGCCCTTCTTTGTTATTGGACTTCCACTTAAAAACCAGGGTTGGCAAGCAATTGAATATTTGGAAGAGAACAAATCTAGGAAAAATTCCATCAAGTTGGTCTGTCAGATTTAGAACTGTGAAGATAATATATATATATATATAGTGGTCTCACTGATCGAAGTACCAAATTCCACTGATAATAATTAAGCCCATCTGCCTTTTAATTGTCGAATAGGGGACCTTCGTATGATATAGATCTGCCTAGGAGTCAAAAGCTGGCAAACAATTGAATGTTAGTCCGGTGCCTATAAAATAATAATAATAGTAAAAAAAACACATTCAGCCTCTATAAGAAGGAAAGAGTAAAGGCTAGCTCTCATAACTAAGCAATCGCTATCCTTTAGCGAAGGTTCTGAGCAACCAGTGAGCAACCAGAGAGTAGAAGATGAAGTCGAACAGAATCGAATGCACAATTCTGCTGTTCTTCATTGCTGTTGCTATAGAAATTGGAGGAATCTCAGCACAAAGCACACTAACCTGTAGAAGCCGAGCAAGCCCATGCTTCCTCAAGCAGGTTACATGTCCAAAGGAGTGCCCAGTTGCAAAACCAACGGATCCAAAAGCCAAAGGATGCTTTCTGGACTGCAACTCACCCAAATGTGAGGCGGTCTGCCGTGGTATGGTCACCTGCTTGGTTTCTCGCTAATTCATTTCTGTATCAACCATTGCCAAAACTAGAACTCAAACCTATACGTAGAAGCTTGTAGCCATGGAGTCCTTAAGTCTAGTAATATCCTGCTTTTCTGATCCACCTTGAGATTAACTGTCCATACCTTTTTATCTCATTGCAGGTCGAAAAGCCATGTGCGATGGTTTGGGATCTGGCTGCTACGACCCTCGCTTCATTGGTGGTGATGGCATAGTGTTCTACTTTCATGGGAGAAGAGATGAGTACTTCAGTCTGATATCCAGCCCCAGCCTCCAGATCAATGCGCGCTTCATTGGCATCCAGCCTGCTGGAAGGACACGCGATTTCACATGGATTCAAGCCCTTGGCATCATGTTCAGTTCACATGCTTTCACCGTGGAGGCAACTCGATCCAACCAATGGGATGATGCCATTGACCACCTACGTTTCACATTCAATGGAGAGCCCTTGGAAATCCTGGAAGGCCATCTTTCTGAATGGCAGTCAATTGATAGGAAGCTGGTGGTGGAGAGGATTGGAAGCAGAAACAGCATCATGATCACAGTGGAGGGAATAGCAGAGGTTTCTCTAAATGTGGTTCCGGTCACCAAGGAGGATGATAAGATCCACAACTACCACATACCAACAGATGACTGCTTCACACACTTGGAGGTGCAGTTCAGATTCTTTGGTCTATCCCCGGAGGTGGAAGGAGTTCTTGGCCAAACATATCGTCCAGACTTCAAGAATACAGCAAAACCAGGGGTAGCAATGCCAGTAGTAGGTGGAGAGGACAAGTACAGGACCTCATCACTTCTGTCACCAGATTGCAGGCTGTGTTTATTTTCACCTGTGATAGATAACTAAATGGTGGTACCATGTAATGATATCAAGCGGTGAAGCCAACATGCAATATAAGAAACAACCCAAAAGAAATCAAGTTCTCGATGTGGTCTAAAGATTTCTAATTTAATATAAGTGATAAGGTTGGACCTTTTCACATGCAAGAACAACAATTTCATTTAAGGAGTTTGAATTGTCACAACTAGAAAGGCCATTAGTTGATATGGTTGTAGCAAATAAAGTAGATGTGATCCTACTAATGAATTCTGCTTGTTGAAATGTAATTTGGAAAACAAAAAAATAATGCAAAGGAATCATGTTTTTCTATCAAGCAGCAAACAATAGAAGCAAGAGTTTCACTATCCTAACTGATACCCAGATGACAAATCTTAACTTGAAGCTGCATAATAACATAGCCTATAAAAAGAGATGTTTCACTTGTAGTCATTAGTAAAAGTAGACCAAAATAATCAGAATATTCATCATAACTTCGAATTTTGATTTCTTGAAAGTTTCCTAATATGAAAATAAAAGATTTTCAACTATTTCATATTTGCCCCAACGGTCAACAGGCATATTTGCCACTCTTGCGGCAATTATTCTCAAGATGTCCTATTCTCAAGACATCTATATTCAAATGAAAGTTTCCACCCTAAAAAGAAATAGCACGTCTCCAAATTATCACAGTTCACTAGACTGTAATATCCCTAAACCCAGTGATATTTTTTTACGTTGGATTTTGTGTTGACTCTTGAAAAGAATTTGAAAGAGGTAAGAAACATATATTACAGGCCTGTGTTTCCTATTTATAAGATCCTGCCAGTCTCAAAGTACATAGCCATGTCTTTAGAAGCATTGTCATAAATTCATTGGTTAGAAACTCACTGCTGCATGTCTTTAGAAGCATGTCTTAGGCAAAGTCAAATAAATCTGATGAAGAAAAGAAAATATAAAGGACAAAGTTAACAATAACCGAAATATAAACAAACCATGATGATATTAACAATTTTTTTTTTTAAAAAAAAAAAGCCAAATCCACCAAGATGAAAATGCAGCAGGCTATAGCTGGACTACATGTTACTTAAACGAATGGTAAAGGCACAAAGCTGAGAAAAGCAAGCAATTATTATACAAAGCAATAAAGTGTAACAGGTACAACATGATGTCTTTATTATTTGCTCCCATCAATCTCACAAATAGAAAGATCCTACAAAATTATAAGAATAGACAGTGCAACCTTTAGACAATTTGTTCTCAGTGAACCATATTGGAAAAGTGAACTCATTTGAGCTTCCAACTGCAAATAGCTAGAACAAATAAGGCCACCAAGGCATAACTTAAATGAAGTAGCATATGTTGCAAACAGAAACAAGAAGCATTCACAAATATCATCAGAAAAGAAATATAAGATAAGACCTTCTGGAACTTGATAAGAAGGCCACATGTTTTCCACGTACATGATCCCATAATGTCTGAAAACTACAGCAATTTGTTTGAGATTCTCATCTTCCCCGAGGATTCACAAGCTGAGAAAATACAGCACTCGTGGTAGCATCTTCAGCATCATCATCAGTACCAGCACCTGAGTTTACTCCCTCAGCTATGCTCATGCTGTTATCAAAAGGTTCCATCCGTGGTAGCAGGATACCAGGAATACTCTTTATGCTGTTTTCATCTGGGTCGGCAAGTGAGGATGTCTCCTCAAGCTGGAGAGCATACTCAAGATTCCACAACACATCTCCCATTGTTGGCCTATCAACGCCCTGCTCAGCCAGGCATTTCTCAGCTGTATCCCCGTATTTCTTAAGGGAAGCCGGATTGATCTTCCCCACCAATGCTGGGTCCATTATATGTTCCAGCATGCCCTTCTTTTGCCAGCTCATTGCCCATTCTGCTATGTTTACCTGCTCCCTTGGGAGCACAGGGTTGAGTGCTGGCCTTGCACAGAGGACTTCCATCAACACAACGCCAAAAGAGTACACATCAGACTTCTCAGTTAGCTGCTGCCTCCGGAAGTACTCAGGGTCGAGGTATCCAAAGCTACCTTTGACTGCAGTACTCACATGGGTCTGATCTAAAGCTGGGCCAGTCTTTGAAAGGCCAAAATCTGCAACTTTAGCAGCAAAATTTTCATCCAAGAGAATGTTGGTGGTCTTCACATCACGGTGGATTATGCTCTGAGCTGCACCAGTGTGGAGGTAATGCAATCCCCTAGCAGCCCCAATGCAGATCTCAAGACGCTGTCTCCATGAGAGGGATGGAAGGTTGGCACCATAGAGATGGTTCCTCAGTGGCCCATTTGCCATGTACTCATAGACCAAAATCATCTCAGAGCGCTCATCACAATAGCCAATAAGAGAGACCAAGTGACGATGCCGGAGCTTGGACAACATCTCAATCTCAGTGTGGAATTCAGCCAACCCTTGCTCAGACCTGGGGTTCCCTCTCTTGACAGCAACTTTAGTTCCATCTTCCAGTGTCCCCTTATAAACCTTTCCAAACCCACCCACGCCGAGAAGCAAACTCTCATCAAACTTATTCGTTGCATCCATGATCTCTTGAAACATAAAGACACGGCCAAGGTTTGTAGAGGCCAGAGAGATGCAGCTTGCTGTTCCACTCTTCTGAGAAGTTGTTGACACCTTGCTGATTGTGTGGGAGTTCCCATATAAGGGCAGCGGTAACCATGCGTGACTATGGTGGCTAGTTTTTGATCTGGAAACCATGAAATAGCAGCAGAACAACACCATCAACCCAGCAGCAGCCACAGATCCCACGGCTACTCCAATTATGATTCCCAACTTCTTCTTTCCTGAAGGCGACTCAGGCATAAGATCTTGAATGGCATAAATTCCATCTAAACTCTTGACATCGTTGCTAATCTTCATAATCTCCAAACCATTCAGGATTGCATTGCTAAAGTCAGCCACTGTGTCTGGACCAACACTCACGGTCATGGTATTTGAACCATTCGAGGAATTCGAAACAAAATCCTTGTAGTATGGCACCGATAGGCCACCCTTTAGAGCTGATAAATCCAAGCTTGCAATAGCAATGTCTGAATTCACATAAACATTGAAAACCAGGGTGTTCATAGCCTTGCTGACAATATCACAGAAGTGGAGACGAATCAAATAAAGGAAGCTCGGGTCAACGGTGAAGACCCACGTGATGTTGAAATTCAAGTCTGTCACATTTGCATCTCCCATTGCTTCTGCGGTGGCGTATACCCATCTTGGTGCTATCTCTGCAGTCATCACGTCAGGGTACTGTATGGCTGCAGGATCCACGGACGCCTTCACTGCCGAGCTGTTAACATGGAGGTATTTTACATCAGTCTGCCAAGTTCTCCCAAGTGAGTCGTTTTGAGGAGTGAGCAAAGGGCCCCCCATGTTCAAGCGATATATGGTCTCAAGACCAACCTCAGAGAGACCACTGAAAGGAGCAGAGGGTATAGCCTGAGCCTGATCATCGATCAATTCATCAGGAACTGAAACGACTTCGATCGCATTCACGAATGAAACAGAGCCATTTGAGGGGATGAAGGTAAGAACCAATAAATCAGATGTTACATTCACTGAATATTCCTTGAACAAATATGTAAAGTTGGAATTCTTGAAAGTGAAATTGTTCATAAGGACGAACTCATCTGTCATGACCGTCAACGGGGCTGAGCTCAGGTCATGGCCAGAATTTGGAAGAGGGCAGAAATAGAGACGGATCCAGTGCCGGCCGGGTTGCCGGATATCAAACTTATAAGAGCCAGGCTTGAAGAAGATGCGGAGGGACTGATATACTGGCGATGGAAGAACAGAACTGGAGGTGGAAAAGGTACCATCCCCGGAAGTTTTTAGAACAAATGAAGACTGCTGTGAATCCGGAACAAAGACCTGGCTTTGGACCGAGACGTTTTGGGGGGAACCACAAGCAAGGAGGTAGTTGTCAGCAGGGGTGAACGCAGCAGAAGAAACATCGACTAAGATGGTGATGAAAGCAAGAGAAAAGAGCAAAGTGATCCAGCTCAACAGTCTCATCTCCGACAACTACCCAGATGCACAACAGATCAGATTATGATAGATCGCTCGACTATTTCAATCAGTTCCCCAGATATCTAGAATCATCAAATCCACATTCCTCCTAAAAATCCCAATTTCTCCAGACCAAGCTTCTCAGAAACCAAATTTCTTGCTCAAAATCTAGAAGCTCTAAAAAGTAATACTATAGAAAATACACCACAAAAGTAGTACTTTTCCAAGATCTTGATCCTCTAACTGCTAAATTCTCAAAGCCCAGAATTCTAAAAATATCCAAAATCTTAAATGCTCAGTGTCTAGAAGCCACTGCCCACCAAACCTAAAATTTTTATATTTAGACTCGATAAAATTAGGGTTAAAAAGTTAAAATCCCTACAACCCACCTAAACGACTACTCCCAAATCAAGAACTACACTTTTTTTTTTCAAAAAAAAAAAACAAAAATCAAATTTTTATGCAGTAAATCTTAGGGAAAGGAACCAAATCCAAATGGCACCCTAAAAACTCTAAAAAATACCTCCAAATAATCAAAAAAAGAGGTGTGGGGTGGGGGGACAAGGAAAAACCTCAAACAGCCCAGATCCGCAAAGGAGCTGCTCGATCTTTGAAACGAAATGGGGCTGGAAATGGGAACCTCCTTCAGTTGGAGAATCCGGGGCCAGAGAGACAGAAAGGAAAGCAATCAAGATCGGACCTTTGCCACCGTTCCGTGCCCTTCACTTTCTCTCCGGGAGCGAGGCCCAGTCCCTCTGCTCCCGCGATGAGATTCGGGCGGAATGCGCCCCACCAAGACGACCCGCCGGTGCTTTTCTCGACGCCCCAACAGCTCTTTCCAGCCTGTGGCTTTAGTCTGGCAGTCTGCAGAGGAGCAGTAGGACCCACATTAATCTTTCCACCAACAAAAAAAGAATTTTTAACAAGAACAAGAATAAAGGAAGGGGGAAACAGTGACGAACTTTCGAAGCGGCATCGGCGGAGAAGCTGTTCTGTTCCGAGCTCAGGTGATCATGCGGGCTTGGCTCGATTCGCGGGGTGGTAGATTAATTGAGAGAGAACCGGACGTGGGGTTTAAACGCCAGTAACCGCCATGGGAGCTCTGCAACCAAGCTTTTAGAAGACGAAGGTGGTGCTTGTCATTTATTAGGCTTTACCTCCCGGTTACTTCTAACGGACGTGGCTAAAAAAATAAGAAAAGAAAAATCCAAGACCCCACGGGGAGAGATGGCGATGTGAGGAGGCCGTGAACCGACGGGGCCGTGAACCAACGTTCTTTTTGCGAGATCATGTGTCTTCGCACGGCTTCCGGAAACGGCACTAACGGCGTCTGAGGGAATAACGTGCAACGTTGGCGGGACTTACTAACGGCGCCAGCATCTGTAACCAGACGGTGGACGTTTTATTTTATTTTATGTTATTTAATAAATAAATAAAATTTTATTTTAATATTCTTTATTACCGGTTAAATGGGAACAGTATATTAAAATATATTGTTACCAGTTGTATACCAGTATTTGGGTTGTTGCAATTAAAGAATAGGCATTCGAGGTGGGTTCAATGCTACTGGTGGAATAGGACTATTTATAAGTCATTCAAGCCAAGACATCGTCTGATCTCAACGCCAACTTTGTAGGACCAAAGCCCGGCCCTTATTTTTCACTTTTAAAAATACTACAAGTAGTTAAAATATCTTATAAATATAAAAAATTATTTAAGAATAGAGGTAGTATGGATTCTCATTTGCACCAATTCATTAGCTTAAATTATGAAATCCAAGTCAACAAAACAAAAAAAAAATCAGGCCGAGCCAAGCTTGGGTTGAACTTTGATCTTCAAGCCTAATTCGTTTATTAATTAAGCTTAGTTTTTAGGCCTTAAAATTTCAAACCAAGCTCGCCGAAATTGCTTTAGACTCAGTTCAGTCCGTGAATAAGTTTAGACATGTCATGTTTGATTATACGCATAACCTCTCTCTACATGATTTTAAATATCTTTTTTTTTTTTTAATTTTTTTTTTTTTATTCTTTGCAAACTAATGTCGGATTAATGTAACCTTAAAAGCAATTAAACATACTTACTTCAGTCAGCATGTTGAGCTGTATTCTCTTAACGTTGAGACGTACATCAGGATATACCTTTGAAGCAATTAATAGCGATTCTAATTCTGGTGGCAAGATAGATCTAAATTCTCATGCAATTTTTTTTTTATATATATAAGATATGCAGCCTTTTCTGCTCAAAATAATGAATAAAGCTTTAGGCGTTGAGAAACAAAAGGCTTAATTAACCGGGTAGATGCGATCTCTGGCCATAATATTTGAATCGAATCAAGGACAAAATGAAGGCATAGTCTCGCAAGAGAAGTGCGACGAGCTCCATGGAACCTTCTCCACTAAAAGAGGCAGAAGTACTCGGAAAATGCCACCTTTCGAGCTTGAACCCAAGACCTCTCTCCAGAGCAAACTGTAACCATGTTTGGAATCAATTCTATAATAAAGTTCAATTAAATCTAACTAAATTCTAGCAGTAGAATTGGATTGAAATGAGTTTGTAATTGAATTCATGCACTTAGAATAAATCTTTAAATATTTGAATTTAATTAAATTCTATTATTTGAAATGGATCAAAAGAAATTCAATTTATATCAAATTTTAATATTATTCCTTTATGCAGTTATTTCATTTTAATCTTCAAGATCCAGATTAAATCCTCCCTGCTATAATACTCACATCGTTGCAGTAGTGCTCAGATGGTGGCAAAAGTATGGTATAGCGTTAGGATTTGAGGATTGAGAAAATATAAACATGAAAGAAGAAAAGGAGTAAATATCAGGTCGGATATTTTAGTCTTTAAAAAATAGATCTCATTAAATGAATTTTAGTGTTCCCAAATCACATCAACTTTTGTATGAATTTTAATCATGTAGAAACCTGCTTTTGAGCTTTGATCCAATTGAATTCATTCAACTTAAAAGTATTCAAAATAAAGAAATTACTTAAAAATAAAGGAAATTGATCCAATTACACTTTCTAAAGAGGTCTAGAATATTAAGACAAATGCTACAATGCTTTCGGCTATATTATGGATGGTATCATAAATAAAGGGCGGTACAAAAGGCATAATAAAATAGAAAAAAAGCTGAAAGGATTTGAGTAGGCCATTGAATGAGTAGAATCGAAGCTTGTTTTCTAAAAAAAAACTATATGAAAGTATCTTAGTTGAACTCTTTCATCTAAAAGAAAGGTTAATTAAAAAAAATTATTTTCTTATTTTTTAATAAAAAAAGATTTAAATTTTAAATTAATTTCTTTTTTAGTTCCATGTTGAGTAGACAAATCAAAGTCCACTTGCATTTATATAATCTCAATAGTTCTAATCTTAGTCAAATCTTGAAAAAATTGGATATGGATAGCATGTGTATATGATTAACTTATTTTGTTACATTGGTTTTTTAACTTTAAACTTCAATTTAGCTATTTTTGTTTTATCCATTCAAAATAAATGATTCTCAGCTCAATAAAGAGCCTTTCAAGATAGAATTGAATTAACCCATCCTCTTTCTTTGAATTTTTTCTAATTCTTGTCCAGGGCTATTGAACGAATCTATTAGATTAATCCATTGTCCTCACTAGAAGAGGTGATTCTAGACAATGAAGCTAATATTATTATTAGAGTAGTATTTCACATGTCTTGATCTTTGTATATTTCTCTTTTATTTTCCACCTAAGCTTTACATCTTTACCTAAACCTCATATGATAGTGGTTCCAGAAAAATAAGAGAGAGATTGAGAGAGAATACAGGACCAGTTAAAGCACCACACCTAAATTCTATCCTCATTAATATTCTAATATTTATTCTTTAAATTTTTTAAATTATTATTATTTTTGAATATTAATAATTTTAACTCTAAAGATATTATTTAGCAAGAAGAATGAAAAACCTTTACGGGAAGCAAACTCGTGAGAAATCTAAAAAGCTAGCATTGGAGAATAGCAGCATTGTAAAATAGGCATAAGACTAACTTACTCGAAAATTTCTCATCAAGAAGTATTAGACATTGCCATAACCGGCACCGATCTACTACACCCAATGCTTGATCTCTCTCCCCCCAATTTCTTCCTTTGCCATGAATATGAAACCAACACCATTATTGTTACAACTAATGGTGCTAGGGGTGAGCATGAGTCTTATAGCCCAAGATTTCAAAGCTCAGGTTTGATTTTTTAAGTTTATTCAAATTTTGGATGGCTTAAAAAATGATTTAGCCCCCCCACAAACACACACATATATATATATATATATAAAGAGAGAAAGAGGAGGAATAGATTTGTCTATATGATTACATTTGCATATAGTTAAGTTTTTCGGTTATCTTTCTTGTTTTGAACACTACACAGGTTATGAATTTTAAAGATTGAAAAAATAAAAAATATAAGTTGCCTTCGAAATTCATGTGAATAAAAAATTTAAATACCTCTCTTTATAATATATTATATTTATAAATATATATATATATTTATATATTTATATAATTTGATGGAAAAAAAATAACGGGATAAGATTTTAAGTGCATGCGCCGCGTCAGAACAAGATAACAGCCAGTGGGATATTATTTGTTTCGTCGTGATCCAAAAGTCAAGCTTGATACGTAACATACGCGGCGAGAAACGCGACGTGTCCTACATCTAACGGCAAGAGAAGCGGGCGCTTTAGTTCTTCGCCATCCCCAGACGGCCGTTACCGGTGGAGAGTCGACGTTGGAACGGGGGCACCGGCCTTTGGTCGCCGTCGTCACGGGAGTCTGACAGCGAGAGTGGAAGACTACGTAGATCTAAATGTTAATCTTTATTAGATAAGCAAAGCGCCGTTAACTTAAGTTTGTTTATTCGTTTGTTAGTAGTAGAATAATCCTTCTTCTTTTTGGGACCCTTTACAGTTGCCCGTGGACCTCGAGCCAGCTGTAACGGATACAGCAAAACCGCCATTTCATTCCCTGGTAAGCATACCACCATCGAAGCAATGTAAATGGCTTGCGGGGTTGAGTTGATGTCAGCTCCATCAGATCCAATTTGAGCTTGTAATTCACAGACTGTAATTTTAGTCTTTTGAATTAGAAATTTACTTCTAACGGAATGATTATAGTGAATGAAACGAAGGTTTATCGATATCGACGAGATGATAATTTTCTTGGCAAAACTAAAATAAAGACGAGAATATACAATTCCTGCAAACATATATGAGATAAGGTTGCGCAGTCGCTTCAGTGTGCTCGTCTTCAGGGTAGGCTAGCCGTGAAAAGCCAGTGAGCGTCTCACCGGGAGGTGACCAGACCTTGACACTTCCGTGGCGTATGCGGCTCCCGCTAGGGAACCACGGTGCCTCGGAGCGCGGCTCAAAGCCTTAGCCCTATCTTTCCTTTATATTTACGATGCTACCCCTCCGTTCCCGAGGGTCTCGTCACCTCTCGTGGGCATACCATCATCATGATGACGATGACTGGTGAGTGGGTGGCGACTGGTGACCGTACAGAACAAGATCTCGCAAAGAGGTGAGTTTACGGAAAGGTTGTGCTGTGGCTGATCTTTTATTATGATTAGATTAGGCGCACTGATCCGAGGGCCAGAACGACGGATACGGCGAAGGGAGAGTCGCGAGGAATGCACCACACTTTGTGGGCCCAACTTAAATCCAGAGCTGGAGGCCACTCGGTGGCGATGCTACGCTTTCCCACAAAAATTATTATTATTATTATTATTATTATTATTATTATTATTATTATTTTGTTGGTCCTCAATCCCTTCTATTCACTTTATTAATGTTTTTTTTTTTTTTTTGCCTTCTCACAATTTTTTTATTTTTTTTTTATTTTTTTCCTCCAAACGTCTTTGGAAGGGATGAAGGGGATACGAAGCTGGCGTTCACATGGGTGACCTCAGCAAATTCCACCGCCCTTGCGTACCGTCGCCGTAGTCGAACTCAGAGAGAGAGAGAGAGAGAGAGAGAGAGAGAGACACAAATACCCCATTTCTTCTGGCCTCTAGTGTCAGAGCTCGGGATGGCAATCCTTTCTGCCATATTGGCAAATATTAAAGTACCAAAATATCAAAATAAATAAAAAAAAATTATATATATAGACACACGCACGCATCAATCAAGAGTGTGTAAATTTGTTGGAATCCCAATTCAACATAACCATGACGATCCAGAGTGTTCAAGCTTTAGCCAGGTTCAAAATGAATTCGAAGGAAACTGAATTCTTTATGCTTGGAATCAAGATGAGATTGGTATACCTACCTTTCTTCTTAAATCTATTCTAAATTTATATATAAATTATATTTTTATTCTAACACGACAATCAGGCAAACGAAGCAGAATAATAGAGCTAGTATATATTTTTCTTAATTAAAAAAATATGGGTAGGATAGGATTGGGGATTTTTTTTTTTTTTTTTTTTGGTTTTTTTGAGAGAATCAAACGAGGCATAGGTTGGGATGGGATTGAATATGAGAAGTGAGGGAGGGTTATGGAATAGGCAAAAATTAGTTCATATCAATCGTGTTGCCATTCTTACCATTAAAGTTTGTTTAATGCCATACAATCTTGTCCGTCGTTGATGATAACTCGATGGACTGACTAATTAAGCGTAATATCCGTGTTATTGGATGTTTGGTGCTAATGTGGCAAAGCTTCTCTATCACCGTCATGGATCATGGCATCGTTTCCGCTTAGGCTGTAATCGCCTAGTGGGATGCGGACGCTACTGCCAACTCTTTCGCCAAGGCTCTCTTTTTTAGGCTAAAAAAGCAGAGACAAGCGAGTTTCTTTACTTCCATATTGACCTTTGGGGCTCTTCGTCTTTAGCGATTGTTATCACACCTATCGTCGCCTTCTCCACCCTCATCCACACCTAGACCCTCGCGCAAGCCGCCATGTGCCGCCTCAAGCATAAGTTTCGCCAGATCCGCTCCGTCAACTACCACCACCTCTACCTTGAGTTTGTCTCCTCCACCACCGGCGCCTCTTTTCTAATGACATCAGGCCTCTAATGACCATAAGATCCACACCACCAATGAGTCCGCTAGCAAAATCGATGTAACACTTTAAAAATAGTTTCATATTGAATGAAAAAGAAAGTTTATTACCGATTAATTTTCAATCAAATTTTTAAGCAATATGATTTCAGTCTATTAGCAAGTTAATTGGATCAGTAAATAAGTTTGAAGCCTTACAAATAGCACAAGAATTAATTCGAATGTGCAAAAATTAATAGGCTAACTTATGGCGTGCGATAAGAATATAATATTATAAGGAAAAAAAAAATTATAACACCTCAAAAATAGTTTCGCATTGGATGAGAAAGAAAGTGTTATATGCTTATAAGTCAAGTTCACTTACTACCAATTAATTTTCACTTGAATTTTGAATCACGTGGTTTCAATTCGCTAACGAATTAATTATACCGATAAATGGTCTTGAGGCGTTACAGTTGATGAGTAAGCCTTCGTCATAATCGACCTCGTGCCATCGAATTGGTTACGATAATCCATAAGGAGCTCCAGAAAGATAGAGCACTATCTTCATTTTCATGTTATCTGATAGGGACTAGACCGAGGTATTACCCAATCAAAATATTGGAGGTTGAGATCTTTTCTCAAAAAACTCTCATCTCAAGCCCTCGCCTCCCCGACCCTTAAGCTAGCTAAGGCTAGCGAAGGCAGCACGAGCGATGCTCGGTGACTTCTAGCAGCGATGGTGACTGGACTCCACCCCTTGACCTACTTATTTGTTGACCAAAATCAGTCATGGTGCCCTGTGGAACTACCCCACTTGATTTCCTTTTTGATGAGCAAAGCAACTAGATTGATCCATGGTGGAAATATGGAACTTTCCTTTGCTTTGTTTTTCATCTCCAGGATTCTGTTTTATTCCCCATTGTACCAACTTGCCATCTCCCTCCACTAGCCTAAGCATCATGTAGGCACCAAATCACCCAATAAAAAAACCCATTATGCCAAATCAAGTAGTCCATCAAGTCACTGTTAACAGATGTCAAAATTTTAATATATTAAGTAAAATTCATTAGCTCGTAATTAAAAGAAGCAGAAGGATTCAATTGAAAATACCCAATAAATTCTATACTCTGAATTGTATGTATACTTGGGCATAATTACTTTCTAATAGATTGCAACTTAGGTTTATTTAGGTATATATTAAATGATGAGAGTTACGTTTCGATAATTTGAGCTATCGAATCTATTATCTTTAAAAAATTTAAAAGTTAAAAATCATACAATTTAAAAGCTTCTAGCCTAAGTTTCAAATAATTAAAAAATATATAAATATATATATTATTTTTTTATCATTTAAACTATCTAATTTTTTACTACTAGTTTCATGTTATTTAAATTATCTAATTTTTGAATACTTAATATATAAAATAAAAATTTTTAAATCATATAATTTTTAGTATTTTAATGTTTTAGAAATAGTAGTTTACATCTAACTGTTAGGACATTGATATAAAAACTCAGTACCTCTCTCCCATACATACATACATACATACATACATACATACATATAATTAAAAAACACAAAAAGAAAACAGGCCCAAAAAAAAGCAGAGGATAAACAATTTAAATCAAATCAAAGGTGAAGCTGTAGGAAGGCTCACCAGTCTTTTGCGCGTTCATACCCACGTTCACATAGATTTTCAGTTAAATATATCCGATTACATTCAAGATTTCAGACTTGTATGGCACCAAGCAACAATAAGTTTAATATTCTCCTAAAAATAAGTTTAACATACATGCATATAATTAAAAAACGCAAAGAGAAAAGAGGCTAAAAAAAAAAAGCAGAGGATAAACAATTTAAATCAAATCAAAGATGAAGCTGTAGGAAGGCTCACCAGTATTTTGCGAGTTCATACCCACGTTCACATAGATTTTCAGTTAAATATATCCGATTACATTCAAGATTTCAGACTTGTATGGCACCAAGCAACATTAAGTTTAATATTCTCCCTAAACGACGATGAAGTTTAATATATGAGCTCAAAAGGTTGGACACCAATAAAAAAATGTGCTTAGATATCAGACTGAGAAGGTGATGGAGTTTAAGATGGAGATTGATGTAAATGACGAAGATAAAGGGAATTTGGATAAATAGTTAAAATGGTCTGATCATTTAGATCTAGCGTGTCATGATTGCTAAGCTGTGAATAGTTTCATGATTAAATTACAAAATTCATGGACGTTGATTAGTGCAGGAATATAATTCAGGATTCGTTTCATCAGCAACGGAATTTGTGCAACTGGAAAAACTTTCATCACGATAGCATTTGCAGAAGATTTGTCACATAGCGTATTGTCTTCGGAACCTCACTTCCTCTGGTAGGTTGGTGGGGTCATCAAAACATATCATTTGAGGAGAGTTTTGGCACATCCCATCTCACAACTCCTAAAATACTTTTCTTTCTCTCTCTCACTCTCTAAGAAATCCATTTAACCGATAAATATAGAGAGCCATTAATTCCTCTCCTCTCTCATACATAATGTTTTTTTCTCTCCTTCAGTACACCGATGTATATCTAGTGGTATTCGAAACTCCACCGATTGGTCATAACTCATTATTTTAATTGCTCATTTTCTCTCTCTTTTTCATCAACCTTTCTCTTCCTACCAAGCTGTGAGACTACAAATCTATGCCACCTCAAGGTCTTTATCTTCTTCAGGCCTCTTTAATGACTCCAGCCGAACAATGGTTAGATCTCCAGACTAATATTTTCAATCAGACCAATTAAGGATGAAGATATTCTCTTTTGAAAACTAGCAGGAAATAGAGATTATTCTATCAAATCCTTCTATAAGTTCTCCATTCAAGGTGGCATTTCATGATCCTTTTATAAAATCATCTAAAAAGCAGTTGTTTCGAAAAAAATCAGGATCTTTTCATGATTAGCTCTTAGAGAACATTTTTAAATGAGAGATTGTTTTACAAAAAATAATAAAAAAAAAGACTGATCTATCAGCTTCAGAAGCCAATGCTTTGATCTAAACTCTTTCTCATCTTCTGTTATCATGCCCGATCACTAGGAGTCTCTGGATCCGTATGCTCTCTTATGCATACATTACTACAGGACTTTCATCATTTATGATCATCTTAGTGAAGAAAATTCATCCCCTCATCCCTAAAGATAACTTAAGATCGACTAACTTCATTGCTCTGATGAATCGTGTGAAAAGAACGGAACTTAAGAATTTTTCAAGAAAAATCCTTTTCTTTTAATGTCATCTTTGTAAAGTCCCTTCACGCTTTTATCTGATGAGAAGGTCTGTTGTCTCAGATCATCCAGAAGGAGGTCCTTGCCTGATCAAAAACAGCCTCCCTCTTGATTTCCGCTTGTAATTGATATAGTTTGTATATTCTTCGGCTTGTAAGTATTTTATAATAAAAGGTTAGGGGGTCTTTCTCTAATTTTGTCATAAAAAAAAAAACCTTCTCACGTAATTGAAAATGATATTATAAGCAATAGATCAAGTTTACTGTGAGAGACTTTGAAGAGGTGTACAAAGTCAACCAGTATGATCGTAGTATCAATGAGGCTCAGATGTGTAATGCTTAGATATACAATATATATTAATAAAATAACAACATTAGCTATATACTACCTCGATCTAAGGTACGTATTGGTAAAATATAAGGTTGTATCAAGAAAATAATTATGTATTTATGAACTATCAAGTATGAATCAATACATTGAGAAAGCTCAGATATGTATTGGTTTGGTGTGTATAATATATTAGAAAAATAATGATTTAAATTATGTATTATCTCAATTTGAGACGGAATGTATCAACAGTACATTGAATATGTATCAATGAATTATTAGATTACTGTTGGGTCAATCACCAACCAAGGTGGCGGCACTTTGGTCTCCTTTGCTTTTTGGAGTCCAAGCGTCATGCTCTCTTTTCGATCCACCACCTTGCATGTCGATACAAAAGAGATCCAAGGAGGAAATCCTTTGATATCTCCTTTGACGGGCAAGACCGAAGGTGGATATGACTAGATCGCACTGTTTGACTCGAATCTTGTTGCGATCATTGCTTTTAGAGATAGTAGACTAAAAAGAAAGAATATTAGATTTCATGGGGATACCGACAAGGTGGCAAAGATGATGATGTCGGAAGGAGGAGGTGGGTTGTTCAAGTGATAGGATAGTAAAGGAGAGAAGGGTCGTCGGAGTGAGTGAGACTAGCGGAGAGGAGAGGAGAGTAGAGAACGATGATGTCCTCTCTGTGGTCTCGCTTCTTTTTACTTTTCTAAAAAAAATCTCCTCATAGAGCTGGTTGAGAGATGTTTAATCTATGTTATACAGGCTCTAAGACTACAAGAAACGAGGAATCTAAATTACAGTCAAAAAAAGATGACCCCACCAAAGAATTCTCACCTCTTGCTGAGATTTATCCATGCAGAGTGAGAACATTTTTCTTACTCCTTACTTCATTATAGACAATATATTGTACGCTGCCACTCTTGGTCTGAAAATAAGTGCTCGATTCCTCTTCATGGTGAAGTGAGATGCGTGGAGCAAGAGTGGGAATATGGTCTCAGAAGGCCTAATGAACAATCGGGTAGGAGAAATGGTCGAACTTTCTAACTATTCTCTTTCATGTCTGTTTATTGCCGTTGTTGTTGTTATTGTAAACAAAGAAAAATGATTACCTTATTTCATAAAAGAAATGAAATGGGAAACTAGAACTCTTGAATTAATATTGCTTTTAAGCTGAAATGCTGATTGTTTCACGTTGAGACAAAAATAAGTCTTCAAGATAAGCTTAGGTGTGAAAGATTAGATTTTTTCCCTCCATCTCTTTCCTGCCAGACTGTAAGCAATGTTGGGCGACAAAGATTGAAGCATTGAAAATATGAAAAGATTGAAGCATTGAAAATATGAAAAGATTGGACCATTTTCATACCTTGCATCTTTGTCTTCCACTGACTGCTTATTTGGCTGCTCTTTCTCAGTTTGAGACTGAAAACGATGAGATGCCAAGATGATTATTCTATGACAATGACCAGCGAGCTGTATGTATGGTGGGTAAGGGTCTCAGGAGAAGCATGCCTTCTAATTATACATTATTGGATTAAAGATTGGTGAATTACAGTGAAATCTAGTAGCATCAAAACAAGGAACAGTGGTATAAAACAGCCCTGATTAGGGAACACACACAGAATGATAGTATGACCATGGCGAGTATTCGCTATGTAACTATCAGTGCTGAAGATGCTTCAATCTCTACCTCTACAAGGAAAGGTATCTTCTCTTGTTTATGACACCTGTTTTCACTGATGATAGTGCATCACGATTTCAGTTATTAAAAACAACCATAAACCATATGAAATTAACCCTGGAAATACCTTTCTTTGTACAAGGGATAGATAAGAAAACATATATGACATGAGATTTGGATACATGCCATAAACCACATGAAATTAACCACAGTTCTAGATTTCTTCCCCCCCTTTTCTAATTGGCTATCCATTCAGATGACAAAACATTCATCCAACAATCTCCCCTATTCTGTACCCCTTTTTTCTATTTTTTTGGGAGAACTTCCCTTGGATGTCGATATAAGAAATTTAAAGGTTCAACCACTACCTAGCACGTCCACAAAAGTTTTACATTCAGAAAAAAAACAACCAGGTATCAGTAATATAACAAGCTAGCTAACATATAAGGTAAAATGCAATGCAAAAAATACATAAATAGTTCTCCCCAAAACTCTCTACCCATGTTGCTGTCGGCCACCTCTATTGAAAGGATGACGACCTCCTCTATGGTGAGGTTTCCTACCACGAAACGATGACCTCCCTGGAGTGAATTTCATAGGAGGTCGAGCACCCCCTTGAGTGACAGTTGATGGTGGCTGTTCATGATTCTGCACATTACAAAAACCTGGAGCCCCTTGTTCTTGCATATTTTGGCACCCAAATGGTAATTGACTGTAGTTTCCCTGTGCTACCGACCCCAGAGACATAAGACAAGCAGATGGGTTCACTAGGCCACCCAGCCATGCAGTGTTGGCCAGGGCTGCGAGACTGGAAATTAACTGCTGCTGATATAGCATTCCGCTTCCAAGACTATTAAAAACTTGATCTTGATGCAGGTGATTATAAGTGTTTTCCCCCTGCTGCTGGCCAGGTAATACATTCATCAAAAATCCTCCTTGCATACCCATATTCTGCTGCTGAGGTGGAAAACCAGGAGTCCAAGTGGCATTCACCTGCTGCTGCAGTGGATATCCATGACCCCAATTGGCATTTGGCTGCTGCTGGGGTGGAAATCCATTATTAGCCCAGATGGCATTTGGCTGCTGTTGTGGAGGAAATCCATGAGCAAAAATGGCATTTGGCTGCTGCTGTGGAAGAACTCCATGAGCCAAAATGGCATTTGCCAGCTGCTGCAGAGGAAATCCATGATTTGAAACAGCATTTGGCTGCTGCTGCAGAGGAAATCCATGAGTTGGAGTGGCATTTGAAACAGCATTTGGCTGCTGCTGCGGAGGAAATCCATGAGTTGGAGTGGCATTTGGCTGCTGCAGAGGAAATCCATGATTTGAAACAGCATTTGGCTGCTGCTGCGGAGGAAATCCATGAGTTGGAGTGGCATTTGGCTGCTGCAGAGGAAATCCATGATTTGGAACAGCATTTGGCTGCTGCTGTGGTGGAAATCCATGAGTTGGAGTGGCATTTGGCTGCTGCAGAGGAAATCCATGATTTGGAACAGCATTTGGCTGCTGCTGCAGAGGAAATCCATGAGTTGGAGTGGCATTTGGCTGCTGCAGAGGAAATCCATGATTTGGAACAGTATTTGGCTGCTGCTGCAGAGGAAATCCATGATTTGGAGTGGCATTTGGCTGCTGCAGAGGAAATCCATCATTTGTAACAGCATTTGGCTGCTGCTGCAGAGGAAATCCATGAGTTGGAATGGCATTTGGCAGAACAGCAGGTGGCTGCTGCTGCTGCAGAGGAAATCCATGAGTCAGAACAGCATTTGGCTGCTGCTGCAGAGGAAGTCCATGAGTTGGAACAGCATTTGGCTGCTGCTGTGGAGGAAATCCATGAGTCGGAACAGCACTTGGCGGCTGCTGCTGCGGAGGAAATCCATGATTTGAAATGGCATTTGGCCACTGCTGTAAGGACTGTTGAGACAGATCGCTAAAGCAAGTGTCAACTTGCACAGCTGGTGCAACTGCTGGTACCGTAGCAGGAGCATTCATGCTAGGATTTCCAGCTTCAAAAGAAGAAACATTGCTGCAAACCATATTACTTATCGCCAGTGTGGCCTGAAAGGACCCCAGACCACCAGGTAGTGGTGGGCTCATTGCTACTGATGCATGAGGGGCTGGAGGTGGCATGTGCTCTTGAACCATTGCATCCCTGTAAATAGTCCTCTTTATGTCAGATACAAATTCTTGATTTCCATGCCGCTTGTTGTTACGATCTCTCTTTGCCTGCTGCAAGGATCTCTTGTACTCAGCCTCCTTCTCATCATCAGAGAATTCCACCTCATCAGTCAGCTCCTCATCATGCTCACCAGATGCATCATATCCTTTCTTATGAAGTTCTTTCTCATTGAGGATACAATTGGCAAATTCCATGACAAAAGAGACAGTGGTTCCCACACTAATTCCAATAGGCAACTCCTGGCCCAAATTGTATCTAACAACATAGTAGGGGTTCTTCACAGGTCCAAATACTTCATCTACCAGACCTAATGGTGACCTTGTTTCTGTTATCCACAGAATGGAACCCTCATTGAGGGGACTGTGTTTCACTGAACCATCAACGATTACTCGGTCAGCCAGTATCTGAAAGAAGAAAAAGGAAAAAAAGTTAAGACAATCATGTTAGACAATCATATTACGATCCACAGAAAATGACTAGTTGGCAGCATCTTTAGTTTTGCTTATTGACTGAATCAGGCATTGGCAGCATTAGACTTTAAGCATCTAAGAATAACCAACCTCTGGAACTTCCTCTGCAAAAGGAAGAAGTATCTTAGATAATACACTGACACTAGCAGTTGACAAGATGAAGAGTGTTCTCCAGATAAAATGAAGCAAGTAGAAAGAAGCTTGATGTTATCTTTGAACATATGCTATTAATCATTTTTTGAATCTGGGAATTGAACAAATTAACAATGCCTAGATTCATTAAGACCAGAGTAACATCTCTCTGGAACAAAGCAACAAGACGATCCCTCTAATATGTTTTGGAAGCTCAAAATGTAAATGCCTCACCAGTTCACATGTTTGCACGTTTATTAGTTCTACACAGGAATTTCTGTTTGCCACAGTTTATGTGATGTAACATGCAAATATTTTTTTTTTCCCTTCTTCCAAAAACAACTTAACAGCACATAAATCATTCAGGAAAGAAATAGTATACTATTAATGATATATTAAATGAGTTAAACATACAAAGTATTTCATTTCTGAGAACATAAGGAGTCACAAAAAATGTAAAATGAGGCATTTTGAGTTCCATATAACTTACAGATGATATAACTCCCACTGGCAAAGTCTGATGGTGTGGTTCCAAAGATACTTCAATTTTAGGAACTGGGGGAAGAACCTGCAGTATAGGTTTTCTATTAGTATTGAAAACCCTTCTAAGTCATAGATACATGACCACACTTGGGAGGTTGCACTACAACAACAAACTTTTGACTGAGAACAGCAAACTAAATATGGAAGAACCTTCAGTGTGAAGTATTAAGTTACCCAGCTATTCTTTCAAAATTTTGCATATGTGGGGACCATATCATATTGTAGCTCTAGAATGGAAATATAAAATCACATTATATTAGAGTGCAGATAGTGTAACTTAAAATAAATTCAAAAATTAACTCGAGAAAGTAGAACCATGCTAATAATGCACTTAGGATGAGGGCCAAAGAAAAGCATAGAAAGTTTTACAAGTATGAAAAAGCATAGAAACTTTTACAAGTACGAAGTAAGCAGATTAATATGATATTGTAGACATTTTGGAAAGGTGAAGTTTTAAAGAAATTAAGAAATGGAAGATCTAACAGGTAACTGTTTATGAATTTCCTGTAATTGAATGCAATCAGGCTAAAAGAGCACTTGTGGAACCCAAGAATGAATATCAAGTTTGTTAAGCATCTAGATTGATCTACAAGATTTTACTCCATGGTAATATTGTACTAATGCATACCATCCATACCAGGCATCCTGTACTATATCGGTACCAAACCAAGATTTGGTACGAAGCTCAGTATGCCAAACCGACCAAGGGGCATACCGGCACTGTATTAGTATGGTATTGGAATGGGATTCAAAACCGAGATATCGAACTTTGGCTGCATCCGCATCTCACAGAGATATCCATACACGTGTGTTGAAGTATTTGTGTGATGAAAAACAGGTAAAACAACAGGCCCATACAACAATAAATTTAGTAAGACCCTATTTAATTTAGTGCTAGAGTTAACAATGTTGTTCAAATTGCCACGTTGATGTAGAATGATGAGGTCAACATGGTTTGGCAATAAGAGATGGGAAGGAATATTCTAACCATCCCAGCCATCAAAGAGAGCAAGGACCCTGAATTTGAAGTGTCCATGCTCATGTAAGTTACTATTTGCAAGCTTGTTTGTCTAATTTATTGAGAAAAACTATCTCATATTATGAAACAATTCAAGTGTTGAAGCATCCATATTAGGGAAAGTGTTTTGACTCAGCTTTTTGTTTCAAAATATTTGCTTCCACAATTTATTGGAAATAGTTGAAAGTTAGTTGAGATTAAATTGTGTGACCAATAAGCCTCGATTTTCTTCCACCAACTGATATTCTAGTTTCATGGCAAAACCTTAGTTACTACAAGCGGCTAATGTAGGAGCAGATTTGAGTGTGAATAGTGAAAAAGGTCTCTAGAAAAGAAATTGAACAAGAAAAAACTTATGAAGAACGAGTTTACAAAGAGATATCAAAACAAGTTCGCCCCCAGATGGAAGTTTCCTACTATTAAGGGCAAATTCTGATGTTGTCAAACTTGCCTCAATCATGAATTTGGTATAAATTCATTAAGAGCCAAAGTTAGTTTGAGATTTAATTGAAAAAAACTATGACATTGGCAAGCCAAAACTGGTCCATGTGGACAAAAAAGATCAAAGTAAATCTCCTGGCCTTCATATTTCTTTCTATATTTGAATTCTACCAATTATGATCAGAGATGAAACTATATTAGAAAAGCAAATTTGTCCATTCATCTCCAACATGCATCCTCTACATTTGAATGCTGCAAACGTGCAGTTTTCGTATGTTTTATTACTACTGGAAATTAAGTAAATTTTGCCCTATATGTCAATAAATTTAATAAGATACTATTTAATTTACTGCTAGAGTGAACACCTTTTGCTCAAATTACCACATTGATGTAGAATGATGATGTCAACATGGTTTGACAATAAGATGCGGGAAGGAATATCATAGTCAAAAGGTAACAAGCAAGGATAGCAAGGACCTCAAATTTGAAGTGTCCATTCTTATGTAAGTTACCATACATGTCTTGTTTGCTTAATTTATTCACAGAAACTATTTCATATTATGAAATAATTGAAGTGTTGAAGCATATATAATGCAATGGTGTTTCAACTAGGTTCATCGTTTCAAAATATTTGCTTCCATGAAGTATTGGGAAATAGTTGAAATTTAGTTGAGATTACACAGTGTACAACAAGCCAAGATTTTGTTCCACCAACTAATAACTAGTTTCATGGCAAAACCTTAGTTACTAGATGCAAGTGACTAGTGTGGGAGTGGAATCGAGCATAGATATGGTGAAGGTCTCCATAAATGAAATTGAATAAGAAAACACTTAGGAAAAATATACAAGAATGAGTTCACAGAGAATTTATGAAGTAGGTGCACCCCTAGATGAAAGTTTCTTGCTGTTAAGTTCAAAATCCATTATCACCAAACTTGCCTCCATTGTGAATTTGGTATCAATTTATTAAGCGCCAAAGTTAGTTCAATAGCTAATCCAAAAAAAACTAAAAAGTTATGAAACTATGACAAAGGCAAGTTAAAATTAGCTCATGCAAACAAAAAAAAGGATCACAATAGATTTCTTGGCCTTCATATTTCTTTTTATACGTTCGCTAAATTTGAACACTACTAATCACAATCAGAGATGAAAATATATTGCAAAAGCAAAGTCACCTATTCATCTCCAACATTCATCTGATACCTTTGTATATTGCTGAAAAAAGTGTAGCTTTCACATGATTTATTGCTTTTGGAAACTGAGTAAATTTTACCCTACACATTAGTAAATTTAATAAGATCCTATTTAATTTAGTAATAGAGTTAACACTTTTTGCTCAAATTGTCACATTGATGTACATTAATGATGTCAACATAGTTTGGCAATAAGACATGGGAAGGGATATCAGGGCTCAAGAGGTGCTAACAGACCTAGGCATCAAAGACAGCAAGGATGCTGAACTTCGAGTGTCCATGCTTAAGTAAGTTACTACTTGCATGCCTTGTTTGCTTAAACCATCCATGTCATGAAACAATTCAAGTATTGAAGAATACATATGATGGGATGGTGTTTCAGCTTGGTTCTTTGTTTCGAAACATTTTCCTTCACAAATTATTTTGGAATAGTTGAAAATTAGTTGAGACTAAACTGCATAATCCACAAACTAGGATTTGTTTCCATCAACCAATATTCTAGTTGCATGGCAAAACCTTAGTTACTAGAAGTTGGCGATTAGTGTACGAGCAGATTCAACTGTGAGTATGCTGAAGGTCGCTAGAAAAGAAATTGGAGAAGGAAATGCTTATTGAGCAAGGACAATAATGAGTTTACAAAGAGATCTTGAAACAAGTGCTCCCCTAGATGGAAGTTTCCAGCTATTAAGGGCAAAGTCCACTGTTGCCAAACTTGCCTAATCATGAATTCGGTACAAATTCATTAAGAGCCAAACTTGGTTCATGATCCAATTGAAAAAATCTAAAAAGCTATGAAACTAGGACATGGGTAAGCTGAGATTAGCTCATGCAGACAAGAGATCAAACTAAATCTCTTGGCCTTCATATTTCTTTTTTATGCTTTCACACAATTTGAAATCTACCAATCACGATCAGAGATGAACCTATATTACAAAAGCAAATTTGCCCATTCATCTCCAACATTCATTCTATACTTTTGAATATCACTAAAAATGTGTGGCTTTCACATGATTTATTAGTTCTGGAAATTGAGTAAATTTGTTCCCTATATGCCAACTAATTTGATAAGACCTTATTAAATTTAGTGCCAGAGTTAACTCTTTTTGTTCAAATTGCCACATTAATGTAGAATGATGATGTCAACATGATTGGGCAATAAGAGGTGGGAAGGAATATCATGACCCAAGGGGAGCTAAGTTTTCTAGGCATCAAGGATGGTAAGGACCCTGAATTTGAAGTGTCCATTTTATTTAATTTATTATTCACATGCCTCGTTCACTTAATCGATTCAGGAAAACTATCTCATGTTATGAAATAATTCAAATGTTGAAGCACACATATGATGGGATGGCATTTCAACTCGGCTTATCATTTCAAAATATTTGCTTCGACAAATTATCTGGAAATAGTTGAGCGTTAGTTGAGATTAGATTGTGTAGTCGACAAAGCTAGGATTTTGTTCCATAAACTGATATTCTAGTTTCATGGCAAAACCTTTGTTAATAGAAGCAAGTGACTAGTGTGGGAGTATGGTGAAGGAGGTATCCCATAAAGAAATTGAATAAGATAATGCTCAAGAAACAATTACAAGAATGAGTTTACAGAGAGTTTCCGAAGCAGGTGCATCCCTAGATGGAAGTTTCCTGCTATCAAAGGGAAAATTCCATTTTTGCCAAACTTGTCTTAGTCATAAATTTGGAATCAATTCATTCTGAGTCAAAGTTAGTTCGAGATCCAATTGAAAAAACAAAAAAGTTATGAAACTATGGCCTAGAGTACTTTGATAAAAAAAGTCAACCCTATTGACTAGATGATACTTGCAAGCTAAAATTAGCTCATTCAAACAAAAAGATCAAAACAAATCTCTTAGCCTTTATATTTCTATTTATACTTTCACTAAATTTTAACTCCACCAATCAAGGTTTTAAATTTTATGGAGCAAAACCGTCTCGGATTTTCCATAGGACAGAATGTGCTAGCATCCCGACCCGTCTTAACACTTGGCATGCAGAATATCTCAAGTCGTGCGAATTGGTGCATTGAAACGATAAAAGACAGTCCCATACTGACACTTCGAAAGGCAAGCCATCCCAATATCTAATGAGATATCCTGTCGCGATTTAGAAACCATGCTACCAATCACAATTAGATATAAAACTATATTAGAAAAGAAAATTTCCCAGTTCATCTCCGACATTCATCCTATACTTTTGAATATTGCAGAAAATTGTGTATCTTTCACATGATTTATTGCTTCTGGAAATTGAATAAATTTTGAGTTCTCAGTATGATGAAAGCAATATAAGTGTCATGCCTATTGAACATATTCTTAAATAAACAAAATTACGATTGATCTATATCTATACCATATCGATCCTATTTATAACAGCCAAAGGCTCGATTCTAACCATGTTTAGACATCATGTTTTAATTTAGTATAAAATTCAAGCATCTCCTGTCCCTCGCATTCGACTTCTCCATCTGCGAATCCCTGTATTTCTCTTCTTGAGCACATTACATGCTTAGATGTAGTCGATAAATAAACCATAAATGCCCAAGGTATGTCCAGAAAGAATTAAAACCAACATATCATTTAAAGGATTAAAGATATGCCAACTTAGCCAGTATATGTAAAGTGCGCAGATTACCTCCACTTCATGCTTGGTCCTGATGAGCCCTCTGATATGTTGCTCTTCATCCTCATCACTACCAATAATCTCACCCTCTTCCACCTCCTCTGTCTCAGCTACCCGTTTCCCTTTGCTTACATCCTTGCTGTTGCCATCACTGTCATTGCCGTCACCATCATCACTGACATCTTCTTCTCCACTGCTGCTCGAGGAAGAAGAGGAGGAGTCATCACTGGACGGCGCATTGTTATCTTCTGATTCCTTAGTCTCTGCTTCGTTGCTCTCCACCTCGCTTTCTTGCGCTACCTTTATCGAATCACTGACCGTACAAACTTCCCTCGCTCCATTCCCTTCCTCAGCACCACTGGAACCCCTAGAGGAAACGCCGTTGCCATCATCTAAAGCACTTGTATTAATCACTCCATTGGCGTTCACGTTCGTTTCCACTGTTTCCATACAGGAATCACCTCCAGGATGGCGATGCCCCCCAGAGTCTTCGGCCAAGGTGACCTTTCCCATCTTTTCATCGATCGACGATTTCAAGAACTCTTCTTTCAGCCCTAATTCGGTCGTCGTTTTGGAGCCAGAAGAAGAACCATCTGGATTGGAACAACTCTCGCCGAATCCTTCGACGGTCTTCGGATCGTCTGAGCCATCCGGGTTGGTCGGGCCATTGCCTTCGACCTCCGGCATCAGGAACTGGTCGGGATCGACGAGCCACTCCTTCACCGGATCGAAGTCGGGGCAAAGGTCGTAGAGGAACGAGCCAAAGGAGTCGAATCCGGGCGGAAAGGAGGGTTCAGGGGACTGGGCGCCGCCAGGGGAAGGGCTCCACGGACCGTCCATGGCCGACGGGGCTAGGGTTTCTAAGATCGAATTGGGGGTTCGGGGAGACGGTGGCGGCCATTTAAGGGGGTAAAAATGATGCGTGGAAATCGGAGAGTGGCTTTCCCGCTGCGCTCCTCGCCAGCGTTGATGCCACTTGGTTGGGTTTTGCGATGGTTTAAGGAAAGAGGTGAGAGTTGCCAGATGGAAACAGAAGAACAGAAGAAGAGTCGCAATCAGAGCCCTCGAATCCAGAAAAGTTGATGAGATGAAGGGCTTCCGTGAAGCCTTCTTTAAAACCAGCGGTGCCTTTGGATAACTATTTATTTACTAGGGTCAAGCTCGTCGCTTTCCAATGGTGTCCGTTCCTATCTTTGGCGAAAGTACACGATGGTCCTCAATTTTTCACTCAAAATTCAATTTGATCCTCAAAGTTTTTATTATTACATTTTAATCCTTCATATTTTAAAAATATTAATAAAATATACAGCTTATCAATAAAAAAAACTTTAATATGTATTTTAATTAATTTTTATTTAATAAAAATATTAAAAATATTTTTATTTTTAAAATATAAAAAAACTAAACTATAATATGATTAAAATTGAAAGTTTATTTTAGCATATTTTAAGCTGCCTATTAAAATTATGGATTTTTTTTTTAAAAAAAAAAATTAATTAGAGCTAAAGAAAAGGACAAGCAACGGTGGAAAACCAGCACCAGCAGTGACACAAAAGGAGGCCAGAGGGAAATTGAGACCCTTCCGAGGAAAGTAGCAGCACAGTGGGGTGATGGGGCAAACAATGGAAGAAAGTGATGCAAAGAAGGGCTGAGAGTGAGTTGAAGGGTGGCACCGTCCCTTGGAGATTAATGAATGAAAAGAAGGGAAGAGAAAAAGAAGAGGAAGAGGGTATAGCCTTTTTGTTGAATTATAAGAAAATTTAAATTTATCACTATCAATTCTAGTCGTCATATCATCCATGCAATCTATTAATGAATGACATGAATTAAGTACATTCATAAATTAGTAAAAAAAAAATCAAAGCATTTATCATTTATGTTTGTAAGTTGTAATGTACAAACAAATGCATATGGTATTGCAGTAATATGATAACAATAGAGCTTTAGTGATTAGCTGCATAAATCTTTTTTTACATTCTGCTTGATTTAGAGTTAATTTACAAATGCATATGTGGATTGCTAAAACATTAATTATAGAATGGTTTTTTTAAAAAATTTATAGAGTTTTTTTTGGTATATAATTTTGTACACTGGATAAGCTTAATTTATTGCAATCGTTTTCTAAGAAGAAAAGCTTTACCATGATCAGGAAAATGAACCTAGCCTTTGGAGAGCACGAGGCTTTTTCTTTTTCACATAAAATTTTTGGATTAAAGAGAGCTTCCTTTTGGGATTCTGGTTAAATTTCTCTTTTAGATAGAAGTTTACCTTGACTTAAATCTTTGAAAGAGAATATAACTAAAGTTATTATGAGAATTTAAAAATAAAATAAATAAATAATTTTTTATAGCTCCAAGGTTATGCCAAGCGTGTACATAAGTACGTATGTATGTACATATTTACACACATACACATATATATATATATATATATATATATATATATATATATTATAGATAAATGCATACATAAACATACGTACATGTGACTCTCATTTAGGCAAGTTAAACTCATACAATATGTTCAATTAATGAGTTGGTACATGTAAATTGCTTTACTTATGAAAAGAAGCAACATACCTTATTAAACCTATTTGATAAAAGATGCATTGAGATCAAATTGATTAAACCCAATAGGATTAGATAAATAAGATAAATGGATGCATTCAATAGGATGCCTATATATCTATTCGCATCTGCCCCTTTATATTTATAAATAGGGGATCATATCACCGTTCTTATTAATTTCAAAGCTATCCAAAGATTAACCTAATACAATTAAGAGCCAAGTTTTTAAAATAGAGTCAACTTAAGTATACTCTTTGAACATTCAAGAAGAGATGATTGAATCCATATATAAAGAGAGTTTTTTTCTTTTATGCTAATTTTATTCGCATATGGATTTGTCTGATTCAATTTTGCTTGATTCTCTTTCATTAGAGTGCACTTCAAGAAGGATGTATAAAGGTTTATTGTATCTTAGGAGTATACTGCTACAAACTATTTACATTTGGACAAAACGAATTCTACTGTAAAGAGAGCACTATCCATATCATGCCTCAAACCGGGTAAAAGTGGAAAACTTGTATAAAAAGTATAAAAAAAGATCACAATTCTTTTCCATCAAAGTTATTTAGATACCTTATGTTAGATATTTAAGTTACTTATTGGCAAGTGAAGCACAAAATGAACCATCTAGACCTTGATGCGGGCCCCTAATATTTTTGCAAACTAATCAAATTTTATTAGAATGGACAAGAGTATGCGTGCTCTCTGTAGAGTAGTTTAATCTCTCTTTATCCAAAGAGATGAATAGAAAGATGCATTTGTCACATTTTTTTCTTTTCTCTAAAAAAAATTGTTTGGCATCATGAGTTAAGGCATAAAAAATTTGGGTGCAAATAAATCAGCATGCACTAATTCAAGCAGTTATGACATGCAGGGATAAAAGCAGGCATATTTAGATGATCAAAACTAAAGAAAGTTGTTTTGATATATAAAAATTACAATTTATAGGATAAAATATGATTATTAAAAAAAAGGAAAAAGAGGATGATGAAGAATAATGAACTAATCAAGCAAGAAAAAGTAAGTTTCTAATGCAAAACATATTGCAGTTGAAGAAGATGATATTGGTGATGAAAAATATAAGCAATTTTGGTTTACGAAGATAAATTTATGTAGCTATAGACCGAATAAATTTATGCAATATATGAAAGATAATTATTTGTTGTATACATGAAATGTTGGAATGGATTTTTTTTTTCTTAGAGTCTTTATGGTTTGGACAAATAATCGAGTTAAATATCTAGTCAATATGCTTTAAACAATATTTGCATTCATGTACAAAGGAGAGACAAAGGAAAGAGGCCTCGACAATAATATATTTAGAGCTGCAAATGGATCGAGTCATATTTAATCCTGATCTAATCTGATTTTATATTCAGATATTGATTGTAGATGCAGACTTGACCTAATTGTTGATCAGATCGAGCCTGTGAAAGAAATTTTAGACCTCATAAGTCTATTCGAGTCTATTCGGATCTAATCCGAAATATTATATTGGAATCAAGCATTCAACTATTATTTTATTACTAAAATCTAATAATTTATAATCAAATATAGATCAATTAAAATTTTAAATGAGATTAAAAATAATTAATTTAAACTTTTTTGCAAAAAATCTTAACTCTATCTAAGTACATAATTATTCTTAAATTTACAAATTATGATATTTAAAATATTTATTAATGTACTTAAAAACATTGTAAATAAAGATCTATTAAAATAAATAATAAAATATAAATATTTAGATATAATTAAAGAAAAAAATATGAGAGGAGATTTATTTGTCAGAATGAAGAGGAGAATTAATTTAAATTAGAGCTTATTCCATTAAATTATATAAATAATTATAGTAAAAGAAAATAATATCTATATAATTAGGGTTATGAATCGGGATAAATCGAATTCAAATCAGGTTAGATCAATAAAATAAAATATTTAAATCTAATCCAAAATTTAGATCATGCTCAATGTTCAGATTTAACTTAATCTATGGGTCTTTAAATATATATCGAGTCTATCTAGATTTAAAGTTGATTCGATGCATTTACAGCTTTAAATATACCAAACAAAAAAATGGGCAACACACATTAAAAGCATGTGGTCACCTTTCACTACTTGTCATTCTTTTTCTTTTTTTTTTCTTTCTCATGCCCAAACTATTATTAACATGCATGGCGATGTAAATTCCCCAAAGAGCATAATAAGACTCTTTCTATCCTACCAGCCAACCACATAAACCTAGAGATTCTCCTAATTCGGATCAATGGGTCATATACATCCATCACTATTTCTCCACTTTAAATCAGCCCGATGTCCTGCATTGCAAGTGATTGTCATGAACAAATTAGATCTTATGCATCTTTTCATAAATTATAACCTTCACCCTATGCAATATTTTTATATATAAATGATCTTACATTGAATTTAAAAAATATATATATTAAAAAATTATAATTTAAATTTATTTACTATCAATTATTTTATATTTAAATTTTTAATATTATATGAATTTGATTTACTAATAAATTAATTAAAATTTCAAATAGACTCGAATTTTCAATCCAATCGCATCTGTGCCATCATATCGCCATCAAGAAAACGCGTCCCAGAAAAAAAAATAAAAAATAAATAAATAAATAAATAAATAAATAAGAAGAAGAAGACAGGACAAGCTTTCAAATGGCTAACCTAAAAGGACAAGGAGGGAAGCAAGCTGCTGCTTTGAAGTGGATTGCTGGCCATCCTTCTCAACCTTCCCTAATTAAATCCGTTGGGACCGATGGGCCATCAATCTGACACTCCCAATTACTACGCAGCATTGACCACTTGGCCCGCCGTATGGCATCGGTGCGAAGGGACGCACCCCTCTTGATTGCCACATGGCCGGTCTCCTGCCCTGATGGGCCTGGCCCCGGAGCCGGCGGGATCGCATCCGACGCCCCCATCCTAGGCTTGCGAATCGTGGCAACGATCAATTAATAGCATGGCATCATGGCGTGCACCCTTTTCTCTGGTGGCTCTCCGTGGCAATTACTCCGCTCGGTATTTCCTATCCGCGGCCGTCCGAAAAGATAATCAAGCGGATAGATTTGAATCATACGGGAAAAGTTGGCATTTATTGTGGGAGGAAGAGGAGTGGCGCTGTTGTTCGGTGAGTGGGCACATCGTTGGACAGCGAAGTCCAAGGCCCTGCGGCATCGCACGGAGCCAGCCTGCCGACCTGCATCCGATGTTCATTTCAATCCCTTCGAATGGTTAGCCCTCGTCGACTGCCGGGCATAGCAAGCCAATAGCAAGCTGCCGTTGGGTTTAATATGAAGAGACCTGCTTGTGAAAATGCGTAAATCAAAGACCAGCTCAGCGTTTTTTTTTTTTTTTATTTTTTTTTTATTCCCGAATATGTTTTTAAAAACGCTACTGCTCGCATTAAAATCGCCGTTTAGGAATCAGTTCCACTCCGTTGGTTATTTTGGTATTAAAATCCCACACGTCTGCCATTCTAAAATCTCACATGACTCAGACAAAATGTTATTATTTTTCACTCTTATTCGGAGGTGCTAAGCATTGCAGATCAAATTGATTTATATGATGCGATGTGGTTACGTTAGATTTTAGGATAGAGTGACAAACTAATGGCCTCGAACCATTGAGACTTTCTTTAAATTTTACCTTTTACTGTGCACGAAATACTTTTTGTTTCGTTATTCGTTCAATGGTCTTTCATGTTGACAATTAGATATTTTTAACGGGGGACGAGGCCAGTGGATGCACGACCCAGTACACGCAATTTTAGTATCAGACGTGTAGGAATGGTCCACATCATAATGGCCAAGGACCTGTAATCAGATAGAACTTGATGATCATACCGAGGAAAAAGCAAAAAGAAAAAAGAAGATAGCACATCTCTTTTTTTTGTTCCCTCAAGAATAGCCCATGGATAACCTCAAATGCCTTTTTTTTTTTTTTTTTCCTGAAAGAAGAAATTTAGTATAGAAAATTTCTGGAACCACATCAACAGAACTGCATAATTTATAAGATTTTAGTTTTTGGTGTCCTCCCTCAGCGCATGATGGATGAGCTTGCAAGGCACCAGCACCAGCAACAACAATCATGTAAAAAAATTTTCATTCCTACTCTTCTTTTCCCTCATTTCTAAATCATTTCGACTTGTGATGATGCTATTACTGCTGCTGCTACCACTACTACTAATAATAATAATGATAAACTTCCAAGAACAAGAGGCAAAGTTTCACCTTTGTTATTCTTTTTAATTTTAAAGGCCAGGGACTGAGTGGTCGCAGGTTGATAGATGTCTGAGAAGGCACAAAAAGCTACAGTCACGAGAAGCCAGAGGACGTGATGCCAGGAGGGGAAGAAAAAGTTATACGCCTGAGCACATGTTATTCGCTATGTATTCTCAACCATATATATTCGCAATCCCCCTCACACTAATACCACCGTGATAAACGGTTAAATGAAAAAGAAAGAAAGAAAGAAAGAAAGAAAGAAAGAAAGAAAACAAATTAATTAGTAGTTGGTGGTGGCAAGGTGCAACGCCGGCTGCAGCAAACTCACAGGCAGTCGGCCGACGCGGGAGAGATAAGAGCGTTGGCGCATAAATACATTATGTCTCTCTATCTGTCTCTCTGTCTGTCTCCATTCTATCGGTAGGACTTGAGGAGAGCGCCGCAGAAGGTACAGATGATGGCGCGCCAGGTCCGGCGGTAGACGGGGACGTAGCAGAAGCGGGTGGCGGTGACCATGTCGGCGACGCTGGCGCATCCCCCGCATCTCGAGCAGATCCCCGCCGCCGGCTTGCTGCTCCTCACCATCCGCCTCTGGTCCACCAGAAAGCAGAAGAACACCATCTCTCTCTTTCGATCCCCTGCACGATAAATAAACCGACGAGCCCCGTTCCCCCCTCTATCACGATATATAGAGGGGAAGGTGCGAAGGAGCGGTGGGCATCGCGGAGTCGGATGCGCGACGCGTGGCGAGGAGCAGCAACGGCAGGCTGCGTGCCGGCCTGCACGTGGAGGCCCATGGTCTTTCGGGTCGGGTTCGGTTTCCGGTTAGGAGATGGCTGCCCAATTAATTCGACATCAGGATTGATGAATGTTATGGAGCCCCTCACCCCAAGCGTGTTGATGTGATGGGTTGGGGGGAGCAGATCAAGACCGCTCATTTACTTTATATATATATATATATATATATATATATATATATATATAAAAGCGTGCGCCTTTCATCACACGCAACACGTTTAGAAGATTCTGTCGGAACGTGCAACACCACAGCTGAAATCGCTTGCACGCAATGGCGTCGTTATGAACCATACTCCTCTCTTTGTTCTTTACGGTGGAAGCTATGAACCATACTTTGATGACAACAATAATCCCCAGGTTAGGATGCAGGGTTGGCTCCATATGCCGGGCACCAGCTTCTCGACTTGGACCTCCCAGAATTTTGAAGCGAAATAGATACTAAATCCTCTATTTTCAGTGTACAACCTTAATGCAAAACGTAAGTTCTGATTTGGTTGGCAAGGAATAATGCTTCTTTTGTCACGAGATTTTTTGAAAGGTCATACTTGTCGGCCATGCTGATAGCTGCCATTTAGTGGTTGAAGGAAGCCTTCAGAGGCACCCTTTTCCCAACTCCCTTGATTGGGACCTCCTCAATTAGTTAGCAAGGATCTGTGGAGACCCCTTTTTCTACACTAAATGTGAGTGTTCGCAGCGCTCCAACCGCTATGTGAAAAGAATCCGCAAAAAATCCCTAGCTCGCACACAATGACCCTAAGCTTCAAAGTGGACTCGAGAATGAGAATTAATCCGCATGACAGCATTCACTTGCAGACCACTAACAATTAACTATGTTGACTCAGTTGCCATGTAAAACTGGTTCAAATTAAAGGATGGCATACCACTGAATTCTAAGGATGATCATCATCTAACAATACAGTTGATCAGGGACTTACCTTATGTTTCCTTGTTTAACATCAACTGAGTCAACATAGTTGTTTTCAATATAAATTAAGCGAGAAAACCAGTAAATGCCAGGTCTGTGCAAAAAATAAGAATACTTCTATTAAGTAAACAAACCACAGTCATCTAATAAAAGTTATTATCAGTAGGTGCAACAGGAAAAAATAATTTACACCTTCAGCTTATAGTTTTCAAGCAAGCAAAACATGCTTCACAGAAGTAACAGAAATAGCGGTAAAAGAAGCAATATACACCAATGAAAGATGAATTTATCAAAAGGCCTTTGATGAAGAAGATAATGTACTCATCAAAAGGCCTTTGATAAGCAAAAAAAAGTGCACAGCGATGAATTTTGGATGATTTAAAAGATCCATCCAAGATAAAATGATACATGATATGCACAAGAGGAAAAGTTAACACATGAATCTACAGAACAACTTCACAGGTTGCCTTGATGTGCCTTGCAACTTTGCACCTGCTGCAGAGTCGTTGCACTGTATTTGTCTTATTTGGATTAAATCGCTTTCTCCTTGGTTGCCCTGGAGGGCGATGAGTCTGAGGAGGATGTGAATGCTCACCAGAATTAAAATCCATCCTCCCTACATCAGGTATTGGATGGATTGATGCCGAATATGTTGACCGATAACATTCAGTCCTGAAATATCTTGAACAATAATCATAAACAGATCTACCGGCACGGTTGAAGACCACGACAGCATGCATGCAAGGTAGACCAGAATTCTGCCACCGCCAACAAGTGCATTCCCAGATTCCAATGTTAACAACATAAATTTTATTGTCATGCACCTCAAAAACAGTATCAGAAGAACATGACGCATTAAGCTTACGAGCCTTTGATACTTCTTCTTGCAACCTCTGCTCCATGAATGGTGTCAAAAGTGCTTGCCCATTCATTAGAAGACTCGCGCCTTGCCTCTATCACCTCCATCAGTTTTCCCTGTATTGCATCAACCGTCTGTACCATGGATGACTCCCTCTTGTTGGTATCCAGTTATTAAATGAGTCAACAATGCTTGATGAGTAATGGTCATATCTTGAACCCCTTAAAAAAGGGCATCTGACCAATTTTCAGGCTTGCTAGCCATCACTCACTCTGCAGATTCACTGGCTTATGCTTTCAATGGAGGCATTAAAATCTTCAATGGTCCAGGCTTGAGCACAAGTAAAATCTTGGACCATTGCATCCTTGACCTGCTGTGACCGTGATCCCTTCTTCAACTCTCCTTTAAAATCCTCAATGAGGTGATGCAGACAATAGCTGTGGTGACCATCCTCAAACACCTGAGGCACAGCTTCATCCAAGCCCTTTTGCCTATTCGACACAAAGGTAATGGTACGAGAGGTGGTGACAGCATATTTCAACTGCCCTAAGAACCAAATCCAGCTATCATAATTCTCATCTTCTACTACAGCAAAGGAAACCAGAAAGATAGCATCATCTCCATCAGCTGCAGCAGCAGCTAATAACTTAAACTGATTATTTGCCCTTAATGAAATCCTGTCAAGAAAAAGGAGAGGGTGACAACCATGCTCAAAACCATGGAGAGAAGCATGAAATGATACAAAAAAGCAAAGAAATTTTGAATCAAGTGAGGCGGCTAAAATGGCAACACTGCCAGGATGAGTTTCCAGTATCTTTCACATAACCAAGGCAACTGGCTATATGTCTCTTTAAAAGCATCATATAGCTCTTTCTGAGCAACTTCTCTTCCCTGCCATACCTGTGAGTATGTCAAAGTCACTCCATCATCTTCATACAGTTCTCTTACGAGTTCTTTGGGCTTAGACTGTGGGGTTTTCTGTAACTTCTCCTTGAGAACACTTGTCAGCCATTGCCTTGTTGCTCGCCGCTGACCACCATCTTTACCATTTCCTCCACCACATGTATGCACATTATTCATCTTCATGATCACAAATTTCTGTTTGCAAGATGACTCAGATGCATGCAACTGCCATGGACAATTCATCTCATTGCACTTTACAGTCACACGTGTACTTTCATTCTTGATAAATTTGTAAACAAAACCGTTACTGATGGCATTCTTACACGATGACATTATCAAATTCTTGGCCCAAACCTGTGATAACATAGTCCCAGAGAGTATTTGAATTAAGCGGTCTGACATCTTCAGAAATGGCTAGTGAGGGTACAATTGGGGTACTAGGCTCAACCACAATGCTCCAGGTTGCCCTGCAAGAATATATTTCAATTTTTATTTCTCTGATTAAAAATGGTGCTTCACATACTGTACAAATAGAATAGTCTTGGATTAATACCTCTCATCAACTGCATCAGCAGTGGTTGGCCCCTGCAGCCTAATGTTGTCTGGGGCAGCAGCAGTGGCAACAACAAGCGTACCCAAGTTGGCTGGTATGGTCCTAGATGCAGACAAGCATTGGACTTTAATAATTTCAATGGTGAATCTGAAAGATATGGAAAAATATGGAAGAAATATAGAGAAAAGGAAACAGAAACAGTTTATGACTCCAGTTGTAAATTCAGTTTGCTCTCAGGTCATGTTAGCATCCAAGGTAAATTAAAAAGGGTTAAAAATTGGGAAGATGAGGAACTGTCAATGAATGAGAGATAAAGTAATTTGCCAATATCACACACACGACTTAGCTACACTCGAGGAAATTTCAACTCAAATCCGATAAAATTTAGATTGAACAATAGGAATCCCACATTGATGACCCAAGCTATTGGATATAATCTACTATCTCTAAAATACTTATGCATTAAAAATCTTATGATTTGAGACCCTTAACTCATGCATCAAGTGGTCAAAAAAAAGTAGACAGTCTAAATAATATGAAATAATATATTTTTTTTTGGCCACTTAATATATAGACTGAGGGTTTTTAAATCACATGATTTTTTATGGACAAATATTTTAGAGATAGTAAATCATCTAATCTAAACTTGAGCATAGCCAAGTCAAGCACTCGCGATTAAAAGATTTTGATGAATTTTAAAATGAAATCACGATTAAAAGATTTTACATTGACATGTAGGACTAAGAAGAAGAAGAAGAAGAAGACAGCATGGTGATTTGCATCACTCCAAAAACAAGCAGATAGCTTCTTTGAAGAAATCAACAACAGCATATGCTCACCATGATTTTCACAGAAAGTACAAATATAAAGTAGAAACCAGGTTTAAGCTATGAATACATACTCATTATCAACATCTTCATCAATGGATGGTTTCTTCGGTCTGACATTGAGAGCATTGTCTGCTGTGGCATTGGTGGCAGTATTACAGGAATCAGCTACATGCACCCTTGCTGTAGTTGCTCTACAGAGACATGCATTCACCATTATTTCATGTGATATCTCAGGTATGCCTATAGTTAGATTAACAATAAGACAAACCTGGTACCAGAAGCCAACCTCTTCTACTTACCACCACGAACAGCAGTAGCTGTGGCAACAATAGATATTCCTGAATCAACTACGTTGCTCCTAGTTGTCCTACAAAAGCTTACTTTCCAAGTTAGTTGATAGTTCAGTTTAAGGAATGATTAATAAGTGCAACATGCATAACTTTGTAATAAAAAATTATAAGACAAGCACCTGTTGTCGACCTTATTTAAGATATAAACCTCTGCTGTTGAAGCATTAGCACTGAAATCAATCATCCATTGTAAATCCTTGTCACTAGATACTGTGATGAGTATTTGTTTGTTGTTTGGAAGAAAATACTTGATAGACATGCCACTATGTCAATGTTAAACATACTGGTTAGTTCTGACTTAAACTCGTCAAACAGCATGTCTTGACCAATTTCAATTGCATGAGCTTCTCCACCAATATAGGACATAGACCCATTGCTATGTGAGACTAATTCACTGCCATACTGGCAAATGGCCACAATATTCCCCCTGCCATGATCTCTTGGCAGCCAACTGTATATTGCAAATGGAGGAAAAAAACTTAGTAGAACAAAGGAAACAAAAATGAATAGCAAAATAAGTGCTCTCACATTAATTGCATATTTACTTCTATGAATCTGAATATTCCATGACCATAAATCTTTAAAAGGTGGTCCTGAATATCTTTCTTATCACTGTGAATAAAAAGGCCCAATTGACTCCACTTCAAGATGTATGGATGGATAAAATACTACAGGTCTTTGTGTAAGATCTACATAGACCTATCACATCCTGCAAATTATTTATAATTTCCTCTGTTGGTTCCTACTACAGCAAGTGAGATGTCGTAGCATCTAAAAGCCACAAAGAGTTGATCAATTTCAACACATGGAAATAAGATTATATCACACTGTACCAATTTCTGGCACATAGTTGTAGGGAAAAAACAGTAGGAGCAACATCAGCGGTCAGCACAAGTTGCTTAGACGTATAAGAAGAAGCCACACACAAATGTTTTGCTTATAATTGTAGATTTGAGCACAAATTACTGATGTGTACTTGTGTATCCAAGACAAGATTTTCATTTTGGTGGATATTTCAACCAAGACATCAGCTTGTATCAGTATCAGCCACCAACTAGTACTATATGTTTATAATCTCAGCCTTTATTACTTAGTTAATATAAATTGATGCAGTCTGAGTTATTGGCTAATACAATACCAATGTCACCCAATACTTCCCCATCATCTCTAATTATCTTAGATTTTTTTTTTCAGTAAATGGGCATAAAAAATCAATGCTCTAAAAATAGTAGTTAGTCCTGGTTTTACTAATACTGACAGAGATCCTGGAACATGAAAGTCCTCTCCAAAATCTCCCCTCATTCCATCTCAAATGAGATGATCAAAGATCTCATTTCACCACAGTACCAATCACCCATTACATCCTAGCTTTCATCTAGAAAACCATTTACAAAGCTAGTTTGCAAGTTGAGAGACCTACCTTACTGGCTGCTTAGCCTAAACTCATTCAACTGCTAGAACCCCTCCAAGTTGGGCACCTATATATTCTAAATTTAATGCTCTCACTAAAACACTCAGGGCTCCTAAGAAGAACTTAATCAAACCAGCAAGCTCTTTAGAAAGAACACCTTATTAATTCACCCAGTTAATAGGTCTAGCTATTGTCCCAGAGACCAACTCATTAGCTTATGTCATTAAGCAAACAGCCGGTAACAAATTAGTACATAGCAAACCCTAAACCACAATTAGGCCCACCACATCCCACAGGAAAGATTTCAGCTCCATCTGTTCAAAAAATTATTTTAAAAAACAAAGGTCAAGGGGGTGCTTATGGGTTATTAATATGCAAGCATGGTATGGAGTTGGTGGAAGGCAAGACTGTTTGGCAAAATGATACCATTTAAGTCAACTCAAGGTTTGATTTCTTTAAATGAATTTCACTTTATATCAAAGACTTTCTTGTTGGATGGATATGAGAAAGAAACATTTCGGACAGACCCTATGAATTTCCTTAGTAAATATTCCACAGCCAAGTATTGACCAAGTAATGGAGTTCTAACCTTTCAACAACAAGGTCTGGCCATAACACTCAGAAAAGAGAAAAGAAAGGTCGATAGAACAGTGCGGCAGCTATTACCTAAATAATGATGATTTTCCTAACCTTATAAATAATGAGGCTGTTGCAGACAAGAGCTGCCATGGTGAAAAATTTGTTGAAGAAGAGCCAACTATTGCGTATCTCTGTCAAGAAAGATTCCTAGCAGAAGAAAACATGAAACGAGGTACATAATGATAAAGGCTTATCACACTAGCTGAAATGCTAGCTGCTTGGAGAGACCAAAAGGAAACAAAATTACATGGTATTCGACATGAATTCTCATATATACATATATATATAAGAAGCTACAGAGCTACCTCAAGCAATTTGATCCAATAAACTCCCGAGCCAAATATTTTGCAATTACGAAAAACCGGAATTTGAAAGTATTTGAATAGCTGGAGAACAAAAAAGGTTGATGGTGAAATTGGGTAGGAGTTGACAACGAGCACAAAGTTATATTTCATTAATGTAGAAAAAAATTGCAATGAAAGTTCAAACTTTATATCCTTTTGAATTTTCTCGCTGCTCTTTTTCATTAGACCCGTGTATATAAAACCAAGTTCAAAACCAAGCAAACTGCTAAGACCATCATACAAATCCAATCCCAAAACACTGCCACTCTCAGCTCTGCTGTACCAAGTTAAATTGAACTGCTGGTGGCATCGCATTTGCCACAAGAGAATTTAAAAGAAAAAGCAAGGCTCGAAGGCTTAAATATGGTTGAATCGATCCAATCAAGCCGTCCTACGTGGATTGGCAGCACAAACAAAATATCAACGCAACAAATATTCGAGTCAGCTCAAATAATCGGGTATTTTCAAAGAATTTTTATCGATCTTTTCATCACCAAGAACGCTGCTTTTGCCCTTCCATTCCTCCCTCGCGCATTCATGGTGATCGATCCGTCAAAAATGATAAGGTTTCAGATTAAGATTCAGTTAGAGTATAAGGAAGGGCTTGGGTTTCGATTAAGCTCAGATCTTTGGGTGAGGTAACGGCCTCGATCGGGATAAGGTATGCGTGGAGTTTGCAGAGGAAAGGAAGAGCGAGAAGAAGAGAGCGAATAACGGAGGGAGTGAGCGAAGGGACGTACCAGACGTTAGTGAGAAGGCCGGAGAACGTCGGAGGGCGGCGCCCACCGAACGCCGAGGCGGGTGGCCGGCGGACTGACCGAGCAGAAGCCGCTTCGCGCCAGCCAGCAGAGAAGGTAGAAGCGGGCGCGGACGGAACTGGGAGATTTGAGATCAGCTGATGTGCGGCTCCCCAGGTTTGGGCCGGAAACCGGAGCCATTGATTACATGATGCAAAGTATCGGAGCGAAGCAATAAATAAATAAAAGCCAAAAATATACTCTTAGCTCTCAAACTTGCCCTTAAAATTTATTTTAACCTTTAAATTTTTAATTATTACAGTCTGGTCCCCATATTAAAGAATGTTGGATCTTGAAACAGGGAGTCTTAAGAAATCCAAATCTAAAATAGGGATCTCTATATAATTTTCACTCACCATATTTTCGTTTAAACTTCTGGACTTATAAGTAAATTATGCGTACACAAGGAACCTTATGTAATTTTCCTTCAAATAACCACGCACAGAGTGAAGTCGGCATTCCAACTAGCGAGTCGCTCGAGGATCTTTCGTTCCATTCGAGCGAGAGGATGGTGCATCTCAAGGGGTAACCATACGGGTTGGTGACCGAATCTCCTCAATAATGTAACAAACGCACTGAAAGACAAAAAGCCGGTAAAATCCATCGAGGATTTGACGGGACGCACTGTTGGCTGCTGGCCTTCCGCCTCCCCTTCGTCGCCACCCAGCATACCCGGACCCATCTTAGGTTCTTCCCTCTCTCTCTCCCACACCATCCCAATCGGAACAAAAGCGAGGAAAGAAACAATGGGCTTTTAATAGACTTTTTCCATTCTCTTCTCACTACTAAAGATCTGTATGCTTGTTCTAGTGTTGCAGCTCCTGCTCTATTTATATTCCTTCATTTCTCTCTCTCTACCGATCGTAGAATGAAATAACTTTCCTAATAAAAAAAATCATAACTTCAGTATAATAAGAAGGTGAAAGGAAGGATGGCAACCATGAAGCTGGGCTCCAAGGCAGAGATCTTCTACCTGGAAGGCCAAACGTGGTACGTGTTTCCATATCAATATTGTTACAACATTCCCCCTGCTTAGTACTAATAATAAACATTTCTTCTTTTCTTTTTTTTTTTTTTCACGCGTCTAAACGAATGCATTACTATATTATGGGGCAAACTTGCGGTGTTTGTCGTCTGACAAAAGCCTAGAGAATTAAGGGAATGAAGAGTCCTCTAAAGATTTCCATGGAGGATCGGAGGATGAACAGAAACTGAACAAATACTCAAGTTCATGGACTAGCATTATAAACGTAGCATCCTCGGCAACTTGTTTGTTCTTAAATAAATACTCGGGCATTGTGATGTGGTAGGAAGCATCATACAACGTATTATCTTTCTTACCACCGTTCCTAAAAATGTTGTCATCCGGTCTTTGCAGCCTAAAGTGTCCTATGCTTAAAAAAATGCTTGTGTTGGAGAGCATAAATAATGCTCCAGACAAAGATCTCCGGAGGTTTGGCACAGGAAAGAAGTGAATCAATTTGGATTAAACCAAAGGCCGAGAAAAAAAAGCAATCAGTGGCTCACATACAGATATAAACATTTTCCAACACCAAAATGTTTCTTATTGGATTATCAATGTATCTGGAATCTGAATGCTATTTATGCTCTACCCTGTGAAGGGAAACAGGGACACACCAATTAAGGAATTGGATTGATGCAAAGCTATTTATCTACCATGAAGAAACATGATGTACTAAACCGTCTTGATAAGTAACTAAAGTTAATTGTTATTATATTTTGAATCAGCATGAAAGAGATCAGCTCTCCTAGTTTCATGGTTATGGCCTTTATGAATTCATTCTCACATTCAAGTACTTTGCTTCCTTGCAGGAAATGCACAACTGAGCTTGTAAGCGATGTTGTTGTTGAAGTAGATGATATGTCCTTTCATCTCCATAAGGTTTGTTTCTTTGCTTCAAACTGCCTCCATAAAGTATTGGTCATTTCCATATCTCTACTTATGCAAGTGTGGTCGATAGTGGCATGGTTATCGAAAGGGAGATGATTTTCAAGGAACTTCTCAGTATGGACAGATCTAGTTTGTTTATTAAGATGGACTTGCCAAGCTAGTTAATGGCTATCATATTACAATCATCTAGACTTTTTCTAACTATTTGAGGGGGTTTTATGGATCATCATTTGCTAAGTATTCCTATGTATGTCACCTGTAATGTTATTCTAAGTTTCTCCATATCCTTTCTTATAACCTCTAGTCATGTTAATTTAGATCTTTCTTTTCTTTTCTTGCAACCTTCAACAAACCTTTTTATCCTATAGGAGCCTTCTTATAGCTTCCCTGTATATTTCCAAATCATCTCAGTTGATATTTCATCACTTTGTCCTTAATTTGTGCAACTCTTATAGCACCTCTAATACATTCATTTCTTAGTTTATCCTTCCTACTATTATCATAGATCTTTCTTAGTATTCTCTTCTTTGCCACTTAATGGCTCTAGTGGAAAGATTCTTATCAGCAACCTAGACCAAATGCTGGCAAAAGACAAACCTACTGTTTCAATGAAGACCATAACCAATAATCATCCAAATTTACATGGATTATCAGCATGTGCTATTAGTACCAGAAATTTATAATAACTTTTTACCTCTTGATCTTGTCTAAAATCTTTTACAGAGTCCATCTTGCAGGACATTGTAAATTTTTATGCATACATAAAAAAATAAAAAATAAAAAAAATCTGTTCACTCAGAATTTTGTTTGAAAGATTTTAATGTAATGACATTACAACTAAAAGTTATCAACTTCTATATAACAGATGAATATTGGAAATACATAAGCTACAGAGTTCCAGCTTTTGTGTGGGCTGGTGGTCCAGGTTCTGTTTTGTTAGAAAGTGCCGCTACCTTTTCTTTGGGGAAAATGATTGAAAACTCTCTTACTGTAGCTGTCACATGCTGAATCTGGCTTACTGGGGTCCTTTTCCTTAAAGGAGAACTAGTCATCTCCTTTAAACATCCAGGCATTACATTCAGCTCTTGCCATGGTGGCTATCATTCAACCAGACAAATGCACGTAGAAATGGACCTTCATAAAACATTTCATGATGCTGTTGTGATTTATCTGCATGCAGATGCTTGTAGGTTTTAAGCAGTAATATTATTATGATTTGATTAGCTTTTTTTTTTAAAAAAAAAAAAAATCTGAAGAGGCTTCATTTAGTTCATTATATATGTACTACTATAAATGTGCCATGGTACATATTGGTGTGTAAAGAACTTGATTTAACACCTTAAGCATCACTATTCTTGACTTGATGAAGTCCAAATTATAGATATACAAGTTTGTCTCTAATATGCTTTTATCATTCTTGCAAAATATGATTTAATCTAACAATCTGTTTGCTATCTTTTCTTATTGAATTGTTTATGTCTGTAACAAGCATTATATTGGCCATGAATTCTTGCAGTTTCCATTGCTTAATAGGAGTGGGCTTCTGCAAAAAATGATAAGTAAATTTCCCGGTGAAGAAGGAAAAGCCTGTGCTTTGCAGCTTCATGATATTCCTGGTGGTGCCAAGGCTTTTGAGCTTGTAGCAAAATTTTGCTACGATGTAATGATAGAGCTGAATGCTCTCAATGTGGTCAGTCTGCGCTGTGCTGCTGAGTACCTATGCATGACTGAAGATCATGGAGGTGGGAATCTCATTTTACAAACAGAGCACTTCCTTAATGAAATTTTTAATAGTTGGACAGATTCGATCAAAGCTCTGGAATCGTGCGAGAGTGTTCTTTCCCATGCAGAAGAAGAGCTTCACATTGTCTCGAGATGCATCAATTCACTGGCATCTAAAGCTTGTGCTGATCCAAATCTTTTTGGGTGGTCTGTGGTTGGACACACTTCCATGAAGAGCCCAGGAGGCAGTGCTTTGTGGAATGGAATCATTGCTGAAGAGATACAGAAATCCACTGGTGCTGATTGGTGGTATGAAGATGCTTCTTTCCTCGCTCTACCTCTATTCAAGAGGCTTATCTTGGCTATGGAAGCTAAAGGCATGAAACCAGAAAGTGTTGCTGGAGCACTTGTGTTTTATGCAAGGAGGTTCCTGCCGTGTCTGAGCAAAAACTCCAGCCTCTGTGATGGTACAACCCACATAAATCTTGGTGCATCAGTTCCAGAACCATCGGAAAGCGATCAGAGGGTCTTCCTCGAAGAGATTATTGGATTGCTGCCCATGAAAAAGGGTATTACATCAACGAAGTTTCTTCTCGGCATGCTTCGCAGTGCAATGGTCTTCCATGCAAGTCTTTCATCCAGGGAAAATTTGGAGAGAAGAATAGGAGCCCAATTGAATGAAGCTGCATTGGAAGACCTTTTAATACCAAATTCGAGCTACTCCGTTGAAACTCTCTATGACATAGATTGTGTCCAGAGAATCCTTGATCACTTCATGTTGACGGACCAATCGATGCTTGCAACTTCAGCTAGCATTGTGGATGAGGGCCAATTGATGGACTCGTCCCCTTCATTGACACCAATGACCATGGTAGGGAAACTCGTTGATGGTTATCTTGCCGAAGTCGCACCAGATGTTAATTTGAAGCTGCCCAAGTTCCAGTCACTGGCAGCTGTTATTCCGGATTATGCCAGACCTTTAGATGATGGCATCTACCGTGCTGTTGATATATATCTTAAGGTAATAACCCTTTCTAACTAATTTAAACTTTTAAATTCTTCTATTGGAGACTAGCCTTTCTCAATTTGAAGGCACAGAGATGCACTCTTGCACTCACACACCCGCATGCATGTCCGCATTGTTGCATACGTACACATATAGATTTCATAGGAAGAACATGACCATGGTGCGCGTTGACTTTCTCGTGTGTTACGTCCTAATACGTACACATATTGCCATCTACTTTCTCTAATGCACATCTATCTTCTTGGCAACATAAATCATGGCTACAGAGAGTATAGATTAGTGCAAGTAAAAAGTCTTTTAGGGTTGGCACCAAGGTTTTTGATCCATTTCCTGCCCTCACCTTGATTTGGCCAGGATTTCTCCTATCCTAGTTCTCAAAAAAATTAGAAAAGATCATCACAAACTTGATTGCTTCAAGCTAGTGTAATCTCCTTATATGATTCTTGGAATTTGTTTGTAATTGGAAAAGACATGCTCTTTTACATGCAAATGAAGAGTAACAGATGATATGCCCTACTTTTCTTCAATTGAAGGAACTCTTTTTATCTGATAATGTAAATGAAAAAGCCAGCCTGATGTCAGGTTTCTGAACCGTGCCAGAATTGGTTTTATGATGAAGTTGAGCTATGCTGCTGAGCCCAATGAACCCAGCCAATAGCCCTTTGATAAAATCCCTGGGACTAGCAATCAATCTCATTTAATGAACATGCAAGTTGGGAACTTTTCTTCTTTAATTCTTGAACACCACCTTCATGCAAGCAAATTGTGCATGTTATGCCTCACAGTTGCATGATGCTGCAAGGATACATATTTATATGCAAATAAAATTAAAATCTTATATTTATCAAGATTTCTACATGGATTTCTTTCTCCTTTCAATTGATACAATTACTCTGCATGGTATATGATTAGTACCTTTTATGGTTTTGTATGTAGACCCACCCATGGCTCACAGAGTCCGAACGCGAGCAGCTCTGCCGTCTCATGAACTGCCAGAAGCTTTCCTTGGAGGCATGCACCCATGCAACCCAGAATGAAAGGCTACCCCTTCGTGTGGTTGTTCAAGTCCTCTTCTTTGAGCAGCTCCGCCTACGAACCTCGATTGCTGGCTGGTTCTTCGTCTCTGACAACATGGAGAACTGCCATGCCCCTCATGGGAACGTCATGCTCCCAAAGAGCAATGATGGAACAATCCAGACAGAGATCATGCAGAACCAAAAGAAGTATGACAATATATCAGGTGTCGAGGATATGAGGTTGCGAGTTTCAGAACTTGAGAAGGAGTGTTCGAGCATGAAGCAGGAAATTGAGAGGCTTGCGAAGCCAAAAAGTGGATGGAATATGTTCTCCAAGAAGTTTGGATTTGGTGTGAAGTCACAACCCACATTGCATTCCAGATAATTCCCTTTGATCACAGTTGATCATAAAGACTGAAATTGGTTAGCTGATTGAATGAAGCTTGATGTGTTCGCTTTCTAGGAAGTTCTCATCCTCGTCGATTTACTTCAGATAGCTAGTGATTGTTGATAATATTCATTGTAATTATGGGTAGAAGATGGATTGTAATTCAGTTGACATGTAATTTTCTGTGGCTTTGAACCCACGTGGATTCTGATTTCATGTACCATATTACTATACTCTCTGTTATCATGGTAATGGATGGTGTTTGCTAAAAATCATATTCCTTGGTGAATGCATGATCAGAATTAGCTCGGTTTTTTTTTTTTTTGGCCTTCTTTTTTTGTCTTTGCAATATCTGTCCTTTGGTCTGGTTTGAAGGTTGATGTATCTTGTAGTCCTCTTCGCACTACTGGAGTAAGCTTAGTGTCTCGGGACCTTGAGTTTCCATTAACATTTCAGATAAGAAATGAGGCTGGATTGTTGCTTAATTAGGAGCAGTGTCATCAAGTTTTGGAGTCTCGATTTCAGTAAGCTGTCATAGAGAATGATGACATCCAATGCGCTTTATTTTATTGTTGCATCCCCGGCTTCCAATGCATCTTGTTGTAGAAAATAATGAAAAAAATTTTGGATGCGAAAAATTCGGATATTGGAAAGAGGAGGAGGAGGAGGAGGCTCCTCTCTTTATGCATATATGTATCATTTTCTTTAACATCGCTTGATTGATTAACAAAGTTCGCAAAACTAAAGCCGAAATAGATAGTTGGATCTTTCCTAAGGAACCAGCCAACGGTCTCTTTCTCCGTCTCCAAACTAAGAAGAGCCACGTGGAATGACAGAATGAGCGATTCCCCCTCTCCTCCTTTCCGGCGAGCGATTGACGTCAGGAAGCGGCCCGGGTCAGCCGGGGGACGGGAGCCCGGGCGAAGAACGCGGCGAAGGAGTGGGCCAGCCCCACCGCGATGGCCACCTTCACTTGCCCCCGCTTCGGGATCGAACGGCTCGATATCCTCCGACTCCTCCTCCCGATCGCTCCTCCCCGCCCTGCTGCTAGCCCTGTCATCTTGCCGTGTCGAGTGAGACGAGCGAGGCTGCGAGAGCCAAGCAATATATAATGGAAGCGTTACCAAAATGCTCGTCATTCGTCTCAAAATTACGACCATGCCGACCATCTTCAAAAAAACGAACTTGTTTGCGTTCCTATTGAATATTTTCCTTTCTTTTTTCCCTTCCATATGTACAACCTTTCAGTAGTATAGCAAAGAGGAAGCTCAGAGCCGTTGCAGTCATGGTTTTAACGCAGAGAGGGGGCTCAGGGATCCAAGGGTCCGTACAAGGCCGCTGTGACTGGCGGTTCGATCTACCCCGTTTTTATCGTTCATATTCATGGAAAACCGAAAAAATGTGCGGCGCTGGATGCGCGCATCGCTTCCATAAATACGATTGCCCCAGGGCATTGCGGTCAGTTAGATAGGGTTCTTGGCTGTCGATAACGGACAAGGAGAGCTTAAGAGACACGTGTCGTGTTGCACTAAATTCACGTGGGAGCTTCCTTTTTTTTATTTTTATTTTTTGGGATGCAACATTAGATTCCACGGCCACCGCTTGGGTATCCGTTACGTCAAACTTCCTCAGGGTTCCATGCTGCACCTGCCCCAGATCAAGGTGTAGGATTGGGATGCACTTTTTTTTATATTATTATTATTTTTTAAAATTCAAACTTAAAAATAATTAGATTTTAAAATTGAATGCAACCAAATTAATCTCTATATAATCTTATGCACGTACGTATCCTTGAATGAAAAGTTTTTCTCGATAGAATCCATTCTTCTCGGTAAACAGTCGCCGTAAGTGACTGACCGGGAGTTAAAAAGAGTAAATTAAGACTATTTTCTAACACCTCCCTGCTTATGCAACTGCTCATTTGACTGACCGGGATGCTTCCTGTTGTTTTTCATTGTAAATGTTGATTTTATAGGGCAGAAGACGCTTACCGTAGGCTCTGAAAGTTACCAGATCATTTACCATGATACGAAACAGTAATGCTCATGAAATTTACTTGGGAAACAAAATATTTTTCCGCTGTCTCTCAGCCATGCTGAGTAAACATCCTCATTTGAAAGCCAATCAACTAGCAGCATAGAAGGTACCATAAACACGCCATCATCAGTCACTTCGTATTCTAACTAAAACATAATGGATTATGATAAAAAAATATGGACGCCAGACTCTTGAAAAATACGGGTCACGAAATATCACACAACGATGCCTACGCAGGCGCTGCCATGTTAAGACCATCAACCGTTACCACTGCCACTTTCCTCTACCACGACCGCACAAACAAATTAGAGCTGAATTAAAACACAAGCAGGAACTTTAAAAAATCTGTACACCCTCCCAAGTAAAATACAAAGATAGCAACCAGTGTATTCTGGTGCATAAAATTCTCAAACACATGGAATGGCTGAGAAGAAATCAAGCAAGCAACATATGAATGGGTTTGCAATCTGCCTTGTTCAATGGTATATCTGATCTTCCACTTAACAGTAAACTTGGAACCTAGGATGTGAAGTATGTGCATCATATTGCGGCCCTCATGGCACTACGTGCTGCCTCACGCTTCGCTTCTGCTGCTTTTCCAGATCCTCGGAAGTACATGTATATTTGCTGCAAGTTGAATGAGAAAGAAAATCATAATAAGACAAATAACATCTTTTTTCCAATTCAAATATGACAGTCTAATGATAGATTACACCAGTTCAGAATACAATATTAAGTAATAATTGTCTCCCCAATATAAATGCTGTATCATAGTCTAAATCAGAAGCAAGGGTAGGAATCAACACGATTTTTCATTCAACATAATTTTAAGCCAAGTTTTAATTTTAGAATTTTTGTGACCAGCCAACTTATAAATAATAGATTTTGGAAGCAAAAACAAATATTTCAAATGCTGATGGATTTTGCATATATGAGAATGAAAAAGACCTGAATGACCCAGACGCTCAGCAGTGATTCAACGCAGAACAATCCGAATCCAATAAAGTAGAAGATCTACAAGTAAAACAGTATGAAGTTAGATGAGGCACTAATGAAATCAGGAGAACCAAAATGTGAAAAAAGATTAGAGGTGTAACAGGAATCTTTTTTTTTTTAATGAAAAATGCCAACTAGACAGGCGATGTGCAGAAGCCCATCATGCCATATGGAGAAGCATGCGGGGGCATCAGACACATGGTCAGGAATCAACCGTTTGTGTGAGGCAGGACCACGAAGTTCTGTCTGCTCATGCAGCCCTACAATTTACATTAGCAGAGCAGAAATTTGATACAGGAACCAGACTTTAAAGCTGAGACATTCAGCAATATTATTAACATAGCATTGTTTTAGTAATGCAACAAAACCATCTATGGCTTAAGCAAACGTTATTCTATAATATGAAATATAGTTGATTCTATTCATATTTCATATATAACCTCCACTTACCCCAACCAAAATTTGACCACTGATAAGCTCTACCGCTGGTAAAATACCTCTGCAGCAGGAAAAAATGAAAATCAGAATGAATTAGCAACCAATAGACATTGATGGTGCAAATCTTCAACAAGTTTTATGCAAGTGTTGGTGATAAATTAGAAATAGTCATAAGCTTCAACATTTAATGCAAAAATAATGTAAATCTGACTAGTTTCACTCTTTTGTGTCCAAAATCATCAAGATGTCAAAGCCAATCCTTTGTAGGAATAACTTTCACTTTCTCCTGATTATTGTTCCCTGGAGTTTCTGGTCAAGTGAAGGCTGGGAATTCATGTGCTATAGTATTTGGATGACCAATATACAATGGTAGAAAGATGGCAGAAATGCTAGCATCAAAAGTCATGCTTGCCCAGCACAAAGCTTCACCAGCACAAAGCATCTAAACCCCATTGATATGACTTGGTAACAGTCCTGATCATTCCTCCAACCAATGTTTAAGAGAACCTTAAAAGAGACAAGTGCAAAGTTTGTTTCTGAAAAATTCAATGATCCTTCACTCTGAAGAAAAAGATCATAAGTTCTCTTCCAGCCAAATCTCTTACGAAACAGCAAAGATAGATTACATGACTCTTTACCTACTGAATCGAACTTTCAAATGCCAACAGACATAAATTTGTTACTACCTTTCTCTAAAGACTATTAGACTTTCATCAGCAGATCTCTGCAAGCCATCTGGAATGTGTGGTTGGATCTTTTAAACTAGGAATGCTGGGACTTACATAAAGACCTGTCAATTCAGTGAATAATACAATAATCTCCATTACCCTGAGAGTCTGACCCTTCACATATTGCTATTATAAGAAGTCAGATTTCTTTGAACTTGAACACTCATTTATCTTCATGTTTAATTATTGAACTTCATTTCTATCATCCAAAAAAGCTTATCTTTTCCTAGCCTTACTGAACAACAGCTAGTACCCTGAAGAGGATCCTCCTCATGCCATGCAATGCCGTCAACAAAGTCATTTCATTGAACAATCTGCAAGCACTGTGCCATAAATGGCTGCGATTGCACATATACTGACAGAGTCCACCCACCTCTCTCTTTTGGTCAGGTTCTACATTAACTTTATAAGAAGCCAAAGATATAACTTCCATTAGCGGTCCATCAAGGTTCCAGTTAATAATCTTGCTAGAAGAGCTCTTTAGCCTTTTTCATGCAAGAACAATTCATGATTCATGTAAAAATCCCAGACTTACGTATGAGATCTGAATCTATATTATCAAAAGAAGGCTTTCTTTCTCATGTGAGACCAAGAAAGAGTGCACTGAACCTCTGATGGTTGGTCATAGGAGTTCGCTTTACACAGTGTATTCGATTAATAGAATTCATACCTCAAGCACAAATTTAACAGTCACATTCCATGTTTTGTTCCTTCTACAATCATATTCAATGTCTCATTGCTTTGCGTCAAGCCACTTACTCTCTCAAGTCAAAGAAAGTATTCTAAAGCTTGCAGAACAGGAGGGACATAATCTGAAGCAATACTATAAAGCATAATTTCGGTGGCGCTTGAGTGAACATAGCAAGATCCTTTGCCTGCCTATCTAGACAAATGATGACTATCATATAACAAAGGAAAAGAATTGAAGTAGCAATTAGAATTTGAGTTAACCATAGTTCCAATTCAGATGACACTTTCTTTCATTTTCTTTTCCTAGTATTAGGCATCAGAGGAGTCACTTACGTCAAAGATTTCCCCTTGAAAATAATTGGAGGAGCCACAGCAGAAAAGATGCAGAAACCTATGTGAAGCTGTTGCAAATTAAAGGAACAAGAGGTGAGGCATCTACTGTAATCTTTACCAATGAACAAATGAGAAATAAGGAAACCCTATTTATATTACCATCAAGCACAGAAAAATATTTACCAGGTAAAACAGGAAAAACCATCCAAACTTTAGAGCGCTTTCAGTCCTATAAGATGTGCAAATGCCATGTGAGCATAAAAGTTCACAACTTATAATATCTAAGAAGTTTTTATACATCAAATTAAAGGTTAAAAACTTCTGAAACTGATTTTACAAAAAGATAATACCTCATGGCACGATAAAGAGGACGATACCATAAAACATATGCTCCTGGGACACCGGAAATAAAGTAGATGATGGCAAGGAACCAGATTGTTACACCTAAGAAATTTCACAAGCAAAATCAGCTGCTTTTGATATGATGACATCCATGGCACAGGTAATTAGTGAGGCACATATTGGCCATGGCAAAACTCATCAAACATACCTTCTCCCTTAATCCAGGCTGTTGTAACTGCTATAATATTCCAAAGAAGGCACCCAGCCAATCCTGCATTATATACAAGTAGCAAATATTCTCATTCCAAAATTGGATAATCATTATATTCAGTTTATGCATATCAAGTATCTATCCCTCTGCATTACCCCTAAAATCCACTCCAATCACATTCCCCACCAGCCACTTTGCTTCAGAATTTCTACCATGTAAGATCAGGATGGCAGAAATTAATTTACGACAGGATGATTAATTATAAGTTTCCTCCCTTCCAGATCCAAGTTTCAGAGGCATATTAAAATACCCAGAGAAAGATGCAATGATCAACTGCTTTTAGGAAGGAAAGCAAACAGGTAGGCTCAAAGACCCCCACCCCCCAACCTTTTCCTTATGAAAAAAAGTAAAAAGGAAAAAAATGACAAGAAAGGATATTATCCGTGACAGAAGATAAAATATTACCTAATAGCGATGTAAATGCAAAATACTGCATTCTCTGCAGATGGATGGGTATCTCATTTGCAATATCATTATGAATAATGGGAAAAAAAGGTGGCCAGTTTTTCTCCTCAATAACAACACCAGCTGCAAAAGCAGTGAGTTAGGCTACCATGACAATCAATCTACTTTAGCTTCTTAATGACCCAAAGAATTCTATTGCTCAGTTAAAAAGAAAGGGGAATTGCTGAATAAGTATACAACAAAAATATAAATAAATAAGTCCGCTTCAACAATTAACAAGACAATGAAATATTACCCCTGGCTGCAGCCTCTTCCCGCCGTTTTAGCTCCTATATGGCCAAAATTTGATGAAACAGTAAGCATAAAAATTCTGGCCCATTGTCAGAAAACAATCTAGACAACATGCAGAACAGCAATTTAAACCAGCGGTCATGAAAAATAAAACAGAGATAGTTCTTCTTCTGAATTTTCTTCCAGATACATACAACTTGGCATATACACTATGCTAGTTCCACAGATTATTTCGCATGACAAGAGAAATGAAATGCATACTGCTAGCTTATCTACGTAAACCTCTACGATGGCATAAAAGAAGGAAAAAAAAAGAGGCACCTGCTCCTATCATGCAATAAAAATAATATGACTTCAATTTCCTCATTACTCTCACGAGAAATCACATCAGGATAGAATTCAACAATCACAGTATGGTTCAGCTTATGGAAGCCCACATAAAAACCCATGAAAATAATTTAAATAGAAAATAATGTTACCATTTTGCTAGAAATTCAGTGATAACTATGTTTTGGATTGACATAATTCAGTTTTCTACTTCCCTATACAGAGCAGTTCAAGAATTCAAAAGAAATCAGGATGGTTCTCCAGTTCTGCCAATATAATATCCATCAACAAATCAAATCACTTGGTTTACTACTTTTCATACATCAAAGCTTCCAGGGCAGTTGAAGAACTTAAAAGTTTGAGATGTCTCTCACAAAAATAATGTAACCTTCACACAAAAAAAAAAAAGAAAAAGAAAAGAAGCTTGAGGCATTCTGGTAGACTCTGCACAAAGAGATGATAATTAAAATCAAGGTTGCCATGGCAGAAGGTTAGATAATTTCATTAAAAGTTGCTTAGATTTTGTCGATGCTTTTTATAATTTAATTATTTCATTGCACTGTCAAATGGAAAGCATACTAACAAGTATCATTTACTTCAAGAGATTTGATAAACAAGTACAATATATCTACAGATAATTATCACCAAGCACAGAACAATGTTACTGTCACAATGTTTCACACATTTCTTACTAATGAAAATTCCAATGTTTCCTACTTTTGCCTGGTATTGTCAATTTAATCGTTTGACTCAAAGTCAATCAGGCTCATATTACATCATCAACCCCAAAACATATTGAGGCTTCAAAATAATATTCATCTAGGAATACAACCCCTTTTTACTTCTTCTAGAGTTGCATGAACAGTATATAATTCATTAAGAGCAACAAATCAAACATGCAGAACAGTTTATATATCTCATGCAAATGCCTTGTCTTTTGTTAGCAATACAAAAGAAACAATTAAGAGATGCAATAGAAACACATGCAGGATAGAGTATAACTACAGTTTAAACGCCATACACAACACTTTTATTTATCAGAATTTAAGTAGCAATTTACCTTTTCCCTCTTATTTAATTCTGCCTCCTTGGCTTGAAGTTCCTTTTCCCTTTTCTTTATATCCTACATGAAAATAGATGGAAGGAAACATATTGACAAACGGAACTCCATAAGTCTGCTAGCACAAAAAATACATAAATATACACATATATATATATATATACATACATATACACACATATATACACATACATATATACAAATACATAAAAAAACGGAACTCCATATAAATACATAAACACACACACACACACATATATACACATACATATACATACAGTTTTATATATACACACGCACACACATAAAAGTATGAATATAGGTTACTGATGTCAAGATGCTGTACAAAAGCATGGTTAATCAGTGACTAGCCACCTTCGTCAACTGTTAAAAAGCAGTATTCTTGGCTTCATGGAACTACACACATCTCTGTTAATACATATACCGCTTACTTTTGCTGTATCAAGTGGAATGTCAACTGTTGCACTGCGATCACTGTAGAAATCTGCAGGTTCTGGAGGAAGTGGTGAAAGCCTGGAATTTGAAGCAGGAGGAACACTTCCCGGGTGCTGGAATATTGACAAGTTCATGCGTGCTAAGATTCAAGTTCTGCATTTTCTCATTCAATCAATAAGGTAACACAGGATGAATGATTATGATAAACTTACTGTTGTGTAGAATGCACCACCACCATAATTGGATTGTCCAGCTGCTTTTCCACGAACTGCTGGGTCCTGACACAGATAACACAATAAGAAAGGCCTGAATGCATGTCAAATACACTTCAACAAATTAAATGGTCATGCTATAATTGCAAGGTTAAAGAGAGACAAGGACTCTTGATGAGGCACAAGCAATTAGATATAACTCATTACATTACATATTCTACAGATTTGAGTTATTTGCCCTTCAAGACACACCTAATGTCTTCATAACTAACAAGCAAATACTTGAAAACCTCAAGAGTTTGGTCTTCATACAACACAGCCAAAATGAGCTTAAAATTTAACTAACAATGCCAATGTAGGAAAAAGAGCCACGCATGATACTTATTTGTGGTACAATATCTGTTACATAGACACTCATGTACTTTAAGTTAATTGGAAAGTTTGGATGATACATAAATATTAAATACCTTAACAAACAATATATCATTCAATGTTTAAACAAAGGATATTTATTGATATAAATAAATAATTTTGTTAAAATCATATCTATCCAACATATCCCCATATCTCTTTTCTTTCTTCTTGTTGAGTTAAGACACTTGGATACACGTCCGAGTTCAACTTTCATATCCATATCCATGCAACTCTAGGTACTAGGACAATTGCTAATGATGTGAATGACCAATTCAATACTTCAAAAAACATCAACTTAATTCTTATGAATAATTGCTAATTACTATCTTGCTTGATGAAGCTAGAAAGGACTAGCATAACCACAAAAGAAAAGATATTGCATAATATAAATCATAAAGCCCTCTCTGGATAAATTAAGTAGGGCAATCAGTTAGTTATCAATGTTACTGCATTACTTTTCAAGAACCTGACACAATCTGATAGGTACCTTCTGTTAGCTGACCTGGCACCTTAGTGCCAGGTCACACGTCCACAGCGATGTCCTCATGTGGGTCGCCGCCTCCTGGTGAGGCGGTGCCCGTGAGGTGGTAGCCGCCTTGTGAGAACGAGGTTAAAAACAGAGAATTTTCTGTGTCACAAAGGGGGACAGCACAAATAATTTTCTCCTCCCATCTTCTCTTTGTTCTCTGGTGACCTACATCAAATCTCAGCCCAAGAAACGTAGAATTCTCACCTTTTCTTGCACCCAAACGACACTCCACTGTATGGACAACTTGCAGGATCACTTCATTTTCTCACCAGTCCACAACAAAGTGAAACACATGTTTTACTTCCACATATCTCAAGTGGTTGTGTCGCAACTGAAGATTATAGTGAAAACAAACAGAGAATGAAAGTTTTGACTTTTGAGCACAGTTCTGAAAAGCAACGGATATGTATATATGGCCTCCTGGCCACCTTGAATGAGATTTAAAACACTCCCATTAGTGTGGATGAGCTGCAATGTAGCTTCCCAAGTGGCCTGCATAAGCCTAAGCCCCAGATACGCAGCCCTCCACCTCTCCTCCACTGCTGCTTGCGCTATATTTTTTTTTTCCTTATTTTTTCTATTTTTCTTTACTAGGTTATTTCTATTTTAAATATTTTCAAGTACAAACTTCCTAGGCATCTGCTTAGGTACTACAGTATAATTTGACTGCTGCAGATAGCAATTTTGCCTTATGAAGCAGATTAGTGTTCCAATTTCCAAATCAGTTTTTGCAGTCCATAAAAGAACTAACCATCAGTACTGGAGATGCAAGATACCAACAGCACATATTCGCACACAATCTATATTGAACATACATCATATATATTCCCTAATGAGAGAACATAAACAAAATAACAACCAAGAAGGCTAAAATATGGCGACCAATTATCAGCTCTATAAGCATTGTTGACATCCATGCATCAAGCCTCCAGCATGGAGAGGTCACACCTGCAGAATTTTGGGTACCATGAACTAATACATGTTTCCTTTAAGTATCACCAAACACACATTGTAGGAAACATTAAGGAAAATAGTAATGCGCATGTCCTATCATCTTGCTTCGTTTGTTCTCCCTCTTCAGTTTCCAGTTTTCACCAATGTGGTCCTCCTCTGGCCACATGAAAGGAGGGGGGGAAATCTATCCACTTCGGTCCTGAACTTATAAAGTCATGATGATCTTGTAATGCAACATTATGTGGTTCTTAACAACTGCCAAGATTTTTTTTTTGATCCACTAAAATACTAAATAAATCATTACTTTTATTCAAAACCATAACTTGGAACATTCATAAAAACTTCTTGGGGAAAGATCCTTAAACAACTTTAAGAATGAGCAATTAAATTTCTAGTGTTATTGATTTCCGCACAAACGTCAAAGACCCCAAGTGAGTCAACAAGGAAATCATAACAGAGTCAAGACGAATTCCTTCAGGGGTAAACCATCTATGTGTGTGTGTGTGTGTGTGTGTGTGTGTGTGTGTGTTCAAATGTAATAGTAGACAGCAGATAGTGCTTTGCTTGACCTGACAAAGTTAACGTATATGCTTACATTGAGCACTGCTTGTCAGGCGCCGTTTTTTTTGTTTATATATAGGTTTGAAGCCATGCCTACAGAAAGAAATTGCCACCGCTTGGCACCCTGAAGCGCCCTTGTAACCATGTATCCCAATTTAAACCCCCAAAACAGTAGCCTGACCGTCATCCAAATTGTATTCTCCTTGATATTCATGGTGATTGGTGTTACTTCTTGACGTTTTTCATCAGGCAACCAGTATTTATAGATCAAAACAGCTATCCGCTCGGTTGTTAAATTTAAAAGGAGGACAAATCATGTCGTCAAAAACACTCAAAATCAATCAAATCCACAACAGAGGTTCAAAATCCACCACAGGAACTTTTATCAAACAAAAATAATTGAAATGAGGAAAAGAAGAAGATATCAATCTGGGTCCAGACCAAGCACATCATACAGCAGATAACCGACTCCATATAACCAGATCTAACACAATCCACGTAGAAATGTCGCCTGGGGTTTGTCATTAAGCGTATCGAACAAGACAAAAACCAGGAGTCCAGATCCTCTAAAATCATACCATCTCTGTCGTAACTTCTTCGCCAGATCCGATCAGTAGAGCCTTACCTTAGTCGATTCTTCTCAGATCTATAACGTGGAACCGAAACCGATTGGGCTTGCAAGAAATGCACATAAAAAGCGGATTCGAGAACGCACTCACCGCGAAGGGATTGACCTCCTCCTCGTCGAAAGGGTTGCTTTCGTAACGACCCGCCATGAGATCCCGTATTACTCCTACGACGCGAAGGGATCGATCGCTCCAGAGAAGAAGTAGAAGGAAAGCAACACAAAATCTGGGGATCCCGCAGAGGGCGAGAACCGAGATAAAATAAAATAAGCTAAGAGAGGGAAGAAAGGAAAGAGGAAGGGATCGGGAAGAGGTAGGATGAGAGGGTTTAGGCTGGCGGCGTCTTTTCTTGATGAGTTTTGGTTCGGCAAATGCGTTAAGCTTGTTGAGAGTTGGGGGCGGGGCTTCGATCTCTTCTCAGCGGAAACAACCGTCCCCGGGCGGGAGTTCCTCATGCGAAGGCCCCCCGGCTTCGAGCCTCTTATTCCTCCACCCCTCTTTTTATTTTTTTGAAAAATAAAGATAATAATAATAAATTAAATTCTTATTTCAATTATAATGCGGAGGCCTTCGAGAATCGGCGCTTTGGAAGCCGGGAAAGAACGGAGGAACGCGAAGCGGTTAACGCGGAAATATGAAAATATTATTGTTAGCAATTTCTTTGATGATGTAATATTTAGATTTTCTTAGAATTTTTTAAGCTTTTATGGTCACCCACAAATGACCAAACTCCCTTCTCAACGGCATTCTCAAATGAAAGGGCTAGGCATTAAGAACGGACGAGAATGAATTCTGCCTTACTTTTTAAATGAATGTAGGCATCCTTGAATAGGTTTAGGAGAAAAAACCCTCATCGGATCAAATTAATCTTCAAAGAGCCTACCAATCGAGAGGTTTTGCGATCAAAGCCTGGTAAGACTTCCTAAGACTTTTACGATTCATTTTTTTTTTTTTGAAGCATTCATACAACTTCAGCAATTTTAGAGCCTCTTTTATGAGATTCTTCTTGTTTATAAATGTACCAATGTGGAAGCTTAATAAGGATAGTAAATTCAAAGTTAGCTCCTTTTGTAGGTTAATTAACAACAGAGTACTCAAATACCTATTTTGTGGCCAAATATGGAATGTTTTTACCCTTGAAAAGTTAAAGATTTTTCTCTATCTTGTCTTTCTTAACAAATTAAGTACCGATGATGTCCTAACAAAAAATGTTAGGTTATTAGTTTTGGATGTATGTTTTGATGAGCCAATTAGAAGTAAAGGGATAACTTGTTTGTTGAATGCCCAATCTTTAGGGCTATTTTGGAGATTCTAGCATATTATTTTGATATGGACGGATTGTTTACCACTCTTCATAAGTTATAGCCAAATTGAAGGAGGAAAGAGCCAAGTAGAGTGAGGAAGAGTTGGAATCAACTAATCATAACCTTCATGTGAAATGTATAGAAAGAAAGAAACTCAAAAATCTTACTAAACAAAAAATCCTTGCCTTATTCTATTTTACATAACATTATTGCTAACTTTCCTTATAGGACAATCTTTGACCTAGAAAATGGTTGGACTCTCATGCTAAACTTTGTAATAGGCAATCCTTTTGTACTTCATTCTCCATCTTCTAAATATTCTCTTATAAATACTTATATATATATATATTATAAATATTGATGAGAATCATCTCTCACTTACCATAAGAAATAACATTGTCAATAGGACTCATGTTTCTCTCACTTTTTTTCTACCATCGTGTATTTACTTTTACATTTATTAATCATACATTTTCGTAAAATCATTGAATTCTTTCCCACGATGGATAACTTGAACGTTCCCTTGATAACTAGAAAACTTCAATTTATGCACAAAATAAGACTATGTTTAGTTTTTAAAAATATTTTTATCTTTATTTTTTAAATATAATTTTTTTTATCTCTAAAATAAATGTTTGATAAGTAAAAATAAAAATTATTTTCTATTTTTATTTTCATTATAAGCGATATCTTTTAAAATAATGGGTAAAAAAACAAAGAAAATACCCTTGACTTGCACATTTCCAAGTTCTTTTAGCTTTGTTTTCTATCTTCTTCTTATTTTGATGAAAAAAAGTAAAATATCTTTTAATTATTTTTAGTTTTCTATCATTTCTGTATTTTATTTTTTAGAAAACTATTTTCATTATCAGCCATCGAACATATTTTGAAAAACATTTTCTATTTTCTATTAAAATAATTTTTTTTTAAAAAAAATCCATTCTTGAAAATCAAACACATTTTAAGTTTGTCATTGCCTTTATTGGAAGGAGGTTTTAAATTCATATATTTAGATGTGCTTCTTAACTTCGAAAATTATTAAATTCCCTTTAATGATGCATCTATTATCATTATATATATATATATATATACACACACATACATGACTACATTCGAATATAAACTAGATTTGATTATCTCATTCATTATTGGATCCATGCAGTTCATAAATCTTAAAAATGAAGAAAGTGAAAAAAAATAAGGTAATTTCAGAATTCCCATGGATCTAAGGATGAAAACGCTAATCTTAACTACATTCGAAAATAGAAAAATAATTTATTTTTTTTTAAATTCATATAATCTTAACTTTTTAATTCTAAAAATATGAAAGCAACCTATGAGTTGACCTCCGGATGGCTTATTTAGAAGCTGTACTTTTAGTTGTTTTATATTGGTCGAAACAAGGTCTGTTCATGGTTTGAAGACTCCAATACGAACCGTTGCTGCTCATTCATTTAATTGCCTTCAAGAACGGCGTTTTTGACAGAATATTACAGTCCTCCAGAGCCCAAATCTTTGGAGTCCTACACTTTACATCAGAAATTCAAAGTTCTCACCGAAAATTTCATATTCCAACAAGTGGCATGGTTGCGAACTAGAATAGAGAATAACGTGGAGTAGGAGCTATCCTCTCTCTTTTTAAAGAACCAGCATATGGAAAGAGCATACACGGACATAATGGGTTTCCTTTCTCCAAGGCAAAGGCAAAATGATCAATTCGCCCTCCAGGTCTGGCACCACCATGCCGCATGTTGGGATCGCCAGTGAAATTGCAGTCAGTATTTAAGATAACGAAACCGAACTTCATTTCACAAATATATGGTAGATGGAAGTAGGCAACAAAGACATAAAACAGGAAATAAGATGATCTTTCTTGCTTAAGATTGGTACCACACCCATCTTTGATGGGAATCGTTAGGAAAAACAGACGCTAAACTGAAAATGATGATTATCAGTTTTTTATTTTATTTTTTTATTTTATTGATATCAGCTAACAATTTCACCAAATTTTAGAGCCGGATTGAAAAGCAACCAAGGATAAAGAAGATATGATAGCTACTAATACAAAAAGATCATAGTTGCTAGAGGCTATGACTCAGCACGCTAATGAGAGGATGGACCAAAAACCCCAGCAGTCCTCCAAAGTCCTTAAACTTTAGATTTGCACGACTCCTGAATAACCATTAAAAGTAACATAATCTTAGGCTTCCTCCATACATTGTACAGTTGTTTGTCACGACACCACTAGGAAAGATTAAAAGAAAAAAAAAATGCAGCTCTACCAAATCAGATGTAAATATTTAAGCATTATCCCATCATCATGTAACTAAGATTGAAAAATTTCACTATATGCATCAAATAAGTACACGGACACATAGATGTTGTATGACCTGCAATTTCCATGATAATCTGAATGCAAAGCCTGTATATAAGAAAGTTCAGTAGGCGATGACACTAGTCTCATTACTAGAATGCGTTGATATCAATCTCAGCAGGATAGCTGAGCCACTCCCATAATTTTTTTTAAACTCAGATTCTCCAACTTCGTGGAAGATGAGACTGCTCCCTTCCATGCCAAGCCAATCATCCATTTCATACCATCCTCTCCATAACTCAAAATGAATATCAAACAAATAAACTAACAACAATGAAGAACAAGGGGGCTGTCCTGAAAATTTTCTGACCAGCATCCAATTTTCACTTTTCATTTCGCAGCAGCCCATGTGACAGAATTTGATGGTAAAGATACAAGTTCCCCGTTTCATCTCCCAGACAATGTCTGAAATTCCTGCTTAATGATGGGGCCAGTGACTTCAAAGAACATGTAGGAAAGAATGTATTAACAATGAACAGAGCAATCATGGCAAAAGGGCAGTAAGCTGTTTGCTGAAGAGATCTCCAAGAGCTCCGCGAACATCCATCTGAAATAAAACAGACAGACTAACATTATAACTCTCACCTATTACCTTTGAATTACACATGTTACGTAAGCCAAGTGAACTCAGCTTGCCGCTTGATACAAACAACCAAAATATAGTATAGATGATTTAATCTAATGGCATGAAAGGCAACAAGGGAATATGCAACTGTATTAGGGAGGCAGCTTTTTTCCAGCATTCATCCCAGCAGAATTATGTAGAATATAAGCTAGAGCAAAATATAATTCGATTGCACAAGTAGCCGGTCAGAAATAACTACTGAAGTTTCCTTGATTTAACAAAGAAAATCTGACTGAGGCCTCCACTGGCTTAAGCCAAGATATGCCAAGTTTACCTGATCACAGCAAACAAGTCTGGTAATTAATGGATAAAATTCTCTTAGATGCTTCCTGAATATCTGGCTATTCATACGGCACATTCCATTGAGTACCTGAAAGGCCAATGAAAAGTATTTCCTTTGAGAATGCACGCATACATAAATACCATGTAACTGAGACTCATGTATTATCATAATCTTATGACTAAATACACATGGTTTGAGCACTCTGGCATGCCAATAGGAGCAACAAAAGCACAGCAAAACTACAAAAGGGGTTAACTCAATTACAATTGGATGGCCCTACAGTTTCCAGAACGACGTTGTCATGATGTTGATATGGCTTCCGTCAGTGTATGCAAGCCAAATAGAGGAACTAAAAAGCAACAATATGCAAATATATGCTACAACTTAGAGGTGTTTGATCCAGGTTGAAACACCAAAACATCAGTTTAGAGGTAATAAATGAGTGCCTCTTACTACTTAGGCAATGAATATAGTGATTAAAGAAATAGAATCCAGCAGTGTCTGGATGAGGCTTTAAATAAAAAAAAAAAAAAGAAAGCAAAAGAGGCTTGTTGGTTAAAGCTTATCTTCAATAAATAAAAAAATTGACCAGTTGTATTCCATATGAATAAAGTACTTATTTAGGATGTTTCCATCACGTAAGATAGCATCCACATATAAGAATATCTTGTAGAAGGCAACACATGATTACAACAGTGCTGGTTACCACAAAATATGTGCGATCTTAATCCCAAAAAATGGAACTAAAGGTTCTCACTCAAAAAAGAAAATTAAAGCCATGTCCTTATTGTTTTTATAACCACATCAAATGGCATTATGTTTACTAAAAATCATGACTGCTTAAGAATGCAATAGCAACTAACAAGTACTACAGAAAACAACTAGTTATACGCCAGATAGCAACTAGCAGGAACAGGTTTCAAAGAATATTATTTACCTTAACAATAACTGGAGCTCTTAAATCAAGTACACGATGTATATCGGCACTGGCAGCCTCCCCTGTACTAGGCTGAAGATCAGAAGCATCTTTGAGAATTTGTCCACAGAAAGAAACTAATTTCTGTTCTGCAAAACTCCTGATCTTCTCTTCTGCATTGATGTTTTCACCATGGTTTGCATTATCTGTTGACTCTATCTCAGTGGGAATACCATTAGAATTTGCATATTCACTGCTTTTGCCATCAGATACTGTGGTTGATTTGTGTAAGACTTCTAAATAAATAGAAGTTCCTGCAATTTCCTGGCGAAGAAGATTTAAAGGCGGCCTGTGCAGAATTAAGTTTCAAATGTAAGATCCAGCCATTACATGACCTAGTAGTTTGAAGAAGTCAGTCCTAGCTACCTTTCTGGGGGTATATGGTGCATTCGCATTCTAAGGTTTGATGATGAGTTATATGAAGCAGCAAACTCCAACAAAGACAACAAGATGTCCATTATTGCAGTCTTCTGAGGGCCTTTTAACTTGCTCCAGTATCTTACCTGGTAAGTTCCATTCATTTTATCAATGTTTGTGAGCTTTGTCAATCTTGCAGGTCTCCCAGTGATGCTGTCCAAATAGAAACAGACCTAATAATTTAAGCATATGTGGACTATATTTTTACCTGTATGCTATCAATGGCACCTAATAGTAGCAGTTGAGTAATGCATTTTCCCCTAACTGTGTCCATTATTGGGTTCTCTTCATCATCCTCATTATCATCATCAGGAATAGAGTCATCAGCATCAGGGATCTGTATATACATACAACAGACAAAACAAACAGAAAAATCAAGCAGATGTTATCCCAAGATGACCAAAAAATTATGCCAAAAGGTATTTTTCATATTAAACATAAATGATGAGGAAACTATTCAAGACTTTGTAACACCAATGTGATAGTGGACCTGTGAAATAAAAAGATGCCACCCTCTCCAGATTGAAAATTATAAAAACTTGATGGTTACATAGACACACATGTATACATGCACATTTTTCAGCTTAATCCCACATGAAAGTGGCAAGGAAATATTAAAGAAAAGGAGGAATCAAAATCTGGCTTCCTATCTCAAGAGCACTCATGCAAATATCTCTACACTGAAACCATTTTGAGAGTTAAAGGCGACTAAAAAAGGGAGGTCCACATCAATGGGCACTTTTAAGGCAAGCAAGCAAAATTTCCACATAAGGCCGATTGCTTTCCTTGCAGAGCCGTTTGGTAGACATATGCAACCACATAATGAGAGAGCAAAACACATAAAGCTAACCACTTTTGCTCCAGAGATGATTTGTTGATTTACGCACTCCACATGCAATGGCAGCAGTTCAATTTCACTAAGATACCAACCTTCTGACCATGTCTTATATAACATACATCATAAACTCTCTCTCTCTCTCTCTCTCTCTCTCTCTCTCTCTCTCTCTCTCTCTCTCACACACACACACACACAACAGCTCCACTACCATCAGCGACCTCTTAAGTACCTGCCTAGGCAACTATGAGCAAGCAAGGGCTAGCTACAAAATCACCAATTGAAGGTGTAACTGATACAGCAACAATAAGAATAGTCTCATCAAAAACCTTTTTTCATCAAACGAATTGTTGAGATGCAATGATGGAATGACAACAGAACCGCCACACATTACTTGGAACTTAATTGCTGTAACTAAAATCATACAATCTTTTATTGATGCCACTCAGAGTTCACTCAAAACAATCTTTCAATGCAAACAAGTTTTGATAAACTGGAGTTTAGCTAAAAAGATGATTAGCACTCATACTAAACTGTTACCATTAACAACAATAACAACTATTTGTATGTCAAAAACTGGTAGAGATGTACCCTTAAAGGTGAAGGTGGCAGAGGAACAACTGTTTGACTCTTTGTTTTGGAAGTAAAACTTCTTATCAAAGGATTGTCCATCATATTCCCCATTATCCTTTGACCAAATGTTTGATTCCGATGTAGGCTTCCAGCTTCAGCAGGTTTTTGCACCCTTCCTGATGGTGATGGAAGGCCTACAAAATACAGAATGCATATTTTTCGAGTTTATATCATGAAAAGAACTCTCTTGGCTTCATTGCTTATGATTAGGATGCACCGCAAGGCATGAGCCGCTAGTTCACACTGAAGGAAAGGAATTCATAAAGGGAGATCTAATTCCAAACCTTTTTTGGAACAAAATTTCAAACTATTTAATACTAGCATACCTCCAGATTCCTCCAAGTTAGTTTGCATATTTATTTTTTGATAATTATCCTGCAATTTTGTAGCATTGATATTCCTTCCAGAAGTTTCACTATCAGAACTTAAGGATGCTTGATCCAAGATTTTTCCTCCTTCCTTGCTATCATGATCAACATCCTTAAATGAGGGACTGCTGCCACCATTGGCATCCGAATCTTTTGAAAGTATTGTTTGGTTCTTTGAGTTCTCGAATCCTAATGAATTGAGAAGCTCAAGAGGTTGAGTCGTGTATGAGGCATCTCTGATTAAACAGTCAAATGAGAAAAAATTAAATATGAAGAAGAATTGTCTGTAAACCTACAAGAAGTTTACAAATATACCTAATACTCTTTAGTAGAGTATCCCAATCACTGTCACTGAATTGTTGGCCCCCAACCTCTATCAGATGTACTAAAGCTCCAAGAGAAATTGAAACAACAGTTTGATCTGTCTTCTTGGCACAATCCAGAAGTAAACCCAGCAGATGAGGAAGCATGAAAGAGACCTCCTGCAAATAAGAGGAATGTTGGATATGACTATAGATTTGGTGTGCGCTACAAATATGGCATAATGATAATATGATCTTGTAATATACCATCCCAACAACCATGAGACATAAAACAAAAAAAGGCAGCAAATGTTTGTAAAGGAGGAACCTTACTCCAATTTTCAGAAAATGATTTCGTTGTGACTAGAAGAAAAGCCAAACAACTGGTACCTTATAGAATGTATTAAACAAGTTGCAGAGCAACTGTAGTGAATGGATGCTAGTTTCACGAAGCCATTCACCTCCCAACGAAATGAAACCATCCCTTCCAGCATGCCGCACATGATCAAATATAGGAAAAAGTACACGATGAAAAATGCTCTCCCAGAAAGCTGAAGAGAATTTGTGACCTCTCTCATTCAGCAAATCAAATAGCACCTCAAGTGCACAGCTTCGAACTTCTGTTCTAGGATCTAGCGTTAAATCAGATAAGCCAGCCAACATGGGAAACCAGTAATGTTCAGTCACATCAAAGTTTGTCTCTAAACCAGCATCCACTGGCTTAAGTGCTCCACCAGGAATAAAGCCCTGAAAAACCAAAGAGTTAAGAGAAGCATTCAAGGATTAGAACAGATACAACCATCAGCTCTTGTTAGAATCATCAGTAAAAAAGAGAAGTCCAAGACATACTTGTATATACAAAAGTAAAACTACATCTGTGGACCATTATGGCTGTAAAAGCATTCCGGAGAATCCACATATATCATTAAAGTGCATACATGAAAGAGACTAAGCTTTATAACAAGTTAGCAACCTATATAACATAACTTGCAATTAAAAGCAGTGGTTCCATTTCATTTCTTCATTGTCATTGAATGTTTTATGAAAGAATAGTTCAATATATTATCAAGGGAATGATAAATTATTAACAAGATACATTAGGCCAGCATTTTCAATACTGACCCATACTGGGTGGCACAGGGCGTACAGTACCAATCCAGTTTGGTGCTGGTATGGTATGTCTAGTATAGACACATGGTATGGGTTTTGTGATGACTCCAACAATATACGATGTGTTAATATGGGGATCTGTACCACACTGAATCGGTAAGGCACTCATTTGGGGCCTGATACCAAGACTTAAAACATTGCATTAAGTCTTTTTTGAGTGCAGGTTGTCATAGAATCAGGGGTGCTCATCCAGTTCATTCCAGGTAATTCTGCCAAATGCCCTTTTTCACCCCACAATCTCCCAAAGGCAAAAGGGACATCATGAAAGTCATAGGTGCACTTTTTCCCACCAAACTTGGATAACTATGATAAAGCTGCTCCCTCTGAAAGCTGGAATAAGTTTACTCCCAATTTTCATGGATTAACAGTGGCTTATTCTGTGCTAGCCTTCTTCATCCAATGTTCATTATAGCAAGCCTAACCTATTCCTTGGGTAATCTTAAGAATGGGAGATTTCTTTGGAGTTTATTAGTGATTCTTATAGTCATGACTAATGTTGATAGAAGCTTCAAAATAATAACTGAACAAGACTTTTCTTTTCTTCTTTTTTATTTTTTTATGGCTAACAGTGAGGCCAAACCCCCTAAAACTACAGCCTAAAATAAGAAACTCTCAAAGCACCAGCAGTAATCAAATTACACAACAAAAGAAGGAAATCAGAGGTCCAAAGATTGTCAGACTGAACAAGTCTTCACCTAAATGTCGAAATCACATTTTAAGACTAAGATGGATGACCAACAGATGCTTCTATTAATGAAAAACAAAAGAGCTCAAAATCAGCCAAATCATGAATATTAGGATAGTCTAGATTTTGAAAGTTGAAATAAATTGTTGGTATTAAAAAAAAAAAAAGTGAGAATGGCTTCTAGTCAGGTGGGCTGCAGTCTATGCTAATTGGCATTTGGCACTTGGCAGAACTTAGAGATGACTTAATGTTGCAGAAATGAAGTTTCATGTTAGTAAAGCAAGACTTCTCAATAACCTGTCACCTAAAAGTGACTTTGATGGGGGATAGGGTTTAAGTCAAGACAATCCTACTAACTACTCTAGTTCAAAGTTTGCCATATTGAAAATCGATACTATTTCGGTGCCAAACCGATATGATTTAATATGAAGTATACCGTACCGAACCGACAGTATACTGGTTACCTGTACTCAAACAACGATGCACTAGTTAGGTAAACTAGGAGGTCACAACCCATGAACCACCCCATACTGAGCTGAATCAGGCAGTTCAGCATGATACAGGGTGGTTCAATACTGTATAAGGTCAGTATAAAGTTGGTATGGAACGATTCTAGGTTATATAAGATAGTACCAATCCCGTACCATTTCGAAACAGTGAACTGTACTATTTCCACACCGGTATGAATGGTACAGCCTATACCGGTTGGTTCAATATGGTTTGACATACCTTGCTCTAGTTCAATGTAGGCGTACCTAATACACTTATGTTCAGCTAAACTGGTTGATTAGATTACAAGGAAGGCTACTAGGTGTCTACAACTTTCAAATAATGCTGGATATTTTCACATTTTTTCCATTAAGTTGCTGATGACCCAAGGATATATTAGAGAAGACCCTGAAGTTCCAGAGCCATTTCTAGTCTAAGGATCCACATGCTGAGCAAGGCTTATCTCAGGAAATACCTCCAAGGTTTTCAAGATAGGCCAATACATTTGCCCAGTTTATGATCAAGAAACAAAATATTGTAAGTTAACTTGGTGATTACTATATAGCAATGTTTCCTGAATAAAATATACAAAGGGATTCATGATGCATCAAACAGGACACTCCATGAAACTTCATGATAACAATGAATGATATTAACATGTCACCATGTCAAGCTACAAGGATTGTCATGTCATATTCTTCTATTAATGTGGAATGACAATATTTCAATCCCTAACATGATCTTGAAAGATAACATTATGATGATTTAAAGGAGAACATGGTTGAATGTAATTATATCATAATGATCAATTGGACATACTGACAAGCCAAAGACACTACATCTTTGAAGGAGGCATTTTAATGTACATTGAATTAGTAAATGTTGGCCATGCCTAATTAATATTATATAGCTTAGTAAATCGCAAGAATAATATCTGTTAATGTAACTTTATGAACAGAATAGCATCTGTCAAGAGTCAGAAATGTTTGTTTTTCTTGTATGATTTCTTTTTCTTATTGGTGTTATTTCAGCATTAGTTGGTAATTTTTCTCATGTGTGCTCTTGATGATGTTTACTGAATGGATAAAGTTGTATTAGGAGGATTCGTTCACATGTTTATGTATCCAAAACTTCATAAACTTGATCATGAACTATGAGAGCAGCCTGTTAAATACAACTGCATCTTCAGCATACTTTCGGAGACTGGGAAAACCATCCATTTGAGGACATGACACTACTCAAAATATATGGCACATCACAACACAATTACTATTATATTGAAGTATATTGGCATGATATAAAACACTTCAATCCATGAAGTAAAATAGAATTTCAGATGATCACTTGTTAAAGAGCAGAGTGGACAAACTTTTTTTGGGCAACAATAGCTTCATGACAATAATCACTAGCTCTGGCATTGTCTATATCACATTTTGTCTTCAAGAAACAACTTACAGCAAATAGGCAGATGATATCCAAATAGAGAAAGCATCTTGCAGTCTGCTACTCATGGCCAACAAAACATATCCCTTATATTCCAAACCTTAAAAAGATAGCATGTCAAAATCAATTGATAGTTCATGGATCACATACAGAAGCAGGATTGATTAACTAATACATATCATATACACAAACATGGCAACTAGCAAGCATCTTTCAGACCAAAGAAAATCATCCAGATTTGGAAGAAAATATGATAAGAATCAGCAAAGTCAATTCTAGATGTGTTGCTGATAGTTTGACTTAAGGTTTGAAACCTCCGTCATAGCAATACCGTTTCTACCATATGGTGCACCCTGTCCACCCATCCCAACATGGGAGTATTGTCTGATTTGATAAACCATAGGTAGATAGAGGAGGCATGCCACATCTTGTGCTACACTAATATGTGAACAACTCAGTGCTGATACATGAGATTTCAAACCTTAGTTTAACAAAATGTCAAACATGTATTATAGTCATGCTATCAACCTTTTCTCTAGAGGTGTTGCTGGTAATCTAAGAACATGTCAAACATGAATAAAGTCATTATGCCAACCTCCGCAAGGCGATCTTCACAGATACGGAGAAGAGCAATGGCCTTCAAGCTTATCCGGGGAGAGATTTTGTTATTGGCAAAACCAATGAGACAATTGACACAATCCATAAAGCAGTCACCAACAACCTGATCAAAGTGTTCCAAGATAACTGCAGTACTCATTGCATTAGCTTCGCTAGAAATTTGTATAAAACTTGAAAATAACAGCAGATAAGATAAATGAGCCTTGAATTTTGTAAATAATCCAATTGACGTAATGTAAATCTTGGAGGATGAGAAAATTTGGGCACCTACCCTGTTCAACATTTTCAAATGCACTTTCAACAATTGATTCCAGATCGTCATCAGCAGCCGCAGTGAAGATCATGAAAACACTTCGCCAACCTGATTTTATACTACCAACCTTTGATTTAATCATCTGAAAGGCCATCAATAGCAGTTATTTTTAAAACAAAAACATTGCAGTGTCAAAAAACAGTTAGAAAGAAAAAGATGATACAGCCAACTATGAAGCAGTTAAGATGAAATTCATGCAACAGAATTACCTGAACAATGCAATCAACAATCAGGCTGCGAATTTTCTCATTGCGACTATTACGCATAAGAATAACAAATGGTTTCAGAATATCATTTTGGAAGGTGAAGTTGGTGAGTTCAGCACGCTCCAAATACTTCATACCAAGCTGCCTCAATGAATCAATAGCATACATAGCGACCTTTTCCTCATGGTGACTCCCGGCTGCAATGAAATGCTGAGCCAAGACAGACCATATTCTGGCCCACACCTAAAAGATCCAGCCAGATAAATTAAAATACACAATTGAACATAGTTTGAGACTTAAGTAGATGAAACCATGGTTTCAAATCTTAGTTGAATGTCTCACAAGACACAAAGATGGCGTACTATCTCAAGTGTTGGAGCGAGATAGTCCTGTCATTGCCCTAGCATCCTGATCAGCACATCCTAAGACATCATCCATCCCAAGTATCGAGATGAAGAGAGACAATGGCACATCCTATGCTATGAAAAAACCAAGACAGCCTGTCCCATGGGACCTAAAACTTGGATGGAACAATATGATCAACTCACATGATCATGAAAAAGGCGTCTGGTTTCCCAGAATATTCACCGATGTTGTGTAGTCAACATAAAACCATCAATATGCAATGCAATAACATTTGCTAGTTCACATGGAAGCATGAATATGCGTTAGAAGAAGGTTAGTATTCAAGAACAGGGATTGCAGCAACCAAGAATGGAGATTACAAGCTCTCTCTCTCAAAAGAGAGAGAGAGAGAGAGAGAGAGAGAGAGAGAGAGAGAGATGCTTTTATGCAAGTGTGACAATTCCACACAGAATGAACTCACCTACATAAAAATGCATCATTCAGAATCTAATTTCACAGCTAGGATTAGGCCTTGCAACTTACTGTAGCACAGGCATGAGCACCCAGGTTCTTAGGCTTACAAACATTTACAAGAATGTAGGTATAAAAAAGAACTTGGCAGAATAGAACATAAATATACAATAAAGAACAGAGCATACCAATCTGATGCGAGCCATATTATAGTAACTTATCTCAACTAGCTTCTGTAAGCTGAAGACACGGGCTGGTGTTTGTTTCAATTCTTCAGCAGACACACCACAAAGAGCAGTGAAGAACTCCACAATGGAATCACTAGGCAATTTCACGCTATTTACAAACACTTGCTCAGCAGGTTTCCCAGCTAACTCTCTGAGAGATTGAAGAACTGAATCCCTTGATATTTGATTTGAACCCTGCATCACTGTTGCAGCAATGGCTGGGGTTGAAGTAATAAATTCTAGCCTCGAAACGCATTCCAAGACGGCATTCCAAGTATCCTGTAAGGAGTCTGCCTCCATGTCACATAGAACAAGCAGGGTCCGTAACGCTTCCACATTTTTACTACGCATTTCCTTTGGAGCATGCAGAAACGTAAATCTGCACAGAGATATCAGGACTTGATTTAAAAAACATCACAAATATGGTATTCTAACATTTCACTAATTAATGCTTATTACAACAGAAATTGAAACCACATGCCCAAAGGCATATACAACTGAATCCAAGAACACAAATGCAAGGAAGAATATGACGAAAAAGAAACATACCGAACAAGGGATGTCAAAAAAGCATAACGCATGGTATCCATCCCAAGAACACGTGTGATATGAATACCAGCCCTGAATCCTTCCATGCAAAGAAGAATCCTTGGCTTGTTGTCACCTTCCTCCATAGTGACTGAAAATGTTGCTAGTAAAGGCCATCCTACAGCCTCAACCATTGGCCTGACAAGTTCAACCTGCTGAGCTGTATGGAAAACACCCTTTTTTGCCCCTTGATTTTTGAAAAGAGCCTGCGTCTGCTTAATGATCTTTTCACTCTCTGTCTTTGTATCTGTAGCTAACTTTCTTCTAGGAAGAGCTAAATTAAGAATACTAACAAGACGACCTGTTTCTTCCATTTCTGGCCTCTGTCTGCTACTTTTGGTTGCATCAGTTATATCATCCTTCATTTTTATCTCTTCCTTGACGATAGAATCATATATCTCCTCTAGTAGCTCCTTTGGGGCACACTCTTCTGCATCGCTTACAGTATTCATACGTATGAAATCAGACTTCGACATTTTAGGCCACACCATTGGATTATGTGCATCAGTATTCAACATTATAACTGCATATGCAAGAACATACGCAGTATCTGCATTCTTGAAAAGCCCTGGATTATCAGCACAATAACTGCAAAAACCATATAACCTCAGCACCATCATTAGAGTCATTGAAGATAAATGGAAAAGAAAATTCAGTATCCCAATGAACTTACCGCTCAGCAAACTTCTCCATAATGCGATCGATCTTCTGTGCTTCTCCAGGAAGCCGGAATCCTTTAAGAAATTCACGGATTGCAGTATCAAACTTCAAACCCGAAAACTTCATAGAATCTACATAAGCATGCATGACAGCAAGAGGGAATTCCTCATGCTGACCCAAATATTCACCAATCATAGCCTGCAAAATTTGAGAGATTAGACAGGTCCTTTTTGTTAAAAGCACAGTAAGACTCCATCAGACACCACCTTATCCAAGCTAGGAGTATTCTTCAGGAAATGGGCTATTGATGAAGCTCTGTTTTCAACCAACTTATTTGACAATAAATATTCTATCCCCTTGGCTGGTTTACGGTTGAACTGGACATACAATAAAAGAGATTTTATTGACAGTTAAGATATATAATTGATTTTCTTGAAAAAAAAAGGCCTACAAATTTTTCTTTGCTTTACAAAACCAATACCCTCCTTACCTCTGAGATTGCAGCTTCCAAAGTCGATTTATGAGCTTTTGCCTTCTCAAATTGATTAAGTCCATCTTCCCGGTTCTTTGACTCATCAGCAGTAAGGTGGTCCCTACCCAAAACATCTTCCTCAGGTGATTGGGCCATGCTTCCGTGCTCTTTGGATTCTCTGCGTAGCTTCTCCCAATCAACCAAAGACTTCAGCACACTCACCAGGCACTGAACAAGAAATGGAGCACTAACTGGGTTATATTTTTGAGGAATACTAACTAGCTTATATCAAAAAGAAAAAAATGTGCATAAAGATATCAAGGAGACAGAATTTAAAATAAAATGAAAGAGAAAAACCTGCAGCGACAAGCCTTTAGTAGAAGCAATTTGAGATGCAGTAACTGAGTTGGGATCTGTACTGAGAGTTCCTTGAGCTATTCTTGACAGGGCATTGACCTGTTTGGGCCAGTAGACCAAAGTAGATTTGTCAGAAAAATGTCATAATAAGATGAGAAATCTGAATGCATGACCTTGACAAATTATTTGGCTGCATTTACCATGCGCTCGAAAATGTTTGGAGCCTCAAGATCACAATCATAGTTAACAAATAAATCTGCAAGCATTTGTGAATCCTTACACAATTTCTCAAGCATCCTGCAAGATAATCCGTTTAAAAGTTTAGGAGGTCGGAATGCTGGGCTGGAATAGTTAAATAACCAGTAAAAGGTCAAACTGAACTTAGTTATTTTCCACCATGCCAAATATTAGCAAATTGAAGCTGAGAACAATGCCATCAAAAAAAGAACAAAAATATTACCTGAGAACACTTGTTCTTTGACTGATTGGACTATCAGAACTATCCAGGGACCTCAAGATTATCAAGGGAAAGAAGACACCAATTTCCCCCTGCAAATAAATTTATAATTCTTTTATTCCCCCTTTTCTTCAAAACCAAATTTCCATTTTTTCACATAGGTCATCGATTCAGCATCGAAAAAAAGAGCAGCATGCCCATTGTTTTACTAAATGGTTCAAATCATTTTATCGATATGGTTCTATATCAGATAAGTTAACAATTATTTATTTTTAAACCATTTCGAAACAGAGATAGCAGAAGTAAGAGTACCACATTTTAACTGGACTTCCAACAGTTTAGCTTTAACCATGCTAATGGTCTCATAAAGAATCAAAGTGGATTTACCAAATAAGTCACCAAATGCTTTGGTTCTTAAATATGATTTCTTAATTTATTTAGAAATAATTCATTGAGATCACACACTTTTTCCCATTTATCATGTAAAATGAAGAAAGTGCAGTCAGATGGATCCACAACTCGCACAACAAGATAACCACAGGCAACATAGAGAAAACGGATTACCCACTTAATAATGAATGTACCTTAAGACTTTCTCTGAAGCGCAGCAAAAGCACTGAGAAGATTCCAGTTGCATACTGCACAATAAAGAATAGCTTAAAAAAACTGAAAGATATGAAACACCATCAATTAGCCAAAGCCTTTATTGCAAATTCAGTAAGGCAAATTAAGCATTATCAACAACAAGGTTGCAAGGCAATCTCCATACAAAAATAAGCAAGAATTGAGACAAGGAACTATGAGGAAAGAGGAACGATAAATAGGAACAAACCAGTAACCTGAAATACAACTGGGGAAGAAGAAACAGCAATCCTCAATAAAGCATAAGAAAGATATGCCTTGACTGAGTCAATAAAGTGGAAGTTTTTAGTAAAAGATTGGCTCACTCCTTCCAGTAACCCCTGCAAATAAGAGAATCATGAAAAGGATTCTCAAAGTAACATAAAGCACCACTTCAATACTCAGAAGGAAAAAAAAGCTTATTTTGCTATCTATAAACACATTGGAAAATAATGGGAAATATAGGTCTTTTGCTTTCCTTCATTTCTATCCTTTCCAACTTAATAAATGTATTGCCAAGAACATGTATACACCTAACAACATGAAGAATTAACCTGCAAAAGCTCAAGAGACAAAAGTCTAGTCTTCGTTGTAACCTCATCACTCTCTTCCTTCATGCCCATCTGCAAAGATAGACTTTAACTAATTATTAAGATAAAGCATTGTGGTAAATCGTAGCATGAAACACTGTTGTAATAAGTCAGACCTTGCAAAGGGTTCTAAACAGCAAAAGGGCATCACGTTCTCCAATATTCATGCTCTCAAGATCAACACCACTGAAAGGAGGATAAAAACTAGTCATAGTTCTCTAGATGCAACGAAAACAACCAAAAAAAAAGGAGCAGTGATCTAGTTTGAAATGCATAATTTAAGCACTCTTCCCATACCGTGATATTTTTTTCCCATCCTCAAGTTGGACCACTTTGTCAAGTACAGCCTCTAGTCCCTGTTAAAAAAAATATATATCATAGTGCTAGAGATAACTTACAAGAAAATTTGACTACCACAGGTCATTCCAGAATAGTATGAATAAATAATCAATGAACCTTGCATAAGAAATTGTTTTATTAAATGGAGCACCTTGATATCAGCACCACCAGCCAGGTTTTGTAGCTCCTCAAAAGATGCAGGAGATGCCCCATTCGTACGGGTCATGGATAATGCATCTCCTAGAGTGAATTTTTTCTCATCTTGGTCATCTGGAGAAATTTCTTCATTATCTGAGTTTGCACAGCTAGCTGAAGCAACATCAGCAAGCACAACATTGCTGGATGATATGGAGACCTGAGTATTCAGTAAAAAGATTGCCGAAATTCATAAAGGTATTACTTGTAGAAAGTCCTTCACTCTCTTTCATATCCAGCTAGGAACAATCATCCATAAATATTGATGCTTACCTGATCAGATTCCATTCTCCTAAATATAATGCTGATCATTTGGGTCAACATAGCCTTGGAGGTTGCCTGATTTATAGGACTCTTGCTGTAACATTCAAATAAAATTTAAGGAGGCTAAATTGAGTCACATAACAAAGTATGTGGAAGATAGCCAAGTGAACTACCTGTTCAGAGCAATGTTATAGCATACTCTAATCACCCCCAGCAGCGGTTCTCCATGTACTGTATTTAAAACAAACAGAGTTCTCTGAGTTAAAAAATAATAAAATAGCAAGCCACCTGAATGTAGCATTACATTTGAACATCTAAAAGAGACAATCGGCTAACATATTCATCTGTATTCCCAAAGTAGCACAATGGATAAGCTTAACTTCTCTGAGAAAAGTTTTCACTTTTCAGAGTTTGTGAGCTAGGGAAGATGAAGAATCAACATCATTAGGAAGAAAAATATGGTCACATTAGCCCAAAAAAAGAGAGATTGTCATGCCAGTTAGTACATCAATACTGGAATGCCAGACCAGCAGTATCACTAGCTTTAGGCTCTCTTGTTCTTTTTAAGTTTTGCAGACTATCCATCCAGTCTTCTCATTTTGCAGGAAAATCAGAACATTTTTCTGCATTATTATGTTGAGAGATTCTTCGACAACATTCACAAAATGAAACCTAGACAACCTATAGTAGGTCATCCACCTAATCAGACAGAATGGTCGCCTCCCACTTCAAACTGTTCAGCTTACAGTCCCCACGCATTATAAAAAACTTACTTCTCCTGTGTCTCCTTTAAGATTAAACTGGCCTTAAATTCACTATCAAAATATTACTAAGCAAATCACAAATAGAGGATGGTATTTCGAGTTTATCTCTCTGACCTATAATTAGAGCATTTGGCTCCATCTATCATACATTGCCTTGTTCCCTCTTCATCTACAAGATCAAAACACAGAGGTTTGGTTCTTCATTAGATAAGCTCAAACACCATTACCAGCCAAGTATCTCTCCATTTCCTGAGAAATCGGCAAAAATTTTGAAGTGCTGGCATCTAATCAGCATCAAGTCCTGAAGCATTCTCAAATCTTAATGAAATTCCATTAAAATTAACACCCCTTGCAATAGCTAACATACATCTGAACCGCTCAAGATCCTACTAGCCCTGCTTGGAAATCTTATCTCAGTCTCATAAAACTTGTCAAAATCTTAATCCTAGATTCCATTCTTGCTAGCACCTAATAGGTCAAATTTGCATAGCTTTACATAATAGTATGTACAGCAGAAAATGAGCTCTGAATTGCCTGAAGCCTGTCAAGTTGGCCCATAGTCTTGTTGGGAATGGTCCTCTCAGGCCTTACTTCAAGCTAGGCTTATTAGATTCCAGGGCCAAAAAATACTTCTAGGACTAGTGGGGGGCCATAGGAAGCCCCCTAGGCTGACTTAGAGCCTGGACTGCTTTAATATGAGAATAAAACAAAAACTCCCAAATACCACCACAGAATAACCTTCAAAAACAGGGGAAAAAACTTTAAGCCCCTCAAATCAGACATTATCAAAAACAAACCAAGAAATAACCATTCAAGCAAATTTAGATGGATTGGAGTGTGACTTATTCATGTCAGGAAAACCCAAACTATCCTTTAATGATCATGACAATTTACTGCATTGGATGATAGAATACTGTGAACAAGGACAAAGTATGAACAACTTGATAGACCTCAGCCTGCAAGTTATGGATTAGAAGACCACTAGGACGTTCTGGTCCTTATTCCCTGGCAATGAGTTTCTTTAGGTCTTTGACAGAAAACTCAAACATTCTTGTCAAAGAAGGAATTGTAAAAGAAATTTTTAGGCCTCACCCAAGAATTAAGGTGAAAAGGCAAGGATATGGAAACACACCTCTGAATCTTGTAGATGCCACAGCAGTAAGAAGAACTTTTAAGACTTGGAGAATGGTACTGCAAAATCAATATGCATTAATTACAATCAAAAGCATGATGAGTCAAATTACAATAGCAAAGAGATATACCTGTCTGATGAAGAATTATCAACACAACCACAGACCATGTTAAGAATATCGGTAAACAGTGGAGCATTTTTACCACCTTCTAGACCAGGATCACCCTCTAAATGATCATAAGCAATGAGTTTCTGGAAATACAGCAAATGAATCAGAACAACTTCACCAGAAAATAAGTATTAAATACACCAGAAGATCCAGTATCCCATAACCATCACAGGATGGAGATATCATATAGTAGTAGGATTTAGGACAAACATAAAAAGAAAATTGCAGAGCAAAATCCGATATTTCAAACATTTTATACTACAAGTGAACATTGGAAAACTAATAATTTTATTCTACAAGAGCCTGAACAGATAGAAATTTGCAGGAGAAGCCTGCATTTCTTGATAAAGACCATGGATTGAAAGACATGGTAGCACAACCTATGAGAAAATAGAAAAAGTTATGAATTTATCTTGTGCAGTACCAATACAGCTTTCAGCAGTCCAAACCAACTCCTGGTCCAGCAATATTATGTACATTTACATATTTAAAAACAGAGATGCTAGGCCTAGTCCATCAGAAAATCAGAACATAAATTAAATTTTTTTCTCAAACAAAAGCATGATAATAAGGGGAAAAAAACAAAGTAGCAAGTCAGATTATTGTGAGCTTGGGCATTGAAGGAAATGAAAGGATCCAATCAGACACTTCCATTCCCTATAATTGCATTAGACTTTCAACATACCTTAGCACGAGAGATCATGTTGATTTATAATTATTAATCATTTCAGCGTAGAACCTTAAATTTACAATATAAGAAAGTGCATAGTTTTAACCACATCACAATCAACTCAGTAATCTAATAAGTTGAGATAGACTTTACGTAGAACCATAAAGTTCCTAAAAATAGCAAAAGCCATATAAGTTCATATGAGCATTGCACTTCTGTGTGACAGAAAAAACAAATGAATTTCTACAGTAATGTCCTCTAAGTTCATCTTAGACATGTTAAGAAAAAGAAACAAGAAGACAAGAAGCTTGTACAGAATAGTTTGTGCTAGCAAGCATATATTAAAAAGCCAACATTTAGCGCCATACATTAATTATGAGTTTCTTAACCTTTCACCATAAAAACCTTGTTGAAAAAAATAGATATAGAGATATCAGATCAACAAGTAGACCATACATGAAGGCAATCAAGTGCAGGCTCCACGAGTTTGATGTTCTTTGTCTCAAATGCAAGCCTAAGTGGTTGTAAGACAAGTTCAGCTTGCATCCCTTCTAAAACATGCCCAGCACATGCTAAAGCTGTTGTAAGCGGTTCCCTGTTCTCCACAGGCTTAACAGTGGCCTCTTCAATAGCTGAATCTGATGGGGGACCTCCTGTGGCATCTTCTTCAGTCATTGTTTCATCCCCATCAGCTCTGCTACTACATGACAATAGTTTAGTCAATCAAAATTCATAAAATTGTTCTCCATCACAAGGGGCCAGGAGATATAGTTAAATGCCTAAGGTACAGCACACGATGGCTGAATGATCACAGTTAAGAGAAGGATCTTGCTATGAAAATTCACTAACATCCAAGAAGACAACTTAACAAAAGCAACTCAAAACCTCATATAATAAAAGAAAAACAAATGGTGACTTTACAAGAGATGAAATGCATATGTGATGGTAAAAAAAAGGGAAGGGGGGGGGAGAGAGAGAGAGAGAGAGAGAGAGGTTGGAGAACAACCTATCATCCCCTGCTGAAGTCACTGCATGGTTCTTTTCATCAGAAACAGGCTCCTGGTTTACCTCTTTCATATTATCTGCAAGAAATTAATAGAGAAGCAGATTGTGAGAATACACAAACAATCACCTTTATGTCTAAATTTCTGTTATTAAAAATAAACCATAGGCCAAAAAATTGTTCCTGTCTGCATAAATATCTCCACCAAGGGAAATTTAAGAATTTATGACAGTAAAATTACAGGAAATGCTAGTCATGTGCAAAGCATTGCCAATGGGCATACACAGCCTTGCAATGTAACAAAAAAGTGCTAGAAGACATTTCACGTTTGAATATATAAAGTGAGACAATCTCTGTCATTACACTATGACATATGAATTGAAGAATGTGTACATAACAAATTAGAAAAGAGTAATTAGCTAGTTAAGTTTTTGTAAATAGTTCTTGATAAAGAGAGTTTGTGCATATAGGATGAACATGGCAAGGATGAAATTGGGTCTGATGTGGAGCACAAAAGAAGTCTCCCAGGAAAAATAGAGTGGATTTTCATGACAAGATATCACCATAACAATAACCTTCTAAATTTGGTGCTGAATTCAGGCCAACACAGCTTGGGAAAGAGAGAGATGTAACATGCAACCTAAAAGATCATTTAGCAACTAAGGAAATTTACCTTACTGGCAGTAATATATATCCTCAATCAAAACACAACCTTCAGAACTCAGAATGAAACATAATCCCATGCAACTTAGAGGAAGTTTAGGAGTTCAACAACAAAGATCATAGTGAACACAATGAGAAGTACATTAAAGGAAACTAAAAAGCTCCATCACTAAAGAATGAAATGTATTGAGAATCATCTAAAATGGCATTCATCATGAGAACAAATACCACAGAAGGGCAAAGAAATGAAGGTGATGTGATTCAGAGTTAAAGAATGCAATCATTTTAGGAGAAGGAAAGAAATTTTCAGAATGATAATGAAGAAGGAAAGACATAATAAAAGAAAAGAAAAATTATGATAGGGTTTTCTTTCCATTGTTTGATTGTCAGAAACAAGTGAGAAGTGAAGAACCAAATTTTTGACTCTCTTTTTTTTTCAAAATGGATATCTGGATTCCTTTCCAAGAGTAGATTTCAAACACAGGGAGGAAGTGATCCACTTCCATCTCTCAACCTCTCTCTACCTCTATCAGCCTTGCCTCCTTCCATTTTTCATTGCAAACCATTGGCCCACCATCTTTGCCCACAAACAAAACCACCTTCATCCCCATAAACAAACAGTAAAAATTCCCATCCCATCCTACCATCTTTTTCCTTTCCTTTTCTCTCATAAAATAACATTACTCCATCAAAGGCACACCTTAAGCGCACCTAAGGCACAAGGCACCAAAGGTTGAGTACTTCTTATATTATAAGGTGTGCCTAAGGCGCCAAGAACACTTAAGGCGGGTTAGATGCTTCTTATACCTTTAACAAGGTACCTATATCTTGGCGCATATAAAATAAAAAAACATATGCTTTTAATCTGATTTGAGATACAAAAAAGGCATGTCTTTCTTTGTAAGTTATATTTGTAATATTTTTTTAAAATCTATTACATTTATCAGACTATGTTGACTTTATGACATATCATTTTATACACAATTATTTTTCTTACCCTATAAAAAAGCTAAAAATTGGAAGACAAAGAGATGAAACATCAAAATTTATGTTATCATCTGTGAAAATAAGGAAAAACATTAAGGAACTATAAATTTCAGCTAAAAAAGAAGAAACTTTTTATGAAGCTAATAGGCTAAATATATTATTATTATAACTTTTTTAGCTTTTTTTCCTATTATACGTTATAAATCTTACTTATATAAATTATTTTATTTATTTTAAAAATATATGCCTCACTTCGCTCAGGCGCACGTCTGTGCTTTGCGCCTTATGCCTAAGCTTCAAGAGTCCTTTGCGCTTAAGTGCACCTAGCGCTTTTAACAACATCGATTAATCCCACTTTCGCACCTAAATTATCAAGAAAAAAAAAATCTAATATTTACATGATAGGTTAAAGAAATATTATGGTTGCAGTTTCAGGAAAGGAAAATGCAGCCTAAAGAAAAGAAAGGAATACTTATCATTTCATACTTTTTCTGTTTTGACACCTCCCTCTCCCGTCTTGAGGAGGAAGAAGAAAAGAAATGAGAAGATAAAAGGCAAGAAGAAAATGAGGAAAGAGTCAAAAAAAAGTTTACTAATTTCAAAACAAAACTACATGATTAATTGCTAGTTGAATTATTTGTTTTTCCAATTCTACCTATCAGGTAAATATTTTAAAACCAGTAGTATTCAAAATGAAATTTCTTTCTTAAATAACCACAAGTAAGTTTCATGCCAGGTAACTTAAACCGCTTTAAGGGGTTTAGCATACTAGCCACAATTTTTTAAAGGCCTTTCAGCTTTACCCTCAAATGGTTCCATAATGCAAAGGGTATGGACTAAAACTAAATATTTAAATTAAGTCTTATAAAGCCTCCATCATAAACCTCAAAATAGACAGATGATCACCCTTCAGGTAAAGATGCTTCAACAAATTGGTGTATCATGTACATGTTCTACCTATTATGCTACACATGAATACAAGCTTAGCTTATTAGTATTAGTCTTTGTGACTGAACTACAGTACTGCACAGGGAGATTGATTGGACTTAACTTTGCTAGACACAATAAGATCTACATCAACTAACGCAAAATGATCCCACATACAAAAACTAAGGAAGTACTCTAAGACAACTACAACGCTCATTGTGTCCATTAAGATGGATGAAACCTGTTCTTAAGTCAAAAGTGCTTCAGCTCATTGGTCATTCTTATGCAAGTCATAAAATTATACTCTTCACCACTATAGGCAGTCCTTATAACCATAGAATATTTGCTACAAGACTGTACTAGAAAATTTCTTTGTGCCAAAAAATTCTCACTAAATGATCATTAACTTGCTTCAGCAAAATATTTAAATTTTCAAAATTAAGTGGGAGACAATCTTGCAGTCTGTGCTTTCTGTGTTAAGCATATCATAGCTTTTAACCCCTATTGCACTAGTTATAACCATCAAGACCCACATCCTACTCCATTGACAGTTGCATAAGCAACATACTTCCCAGTACTGAGAATTAAAGCCTTGCAAAGTAAAAGAACAGGCCAGAACTGGCCTCATAACCAATATACACTTCATGTAACTAGATCGCATGGTGCATTGAGTATCTCCATCTACATATCAATCATCTTGTGCTTGGTTGTACATGTGTTTTATTCCATCCGAAGCACAAAGCTAGCTCATGGTACACGTAAAGACTGCATTTAATGACCAATCCACTTATCATCCTAAACTGAAGAAATTCGGTGATCCCACTTGAATATGTTCCATTGAGAAATGTTCAGCCTCATCCTTTCCCATATATCCGGACCAAATTTATCCTCCTTTCATTGTCAGGTCTTCCAATAAGTTGGTCAAATACAATCTTTCTAGAACATGCAGGCAAAACCACATGGACCGAACGCAATTTTGAGAGATCCAAGAGTCATGCACACGAGCTCTCCTAAGATTTCCTTTATCAAGAACCAGTGGTCTTTAGCATGTTTGTTTGAAGTTAATTCCACTCAAAACAAAGAAAACTGTAGTAGGTTTCTGAAGTGTGACAACTTGTTGTGCCTAATTTATTCACACATAAAATTCAAAGAATGCATGAATTTTGGAATCAAACCAGAAATCATGCATTCTATGGCAACCAAATCAGTACAGGGAGATCTTCTAGTCAATGTGAAACCTGAAGAATGGTGTGCAGAAAACAAAAGACTAAAAGATCTTCTGAATAGGTGTGCCGACCTAGATAAGTCTGAATGGCCGTCTGAAGCGTCGCATACTTCTTCCCGGAGCACTCCTTGAGCATGGACTCGAAGGAGCGGGTGACGAAGGCCCCGGCTGCGCCGGCCATGGTGAGACCTTCGCGAGATCCGCCGCCGCCTTTCCTTCACGAAGCTTCTCGAAATCGATCGCCACAAGAAAAACCCAAGAAGTCAAGATCTTGGCAAGAAACAATTCAAAAAAGGCAAGATCTTGAGATCAAAATAAAATCTCATCAGATTGGAAGCATGAGGGCAGCGAGAACGGCCACCGGAAGGGATTCCGCGATGATTAGAGGGTAGAAGAGGAGAGGAGAGGAGAGGAGATGGGGGCGAAGGAAGACAGAAGGGAATGAAGGAGGGATCGCGTACCTCGGTCACGGCGGCGGACGATGGGAAGAAATCCTGGAGGAACGGGGAGTCGGAAGGCGGGGAAGCGAAGGAAGGGAGAGGAGAAAGGAGATCTGACTGGCTGCCGCCTTCTAGAACGCGGTGGCGGTCCGACGCCCCCGTGCGGTGGCTAAATTGCCAGACTCTCTCGTTCGGACCAGCGGCGAGATCTACCTTCTTGTGCTGCTCCCACGGATCGGGTAGGGCCGGTCCATTTCGCTTGAATAGGCATCTCTGCTTGGGCTTGGGCTTGGGCTGGAACTTTCCAAATGTTCCATCGTTAGGGTCACAGCCATCGGTCGACCATAATATTATACGGACATTAAAACTTATATGTGTGTATATATATATATATATATATATATATGACGGATAAAAGTAATTGTTTAGAATGCTTGAGGGTTGAAATAAAGTCTTTGATTGGATAAAATTAAAGTTTAAATTTTTTAAAATAATCTTAATTAAATTTTTATATTTTATATTATCTTCATCAACCATATAACATTATATATGATTATAAATGAGCCAAATCAGCTTATGATCTTATTTGAATCTATTTCTATTAGATTCGGCCCAATCTGTAATTTAAAAACTCATAAATTATATTAGATTAGAAAATTAGATCAAATCTAAATTTCAATTCAAGTTCAGATCTTATACTTTATGATTCCACTTGTAATCCACCAATCCAGTCTATATATCATTTAAATCTAATTTGATACGATAGAAAATGGATCAAATCCAAACCTAATCCAATTTAACCCCTAAATCTCGATTATATGAATCTTATTTTCTTTCATTTTAATTATTTTTATTAATTCATTAAAAAAAATTTCATCTAAACTAATTTTCTTTTTCATTTTAATAAGTAGATCTTTTTTATTTATTTTAACTTAATTATATCTGAATATTTATATTTCATTATTTATTTTGATGAATTCTTATTTATGATGTCTTTAAGTATATTAATAGATATTTTAAAATCATAATTTATACACTTAAGGATAATTATTTATTTGGATAAAATTAAAAGTTTTTAAATAAAAATTCAAGCTTAAATGGACTCTTTTTAATATTTTTTATTTTTAATAGATTTATATTTGATTATCAATTATTAGTTTTTTACTATAAAAGAATAGCCAAATGTCTAACTCAAATACAAACATAATCCCATCTAATCCCGTCTCAAATTCAAATATTTTGGGTTGGACTCTATTCGTATTTGATCTAAAATTGACTCAAATAACTCGTTGTATCTAAAATTCTTTCCATTATTCAATCTGGCCAATTAGCAAATGGGTTAGGTATAGAACTAAAATCATAACCTAAATATAAACTAGATTGGACCGCAACCAAGCATAAACTAACTTGATCCTACCCGTTTGTAGCCCTAATTATATATTTATTTTGACATTTCTATATATTTCTTTTATTTTCTACGCACATCAAATATTTTAGATTTAAAAGTATATGTCTAGTTCATTATTCATTGTGCATATATTAGTACATATTGAGCTATATATTTATAAGATACAAATATATCTCCACATTAAATTTTTAAAAGATCCTCATGTCAAATTCTCAATAGATATTCAAACGCTTGACATGTCGGATCACTAAATGTGGCAATTGGGTTGGGTTGAGTTCTGGTTTGAATTTGAATCATTTTTTAGTTTAGCTTATTGTGAAGCTAAACCTTAACCCACCCTAAATGATCGGGCTATGCTAAACCCATGGGCCATTTCAAGTAAACTATTTTTTTAAGAAAATTAATATATAATTTTTTTTCTTGTTCTTTTTAAATAATTTATCAGTAATCAATTCAATTCTTTCTTTTTATTTTTTACCTATTTGTTACTTTAAATACTAGAATAGCTAAATATAAAATTATGGCATGATAGATACTAATAAAAATAATAGTTGTAAACTTGTAAAACATTAAGATAACATAACTATGCAATAGTCCATAAAATTATGCTTTTAAAATTAAACAAACATGAATGTTAAATTATTAATAAAATTACGAAACAAAATGAACAAATGTTAAAAATATACTTAACCCTACAAAAAAAAAAAAAAAAAAAAAAAGTCATGCCTAGTTCTACTCTTACATCTCCTTTTTGAGAATGTTAAAACTATTAATGTCGATCCTTCAATAGCATTTAACTAGAAAAATATATTTATAATCCTATCATTTGTTGAGCTTATTAGCATCAGCTACACAATACATCAAAAAATATAAGATATTAAAATATTAACTATATAAACAATCTAAATGATAATTCATAAAATTATATAATGCCATCTAAATAAAATTTAAAAATTTATAATAAATAAAATTAAAAATATATCTTATCCTTAAATCTAAATAACTAATTACTAGTGGTATTTAAAGCGTATGCATTTTCTATGAGATACTATTTTTAGCTCATTTCGAGTCACTCATGACCTAACATGTTCCAAAAATTTTATAGTTATTTTGGGTTCATGTCAAAAAAAAGTTAAAATCCTAACCCTATTTTTTTTTGGATAGGTTAGGGTTAGATTTGTAGGTTAACTTAGAATTCCACCACCTCTATAAACTATAAACCAAGTTGATTTCTAATCAACTTGAATTCGAATTTATAAATTTAAATTTAAAATTTAAATTATCCATTGTAATCACATCCACTCAAATTAGAAATATATTTTCATAGCACATCTAATCAAATTGAAAATATATCTTCATGTTATCCACTTTGATGGGGAATGCATTTCAATATTATATCCATTGAATCTAAAAATGTATCTCTACATCATGTCCGTCAAATTAGAAATGTTGGGAATGTAACTCCATACCATATCCATCCAAACTAAAAATGTATCTTCATACACATCTAGAATGGAGTTTACAAAATAAGCCCAATCCTCTTATTAAATAGAGAGATTTTCTAATTCTTTTATGGTATCACGGTAGCTAACATCTCAAAACATCATTTAATGTACACCTTATGCTTCCATTTTCATATACTCTCTCCTTTAATTTCTTATTTTCTTTTTCTCTCTTTCCTTTCCTTATGGCATCATCTTCCTCCACTTCGTCTTCTACAAGTACTACTACCATGCCTGGCCTTCTCTCTTCTCGTCCTTTCTTGAGAATAACCCTTATTGCACTATTATTTCATCATCATCAGAGAGAGAGAGAGAGAGAGATGCAATCAACTTCAGATATGGTTTGCTCTTTTATTTGACCAGTTGGGTTGAAATGTTCATGAAAGGATTATCCATCCAGTGATTCAAATGGCCATGATTCAAGCTTATGATTCACTACTGGACGCTCAGCTTGAGGGGGGTATTATTTGTGGTGATCATATATGTGTGTAATAAATTCAATCCTCTTATAGAAAGAGAGATTTTCTAATTCTTTTCTTAATAACATTGACAAGATATTATAAATTCACTTAAAGGAAGGTAAGAAAAGAGATCAAAGTGCCAACCATTGCCAAAATGTCTTGAAGCAAGCTACCGCACAAGTCCACAATTAAGTTGGTATACCGCCTTCACGAGTTCGGTGGCCTTCCATTATCAAGAATCATGCAAGTCACCTGTTATAAGTTTGACATGCGATGCAAGTGGCGTCGCGACAATGCCTCCAACTTGAGCTCTTCGTTCTTCCTTCTCTTCCCTTCTCTCTCTCTCTAATTCTGTCCTCTCCCCTTGAATTACCATGGAACTTCTCCTCCTCCTCTTTTCATTTTCTTTTTCAAACTCTTTTCCCTACCCTTGAATCATAATTGAACTAACAAAGTGGACCTCCGTGACCACCCATGGAGCTCTAGACAGAGCACCGAGGGAATGTGTAGCAGCTCATTCAAGGGCTCAAATTATCAAGTTATACAAGGCATTCAAGTGCTATGTTCTCGTATATTAACTGGAAAAGGCCGTCAGACCCACCATGCCGTACACTTATTCTACTAAATGCCAATCGCAGGACATCCTCTCAAAGGTAAAACCAAAGCACATGTCAAAATTTTAAATCAGAAAAAATGTTTAATTTTATAAAATTAAAGTATTTTATTAATTTTTTAAACATATATAAACTTTAAAAATTATATTTTATGATAAATATTTTTTAAAAATTTAATATTATAATATCTTTTTCGATGCAAGACGAGGGGACCTCCATCCAACCCATAACAGGCTTAGAGTCACTGGCAGACAAGTCAAAACCCCTGGCAGAGCTCACAGTGAAGTCCTTTTGGAAGCACACGATGTCGATGCGCAACGTGAAATTGGGCAAGGGACCCAAGGGGCCACTCGATCGAGTTTACATTGATCTGATGCTCCACCAACTTTCCCTCCATTTAATGAGGTGGGATGCAAAAGCTTTGATTAGAATTGCCTACTAAAACGTGAGCCTAAGGGAGCTCTTGCGTCCGTCCTCAACAAGAATTTTTCAACGTTGAAACAGCGAAAAATTCTTCGTTACATCGATCTGGAAGGATTGAAATAAATAAATTCACTAAAAAATGAACAAATATTTTTATACATCTAAAAAAAACTTTAGAATATATAATCCAATTAAAATGGAAAGAGAAGATGATGATGGAATGCGCTGAAATGATGTGTATCCTAAAGACCGTGGTTCTGGGATCCTCTAACGAGTTTGAAAGGGATCCACCCACTCCTTGTCTTCTTTTGTAGCCTGATCCCATCTTTCCTGAAAATTTTGAAGCTCGGATTTTGCCTTTCTCCTAATCTGAAAAACAAAAAGAGCCAGCAGAAAACGGCACAGGTGATTCATAGGTGGTAATAAATATGTCTCAAAGAATGAATAATTTCTGCTCATAAAGATTTTTTTTTTTTTTTTTTTTTTGAGGAAATTTGTTGTCTGAACCGTTTGGGCAACCTAGGAGGTTGTACCATAGGCAAAAATAATATCAAGGAAAAAGCTGGCCAGTTTTGATGCCTGTGAAATAGTCCCATGTTGACACCGTTCAAATAGGAGAGGTAGATGCATAGTTTAACTCAACAACAACAATAATAACAATAAAACTTTAATTCTAAATTAGTTACAACTAGCTATATGTTTTTTTTTTTTTTAATTTCGTTCGATTTTGAGTTATATTTTCTGATATATAATTTAACGTAAAAGAACTAAATGGTAATAAAATTAAACGGAGAGCTAACCACACTCACCTCAATCCGAGCATCAAATGAAGTTCTTCTCCGCTTCTGTAGAATAAAAAGAAATCTGCCCATTATATACAAATTAGGAGGAACAAATTATAGGAGAGATTTCCAACTACTGCCAAAGTAATACCTGCAAAGTAGCCTTAGGAAGCATCCGTCTAAATCTTCGAGAAGTTTGGTGAACAGCTTGCTGACATTAAGAAAGGATGATGAAATATGGACATAAAAGGATAAGAGTGAAAACAAGAGCACAAAAAAAAAGGGGGTGAAATCAAGGCACAAGCATGGATAAGTTTATCAGTCAGTTTATAAAGATTTACTTGAAGACAATGAACATATAGACAAAATTAATTTAAGGGAAGTTCAGTCGGTGAACAATGTAGTGCTGTTGGATGGGAATACATATTCCAGTGATCTGAGCAGCTCAACTACCATTCAAGAACAGCTCAACATATTCCTTTTTACACATCCAGACGTAGGTTATGTACATGTTACAGGAATCTGAACCAGGATGACACAAAGCCCCTGTAGAAGGATCTTCTCCAGATATACGTAGATCATGACCATACCTTTAGCCAATTGGGAGATCAATTGTTGCATCAGAAAAGCTCATACGCTTCCAGTAAATATATCATTGGTTTTCACTCAGCATTTGATTCTCAGAATGAACATGCATCCAATTATGGCATGTTGGCAAAATAATGATCTTTTCAGTTGAAAACCTCCATCAATCAGTCAAATCTGAGACCTATATCCTCATATCTTACCATGGATCACTGTAAAAGTCAATATCATCCAAAATCTAAGTTCATGCCTCACCATAGTAGCTGGATTCAGCTCTCCCACAGCCTTGGAAAATGGAATCACACCATTTTTTATCATATAGCAGCACCTAAGGATATTCACACTTATAGTTCAAAAAGCTCTTTAAGGTCAAACATTTGTAGCTGTGTCATATTCATACTTGAGCAATACAAATCCAGAATTTCATGCTTATGCCCATGCACTGGATGTGAACTTTATAATTTTACACCATAAAGTCTCAAAGAGCTTAGGTATTATAGCTATACTCTAATCAGAATATGATTTGTTGAATCAAATATAGCTATGTCCCCCTTGAGTACTCAAGTTGTTGAGCCAAATATGAACATAATAATTTTACATTGTAAAAGTCATACAATACAAAGCTCAAGTATTATAGCTATATTCTAATCAGGACATGATTTGATTGAATCAAATATAGCCACCCACCCCCCCACCCCGAGCACTCAATTGTCAAGCCAAGAATGAAATATAGTATCAAACATTGATTTCAACGAAAAAAATGCAGGAAATATCAGCTAACCTTCTCATTCGAGGACCCTCCCAATGTCTGTACGCCTTGATGAACAATAAATTCACCATCTATTACTCCCACCTTCTTAGTTCGGTCACCCTACAAAAACGTGGCAGAACTTTAAATTTGAATATAGGCAAGATGATGATGTATTTCGACAAGTATTGCACCATAAATTGTAGCAATTCCAGAAGAGTTTTTCCAAACACAAAGAATTGCCAACTGTTACCAGAAAATGAGGAATATAAAAATATTGAACTTTTTGTGTTTGGATCTATTGACATGGTGCATAAAGTATTTGCATGGCAGATTTAAACCTTGCACAAAATTTTCCTGGAAAATGTTTTTATGTCACAGAGTGATGTATAAAATAGAATGACTGGGTATAACTCTTCTTCTTCTTCTTCTTCTTCTTCTTCGTTAAGAAATGCAGACAGAGACACTAAGGACAGACTGGATATCTTGTGATCCCTAGGAATACGATAAACCACATATTACCTCATAGAAAGGCTAGGCTATCCCAGACAAGGGTATCATGGTCAGCCTGCTATTCTAAAACCGTACACAATTTGATAGAAAGTCATATCGCATATTACTGGACAATTTTCAGTAATAACCACACAAAATTCTCAAACAGGTTCGAAAGCATGTTAAATGAGATGATAAGCTTTAATAAATAGCTGGCACTGCAAATTGAAACTTCCTAGAGGACAAGCCTTTCTGTTATACCTTTATTAAGCATATAAGTAACAAATCATCATTCACCACAAAACAGCAGCACGCATGATCACTAACTCAACAAAAAAAGTTTAGAAGAACTCTAACCTGAGCGCAATACCCAAGTTTCATATCCATGCCCCATCCATGTATCAGATCATTCTGTCCGAAGAAAAGTATCAATGTCAGTTGCCACCCTAATAAAACATAAATTGGTGAGGTAATAGACTGATCGTTTCTTTTTACATTTCCCAATAATCTAATGCCTCTCTGAAGGCATCCAAAATTTCGTTTCATGCAGTTTAATAATCACTAGACACCAAAAGCTTAAGCTATTAATAAGGGGGTCAACAATGTACATTAGGCCTTTAACACACTACCCATATGCACATAGTCAGGACCATGCATATGAAGGCACGAATCAGCGAAGAATGACTCGATTGGGAACAAGAGAAGGAAAAAGTCAAAAAAATAAACAGGTAAAATTGGAACTTACCACCAGATCCGAAAATGTTAAACTATTAGGAAAGGAGTCAACAAGGTATACCAGGCTTTAACACACAAACCAAATTTGAAACTACTCCACCCCATAAAGGTTTTCAGAAAATTTCTTGCCAGATCTAAGAACCAACAAATATTTGTTCCTAGTATTTCAATATAATGCCCCATTCATGACAAATTTGTATCAGTATAAAAGCTATTACTCAATATTCACCAAACTGGACATATAATATGGCTAGATGCAACTAGATGGCAGTATATACAAACATTTGGGTTACAAGCCTTCCATCAAGACTCCAGCATTTGAAATAGCAATGCATAGTGAATGATGAGCCAAAATTGACAGTAACACTGACAATGATCCACAACATTAAAAATGCATTGAAAACAAAATCTTATGCTTTGGAGGTCCCCTATCTATGCATCAAGTGAGCATAAAAATAGATGGCATGGATGATGCTACCATGTCAAAATGTATGATAAAGCACATAATTTGAAAATGTATACCTTGATCATGATCTTCCTATCTTGAAAGATGCATGAAGCAAAATTGAATAGGTCTGGATGCTTCTGAATATATCTTAGCAGAATATAGTAGTGTATCATTAAAAGTCAAATTTGCATCAACTGATGCATAAGCAGGAATTTAAAACACTTTTTTTTTTTTTTTTGTTATTGAGGTTTTAAGGGCTGTACATCAAGGTCATCAGGATGAATTTTCAATTTGAATGTCCTGTTATCAATTTTGTGCCTGTTAATTTCAATGCCAAATATCTAAGAAATAGTTAGCAAATATCCAGAACCCAATTTCAAATGTAAACCATAAAAATAAATCATTTGTACAAAATAAAAGGAGATACCAAGTGACAAGTAATTGCTACAAAGTAATTTTTGTGCAAGCCTAGAGACAGACCAAACTTGTTAAACCATACCTGGATAAGATACCATGCACAACGCCAGGCAGCTCTTGAAAATACTGGTGCCATGCCCTCTACCCATCTGAAAAACAAGCCAGAAGTCATGGAAGGGGGTCAATCTTATGATGACGACATTAGATTTCATTTCACCTCTTTCCAAATATACAGAGATTGGATGATTTATCCATGTTGCAGAAGCATGTACAAAAAGGAAATAGGTTGATCTTCCTATCCACCAATAGGCCTCTAAAGTTTTGCGGCAGGCTCCATCTTGTCCTAAGTTGCCATGACTAGGAATATGATATTGATTAACTATCTCAAACTTTTATGATCAGAACATGCTCCATATAGTTGACCTCATAAGGCTTACCGTGAAGAGTTAACAATTTCCTCCTAGAGTAGTGACTAGAGGTCTAGAGCAACCCTTGCCCATGAGTGATGCTTCTAAATGGCGTGTACTTCATGACAATGGACCACTCAACAAAAACAAAGATAACAGACTGAACAATTACTTAAGTACATCACCAAGACAAGCATACCCAGAGCATGGGGGGCTCGCACTAGCATTTGAACAATATCCACTGCCTCGAGTATCATAGACTCTCCTACAAAAATATAACAATTAATTTCAATGTTAGAAAATGATTGTATTAACCATCCAGACAACAGAAATTTTATGAAAGTGGATTTCCTTTACCTGTGGACATTCCCTTTCTTCCGACGAATGGTTATCCGGTGATGTATTTCAGAAAGCTTGGGGTCTAATGCTGGCTGTGAAATCTCCAATCCTTCTGATTTCATAATTTTTAGATACCTAGAAGAGAAACCATCTTAAGAAACAGCCATATATCATAAAGCAAAAAATCTGATATGCACAAGCACACATATGCGTGCAGACATGAAGCTTTCTATGCTTCCTAGACTGAAATAATCCTTTGGCAAGGGTTAGGTCTGGGGTATCCAGAATGCAACACCATTATGGGTCTCTCACATGTGAGCCAACTCCCAACATAGCTGCCATCATGATCAGCTCAAACTGTTGCACAACTTATGCTAGTGCCCGTGACCCAACCCTCATTCCTATTCCTCTACCCAACATCCAATCAAAATACATTAGAATACAGACAAAACAGGAATACCCAGATTTACTACTTCTGTCCCTTCAATCCTTCCACTTCCCTCAAAGATTGAAATATAATTGGAATAGAGGGGGAAAAGTACTTTTTAGAATATGTCATGTTCCCACTGGATCGGAAAATCTAAATTTGTATGCTCATGCAACTAAGACATACCTGCCAGGGTGGAAATTTTCTACACCCAGATCTTCATCCCAAAGAAATATGTAATCATATGTGGAGACAACATCTGGGTGCAGGAAGCGTTTTGCAAACCACCTGGAATACCACTGAAAAGTTGTGTTAAATCATAGTCGAATTGATGCCAAAAGAAATTGAGCAAAATATTCTGGCAAAGATAAAATAGAATATGTATACAGTGTCATAGTATACAAAATTTTTACTTTTTCTAGTGAATAAAATCTTAGCACCTTTAAAACCTCACCATTTAGTTTGGTTAAGAGCAGCTACATGGATCACGCTATTACTCCAGTGGAGATCATGCCATCCATCAACATTCCCATCATAGTGGAACAGTATAACAGTAAAATTCTCTCGAATAAACTGCATCCTCAAAAATCAGAAGATAAATTTGACATGCAAAAACACACACAACAGAAGTGTGACAATACCTTCGAAACAATGGCATCCACACTTTTCTTCTGCTTGATACCAACAGGAATTGCAAGTAAGTTCTGATGACTCTGATCGATCTCCTGCAAACATATAGCAATCGTGCATCACCCTAAAGATCCTAAAATTTATAACTCACCAAACCAGTAGTTCTATGGAAGAAAAATGTTCTTATTTGAATGCTGTCATTGAAGAGGATACGGGAAAACTTGTAACTAATTAATCTGCATCAGAGGGAGCATTTCACACTCACAGGAGGTTAATCTAATCAAATACTACCAAGGTCATGGCACCAATTTAGAAATCAAGTCTGCCATAAACCAAAAAACTTGGTACCATTTGAACACAAATACGTATCACTTAAGGATGGCATAAAATTGGAAGTCTAAAAGTGATACAAGATATCTCAGAATGCTCCGTATGATGAAGACAATGCCCTCACATAGATGTAAATGATAGTAGTTTTTTTTATGGACAGCCACAGATAGCTGGGTACGAATAATTAATTCACTTTATTGTTTTGCTGCCTTAAATCAACAACCTTGTACCAGAGGGTACAAAAAAGTCAATTGGCCTAATCATCCTTAAAAATAAAGTACAGAACAAACAGATTTAAGTAATGGCAGAAAGGTGGACATAGAATTGCATAGCAATGCATCTTTGCAGCTGGTTCCAACCTTGATCCTTGATTTTTTTGTGTCCCAAAGGGGCTTCAATTCCATGTCAGAATTTGAGTGCACTATACCATTGGGTAAGTAACCAATCCTGGAGGTAGCTGAGTCAGATTCCTGAATTAGAGAAATACGGTATATTTAGCAAAGAAGTGTTTAGTTCACAAGACAATTAAATTTTTATAAGGATGCAGCTACACAACATACAATTGTATATGCCTGTGAGTGTAAATTTGGATAGCTTAGGTCAGCATTAATTTGCAATTATTGCCATGCTCAGATATTTAACAATGAAAAAGCACAAGTAAACAGAGACCATGACCAAAGGGTCATTGTCTGCTCTTGCCCATAAAGATAGCATTGGATCTAAAATGATAAGGAACTGCTGATACCGTCACTGGATCAGAATCAAAAGGATGTGAACTTGCTTCAAACTGCACATTTAACAAAATACATTCAGCAGTCAAATCAAAATATACAAAAAGGAGACTGGAAAAAACATTCACAACAAGTACCTCTGTCTGTTGATATTGAAAGTCTGTTGTCGTATAGAAGATGCATAACATAAACACACACAGAACTGACAGGTATATTTTCTGTTTCATCTTCCTCTGGCATTTCCTGCATTTAGCATGGTGTAACATTAAGTCTTCAATACCAAACACTAAAACTATGGCTGACAGTCGCATGCTTTCACATTAAGATGATTTAGAAACTAATCTTTTCCCAATGAGTAGGTTTCTTTTGATGGAAATCATTGTTACATGATCATCACAGAATCTATATGTTTACATACAAATATGTCATACACTGCAAGTCTTCAAAAGGCAAAAGGGTGCCAGATAAAAAAATCAGTAGTTGATATTAGTTCTCAAGAAAATATGGTTAGATGAAACATAACATAATTACCAATGAACATGGGGTGAAAATAAATAATTAATTCTATTTGGGTATTTTATGACATCCTGACAAGAAGAGCCATCAACAAGAAATGAAATCCAAATGCAATGAGCATGAAACATTCTTGCATGGAAGTTGAAATAGACGCAATCCCATCAAACCGGCAAACACAGTTTGCCAAAATTTCCATATAAATAAATAACAATCAGGCAAAATAAAATAAAGATTGCTATTATGGCACTAAATAGCCATACATGAAGAATGAAAACTAAATTAGTTTAACAAAAAGAACTGATGACTCAAGCTCGGAATTGTGAAATGTGTCCACCAAGAAAACATATGAGAAAGAAAAGGAAAAGAAACCAAAGAGGTCATTTTCAACATTAGGTGACAAAAAGAAAACACCAAGTCAAGTAATTCAGATTTAATAAGGAACTTCCAAGAAAAGCTAACTGTTGAATGGAACCAAGAGGCCTCCACTGACAGAAGGACCACTTTCTATAGGCGTGTTGCCACTTGTTTCGTTTCCAGTTTTATTGGCAATTTCAGCATCCACTTAGAGCAACGGATCTGTTAACAAATCTGTACTTCTCTTCACTATAACTGACAAAAACGCGATTTAAAGAAACGGAACTTAGCAACGTATCCAAACCCACTAATCCAGAATACAAATTCACTGAATTGAACTTATGAAGCAAATAAAAAATCCCCACCGATCCTAACTGGGGGAAAAACTAAAAAGGATAGTAAAAGAAACAAACCGATACCTAAATTAAACAAAAAAATATCTCCATTGAAAAGGAAAACTTGACGTTATCGTGGTGGTAGCGTCCCCAAAAATTATATTTTGCTCCCACTGCAAATAAAATCCAAAAACATCAAGGTCCAGGTCCATACTTTCCTTAACACGAAACCAGCCCGATCATATCGAGCCCAATAGATATCCGTTGCAAGAAAAATTAGATTTTGTCGCCCAGAACCGAATCTTTCCAACGGTTCTCGGCCAACAAATCCCCACATCTGGACTCCGGTCCAAGACCAGGCATGGTTGGTACTCAAACTCTAAAGTCGAGATAACAACAAGTGGCGTTGCTAGGTTTGGTAACTTCAATATGAATCCAACCATGACCGACATTCTCAAATTGCTACTCGACTTACAAAAAGCAAACGACGCAATCCCCCCATTAAACCAAAAACAAACTAAAGCCTCTAAGAAAGACTCGAACTCAGCTGAGGTAGATCCAAAAAAAAAAAAAAAGAAGAAGAAAGAAATTACCTAAAGATAAAAATTAAAAAAAAAAAAAAAAACCGGAAGCGTTGAAACTTGAACTCGCGAGAAGAGATTCGAGGAGCTACGGTGGAAAACCGGCGATCCAAGTCATCCTCCAGCCTTCGACCTGCTCTTTCCGGCCAACGGGTCCCGATCTCCGACGGATCCGGTCGGGCGGGCGGGCGGGCGGGCGACACCTTCGATGCTTGGGGCGAGAGGGGTAGTGTGTTCTCGTTTTCTTTTCCCGAATTCACCGTTCCTCTTTTTTCTCTCTCTCTCTCTCTCTCTCTCTCTCTCTCTGTTGTTAGTTTGTTTCTCTCTTTTTGGTTTTATGGTTTCACGGTCGCCTGTCGAGGTGGAGACAGGGGGAGGTGAGGGCGCGCTGCATGGCGCTCCGCTCCGCCGATTATTTTAAACCCCTCCTTTGACGCGTCTGAGACCGAGTGGCCCCAGCATCGAGATCTCGGTCACCTAAGAATACGGGTCGATAGATCCTGAAATATCGGCCGCCCGATATCGGCCAAGTTTGCTTTTCTTAATAATTGTTTTAAATATCTACCCATTGGTTTCAAACCGATGCATTAAAATTAATGAATAAAATCATTGGTTTAGATGCCAGACGACATTTAAATAAGTTTATTTGATGCGAGCTTTGGACCACTGGTGCTTGGCACGTGGTATGTGCGTAATTTAATCAAAAGGAGAAAGATGTGAAACCGTTCGGCAGCCGACACGATAACAGTGAGAAGATGGAATTGCTTGGATTCTTGCAGGTTTCGATGGGGAAGGGTCGAGCGTTTAGTGTCAAGTGTGGCAGAGATATTTAACTTTACGTGTTTTCCGAGTCACGTGAGGTCTAACGGACCAATGAACTTTGCTAAGGCACTGGGCTCCCCTAAGGCAAATTGGATCATGCCCGTGTTTGGTTGGTTGGAAAAGGGTGGGAGAAAAAAACTTTTCTCTCTTTATGTTTTTTACTCAGACCACACGCAACCTTTCTCTTTCATTCTAAAATAAATATTACGAAAAAGATTATATTTATTTTTCAAAATTTTTTTTTTCTTTCAAAAAATTTTGTTCAAAATTTCTTTAAAAAAAAAAAAGAAAAATACCAAACAAGTGCTTGAAAAATCTTGATCGATCCGCTATCTAAAATGCAATATGCAATTTTATATGTTGGCAGCTAAAAGAATAAATAAATGAACAAGAAGCTACAATAACAATGCCGCTAACCATCAGGTGGCCATTAAAAATATGAATTGATTATATCAAACGGAACACCTAAAAAGATAGATTATGCATGAAAGAAGAAGGATAAAAATAGAGTGAAAAATCAACCACATATGTTTTCATGAGGATCATACCTACTTATTTGACAACTTTGCAATCAATCAACTTATCATATCGACAACAAATTTGCGAGTTGCATCAATCCTCTTGAGAATTGCTCAGAGTTGCCCCAATTTTCTTGAGAATTGTTCATATGTACCTTACAAGAGCTATGAAATATTACAAGAGTTAAAAATCCAAAACAATCTGCTACCATCAGGAATTCAATGAGCAATGAGAACCGACGTGAGTCCAGTAGAACCAATATTTTGATGAGAACTGTTATACAAACATGGTGAAACTCTTGACATCAAAATGCTAGAAATAAAGCTTCAGCAAACTTCAAAATAGAAAAAGCACCAGCGAACTTGCTTACGAATGAAACAATTTTCTTGATAATATGATGTGTGCCCATGACCAGCCTTGCATGCTCAAGTTATACAACACAACCATGAATCAGTTGCATCTTTTGTGGAAAGATGAATTAGAAAGTTTTCAACTGCAAAAGCTAAGTCTGTGTTACATCTTGGGAACACGTATTACATACATAATTTAATCAGCTTTCCTTGTAAGCAAGAGAAACATCAGTTTCTTCTTCACCATATGTTAGACTATACAATTTGTTGGCTAGATCCAAAAGAACCAAAGAAACTAGCAAATTCTTTGACACTAAAGTTACAAGGTATACGACAGAAAATCCCTTTGAGGGAACTGAAAAAACCAAAAATATCATCCCTCTAACAGTATCACCTTTTTCGAGCTCTTTTCCTTCCAGTTTTAGAGCTCTCCTGTCGTCTCCTGCCACTCCTTTGGCCACCCTTCGCTGGTCGCCCGATACTTCTCTTTTTAGCCAGGGTCCCTTCTGCTACCTCCACATGAGGATCTATCTTGTCGTTCTTCGTTATTGGAGATCCAGCTCCTTCACCAGAAACCACGGAATTTCCCTTGGCGCGGCGATTGCATGGACGCTGGCTTTGGGCCTTTTTTGATTTGCTCGCCAGAACAGAACATGTAACGCCGCAATCACCAGAGCCTTTAGTAGGATATTTAGCTCTCTTCGCTAGTGCTTTGCTCACAAGGTCGCCAAGGGCGAGCGCAGATTTGTGCTCCGGTGAGTTCTTTGGATAGAAGACAAGGGCATTATTTGAGAGCAGTAGCAAGTCTCTATATAACTCCCTGGCTGAAGAGATCGAGCCATTGCTGATCCTAGAGCTTATGGTCTGGAAGTCAACATGTTGGCGGATCATCTTCTTGTATCTGGCTCTCTTCTGTAAAATTTAAAATTAAAAAGCAGGATGTTAGTACTGATACATGAAGGTTTTTGGGGTGGTCATAGGACTATAAAATGGCTATGACAAAGTAAGATGGAAGAAAATAAATTTCACAAGAATGAAAGTCTATATTCAACATTATTTTATCCACCTGTTATGTTCTGTTATTAAGTCAGTCTGGGCATTTGACTAATCCGGAGCCAGAGAAAATCTCCTCAGCATGGTCAAAAAAGGCTTTTGGAATGGTCATAGGATTATAAAATGGCTATCGCATGTAAGATGGCAGAAAATATAACTAACATGAAATAGAAGTTTATATTAAATACTATTTCATCCACCTAGTCATTGCCTGGTCATATTGTTTCAACCATCTATTATTAAGGAATTCCGAGCATTTTGGCTCATCCAAAGCCAAAGATAATCTCCTCAACATAGTTAAAAACATGGTTATAAATCCCAACGAGACTAGATAGATTGCCGTCCTAAGTATTAAAATTACATCAGGCCATCATCATCTTAGCATCCCAATCAATAGGTTGAAGTACTAAAATGAGTTTTGTATTTCCCTTGCCACCTTACCTGGCTTTTAAGTCGGCAGCGAAAGATCGAAACATCCTTATGCTCCATAATTGAATTCATAATTCCTGTAAGATCAACATTGGCATCTTTACTTGCACAAGCACCAGATTCCTCATGCGAGGGCAGAACATCCTGCTTAAAATCTTCAGACGACTCTTCTCTATCAATGTATACAGCTGAACTCACTGTCTCACTGCCCCTCACTGTCTCACTGTCCCCCACACTCCCTTCCTTGGCTATTGTACAGCTCCTTCTCTTCCTCTTTCCCCTTTTCTTTTTCAAGATTCCAAGGCCAGTCTCAAAGCTTCTGATCACAGCTTTGTCCTTCCCAGAGTCTGCATACAATTCCATCTTCAAATCATTCTCTTGAGATGAAACTGAAGCCAAGACCTGGCATCGTGATGACCAGTCTCTGCCTGTCTCCTGAGTAAAACTACCAGCAGATGATCTACCTTTGGATATATCCTTGCCGGAAGAATTAATATCACCTGCCTTTTCGGTAATCAAGGGTGACTCTGTCTGGCTGGTATCATAGTCAAAATTGCAACCACTTTGCCTCTCTGCACTAAGGCTCTCGAGCTTGGATTGCAAAGATCTATTTCATTTTGTTTTAAAAAAAAAAATCCAATTAAGCACAAAACTATAAAAATTTCCTTAAATGTTATAAAATTTCCCGAAAGACATATTCAATCCTACTATTGTGTTACAAATCAAAGCCATAAGTGATCAACATTTCACATGCTATTGTAAAATAAATAATAAAACCATCCATAGGCCATAGATATGCCATGTCATCAAATCCATAAGGTATAGCAATCGCACGCTACTTATTGATAGAAACTTTAGAAGATTTTATAAAAAGGTAAAGATTTAAAAGAGTTGAAGAAAAACAAGCAAAAATATCTACAGATGTCTCTATCATCAAATGATATAATGATATCATTAACTATTGGAACATAGTTTCTTTCTTCCATTTACTTTTTCTATCTCTAATCATATCTGGGTCCTATTGCATTAAAGATTTCAAGAACTAATTCATTTAATTAAACTGCAATATCATAACACAAGTGCATATCTTTGACAGCAACTGAGGGTACTTAAAATACAGATCCGATTATCATAACACAAGCAATTAGATTTCAACATCATTAATTAGAACCAATAATGCATCAGCTCCTTTGTTATAGGGAAGAGACACGGCAATTAGTAGATTTACACAAATGAAGAGGCAATATATAGCTATAAAGACATATTCTAAGACTCACAAACATCTGATAGCTGGCACCTAAAGTTGTTCACATAAACAAGAAATCATTTCCAACCCGATGGAGTCTTCTGATTTTTCCAGCTCTCGTTTTAGTTCAGCAACTCTCCGCTTCCGTAATTCTTCGCACCAAGCACTGAAAAATGAATGAAAAAAAAAAAATTCAAGACATTAAAATAGGAGATGTAAAAAGTTTCAGCAGAAAGTTTTGAAAAGCAGCAGGAGCTTCTGACATGATCCATTTTTGCTGGAAAAAAAATATAAATATTCCCAGTTATGAAGCTAAACTCTCTAAAACAATCCCTTTGGATGAACAATCTAAATCATGTGAAATGTCCAATGAGTTACTATGCTTAAAACATTCCCTATCATCTAGCAGTTCACATCTTAAACTCAAAAATGTACACTCCTATTACAGGGCCCTTTCATGTCTCATGGATGTGCCAGAACAAAAGACCTACTATATCCATATATAAGCATAAAATAAGAATTTTTCTAAAATAGGAACTTAACCCATGGACAGCTTCCACTGCATTGAAGCTCGCAACATAATTCCTGTACTTACGTTGAACTTCTACAGTTTTCAGGTTTTTGTTTCACACTATAAAAACAACAGCAATAAGATGAGTCTTCTTTTTCACTTCTATATTCTTCTGGTAAAACTCTATCAACAAAAAATGACACAATAAGATGAGTCTTCTTTCTTGCTTCTATATTCTTCTATTAAATGTACAAAACTTAAGTTTTGCACATAGCTGATCTCAAGTCAAAATAAAAGAAGAGGGTTAGAGCAGACTAACAATCGGCATAAAACTATTTTTACATCCTATTAAAAACAAATAAAAAAGGAAATAAAAAATTAATAATATTGCATATTACAGAAAGTATGTCTCTAAACCGAGCATAATGAAGAAAAAGAATTAAACTGATCATAACTAATTTGAAATTAAGGCTTTGTTGTTATTGTTATTTGTGTATTCTTCTACTAAAGCTCATTTGTTGCCTTATCCTGTTTGCTTTCATTTGATTATTGCAGTTTAAAAAACGAGCCTAAAACCAGCACTTGAGCATACACTTCTGTTTTACAAGGATATTTTATTTTTTAACCATATATATTAAATAAAATCAATTAACACGTGCCACTGATTCATCCTTTTTAGAAAGTTAGATTCGCCGTGCATGGAAATAAGATACTCATTGGGTATTGATCATAGGTTTGTTGGAATTGAATGGGTTAAAAGTACAAATTATTTCAAAGAAAAAAACATGTTTAAACCTGCATGACAGCACAAAGACTAACAAAGAACTTCCAAGAAGACAGTGAAAAGGATAAACAGAACCACTGTCAAGAAATGGATTCATCTGCCTGAACATCAAAGTGAAATATAACCAAGGAAGACTGATACGAGGAAGCTTTCTTCAAACAGAATATTAATGATATCAAAAGGAAAGTAAAGGCCTACTGTAAAATGACATTTTATATAGTAGGATCTATCGTTTGCATGATTAAAACTTAACACCAAACATTACTAAAATTTATACTGTTCATTGACCTTCTTCGTCTATAAGAGAAGATAGGTAGCAATGCTCTAGCAAAAGCACAGCAGTTCACGCATGGGTGCTGTGAAATGCACTGGTTAGAATAGCAATTCTTGGAAAGAGTTTTGACATGGGCCAATCAAAACAATGCGATCATGGGCATCAACTGTTTGCTCCATTTAGTTAAGTCAGAAATATTTTTGTATTTCATACTTGTATCAATAATTTAATTAAGTTCATCTTTGGTTGTCAGTATGTAACTGAATATTGCAATTTTAGCAACTTGCACACGAATTCATTAACCTTCAACTACAGTGTATGCTAGGAATTTTAGCATGATGCACGAGAATTTTGGCATCACACACGAGCTACTCATTGGACTCTGCTCGATCTTTTCGATGAATTTTCTAGACATAAAGTTGTTCAAGGCTAATTAAATTATGACAGGAGAAATGTCCGATTGAAGTAATTCTAGTTTGTAGCATGCCCCAATAAAACACCAAGTCAAGCAAATTGTTCATTAGGGGTTTGAACATACAAATCGAAAATTGGTGAAACAATCCACATTTTTGGGTAGTTACAAGATAAAAAGTCATTTTTTCTCTGTTTGTTTCAGTACTGTGTAGTTTAGCAATTAGCATTTTTGTTGTGAGAAAGCTCTCCACATGAAGGTCTAAAGTCCATTGGTCCATTTCCCGCTTAGCATAGGATTTTCCAACATAAGGATTCAAGAAAGCATTCTATTTTTTTTTTGGTAGGAACACTCAAGGTATTCAAAGAACTAAGATAAATAAAGAAATGGAAACATGTGAGCTGAGCTTAGGATTCTTCTTTGGAACAATAAATTACGCATACCGCTGGCACATGGAAAGCCGTAGCACAATTTACAGCGAAGAAGATAAGGCAGGGAGATTTCTTTCTCTTTTTTTTTTTTTTCTTTAAATACTTCAAAAGGGCAATGAATGGATATGTGCCATATAACAGAACACTTACTCACATCCCGAGAGACGCTCTCGTAAGTCCTCGTACTTGGCCTCACATTCCTGCAAGTAGAAATCATCGCGGCTACTTTAGGCTAATCAGTACCGCGTGTGCGAGATCAAACGGTGCATGTGTGTATATATAAGCCTTGCTATTTTGGGATGAGAAATATGTCTCCATTAAGATTTAAGACGAAACCAAAAACGACCTTTTAAAACGAATCTAGAAAGAGATGGAGTAGAAGTCCCAGGGGAGGCTCATGCTTTCCAAGGCGGCTAGGTCTTCCAAAATGACTAAAACGCCCTTAGTCTCGGAGAAGTCGTTGGTCCAAAAGCAAGGGCGTTTTCGTTAAAAAAAAATGCTTTTTTAAATATTTTTATCATTATATATATATATTGAAAAGTTTGTTTTTCGGATTAAAAAAAAAAAAGAAAGAAAAAGTTAGTTGGGGAAAAAGACTAAAGAAAAGCTGATTGAAGAGATTCATTCGGAAAAGAATTCGAAAGATGAGACGAGATAATTCGATTAATCATAAAACAAATTTAATTTCAACAGGGAGGAATAGAGAGAGAGAGAGAGAAACGAGAAAGAGGGCAGGAAATGGGAGAGACGGGAAGAGGGTTATAATTTTTAAAAAATAAAAATCTTCACAGAAAAAAACGTTGGCGAGGGAAAGGAGATGAGGAGGGAAAAGGAGAGGGATAAGGGAGAATCAATCAATCACCTCAGGAGAAAAGAGGTGGGGGAAGGGGGTACGAGCCTGGAGCTCGGCGGCGACGACGCCCCACGCCGCGACTCCGTGGCGGAGCACGGCGCCTCCTAGGACCAGCTCCTCCCACGTCCCCCATCTCGTGTCCTCCGCCATCATCAGCCGTCCGACCGCCTGGGTCCAATCCGATTGATTGTACGTATCTTTGATCACGGCTTGTCAAGAGAAAGGGAGGGATAAAAAAAATTGAATTAAAAAAAAAAAAAAAGGAAAAGGCGTTTGTTATCGTTCGGGAAGGGGATCGAGGGGAAGGCGGGTGAGAGACGCGCGAGAGCGAGAGAGAGAGAGAGAGACGGTTACCAAAGGTGGCGAGGACGGGGTGGTGGTTTTCTTTAGCCTTGTTGGAAGACCCGATGGACGGTCGTTGTTTTATGGTTGTCTAATAAAATATAAAGATATCCTCACCCACTTTTAACAAGCCATGCCCTACTGTCCAAAATAGAACCTAATTCTACCATCCCTAATTCGACTGTCCGAAAAGAACCTAATTCTACCGCCCCTAATTCGACTGCCCCAACCTAATTCAGACTGTCCCAAATAGAATCTAATTCTATCTTAAAAATCAAATGCTAGTCAATGTGATATTGCTTTGATTTCCATTCGGCAATTTGATTTTGACAGTGTATTTTTTTTTTTTTTAATCTTGAACACATTGAGGATATACTTTTATATAAAATTATATTTTTTTTACAATATATTTATGCATATTTATAGACTTAAAACTTAGGTGACATGTAAAATTTTTGGTCTTAGGTCGAGTTCGCTTGTTAGGAGGAGGTTTTTATAGCATGGCTTTGTTTTCCAACAAGCTAGTTAAGGTGGAAATGATTAATTATAAATTTTATTTTTATTAATTTTAGATTTATTATTTAGATATGGATAAAGTTTAGTCTAATTTAAAAGGATAAGTTTAGCTATTTCAACAAGTTACGTTAGCATGTTATAATGTTCATCAGGATTAAATCAAGATGGATTTTATATAACAAAATATATTAACCGTAAATGTATGACTAAAGATCTATTTGTTGAATTATTTAAACTCATTTTTTAGGTCAAATATTTATTTGTTGGAATAAATATTTTTTTATCCAAATCCGACCCGTTTATTGAATGGGTCAAATAATTAAAATAAAGTTTAATTTCTTTACTAAAGAGATACACATATAAGTAGGTCAAATGAACATTTATATTGAACTTCACTAATGTAAAAGGATAAAAAATATATCCTCTTCTAATTGAAAGAGAAACCAACTTAAATAAAAAGTAAATCGGAGTAGAAAGTTTATGCTTTTTTTTTCTCTTTTAGTCATTTAAATAAGGAAAGCCTCAATGGAGAGTTTATATCACGGTTTAAAACAATAGAAACAATAAAAAGAGGAGAAATATGAATAAAAGTAAACAATATAAACTCTACCTTCTATCTACTAAAAATCCTAATAGTAGTGAAAAAAAAAGCATGAACTCTATTTTTTAGCTATGATATATAATACAATTTATAAATTATAAAAATTAATTAAAAATGTACTTAGGCCTTACTTTCATCACTTTTTTTTTTTTTTTTTGAGTGATAGATTCAAGTTGAACAATTTAGAAAAATTTCTTTCTTCCTCTAAATCAATTCATTATATTAACTAGAAAAGTTTTATAGTACGGAATTTAGATATGATTTCTTAAATTCCAGTCATGTAGTTTATCTCTTTCTCCCTCACTATTTTACAGTTATCTAAGTTTTCATTTAAATATCATATGATGGTAAGTAGACAAAAAACTAAAGGCAAATAAGATAGTTTGCATTTAAGAGATCGCACTTAACTTTCGTCTAACCTCAAAGAATATATTTTTAAAAAAAAATCAAGAATGATATTAGACATATAATTTCATTAATATTGAACAATAATAAATATCTAACAGTAAACTATTAGCAATCGTTGATAGACAACTTAGATTGCAAACCTTTTTTTTTTTTATGAAAAAAAAACTGTACAAGAACGACCATTGAGAGAATAATTTTTTTTAACTATTAACTAAAAACAATGAAAAGAAACAGAAATGAATACCAATATTTTATATGGAGTAAATAAGACTTGCATAATTTATCGTGGAAAAAGGTTCCCAAGCAAAGAGAGGATTTATTGTCATGAAATTGTGAACGGTCTCATTGCTGTAAAGTTTCAGATGAGTAATATAATGACATGATTTTTTTAAAAAAAGAGAATTTTTTGATTAGGGAAGATAGAACTGCTTTAATTAGGATTATCTTATCCATGGTGTCAAATGATCATGGTAATATAATATAAACAATGTTATCTTTGTGCAAGCTATTAGAAAAAAATGGTAAGTTACTTTTGTTTCCTCTTATGCTTCTCCTTAAAAAATGATTCAAAGCACTAATAAGTTATTCCAATCATAACTCCATCATTAGATGAAACACATAAAAAATATAAATTTTATTTAATTTGGTTTGCTCTAGAAATTTGACCAGCAAATAAAAGAAAGTAGACTTTTTCAACTAGTAAGATGGTCCATTATATTTTAACAAGGATACTCCATAATGTCTCTTAATTGTGGTGGTTCCACCCTTCCGTTTTAATCTGCATTATATAATTTCCAATATAATATATTTCTAATGCATCAATCTCATTGAAGAACATCAATCATTCATGAATCATAAATTACCCACTCATATAGAAAGAGACAATGGAGATATTTGTAAGTTCCTGCAATCTACTGAACATGGTTGGTATCATGATATTTTGAATATATCTTCCGAGAACCATTTTCAACATGAAAATATATCATTTTAATATGACCTAAGTCTATTTTAATATTGAAAGTAAAAAATCAATGAGATGTAGCTGGAAGATGGACATGTGGGTACGGATTAATCATTGCTTCTTTGGTCTTTTGTATTTTTAAAATGATGACCATGTTGTTAATTATATAAAGACTTTAGGAATGAGAATAGAATGAGATTAATAGTCTTTATCTTCATAAAAAAAATAATCTTTATGCCCATCTATCTTCATAAATATTTTTTTTTAATTTTTAAAACCTCATCTCTACTCCATGTCTCATGATAAATCTTTATCCATACCTCGTTCTTATTTTATTCTCATCCCATCCCCACCTCTAATAATATCTATAAATTTTTAATAAAAATTATACAATTAATAATATAGTTAAAATTTTTTTACTAAGTATATTAATAAATTTAACATTTATATCTTAAATTTATATTTATTGATAAAATAATTAAATTTAAATTAAACTAAAAACTAAATATCATTTAAGAATAGAATCAATGAGATATAGTTATTCCTATTTCCATCCTATCCCTATAACAGCAACAAAAATAATCTGTATTTTCAGAATCTCTACCTTAAATAGAATAGGATGGGACAGGTTTTCAAATTTACGAATTGAAATTACTATCAAAGATAGAAGTTGAACTTGAATATAAATTAATAATCTCTCAAAAGACAAAGGAATGATTTGATGTCAATTGAAATAAGACTAATGATCCCTCTCCTCTCTCATCATCAAAAGCAAACCATGAATCTCTAATATCAATGAAAGGTGAGGATTAGAAATGGTAATAGGATGGATCTGAATTAATTTTTGCATCTCGTATGTGTCATGAACTTTCCACACCTTACTCCATCCTTGTTTTGTATCCCAGTGGGATAATAAGTTTAGTCCACATCCCCAACCACATGAAGAACCGAAATCCTTGTTCCCACTTTGTTGCCTCATCACTATTATTTTTTTTTATTTTTTAAAAAATATATTTAAAAATAAAATTTGACTATTTTTTATTAAAATTATAATTTGATCATGATAAAAATATAAAAATCAAATAATTCTTACTGTTAAGAATTATATAACAAATATCAAATAATAATAATAATATCTCTAAAATGGAGAGTTTATGTATCAATTTCATCCTAATTTAGACAACAAAATTTTTTATTTTTCTCATAATCCACCTTGAGCCCTATCAAAGCTCAACAAATAGCTCAACCTTCTTAGTAAATTGATGTTTAGCCCTTTAATAGGCTGAATTATAATGTTATTTCTTATTAACTAATCATATAACACCTAATTTATAATATTATTTTTTTAAAAAAAATTAATTATTTTTATTGTATAATTATTATATATATATATATATATATATTATGCATAATAAGAAGACTTTGAGAAGTTTATTGATGATGAAGAAGGAATAACCCTCCTATGAATATATATTCTCATTGCTTCGGCACCTTGTTTTCTCGAGTGATGGTCATGTAACTGGCGCGGGTCGCGTCAGTATACGCATCTCCGGTTACGTTCGTAGGGTTGAATTTTTCTGCCGCAGAAGTTCATAAATTGTTCGCGCGAGATGGATCTCCATTTACAGGCCATGAGCCATAGCCATAGCCCTTCCTATGATTCTCGCCCGAGTCGACGGACGATTTGGTGGCTCTGGAAAGGCGACAATTTCGTGCCCGGCATGTCGAGCCGTGCCGACGCGGGCAAAAGGACACCGCAAGCTATCTGCGTCCGTCTCATCAGGGAGCTGGCCCAGCAGCTTCGTTTTCCTTGACGCCCTCTTCTTTGTCTGTCCTTGACGTCCTCTTCTTTGTCTGGCACTTAACATCGATAGGTTGCAGGTTGTGACTGAATTTAGAGTGTTGCAGAACCACGCCGGTTATTTGTAAATTTAGTTATTAATGTTAAACCCCCCCATTTATTGATCGATTATAATAATAATAAATTTGCTGAACCTTTTACACAAAGATCCCGGCACCATCAACTGGAGGAGGAGAGAGAAGTATGGCTTCCAACACTGCCGGAAATTTTGGGAAGCTTTCACAACGAATCATGCAGCTACTTCCCGAACAATAATTTCTCGTATTAGCACGCACGACAAGCTCAAATCGAGAGCTGAGTCTCCTTTTGATCCATGGAGAGAGAGGGGGAAAGAGAGAGAGAGAGAACGGATAAGTTACAAGAGCAGCCAGGGACTCGTACTCTAACTAAAATTTCATGCCCCCTAAAAATAAATCAGAGAACCACGCACAAACCTACGATTGGTCCGATAGCTCTTAGTTTCGTTCGTTCCCTGTATCACACTTAATAATCGCATGTATCAGAGATTCTAAAACTATGGAGATGGCAATTACACCTGTAACAAATGATGACAGCCTTAAAAATAAAAATAAAAATAAAAATAAAACTCAAAGCAGATGCATGCCAGGCTAAAAAGTCTTGATTTCAAAAGAATCAACTCAGCTGATCACAAAATCAATGCATATATGATGCGCCAGGAATATTTATTACCTAGGCATGCCATTCCAACAATCGTTTGATGTATGCTCTACAAAGAACACTGCAGCAAACACTTGACTTGCTGTTCTAAAGAATATCATCTAAATGAACGTTATCATACAACATCACAATACAACACATACCAGAAGCTGGGAAAATTGACAAGTAGCTCCACATCAGATTTTGCAGCACGCACTGGAGAACAATGAATCTGGCAGCTTGGTTAGGACTCAGAGAAAGCCAGGCACATGGATTGCCGCCTGCAACAGTTGGCAATCATTTGCTGGGGTTGGTCACTGAGATGCTAGACAGGATATAAAGCGGAAGCACTCTGTAACTCAAGCAACATGAAGCTTAGTCAGAAGAAATTTTGGACCGCTTTAATCAGTCATAAGTCAAGCAAGAATAGATTCAATCCCTGAGCATGTCTTGCTAGCAGCCCTCCTCTTCTGCACCAGGACCACAGAAACATCAGAAAGCATTAAGCTGAATTAAAATTTAATGGTGAAGATTAGATTATATAATTATAATTTATTAAATTAGATAGAAAACCCATTCAATTTTGATATATACAATAATATGAGCAGCAGTATGAACAGATTATCAGCTTGAAAACATTAGAAACACCAACCAGTGTCATTTGGAAGCAAAAGTTGTTCGACAGGAAAAAAAAAAGTACTCTTAGCTTTTAATTTTTGAGTGAAATCTAAGCACGGTTCATGGCACAATTATAGGCTGCAGTGGAATAAAGCCTAACTAAACCAACTTGCTATAGTTTCTCGAGTCAGGAAGGAGTTGACCACCAATCTCTAGCCGCTAGCAAATCTTATCCCCGCAACAAGAAATAACAGTTTATCAGTCCAATAGCATAAATAAAAGAGCTTACCTACTCAGTGAAGGGAGCATTTGTTTTATCTTTTCCAAATGGTTGAAGCAGTGATTGCAACGCTCCAACCTGTGTTCACAGTTCAAACAGAGATGATCAATGGACTGAAAAAAGTGATGTCTTAAAACAAACAGGAAACAAAAAACTCAATATATGTACCTTTGCTCTGCCTGAAGATCAACCCCTACTGCTGAAGATGCCGACATTGTTGAATGTATAACTGGTCCAAAGATCTTCACAAGCTCCAATAGCATTTCCAAGGAGATAATAATGTGCCTGTGTTAAAGCACAAATAAAATTGCAGCAAGTTACCATTTATTAGTATTTAGTACCAAACACAATTAACCTATAAAAAAAAGACTGCCAACCCATGCGAGTATCACAAATGAATGTGCTGATAAAACAGGCAATATAGCAGCTATATAGAGGGAAATAAAAAAAAAAAAGGGCAAAGGGCGTATTTCTTCTCTCTGTCTATGAAAACACATCACTCACTGTCTTGAAATATGCTTAGACATTTATCTTTCCATTTAAACTTGCAGCTAGGGAGTGCAGAGTGAGTTAAAAAGTAAGTTCCAGTACTACAATAATTTGCAAATATTTTTGTATAGAAAAATAATTGTATTTATTTATCTCTCAACCTTACTATATGAAACTTGTAGCATATGAATCACCAGTATTATTATTTTTTTAATAACAGAAAATGACTTCATAATTATGCTGTTTAATTCCTCAAATAAAATTTCCCAATAAATAGCTTCAGAAAAAGAAAAAGCATCTCATCATTTTATCATTTAAAATCATCAAGAAACTAAATTTGCTGTCTGGATTTGAAATTACATACATAAAAAGCAACATACAACAAAGGAGGTAATTGAAAACCAAGAATACACTATGATCCAAAACAGGCATCAATGTGAAATTCTTAAGTGATGACCTAGATCCTAGCAGATGATTTCATTTTTGCATCTAGTGATCATCCATTATGATCGATCAAAGAAGCCAATTTCCTCTGTCCTACCTTTCAGTCTTGCTGTTCAATAAACCCACAAGAAGTGGAAGCAAGCATGAGAAAAGTTCAAGAGTGAAGAAGTCAATTTTCTCCTTGAGAATGCTGATCAGATCTACCTGAACCTGCAACTTGTATATTCAAAAAATATTATATACTGAAAATAAAAGAATGAAACAGGACAGCTGATTCCTCCAGAAACTAAGAAAGTTAAATGCAGGCTGAAAATGAATGGCCTGGAAGGAATACCTACAGAATGGTCAGGCAGCTTTGTCACTGCATTGATTGCACCTTTAACACCATTTTGTTCCCAAAAGTGCCTCACTGCCTGTAAGTCTAAGTCAGTACCTGCTTTCTGTTGTTATAAATGCTAATGCTTTCTGCTGAAATACTGTGTGTATCTGCATGCATGCTTAATTGAACTCTACATGAAGAGGTTCTACTTCTTAAAGAATGAATAGTGACAAAAGGGAAAAATTGGATCACATAATTCATCTATATCAGTCTGCACAATAGCATATGCACCACGCCAGGAAGATATGGGTACAGAACAAAGCACCCATTAACTTTGCCATGTGACCTGGCATAGGACCAAGCATAAGACTGGCTTGGCATGGTGTCATGCCAGCCTGTGAGAGGCGTAAGCATGCCATGTGATACCATAATACTTGAACTTCAGTGCACAAAATAAAGCTTTCATATGATGCAATGTCATCATGCAAATCAATTAACTAAAGCATCAAGAGATCAATTTAGTAATTGGAGGCTACCTGTAACTTCGTTAGCCGAGATTTTACTGCATTAATGAATACATCATGATTTTGCAACAGCATATCTGGAACAAGATCGTCACCAGCTGATGTCATGTCCCTTTCAGAGGTTGTCCCTGGTGCTTCCTGTGCAACATAAAGCACCATGAAAATAGCAATTACTTATAACTTGACAGAAGCATCATATTAAAATCATGTGAAAAGTTCATGTTGGTTAAGTAAAGGCCAACATTCATAAAATTCCTGGCATGTGCTATTCCTATTTGTATGCTAATAAATTAACATACTACTGTTGACACATAAAGAGACCTAAAAATGCTGTTTGAACTAACAAGCATTGATTAATAACAAGGAATACCAATGAAACCTTTTGATTTTAAGGAAAATTGAAAACCTTTATCAGTAGAGTGGTATCTGACTATTTCTCAATAACTTTCAGTTGTCCATAAAATCATATATTACTGATAGTTTGTGAATATTTGCTAAATGCCCAAGGGCTGCTTTGAGATTACAAATAGCGTAAAATGTGCCAAAATGGACTTTTCTCATACATTTATGGATGCCAAAAATAAGTTACTCGAATGTATATACAGTGTCCATGAGTGCTTCTTGAGGAATGGTTCACAAATAACAGGTTATAACTAAGTACAGAGATTTAAATGATTATGCTTCCTCCGTAATAACCATCACCTATTTACAACCAGCTTATAAGATTCCAAAAGTTAATAACCTTAGATTAACCTTCTCACTCTGACACAAACTGAATAGTATAGTTTTAAGTTTTAAGTACAGATATAATTCAAGTGTCGAAACCATCCTATATGTGGATTGATGAAAATGTACAAATTATATAAAACAGGCTCAAATTTGAAAGCATACAGGGAAGGATGCTGAATTGTTGGCTCTGTGGGCTGGGTCTGAGGAAGAACTAATTGTTGCCAAGTAACCACTGTTGCATCTTTCTCTTCTTTCCCAACTTTCAACTAGAGATCGTGTCCTTCCAAGTTGAACAGCCACTGCCAATAGAAACAAAAACATATCAAACATGCATGGAAATCACAAAAACTGAAAACAGATACCTCCAGATATCCCATTTTTTTAACACACCTCCTCTGACATATTTGACTGAATTTGTTTCACTGTTTGAGCATGGCGATTCAGCATCTGTAATGGAAAACAAATTGTAGTTTAGATAATAATATCCCTGTACAACAGAAATATTGTTTCATCATGATTTTTTTTTTTTTTGTGGGGGGGGGGGGGGGGGGGGGGGTTGGAACATATTTAAGTCAGCCTCTCAGTAGATACAATCAAAGATTTGAAATTTTCAGATGAAGATTCAATGACCATAGAATACAGGGCAAGTTTTTACATTTGTCATTGTGTACTTGCAAAGGCTGCTCCAAAGACACTATTCTTTCAATTTTTTCTGCAATATTTCTCATACTTGTATGGTTTATTTCATCAGCTTCTGCAGCTTCACAGCTCACAGCTTTCTTGGAGAGTAACTTTGGGTCCAATATGTTTAAATTATTATTCATGTCATCCAAATGCCCAGAACCAGTTGCAATCAATTCGCTCTCATTACAATCACCAAGAAAAGATGACTTCTGCATGTGAATTGATTTGCAGAACATTGAACCCTGAGTGGTTGCTTCAGCATCTGCCGTTGCTTTTCTAGAACTGCCAGCAGTGTCCTGGTTTAAACTATCTCTGGGTACAATGACGGGCATGGAAACAGGATTGGCAATTGCTTGGACATCTGTCATTGCATTTGACTCCATCATGGAGCCTTTCCTCAAGGTTAATGAGTTATTTGCACCGATTGAAGTTGAACATGAGGAGATCACCCTTGATGCAAAACCTGATTCTGTTCTGCTTGGAGTATTAGAAGAGCTCTCTGTAGCTTTAGCTACCCTAAATGTGGTAGAATTAACCATGGATGCTTTGGAAGAAGACTTTGAATCACATCGTTGTGGAGTAATACGGCTGCTTATGGTGCTTTTGTTCCTTTTAACTACAGTTGAATTCATTGGAGCCATGCTTGAACCATAAGTAGAATCGATCCCTTGCAGGGCACTTTCTTTAAGTTTATTTCCACAGTCATGATGTCCTGTAGTCAGCGTTGAACTAGATTTTGTGCTGCTTTCCATTAGCTTGGTTAAATGATCTCCCCCATTACTATACATAGGTTCCATAAGATCATTTGTCTTTGACACCGCACCAACAGCATATGGTCCAATTAGCTGAAACAGAAAAGCTATTTACTTCAACACAGAGAGAAAAGAAAAGGAATAATTTCAAAATACGGTTAAGTAATTACTGATATATCAGCAACCCAAACTCCAACACGACTTTCATGGTAGGAGCATCCCAAAAGTTTTCCTTCATAAATACTGAGATCACCCAAAGTAGACCACCCCATATCAACAACATCATGACATCTTATAGGCTCCCAGGAGAAAACCTAGCACATACACCAATAAATTGAGCAAAAACAGTTTCTACAGATAAATATCACAAATAATGACAATGGGGACAACATACCTTCAAGGTAGCATCCAATCCACAAAATAGAGTTCTTCCATCAGGATGAAATATCATGGAGCGTACCCCAGTAGCCTGAGGGGGTCAAAATAATTCGCAGATTCCGAAAAAATGTACATGAGAATGTTTTCCATTTAATTAAAATGATATTTTTTTCATTATAAATTTCATTCTAGCAACTAATTTATTATGAAACTACTAGTGCACAAGCAGAGCATAGAAACCTTTGAGAAGAAGGTATAAGCATACCACAACTAAGAAAGCATTAATGAATCTTCTTCAGAACAAATGCAACTAAAACACCAAATATTTTGTTGATAACTTGAACAAATAGGGACATCCAGTACTAATATCTCATACAGAGATATACGTGAAAAAAAAAAAGAAAAAATAGATTAATGACACTTCTTGACCTACTGTGATGTAGAATACTGTCATGGCAGTGATTGAAGGCCAGCATGTGCTGCTTATCCTATTATGTGGCCTCAAGCATAAGATGTGAAATTTGATTCTGAACTCAAAGGAAACATAAGTTCTGAGCAGACAGTTATTTTTGGAAAGCTCATTATCCATGCAGAACTCCATAAAGTGGGGCTAGGAATTGAATTGAGGATGAAGGAGAAAACCATTAATTATCTCCTAAACTGCTAATTATCTACTCAAGCTATTTATCTACTCAAAACACTTCTGTTTCTTCAAAAGGTGTGCAGGAAGGATCAGGGACAGCCTTGGTAGTTAATAAGCCAATCCAGTAGGTCAGGAAAAAAAAAAAAACCATCCAGTTTTCTTCCAGATCGAAACTGATGCGAATAGGGTTGAATGGCTCAGAATTCCAGACTTTCTAATAGTTGACAGTCCTTTTGATGAGGCCTTCTTTAGCATCCATGGAAATTTTTCCGGGCCCAGCTCCTGGTTACTCTCTTCCTTATTAATACAATTATTGATATCAAAAAGGTACTTGCTCCCCAAATGCATCTTTGTCTCGCATGTCATGCGTTAGTGTTAAGTGCCAGCTCTTGATTTTTATGTAGGATGTCAAGAAACTGCTTAGTTCTAACTTTTAGCGTGCTATTAACAACCAATCCATTGTTTCACCAAAACCCGCTATAATCTGAATATAATTTTAGCAGGTCAATTTCTGATCTTCTCAGAAAATCTTTAAGAAATACGAAAATAAATAAAGAAATAAGAGAGAAATACAGAGGAGAAAATAGGCCGAAGGTGCATGCCAAACAGGAGAGAAACAATGAGAATACGCCACAAAAAGTTGAAGTTTTAAAGAATACCCCAATATACTAATTATTATCCAAACAGGAAATCTTCAATGAACTTCAATAAAAGCTAGAAGCATGGTTTTAAATACCAGTACCAAATCCCACACCATTTTTTCATCATAACCGAATGGTATAAGGATGGTACTGGTACTATAATACATACCAAAGCTAACAGCTTCCAAAAACATTGAAAACCTATTGATACTAACCAGCACAGTCTGTATAGTTCCACAGCCATGGACCAGCATAAACTAATAAGTATTTGTATGGCTATTTCAGCATCCTGGCACCTATACTGATACCAGATTCGTACAAGAATGGTATGGTACCAATTGTACCATCCCCCATCCCGCTTCAGCAGTATTTAACAATGTTTTGAAGCTTGTACATATGCATATTTCAGCATCCTTAGACCTTACAAAATCATCAAAATTTAATTTTGTTTTATCAAAAATGGGCCACAGGTTGTTCTCTGAATTGAGGGAAGAATATTAATTATGCAGGGCTAGTCATGCAAGCCAACAAGTTTGTTGTCATAGGTGTGCTTGGGTAGTGGGTGTAATAAGAGTTCATGCTAAAGATAAAGTCTGCACATAGAGAAAATTTAGGCATAACAATGTAATATATCTTGTGAAGCTGTAAGTTGAGCGAAGGGTTAGTGTTGCGCAAGAAGGAAGCTTTATTTTGCTAATACACTTTAGATAATCATAATACAAGCATCAAATCAAAGTATTCATAAGAATCTAATGTGATGACCTTCAAAAACCCTGATATGGAGCCACGGCCACACATGTTGAAACAACACATAAGCATCAGGTTAGCGGGCCATGGCTCAATAACAGCAACAAGAGTTAGAGGTACAAAATGCTAACCGGGAAAGTTAATATCATAATGCCTATGCCAAGCATCAATTGCTGGCATTATATATTTTGCATTATGTGAGTTCAAAATTAAATAGGATAATTTCACCAATGATTGTGTTAAATTTCCCTTTAACTTTAGACTTTTGGCAGAAGTTGAAAAGAATGTCTAAGCAACCATTCAAATCCATGAACTTGTGACTTGTGAAAGAGGTAATGCTGCATCAGCTGCACTCCCAAAAAGGAAATTTTGAAAAAGCTATAATGTTAAGCTGAAACCCTTACCAACAGAATGGAACTTCAGGGAGAACCTCCTCCAAGACTTATTGCAGTAATTTAACTATTAAATGTTCATTTAAAGGAAATCACCAATGTCGCAACTAAATATTTGGACAAGTGTAATAAAGTCTATGTTTCTTCTTCAACAGGAGAGATAGATGCCTTGCATACCTCTGGCCCTGCAGAACCAATTAGTTCAAATGTTTCTAGGTCCCAAAACTTTACAGTTCGATCAGCTGAACCTGGAAATTATTTAAATGTTAGCCTCATTATTAGAAACAACTGTTTTTGCACAAGATGCAGGAAGTGCACATCAACAAATTCTAAGATCTTCAATGAACCAAAACTGCATTTAGATTATATAGTGAGTATAATACGACTCAGAACAGAGCTGAATGGAGAAAAAAGATTTATGCAGCCGATCCCAATTAGTTTAGGATTAAGGCTTTGTTGTTGTTGTTGTTATTGTTGTTGTTGTATAATATGAAACATATTATAGCAAGCTTGATAGACCACTAAGAGAATCCACTGTAATTATGCTCAATTGTTTCTGTTGCTTTACAAAGATCCCCATTTTGGCAGTGAAAACATCTTATTTCTCTCAGATAAGTGAAATCAATTACTGGGTTGTCTGTGCATGCGTGTTTCCAGTGAAGTAATTTAAATTCAAGCAAAGATGCAAATCATGAGCATATTGTTTCTTATTCCAATGGAAAACAAACTAATGTGCATTTTTGTAATCTTAACATGACTTACAAAACTACAGGTGGTACAAGAAAAGTTTGGTTGAGTTCAACAGTAACCATTAACTTGGACAGCAAATAGGTGATGTTTTGAGACTTCACTAAACTTGGCACTATGGCTGATTATTTGTCTTGGAGATAGATGCAGTTCCTATTACAAATCTCACACTTCTCATTGTCTGAACCCACTGCAAGGCTAAGAACGTTAGAAGGTCATTCTCTAATTGCACAAGCCAAAGCTACATAACTAAGATAGTAGGCCTCCTACTTGTTACAGGTATTTACATTTCCTACTCAAGTACCTTTCTTGTCCACAAATGCCTTTGCCATGATTTCAACACTATCCCAAAGAGTTGATGCTAGGTCAAAAGCCAATCATGGCATGCCCTTCAGGGGCTGTTTGGAGGAAACATTCCCCTGCAAATTCCTGGATAAATTGGTTAGCATTTGAATTCTTTGTTTAAAGTACAATAAATTATTCTTGAGAATCTCATTTGACCTCAATTTTAAGAATAAAAGATTAACAGGAGGAGGGATGTTAATCTTTGATTTTTAGGAATCTTTTATTCCCATGAATAAAAGATTGCCGTGGGAGTCTGACCCTTCTCACTTCAAACAGTCCCTAAGTTTAAATGGATAATACTTGATCCTCAAAGTAGACCCATTACAGATGAAAAAAAGCTTCTTTGACAACATTATGGTCAATATATAATAATAAATGGATTGACACATAAGCACTAGCATGTGGTCACAAGAGCATAACATGCAAGCTACAATTATCTCCACTCAAAGAGGCACAAAATATAAATGCAGATGTATAGGCATACCTGTTGCAAGTAGAAATTCATGAGGATGAAAATCTATGCACCGGATTTGTCCATTATGAAACTTAAAGTCATGTAGAAGTTTCCCTGCAGTCAAATCCCATACCTGTCCAGGTAGTTCAAAAAGGGTTTTAGTCTGCTCTTCCCATTGGAAGAAGACAAGTAGTAATAGTTCAAGTAGCATTAACATCAAGCATCACCTTCACTACATTATCTTCTCCACCAGTAACAACCCACCGCCCGTCTGGAGTAAATTTGATTGTTCTGATTCCACGCATGTGGCCCTTGTAGGTGTGGATGCATCCCTTTTTTCTAATATCCCATATCTTAAGATCAGCATCCAAAGAACCAGATGCGAAGAACTCACCAAATGGATGGAATTCAACAGAGGTACAATTGAATCTGTGCCCGCTAAGAGTGCGTACAACTACACTTCAGCATCAAGAACAGCCACATTAGCAGTTATATGACTGCTTATCTACCAACATTAGTAATGACAACTAGGAAGTGCTAATGCAACGTTTAAAAGACTAAGTCCTGAAACTGGAACCTACTGGACACCATGAACAAATCAGAGTCCAGAATCTTCTGAAGTTCAGCAAAATGGCTCGCATTAAAATGCCTGATATCTTGCAATATTAGAGTTGTAGGACTTGGTATTTTAATATCCCACATTGCAAAAAGTCACAAAAGGCAAATTATGAAGTTTTGAATCACAATTGCTCATCAAAGTATAAGCCTTAGAACTATAGTTGATCGTTTTCAGTAAATTAGGTGTATTTAACTTACTTTTTGCCTCTTCCAAATCCCAAAGCTTAATTGTCCCATTAGAAGATCCTGCAAGAACCAAGACCTCTGCTGAATCAAATGCTACAGATTCAACAGGACATGTGTGCCCACATAGGCTCTGCATATTTACAAAAGACAATAGGCAATGAGATGTGTTCTTATGATTTCTGAATCAAATCAGGGTATCATAGCTTCCAGTTACCATGCACAAAACAATAACAAGTGATGAGCAGTTCTATGGTGTTTGCAACAAAATACAGCAGCCTGTGAAGATTCAGGTGCAAATAGTGGGGATTGAAAGAAATATGGATGCATGTGTGTGTGCATACATACATTCATACATAGATGGCCTATATATACATATACTATGTATGCATGCATGTATTTGCCTATATGTGAATGCAGACATATGTGTTATTTTCGTCTTGATAGCACACTCCTTGAGCCAACAGTTTCAAAGTTCTATAGCAACTAAGTAAAATAGGTTGGTTTTTGCAATATAGAGTAATGGCAAGAGTTGAACCACACAAAGTACAAGAAGAATAGAAGTTGGGTCTTAGGGCTAACCAGTAACGGAGTTGGTTTGCCAATTGCCCATAGATTCACCTTGCGATCTTCACCTCCAGTAACAAAAACTCTGCTTGATTTCTTTCCAATATTTAAACACCTGACGTCGGATGCATGTGCTATGAATTCCTCTAAGCCTCCAGGTCAAGAAAAATCAAGAAACAATAGAAAATAATATGTAGTACTAGAATCTTACTAAGAATCGACCGGTTTTGTATAGACAGACCAAATATACATTTGCATTTAGGACTGCCTTTTTCTTTTGATAAGTAAAGAGAACACATTAATTGTTGAAGGAAATAAACGCATAAACTTAATGAAATGAAAGCATGTCTTGCTCAAAAGTTTGTGTAGCCATCTTATTTGGGGAACCTTCACAAAAGTTGTCCTCATGCAAGCTATAGACGAGCACTAAACATTGCCGAGTAGGGGGCAAAAAGCATGTCAAGTTTTGCTTAAAAATCTGAATATTCCATGAGTTGCATGTGCTCCATTGCTGATATTGCTGGACTAAGCAACAAAAAGCAAGGCAAGAATGGCATATAATCATCTACTAATTAAAAATTATAACAAAAAAGAGCAGTTGACTTGTTCCTGATTTCCCTTTTGAATCAACTTTGCAATGCCCTTTTACCATATTTGATCCTTTGAAATCCTCTTCCCCTTTGACATTCAAATCCACACTTTACTCCAGTCCTACGAATTTCTCATAATTTTCCTTTATTTTTTTTCCAAATAGCATTCTCAATCTAAAATCTTGATAACTTCTACTTCTAGACAATGAAACAATTCTCAACTCTCAAATCGACCAACTCTAGAAATTTTATGAGGACTTATGGAATTGTTTTTCTGCTAATATCCCTCCAGGACCAAGTTACGGAGACAAGCAGATCCCTCCGAATGCTAATAGGACTTTAGCTTTTGCACATCCAAACGTCTAACACGATCAATTTTTCCAAAAAAAATCTCAGCATTTTCAAATTTTGAACAACTCAGCCTAGTGAATCGATAGCATCAAGGACATAACATAAGAACAGAATCGAGATGCAAACAGAAACTAAACGCAAAGTTTTAAAATAAAAATAAAAATAAAATAAAAGCATACAAACTCAGTACTGGCAAGAACAGACAACCGCCTCCCAGAAACACTTTGGTGCTTGTCTTTCCAAATCTTTTCCAAGTCCCCAATACCAATCAGTTGCCAGGGAACCGTGCACCAAGGACCAAAGTCTTCGCTCGTTCATACGTGAGACTTGAGAGTATTCTAGACATCGCCTGCAGTCTTGCCATTTATAACACCTTAAAAAATCTTGCTTGAACCCTCGACTCAAATACCCTTTGATAACCAGATTTAAATTAAAAAGGCCACCCCTTCAATCCTATTTAAACACCCTTCCAATTCAATCTAGGCCTTTAAAACTCATCCAAGACAAGCTGGTACCCAGCGCCTCAACTAAACCCACAACTCATTATTCCCAAAAAAAAAAGCATCCAAACTAACCGGCCCCAAGAAACTTTGAACATCGCGCGCAAAACAAGATCCGAAGTATCCCCATAAGCTTAAAATTCCAAGAGCAATCGATAGGAAGGGATCGGGCCAGAAGAAAATATTTGAGCCACATTAGGTAACGGATACGGAGCTTGTAACCGCGCTTCGCCATTTCCAGCGAAATCAACGGAAGTCGCCGCCGAATCTTCGCATCAACCTCCGAAGAACAGGCAGATCGGTGCGATGCGACACGCGGGGAGGTATCAGGAGCTTGCGTTCGTCGGAGCTCTCACTCTCCGAGCTCCGCCATGGAAGGGAGAGAGAACTCGGGGTCGAGAGCGGAGAAAGGGAAAGGAGGGAGCAACGGGTGGAGGTGGGGGGTATGCGTGCAGTGGCTGTGGTTGCTTCGACGACTTCTTTGACCAGGGGAAAGAGGTCGGTGAGGGGCCTGGGAGCGGAACTGGAACCCTTTCTTTCGGTGTTGCCGCCGATTCTAAGAAGCTCTCCTGCAATTCCACTTGATGGTGAACACGTTTAGGTGGGTCTAATGATATTATATTTTTAACGGACTAACGTTAGATTATTTGAACTAGTCAAACTTCAATTATGAACAAAAATTTAGATGCCGTTAAGTTTTTTCTTCACTAACCAAGTGACACCATCATCTCTCTTAAAAATGACATAATTTATAGATAAATTTCTGGATTGATTTTGAAACCAATCTTGGCATGGCAAAGGTCACAAAGGGTTGAATTTTATATAAAAAAAATCTTTTCAATTTGATTTTGATCTAATCGGAGATTAGGTCAAACCTATGATAAATCTCTCTTCAAAACTACCTCCCTTGGAAGCATGCATATAATGCTCCTTGGGTTATTAAAATATTTAAATTTTTTTGAATTTTTTTTCTTGATAAATGTGTTAGAGAATTGTTCTCTATAAATGAAAATAATTCAAGAATATTTAATTTTGCATAAATTTTACTATTTATTTTTGACCAATTTAAGAATTTTTTATATATTTCTAGCATCCAAGTATGTGTGCGTGCGTGTGATGCACATTTCAAGAAAATATTATAAAATTTTAAACTATAATATAGATCAATTATCAAAAATATAATGATAATTAATTATGACTTTCATTTTGTATGTGCACAGATTTTATCATATTTAGCTATTCTCACAGCTATCATAATCAAATATTTCATTTTTATCTGATGTTTATGATTTTTTATTTATTTACTCTCATATTTTTTAATTCCAGGATTTTCATTATTTTATTGCAATACAATCTTAATATTTTATTATTTGTTCATTTATTTCATAAAATAAGGCAAGAGAAAAATATCAAGAAAGAATCTTTTGATATTATTTAACAAAGAAAGAAATATTTTATTATATGAGTTTATTTATCTATAGTCAAAATATTTTTTTATTTTTCTTTTTTTTTATTATAATTTTTAATATGACAATTCCTTATATGTTTGTAGCCCCTTTTTTTTTATTTTACATTTATTGTGTTATGGTCATGCCAAAATTTAGCCTTCCATACATTACTTGAAGAGCAATACTTAGCTCATTTGAACAATATACTTCTATACCATCCGCTTAGGTTGTTGTGCTTAAAAAAGAGCATTAAAAGCCTCGAAGTTTTCTTTAGAGGAAAAAATTATCGCCGAAGTAAAATGTTGTAGAAAAAGAGGAAGAGTTTTAGAATCATAAGAATAATGATGTAAGGTTACTTTTATAAATGCCTTAGGAGAGAAGTGTTAGAATTGGACTATTTTTTGAGCATAACAGAAGAAAAAAAATTTCTTCAAGTTTGGCTGGATCAATAAATTGAAAAAAGTTAGGCTAGGTGGCATCGTGAACCTACAGCCGTTCTATCATATCTTTCTTTTGCTACATATTTAAATCGAATCAACCCACGTCAGCACTAAGGTTTTTTTTTATCGTTTATTTGTTTATTACTAGTATTGTAATTAGTTATTTTTATTTTCACAAATCCAAGATTTTAATCTTGTTTTCTTATTTATATGCAACAAGAATTGCATATATAAACTAGAAAAGTGAAAGGATATTCTTGAGATAAAAAATGGTAGATAGAATCTGCCAGAAATATTTTCACATTTTAAAACCCATACAAAAATAATAATAATAATGATACTATGTATTATTGATAACAATGATGCTTTTTGTTATCATTTGGCTATTATCACTTTTCTTACCTGAACAAATATATAAATATCTAAGAAAACTTTTGTCTTTCTAGTTTGTTGTTATTTCAATTTTTTCAGCTGTTCAAATATTTTTAATATTCTTTTCTAATTCCAAATCTTTACCTCTGGCCAAACTGGTCTTTTGTGACTACGTTCGATGGGAGCATATGACCTACGCGAAATTTTCTTTCAATCTTGAACCGGAAATCAATTTAAATTCTTGTTAAGAGAAAGAAAAGAAGAGCCACGTAGTTATAATTATGCCAATCTAAATTTTTTTCCCGTCACATAAATTATATCGAATTCTGAAAGCATCGAGCACCACCTACCAGCTAAAGCCTTGTGGATTCTTCGAGCTGAGCTGGGCCCCCCACGCGTGGACGCGAGCCCACAGAAGCGTCTAGTGGCCGTGCGCCGCACGGGAGCCCAACCCGACGCGGCATCTCCACGAGCCCCACGGGCGTCGCGCCAAGCTAAGATGCACCACAGACGTGCCAGAAGAAAGCAACACGACATGGAAATGCTTCTTGGTAGAGTTTGTATATTTTCGTACTCTCACCTTGGTCATGACTCGATCCAACTCTCCTCGTTAGGTTCCCGATACCCGAGCAGGACGGGCGGGCACATCACCGATTGTTGCGGTTGCGCGAATAGCGTCATAGGCTTAGGCGAAACCTAACACAGGTTAGGTTTGAGTCCATTCTCAATCAAGCTTCGAGCCGACAACATCATGTCATTTAAAAACTTATTAGGTCGCATGTATGAATCCAAGCCATCCACATCATCCCACCCAGCACTAAAGCACATGTTGGTTTCAGATATTCATATCATGCTCCATAATTGTATGCCGCTTTTTATTGTTGGACAAAGTCACCAAAACAAGTAACGCATGTAATAAATAATTCAGGGAATGCTTCGTATCAATCTCACCACCAATATTTGATGAGGATGGATTGGATGGCAGTTCCGGAAATCAGTGAACCTTGAAGGGAGCCCATTAAGCCCGGATATAGCAACAGCTAAAGGCCATGCTCCCACTAGCGCACAAAAGGCCACAGGCCGAACCCCATAAGCATAATGCTTACAAGAAGATGATGGCTCTGGCCTTCAATCCAAGAGCTGCTACGGAGCATAAATTTACATTCGCCATTCTGTCAAACAGCATAGTTTGCATGCTAGGACGCTGATGCCGCTGTTGTTATAACCTTGCATGAGAGCCAGGTGCCAAAAATCGCAGAAATTGCTTCATACTCTGTCAACAAATAGAAGCCAAAATTCGGACGTATCCTTTCCAAGCTTATAAAGCAACTTCCCATCACCATATCATAGAGAAGATGATCCCCATATCCTCCCTACCCTTTAGAATGACAGCAGAGATGAATAAAATGCATAAAATTCAGTAACACTGGACAACGGCTCCTTACATTAGTATCTTCATGATATCAATTGAAGGATTTAAATTATGCTTCGAAGCAAACAAACAAATGGAACATCACGTCAATAACCTTACAAGAACCACACGCAACAGGGACAGGGTGGACGCACCGATGATAGGGTCAAAAATCAGATGCGCTCTGACCGAACCATCTTTGGTCACAATGTTAGTAAGAAAGCCACGAGCACACTAATAACTACATTTGGCGAATAGTTCTTTGGCAGCGCACCAAGTAATTCACCTTCAGCATTGGAACCAGCTTACAGCCATCGTTCTTTTGTACTAGCTTAAAGCTTGGCGAAGTCTCAATCTTAAGCCTCCTTTGCATCCCTTACCATGCGAGTCAGATCTTGAACCACCTCAGACATTGGTGGCCTGAATTCTGGCCCTTGCTGCAAGATAATACCAAAGGTTAGAACCTAAATTCCCATATAATATGATAGAAAGTAGAACGACTTCTAGTGTATATGTCGTTTGAATTGCATGCAAAACTTTTTCCAATGTTTACGTTATTTCACTACTCATGACACCTTCCTCCTGACTGAAATCATATAGCATGATGCTGATATGAACATCTTTTACCCAGTTAAAATGTTTTAAATCTTTTTATTATATATACTTCAAACAGCCGAAGGGTTTATCCCTCCTTGCAGACTACATAAATTAACCTGAAGTTCAGTTATTTCTGAAGGAAATGAGAATTATAAATCCATTAGGAACAATGTTTCTACTTTTTCTATGTCATCTTTGGATAGAGAATTTCATCATAAATATACTTGCAAATTTACAGTTGTTAAATCAAATTCAGATTACCAAACACCCATAAAAGATGTCAAAAAAAATCAGATAAAGGAGAGGATGAAAGACATTTATGTTTAATAATTATACTATTAGAATTGCAATAATGCCAAAAGAGTGACAGCATGTCAAGATCACAAGGCAAAGAGAACGCTGGCCAAAGCATCTGCGTGTTTCGATTATCAGACATGTCAAACAAGAAACTAATAAGAAATACCAGAATATGAGGATGTCAAGAGATTATAGAGATAAAAAAATCAGACGGCTGAACTAAACAAGGTCCCACCTCTCTCACACCTTTCACCTTTTGCACTGAGAAGGAGATAAGAGGAAGATGAATACCTAGCACTATTTGTCTTCCTCTTGATTAATTTTCTAATAAACAGAGAATACTTTTTCTTCCCAAAAAAGACTATCTTGCTTAGTAATTTGTAATTTTCACAGATGAAAGCTGATTTGAGTACATCAAAGCACGCTTGCAAACAGTAATCCAGAAAGTTGGTTTATGCCACAATCGAGCCCTGGCAACATCATCTATGCTTGTGATTGTGGGTGTCCAGTCAAGAAATAATCAAAACTTTACCTGAATACAACGGCTGATAATGTCAGCAAACCGTGACAGTGATTTTTCAGAATACTTTCCACTAATAGAAGGATCCACCATCCTTGATAAGGCATTGATGTCATGAAGCTGAGAACTGGCCCATCTCACTAGATGTTGCTCTATGCGAGGTCGTGACCTGCAATATTTTAGGGAGGAAAACGGATAATTTTATAAATCTGTGTGAATTTTCTGAAAGGAATATAACAAAGTCACTGGCCAATCAAACTCTCTCCCCCTCCTGAGGCAAAGCAAAATTTTCTTGCCTGTCATAAGGTTCACGCCCAGTAAGGAGTTCTAACATGATGACTCCAAAGCTGTAAACATCACTCTGGTCAGTATATGACCCAGATTCATTGAGTTCTGGAGCTTCATAACTGTATAATGCCCGCATACGACCTGACAACTAATATTAAGAGGACAACACGGTTATTAATGCATAAAATGATTTTGGATTTCAATTCAGAAACAAGCCTTCTGAATTATCAAGCAATATATACCATCAGTTTTATAAAAGCTGATATGTCAAGCAGTATAAATTTTTCCAAGAATTTCTATACCATTACAGAAGTTTGATCAGTTTATCATAAAGTAGGGTCCTCCAATTTTTCTGCTTCTTGTTGTGTTTCTCTCTAATGTAACAACAAGATAAAATCTCTCCGTAAGTTTACCAAGACCTCAAGATCCACTATCATAGCAGCAAGCACCAAAAAGCATTTTGGACTCTTTCCATACTTTCAAATGGTTTACTATCTGTAATCATACTCAACTCTATTTATTGTCATGCATCTCCATCGCATTTCCCCTTCCAATCATTATATTTGTTTCTCATAATAGATGCAATAAAATGTGAATTATTTTTATGATGTCAGTGCAATTTCATTAAGTGTTTATAAAATGCCCTTTTTCTTGGCAGTTACAACAATCCCAAACTTTATGCAATTTTCCACATTTGCTTGAAATGTGGCATGTTTTATTATTCAATTTCTACATATTTCAGCAAGGTTCGCTATTTAATTTGTAAAGCACTCATGTCCCTTTCAGTTCTAATGTACTTTTGATCGTCTGCATCTACAGCATTATGACAGTATTTTATTTTCACGGATACACGTTTTTCCAATGTAATATTGTGGTTGATGATAGACATTGGCAACATCTATAATTACCTGGGTACAGACACAGCAAAGAAGTGTACTTGGATTTCCTGATGAAATTAGAATATATTTTTTATTTAATTTTGACAAAGAGTGCTTAGTGATCGTGATTACAGAGTCAGTATTTATCTGATGGACTTCTGGCACTAGAAAATTTTCGAACAATTGTGCAAAATCTAATATGTTTATTAATTGCTTTACATTTAATCATTTAAGATTATGTGACAAGTTGGCTTGGACTTGAACAAATTCATTGAATTTGTCACCATGTTTATGATATATATGCATAGTTACATCATCGTATGAAGGTCTGTATATGTATCCAAATTAAGTTACATGGAATAATACATGCATGGAAATCTAATTAATAAATAGCCACTTTTTCCGCTATCCTCTTTTTTTTTTCTTTTTTTTTTTCTTTTTTTTTTTTGAATGAGGCCCCCTTTTCATTTTCATCATCTAAAAGTTGTGATATTGATGCATTACAAATTCAGCACACCAGATAGTGCAGATGGGAAAAAAAAGATGGGGCTAAGCAAATTTCCCCCTGATTTCATGCAATCCATCATGAAAAGTTAATTTTATTTATTTATATAAATGAAATACGCACGTCATAAATAAATACATGGCTTCTTCAAAATACAAAGTCACCAAAACTTATAATCAACTAGGATACTTGTCAAACAAAAATATGGTGCGTAGGACTCCTGACACTACCCAAAGAGTATGAATTGCCTTATTTCTGACAGGACTCATATTCTAATCCCATAGTGGAACTTTAAATCAACTTTTGACACCATAAACCCATAATGACAAAAACAAGTAAATTTCAAATCACAAAAATCTTAGGACTTAACTACAGCTTCAAAAGGTACATTCACATGCTTATATCTCAAATACCTCTAGAATGCAAGCTTACACATTAGATCCAGAAATTTACCAAATCACATACTGATAAGACATATGATTTGCAACACATTTGGCTCTTCCAGAGATCCTTATACCAAAACTAGCACGTGTCCCTTCAATTTAGACTTTCCAAGCGTGGGGGTATCTTGGAGGCTTGACCTCTAAATACATTAGCTCCAATTGCTCAGCTTATTATTGATCAGATGTCCCTATTCCACATTTAAACCTTCAACGATGGCTGGTAGAAGTTTCATGGCAGGACCTCTTGCTCCAAAATTGCCTTCCTCAGGAATTCAAGAATGGTCAATGAAGGGTTTAGATTGAGTTCGAGAGCTGGTAACATAACACTCTCAAATTTTGATGGATAATATATTGACCTATAAAGTTAGATAAGATTTGCTGGTAAAGGTTAAGAAGTATTAAATACATGTACCGATGTCCTCATGGAATGCCTAATATCAAACATCCTATAGCATTAAAATATATGTCCAGGTTAGAGTGTGGCCAATACATGTCTCACCACCCTCATGCCGCATGTCGCATCTGTGCCAATGTCCTCATCGAATGCCTAATATCAAACATCCTATAGCATTAAAATATATGTCCAGGTTAGAGTGTGGCCAATACATGTCTCACCACCCTCATGTGGCATGTCGCATCAATATTATCACTACTCTCAACCAAGTGTTTGTTGAATTGCAGTAATATTGCCTTAAGATATCCATTTAGAATCTGAAGTATGAGGCTATGATGACCAAAACCTTCATTTTGACTTAAATTAAGCAATTGTGCAATAAATAAAATAATAAGACCCATATAATCAATATTTTATGACAAAAGTTCACCTGAGTCACTGAGTTCGATGACATTAGTGAAGCCAGACCACATTCAGAAACACGCACAGCAAGTTCATCATCAAGGAGAATATTGGCAGGCTCAAAATTCTGATGGACAATTGGTGGTTGACAGCTTTCATGGAGATACCTTTACAAAAAACAGACCTTGTTCAATGTCTATCAGTCCACATTTCTGCTGAGCAAACAGCAAAACAAAAGAAAAGAATAATTTTAAAGCTTTATTAACAAAAGAAAAGTCCCTCTTACTCTAATGCTTTTGCTGCTCCGAGGGCCACCCTGAGACGGGCATTCCATGATAATTTCCTGTTGAGATCATCCCCACCATGAAGTACATCATGTAAAGTCTTTCTGCTGAAGTACTTATAGACAAGCAAACGCTGTTCAAACTCCGCACAATAACCCACAAGCTCAACAATGTTAGGATGCCTAAGTTCGGAGATATTCGCTACCAGCTCTAGAAACACATCGACTGGTATTCTTGAGTTCACATTGTCAAACTTCATAACTTCCAATAGCTGCACAGTAAAAATAGTTATCAGAACATGGCACTAATATCACCTGTTACAGCTACAAGAATATAACAACCATCATCATCTTTTAGAGAGGATGTGGAGTTGATATTGCATTCCCATATATAATGTCAATTAATATTTGAAATTCACCAACAATAACGCATAGTGCATGGTAAGACTCGCAAAAACATCAAGGAAGCAGCTGATACATATATACAAATTTCTTTATACGAAATTAGCCAAAAAAAAAAGCATCTCTTGTTTTCTTTTTTTTTTTTTTTCATGTTGGTGATTAGGTGGGAGATGAGTGGTTTACCAGACCCCATGCAGGTATTTAGTTCACATAAAGTTAACCTCGAAAGTCAATTGGACTTACAGTTAAGGTTTACAGCTATAGAATGTTGATTGGCAGTGCATTATGGAACATGGACTACCATCAAAAAAAAAAAAAAAAGTTAATGAATTTACAGTTTGAATATCATGTGACATCATAGATGAGAAAATCCAACCATTAAGGTTTTGATATTCAAAAAATTAAATGATCACAGATAATGAACTGCACAAAGCATCAACCTTTCATACTTAGGATTTAATAATCTTTGTTAAAATTGAGGGTTCATTACTATCTTGTTAAGATCAAGATAGTGCCCAAATTTGAACAAACATCAAAAGTTCTGCATTTTTGACCTCTGGAGATTCAGTTTCACCAGTTACGAATTAAAAATGCTTCTCTGTTCTACTCAAACAGCATGTTCCCAAGTTCAAAAATAGATAATATGAAATTCATACTCAGAAAGAGTACCTTTCCACCAGGAAGCTCTGCCAAATATACTTTGCCCAGCCTACTATCTCTGATCAGACTTTCCTCTGTAAAACTGTTTGTATACTGTTGAAGGGATGCAACAGAAAAGGATACCGTGGAAGTTGGGGGGCATATCTTTTCAGGTGCTGGACTCCTTGCAACATTTTCAGCAGGGACTATGGGATTCACAATAACTTTTTCCACAGGAGGTGGTGGCATTTCAAGTATACTTGATCCTCCCACTTCGATTACATGTTCTTTCTGTTTTTCAGAAGTCTCTGGAACTGCCAGTGATAATTTACAAGTTATCTATTATGTAGCTAAACTAGAAAAAGTAACAAAAGCTGACAGATGACCAACTAGAATGAACTTTACCAGTAATCCTTGTATCTATTTCAGATTCCTTCTTCCATTCCTCGGGAGCCTCCTTTGCAACTGCTGACAACCATTTCCCAGACACATGGTTCAAAAGGAAAAAACCAGAGCCGGAAAAAATAATAGGTCAAAGTTTATTGCAGGGGGAATTCTTACCTTTTTTAACTTCATTTTTTGGCTTGATTAAATTCTCTTTGCTTCTGGGCTCCTTAGATCCTTTGCTAACTCTCCCTACCTGACTTTTATATAATTCACCATGCCTAGATTTTCTTTCTTGATATTTTGACATACAAAAGATCACCATCAACACTACAACAATAAATAAAACCACAGCAATAAGAACATATCCAATAACCCTCATGGTCGAAAGGTGTTTCTTTTTCCCTGGTGGGGCACTTTGTTGAGCAGATGGTCCATCAGAAGAGTTTGCAGGCATGGTGCCAGGAACAGGTGGTGCTTTTGAAGGAGGTGATGATGGTCGTGGTGGCATTGGTGAAGGAGCTATACTGGTATTAAAAGGGTTCCCATCCTTTCTGCATGGTGAATTCATTAGATGAGCATTTGCAAAGAAGAAAATTGCTCTGCAGTTAATTGGATTTCCGCAGAACAATTAAAATGAGCTAAAAATTAACATAGAGACATTGGTGGATAGTTTTCGGTAGCTGGAATTTCAAATTTAGGGTATAATTCCAGCATATCTAAATAGAAGCATATCTAAATAGAATATATCAGCCCAAAAAAAAATTTAAAAAAAAAATACAAGAAGGCACTTACTTGAAATTTGGAATATTCAGTAACTTCACAGGCACAGGTCCAGAGAACAGATTATTTTCTATATTCCTGTTAAATTTTACAAAATAAAAATTAAAAAGCATATCAGTGGAAAGCTACTATAAGTAAAAGATATGTGGATCAGTTTGTAGGTGCATGGGAGGTAAACCAAAGTGAATTAAGGAATGGAATGAGGTACAAGGGAGAGGCTGTTGTACTAAGATATGCATTGCACAAGGAGGAATAAACAAGGAATGCTCCAACATTATACGTTTTTCAGAAGCCTGCAAATTTTGAAATCAGACAAGGACGAGAAGGAAGAGTTATAAGAAACTATCCATGGGCTTTAGGTTTAAAACACTGAAGAGTTCTAAGACACCACCTGGAGAGAGAAGAAGCATATTTCTCCAACCCTCAGGAGGAAGAAAAGGTAAACAAGGCATTGCCAGTTGCTGACAAGCCATCACCGCAAGCAGATAAGATCAGATATCATGTACCTGAAATATCTTCATCTGCTTGTGCTTCTACTGTCAACATCTTTTGCTTCCAGCGGTTGGGTTGATATATAGAATAATCCACAATTGAAAAAAGGCAGAAGTGTACAAGATTGGAGAAACTGGCATAACAAAACATGTCTAAGTTCTTATCTTTAATGGTATTCTTCGGCAGAAGTATGTCTCCATATAATGGTGGGATGAGATAGAGAAAATGGACTTCAGGCATGAAAGATATGCTTAAAAATTTCATATAAAACAAAACACATTATGTGAATTCCTTTTCCAACTTTAGATGCTTATATATAATGAGATGTCAGAACAGCCTTTACCTATTTCAGGCTCATTTCACTTATTATGGTTATATCCAAAACTAATTGCTTTTAAATAAAAATCAACTGGGCATGGCCGAAGCGAAACAAAAATCACCCACCTAACCAGTCTGCAGTCTTTAACACTTCCACTGACAAATGTCTATTCCAATGATAATTTGCATCATAGACTAACTGAAATGGGCTCAGATTGACATGAGCTCAATGCCAATTAAGAAGAGTTAAAAATAAAAGAGCTGACTGATTTTGGTATATTAAATTTAATGCATAAGCTCCTCTTAAAACAATATTAACGTGCAAGCAAATGGGCAGTTTTTAGTCCCGATTCTATCATAAAGATCCACACTCCCATTGTCTTAGTCATGATCTCAATATCTCCCTTTGTTCTCAATAAATATATAAGCTCACTGTTCTTTATATTTATTGAAGTAAGAAAGGGAAACATTGAAATACCAAGTTGCTTTGTCTTATTCAAAATAGTTCAACTGCCTTGACCACTTCCACCTCTTAAGATAGTGGCAAAGAAAACCAATGTTTTTTTTTTCTTTTTTTAAATAGTGTGGTGGTAGTGGTGGAGTGTGTGGGTGCATATTTTCATGGTGGTGGCGGTGGCGGCGGTGGTGGTGGATTGGGGTAGGGTTGTAAATATGGGATGTACAAGTCTTTGAGAGGGAGCTCTTCCAATACATCAAGGGTCCCAGAAAGCTGATTGTTCTGCACATGCCTACAAAACAAAAGATTCTTAAGATTTAATATGGTCATGATAAAAAAAAATTAGTGGGTAGAAAAACAAAACAAAAATGCTTACAAGGTTGTCAAAGATGACAAGCTCTTCATTGAAGATGGCAGTTGGCCGGTTAAGTTGTTAAAGGAAAGATCCCTAGTTTGAAGTTTTTAAATGCCAACAGTCAGTAAAGTAAAAAGAAAAGCAAACAACTAAATGAGATGACTTGTGTAGGGTAGAACAACTCACAAATTTATTAGGCCAGTGAGAGACTGGAAAGCATCTGGCAAATCTCCAGTTAAGTGATTGTTATTGACTGACCTGGAAGGTACAAAAATTGAAGAAAGAATAAGTGACCATAGAAGCTACAGATACAAAAGATAGCTATAGTTATAACCATTTGGATGAATTACATGTCTGTCAGAAGTGTTAACATTGACAAAGAACTTGGGATGCTTCCTGTGAATTGGTTAGCTGAAAGAAAACTGCCACAGCACAATAAAATATAAACTTCCAATCAAAATGATGACATAGAAAACAGAATTCTCTCACAGGATTTTGATGCCTCAGTTCAAGACATACAATCTCTGCATAGTAACAGGTAGATTTTCTGGTATACCTCCGCCAATATTATTATTGCTCAGATCTCTACAGCAACAACAACAACAAAAAATAAGCAAAAACCATTAATTTAATCAATGATGATCCATCCAGACTTACATGAACAACAAAATGAATTTTTGCTGCTAAAGAAGCATTGTGCAGTGAAATATATAATTTCTTCAGAATGATGCAAAGACAACACAAAATCAACTTTGTGATCATGCTTACAGGAAAATGAAATTCTATGGTGATGCAACTTACATTGTTATTATAGAAGTGAAATTGCCTAGTTCATCACCCAGTTGTCCTCCCAAGTTTGCACCATTGAGAACTCTATCAAAAATTAAGTTTATGAGAAAACATGAAATAAATCTAACCCAAAAAAAAAAAAAAATCATTAGAAGGAAAATTACCGTACATTCCAGTTATATTTGAGTTCACGCATTGGACACCCTGCCAGACCTCTAAACAGGGGTCTCCTCCATTTGGTATCCATCCAGGAAGAGGAGGCGAGCCCAGCGCAGCATATAAGCTATTTATGGCATAAACTAAAACGAAAACAAGTTTTAGAAGATATAAACTGCAAACAGAACGTGTAGATATGAGACGATCTGAAAAATCAGCTATTATAATATGTGTGTGCTACCTATGAATAAAATAAACCCATAACTGTATGTTATTATAAGAATGAAATCATGCAACCAACATAATATAACACACTAACAAAAAGAAACAAACTATGAAGTAAAATTAAATGACCATTTACAAAAGATACGTAATGCTACAGAGACAAAAGACCAAATAATGACAAAGACATATGTGACGTTTGTGGTGCCACCTTCTTACACAGTCAACTTCAAAAGAAAAGCAACAGGAAGAAGAAACAATATATTTTCTTGAATTCATTATTGGACCATGCTCTCTCATTCATTGGACCACTTTTGAACTATGAACAGTATAAAATTCACAGTTCCATGAAATGATTCTTTTTTAGCTCCTGCAGTGAGATTCTATAGACATAATTGAAAAATATGAACTTGAACATATTCCACTTGTATTAAATAGCTGTACATGATACAAAGTTCCAGGGTTCAATTTTTCCACATAATTCCATGTCTCTTGATAATGTGTATTCATCTGCTGAGACGACATTTCATCTAACTGACTTCTTATCTTCATCAAAATGTTACCTGCATCTGGTCTCTGATGTATGTCAAAAGCTGCCCTACCTTTATCCTACTGTCTACATGGTAGTGTAGCATTAGTTCGAAACCTCAGCTTCAACAAAGATCCATACACTCCTCTGAGTTCTCTCTTACACGTTTGCTACAATTCTAAGGAAAAAGATTCATCTCCATGGAGTAAACTATGTGAAACGCATTGTAACTTAAAAATGTTACAGCCAGATCCATGAACCAAAATGTGGAGCAAATTCTTCCCTAGAGTTCACATCTACATGTGGTGCCACAACCAGACAGACCTATTTCCCTCACCTCCTGTCGTACAGATTTTTATATATTTTTTTCCTAGCTTCCCCTACAGAAATAACCAAACTGGACCCCTCTTTCTGGCTGATACATGGACCAAAGTGTCTGACAACGAAGGCTGAGATGTATCTTTCCAACCTACTTAAATGGACATGTCGACACTTGTCAAGCATCTAACATCGCATGGCTATCAACAGACACACATAAGAAAAAGCTTAGACAGTTAAAGGCGTGCATCTTAGCATGCACAACCACCATTACAAAGGCAACCGACGCTTGAACAAGAATGCTCACAAAAGAGTAGATGAAAGGAAGTGACATCATTAAAATCTTATTTAAAAGAAGGAATACCGTTATATAACTAGCACCAGAATCAAAACCGCAGAGTAGAGGGCTAATGAAACAACATAATTTCAAATGTTTACAACATATATAACAGAGATAGCCGATTATATAACATACCATCTCGTTCATCAGTGTATGCCTGGGAAAATGGCATGACAAAAATTACCATCAAACCAGCAGCAACACATGCAGAGATTCTCAAGTTAATATCGGCCATCCAAGTGTACAACATGATGCGCTGGTTACATTTGCTGTCCTAAAACACCAAAGGTAAAAAACATCTTCAGAAAGCGAAAGGGAAAGAAAGAATTTCAAATTTAAATATTCAACCGTATTTTATTGGGAAATTTTTTCTGAACCAAGCAAAGATCGTTCAATTATGGATGACTTTAAACTGAATTCATCCTTCACGACTGTACTAGAAAATTAAACAAGTTCGCAAGGCTTTTTTTTCCCTTTGTAATCTCAGAAGAAATTAAGTAGCTAGCATATTAAACCACCAAAAAAAAAGGAAAGAACACAGATAAGGAGATTAAAAACGAAAAATAGTACCTTGAGACCTACAAAGCCTTCGATCATCAAACCTCCGTTCTCGGCTTGCAACTTGCGAGGAGGAGATACAATGGATAAAAAATCGAAGCGAAATCCCAGATAACCCAAATCGTCGAACTCTTTTCCGAATCACTAGCAATTCTAACAAGCACCAAAATCTTCTTTCTGGAGAAAGAAAACAAAAGGCTTCAAGATCTAGACCCCAAAACAGCAACAACGCCAATGCCGCAAATCCTACGGCACAAAACCCTAACTCTTTCCAAGAAATCACCACCGGTAGCAGCAACGAGCACAGGAAACACCACTCCCGAGCCCAAAGAGTCCAACCAAGCGCTCCAATAACCCAAAGCACGAGACGGAGGTAGGTTAAAAAGAAAAGAAAAGAGAACACGAAAAGCTATCTCATTCTAGAGAAGCTCACCTGAGAAGCGCCGCCTCTCCCAGTCTGAGCTAGACTTCGCCGCTAAGATTCCACCAAAATCTCCAGTCTAGATCTCTAAAAGAGGCGTGGTTAACAAAAAGGAGGCGAGCAGGCGAGAGAAACAACCGAGAGGAGAGGGGAGTGGTAATAACGCCTTGATGCAAGGGTTGACGTTGGGTTGGGATGGGTGACGGTGGAGTTTCTTGCTTTTTTTTCTTTGTTGTGTTTTCCCTCTTTTCCACAAGATGGAATCTGAGGAGAGATACGTCCAGATAAAGCTACGTTCTTTTTCCGGCGAGCGACTCGCATACCTCTAGTAAATACGGGTATATATCCAACTCCTCCGATTAGGTGAGTATTTTGTACGGCGGAGAGCTCCGGCAGCCGCCATCTTACCCGTCTCAAAAATAGAAGATCTCTTGGCGGATTAGACCGTTAATTTGAGTTAATTCCTCTTGTTTTTTAAATTCAAACCGTTGCCATGGTTCTGTAACCCCTTCATTTACTCCAGCCATGAGTTCGCTGGACCTACAACATATTTATATTAATTATTTCGATGTCATCTTTCCTGTTGTTTTCGCTGGAATTGAGAGATAATGTAGTGAATCGGCAAATCTTGCTAAAAATCCTACTCAGCTAATTTGGATCTCTCCTGCTGCTCCTCTCGAGGGTTGTCTTCATGGTTGTTGATCCAAGCCAATCTCCCATTCCTTTACGCATTGACAAGTGGCTATGCTGATATGCTAGCTGGCACTTCTCTATTTTTTTTGGTTCGGTGAAGTCTCAAAATCTTTCTTCAGATTAATATACCACTCTTCCGAAAAAATAACAATACTTTATAGAGAATATTTTTCTGATCGGTCTTCTGGTAGTCAATCCGTTGTAATATTAAATATTTTGTGCCTGCCATCTTTCATCATAACGTCGCGTGCATCGATGGGAAACCGATAATTTGACGAGTTCGCATGTGATTAGATTATGAATCCAAAAGCGACTCCAAATTTGATGGTGGACGGACTAAGTAATTGATGGCGACACGAGATATGGCATTGAAGGTCAAAATTGTTGAAAAGCTGAGCATGCGAGCAAATATATATTAACAAAGTGGTCCGCCGAAATTACAAGCTAAACGGCCATTTGAACAATATATGATAGGTAGGGCCCTTGCGTGATAGGCAAGCTGGAAGGGTTGCCTTTGTTGAGGTCAGTATAACATATATCCATGTGGATCTCTCTTTTTATATAGTTGTTTCTAGATGAAAGAACTTGACCAACTTTTTGGTAGGGCAAGGAGTTATTCCTGGTCCAAAAAATTAAAAAAAAAAACCAAAAAAACCAACAAAAAAAAAAAAAAAAGCTTCCGTACACGACACTTTTACTTTGCTGTCAATGATTTAGCGCCTTTGTAAGATGGGTTTAGAAAAATGTTTTTTTAACTCTTTGAATAAATAAATTTATTAATCAATAAAAAAATAAATTAGAAGTAAAAAAGAGAATTTCAAGTAAATATATTTTTTTTGTTTCTCAAATACTTACTGCCAAGTTACCTCCTTATCAAGAAGATTATGTTTTATCTGTAGAATAGTTGTAGACTGAAATTACATTTTCCTATACGAACATATGTTTATCATCGAACATGCTTAATTTAATCACAGAAATGCGGCACATTGTAGAAACTAAAAGCAGCAAACATGCTAATATTTAGCAAGAAGAAATATTTGAATCTTATCCTTTTGTTCGTATGATTTTGATGCTACGAGTTATGCATGCATTAATATTTATTATTATCATTATTAATTGTTACTACTATAACTACTGAAGAAGTTGTCTCTGTTTACAAAAGCAGGGGATTACAAGAAAGAATGGTGGTCATAATTAAAAGCTTGCGACTTCCAGCAGGCTGATGTTGCTTCACCGTGTGACTGCCATGCCATTCCCCACTGAATTGAAGTTATTATTTTAGCAACAATTTCCAACCAACTCTGGTTCTAATTCAAAGTCCTTGCAGCTATCCTCTTCCAAAATCTCTTTTTCTTTCTGTAGGTGAGCGAGATATGGTCGTTACTAAATGTCGTCCTTGCAACTATCCTCTTCCAACATCATCACTTCTCCACTTTTAAGGAGGTCCAGTCCTAGGATTGTGCTTCTTGGCTTTAACAAAGGTTGCAATGGCTCGGGCCCGGTAACGTCATACTCGAGCATTTCATCATCAGACGCTGGTACGTCTTAGCTTGAAAGATACCCAATGGCCAACCCTTGTGTTCAACCAAAGGTGACGAGTCCACCAGACCCACCAACTTATTATATGTTAATACTTGCCGTCGCCATTCCGGAGTGCTCGGATGATCACAGCGCCATTTCTAACGCGGAGGCTCGGAATCAATAAAAGGAGCCGTTGGCTTTTCGCCGATCTCGCATTTTGTGACCCACTCATTTTAAAACTCGAACGATGAGATGATGAAAAAAAAAAAGACTTCAATGTTACTGCATCTGGAGATGACGAAAATGGACTTCAAAATTATTCCTCATGAAGTTACGGATGGGGCTGCTCTCAGAGGCGTGGTATGGAATCGTAGATTTGCGATCATCATGCCACTATGCACCAAGTCAAGAGAGACAACTGGGTCAGCTCATCGCTGTCGTATGTGCGGTAAACCAGCGCACATTTCATGGGCCATGTGCCCGTAGTGTCAGCAGCGGGCCACAACGTAATGTCACCCAGATCCGGCCTATCATGTCAGACCATGCAACGACAAAATCTAAGGAGCAATCTAAGTTCTTACCCCCCAAAAAAAAAAGTTAAATAAAAAATATTATTTAAATTTTTTTTATCTAAATGTTTAAAATTTTTTGAATATCTAATCGATATAAAATTAAACACTTATCCATATAAGCTTACTTTCTTCGTTCAAACCTCAGCGCCCTTATTAAACTAAAGATTTATATTTAATTTTATATTCAAATCTAACCATAAATGTATAGAGCCTATTCATAATATTTCTTGATTCACATGAGTCGTAAACTAAGTTTTATTTAATACTATTTGTAACAATTCAAGATTTCATCTATAAAAAAAAAAAGAAAGTATAAATTTACATATAATTAATGTGGGACTTGACACTCTCTAATATAGACTCTTATAAGTATGAGACTAAAACTTCATAAAATATGTCTTTGAATCTATAAAATACTCTTATAGTTGCACGTAAAAAAGCTAGTATTTTACTCAAAAATAAAAAAGAAAAGAAGAAAAAATTTTGCTTTTACCTTCTAGGTTTGTTTTGGATAGCTACTAGCTCCAGAGCTATCTCATATGGTTGTTAAAAAAATCACTTAAAAATATTTAAATAGTATTTTAACAGTACTGGTTAGGACCTTAGTTTATATGGTGCAACCTTGCCACTACGTCTTTTTAAAAAGAAAATATACGTAAGTGCATGGTGCAACGCAAGTTGAAGGGAAAAAAGTTGTTCTTATAGTAGAATAGCTTTTAGATAGTTAATTTCATGACAATTTTTATAGTAATTTTTTTTAATTTGCATGCTTGTATCCCTAAGGCATGCGAGAATACATCTGCCAATTTCTAATACTTTTGTAAAGTGTCTCTTTGAGGACTCCAGTAGAATAATGACCAATGTATACCGTAGCTTTTTAGCTGGCTTCAACTGAGAAGAGCTTTCGCAAAGACCCTTTCCCGGCCTTGACTCTTGACTCTCACAGAATAGTAATTAGAAGAAAAGTTGATTAGGTGACACAAAAGCAGAATCTCGCTAGGGAATGGCATCAATTTGCCGGCCATTACTCCTGTGCTCCATATTTTTTGACTCTCGTGCGTCAAAATGGAAGGCACGCTGATGCCATATTAGATGGATAAAGTTTGTTAGGTAAGGCCGGCTAGCTGAAGTCTAAATGAGTTTAGGCCTGGGGACTTCTCTTCAATGACCGGCCGAATCCCACGACTGTTGGTTGGCAATGGGATTTCAGTTGAATGCACCATCAAAGCATAAAGCTAGACGACAACTTTGTCACGCATATTTGATGATGTTTTATTATTTTCTGCTTTCTTTTTTCCAGATATTAGAACTTAAAAGCTTCTTTATCCACTATTTTATTGGAGCAACAGCTCCAACCACACTTAATTTAGTGTAGGTTGGACGTATGGTTAAAAAAATAGGATAACAAGTTATAGAATAATGTAAATTAACTATGTTTGAAACGAAGGATAAAATATTACACGTATAATTATTAATTATTAATATAAAAAAGATGAAATGAAATAAAATAGTAAAATTATTAAATATATTATTAATTTCAATGTTTCATCTTTTTAATATTTTTTTATTTTTTAAATATTTAACTATCTCTTTTTTTAGATTAGCTGTCGGCTTAGCTATAAGTAAACAAATATATTACACAGCTCTTGGCAACCGACCTAAACAGTTAAATTAATAATTTAGGAGTAGAGAAGAAAAATTAGCCTTTGAAAAAGTAACCTCATGCCAAATTTCTTTCGAAGTTACAAGAGAAATTATTCATTTCTATTCTTTTAAACATGTACCAAACGCATGATTAATTTAGAGTTAAAACTTGTCGCCTGGTTGCCTCTGGCTTCAGTGAACTACCATTACCGATTCATGAATGAAGGGGGCAGAAGCCTCCCTCAGGCATGATTCCATCGGTGTACTCAGCGGGAGCATTACGAGCGAAAGCATAGCAGTACGAAATGACAAAGGCAATCAAACGACAGGGAGCATCCATGCCAGGTCTAATTGCCAGATAGCAAAGCGAATGCTGATCTCAAGCAGGTCGAGCCATGCCAAGTCCAAACAACTCCCAGCTAATTCTCAAGTTGGCTTTCAGCCTGTGATATTTTGTCGCAGCAGAGCAACGATTTGAGTTTGGTTATTTTGCCTGCTGACCGAATTTGATCCTGCGCCTCTTCAAGCCGGTGCCTTGTTCTTTGGATTTGGTTCGCTTTCATTCTGGGCTGATATAGAGCCGGTTCAACGAGCAGTTAGTTAACTTGGGCGTTTGGACTGCAATTGGTTCGGGCATAGAAAATAAGACTCCATACTTCGGTGAAAAAATTTTATAAAAAAAATTGGATAATTTTTTGATTGACCAACTTATCTATATTCTTTTACTTTAATGAAAAAAAAGTCAAAAAGATAAATTATATTTTTAAATTATCATTTATATGTTCAATTGGGGATAGCACTTAGTCATTCGAAATATATCTAAATTACTTTCCTATGAATTAGATAAAATATTTTTTTTATCTTCCTTAAATATTCCTGTATGATCATGAATTTTTTTTCTATTAACACTCCTTGATTCTTTTTTTTATTTACTTTTTACTTTTGATGCATTAAAAAAAAAAAGTACAAAAGCAACGTTTGTAAAAAAATGTATAATTAAAATAAATATTTTTTTTGATAAAATATATGTTTTATAAAGGAATATAATACTGTTATTAGTAAATAGCAACTATAAAATTTTATTTTAATTTAAAAAAATAATCTATAATTAACGTGTGTGTATGTATATAAAGTATAACCAAAAATATTGTTTGGTAAGAAAAAAATTAAGTTTTAATCATCGAGAAATAATATATAGTTAATATGCAAATTAAGTCTGCTAGTACAAAGGGTGTTATGCAAAGATCAATAGATTTTAATAACATATCAAAAAAAAGTTATAATGTACAAAAACATGATAATAGATATCAGAACCACTTTTAATATATAAAAAAGAATAAATTATTTTTTCATCTAAATTTCACATAAACAATATTTACTTGAAAAAATAGAGATTGACAAGAAACTTTGATACCTTCTAGAAGGTAAGGCTATAAGTAATAAAAATTATATCCAGAAGGTAAGGCTATAAGTAATAAAAATTATATCCATAAAAAAGGTTATTCCATGGGTTATGCTAATTTTTATTTAGTTTTACTTTTTAATGATGAAAAGTATTTTTTTGGAATAAATTTTGACTGATGCCTTTTTTTTCACGAAAAAATAATATATATATATATATAGAGAGAGAGAGAGAAAGAAAGAGAAAGGGGGTAATAGATCCAGTCATCTTCCTCATTCTTGCATCTATATAGTACACGAATTTTAACGATGCAAAAGATAGAAAAGATGGGATGGCTTTAAATGCATATAGATTTAAGGACAAGAAAGATAATTACGTCATAAATTTGACTGCATTGAAATGTAGTTAAATTTATCTTATATATATATATAAAAGTAAATTTGATGGGCATAGTTTTTTTTTAGTTTTTCTTTTTTTCAAATATTTTTTTGATAGGTGTAGAGTTTATTTCAAATCTTATAATATCTTTCATGATAATATATGTTGTCACAGAATAAGAAATTTTGTGATGACTTATTGTCTCAGAATAATAGAGCCTGCTCGCCACTTTTTTGATAGTATTTTTTTATGCGACAAAATATATAATTTTTATCATAGTTTTTTTTTGTGTCAAAAATACAATCATTTTGGCGACAACAAAACATCGTCGAAGAGGGCTTTAAACTTCAGTGGTGACGCTTTTTGCCGCCACAAAATACCTCTAACCACGAATGCTTCACAGACCAAAATCTTGTTATAAAATTTTTTACCAAAAGGATTATAAATTTTAGTGGTGACTTTTATTGTCATGAAAAGTGTTTGTTTTTTAGAATGGTAGCAGCAAGTTAATTTAGATGTTCGGATGGCAGTTGATTGATGAATAAGAAAAATAGAAATAATAAAAATTATACAAGTGGAAATAATGATGTCATGAGTTAAGCTTATTTTGTTTGACTTTATTTTAAATGATAAAAATATTTTTTAAATAATAATTTAATCAATAATATTATATTTACAGAATAAAAATAAAATTATTTTACATTAAAAATCCTAGGACAGTTGTTAGAAAATTTTTCTGGCATCATTTTGCACAATCAATTACTAAAATTTGGTGTCAATTGGGTGCTTTTCTATTATACTTCGCATTTAGAGTAGGATATTCTTAAAAAAGATAAAAATATATGCTTTTTATTTTTAAATTTTTATTTAAAATCTATTTTGATCTTATCATATAGTATTTTATTTTTAAAAAAATTATATTCTTAACATTTTATTATATAAAAATAATTAAAATTAATAAAGCAGTAAATATATTATCTTGATAGTATTTGTATTTTTAGTTATATTAACTATTTTATTAATTGGGTTGAAATATGAGGATTTAAATTGTAATAATAAAATATTTAAAAATTTAAATGAATTTTGGGTGAAAGTTCGTGAGTGAAAAGTATATTTTAATTATAAAAAAAAAAAAAAATCTGGAGGCAGATCCTCCGCCATGTTACATGATGGAAGAAGGTGGGAAACCACGGCCCCAATCTCGGGTTTCCGGTTTCAGCGGCCTCCCGCGTCAACGCGTCGTTACGCGTCGCTTTCCTTCTTTCAAAAAATATCGCTCGCTGCCCTCCAAGCTCCAGCTAAATCCGAGGACCTCCCACCAAGCAAACAATCAAATATTCAGTCTCTAACAGCGTCGATCTCCCTTCGATAATGTGGCTTCGACTCGTACCCTTTTTTTTTTTAAAAAAAAAAAAACAGACTTTTTGGCAGAGGAGCGGCGGCCTAAGGTGGTTGGTGCTTCTGCTGTCTGTGGACTGGCTTGCCAGCCAATCCAACAGACACAAAAGATAGCGCTCGCAGTGGGAAGTCCGGAAGGGCAATCGCAGAGATCCAGGGGCCAATCTGGTCAAAAACCGGCAGTGGCCGGCATTTTCCGACGTCTTTTCGCTTCCCTGTGGGAAAAAAAAAAGAGGTCCACTTAAGCACCAACCATCCGGACGGACGTGGGGGACCGGCAGGCAACGGTGAAAGCAGCCTCTTGCTCCTTTCAAACCTCATTCCACTTCCTTGCTCGATTTTTCAATATCACTTCTTTAAAAGTCGCATCTTCTACTCCATCATCATACAATCAACACCGTCCGAACTATGAATCACCATTCTCATCATACAATCAATATCTTCGACGCACCGTTCAAAACACCAGTGCCAGATAAACCGCCGCTGGTTCAAATGCGACGTCCCCCATATCCGCCCTCTCTCAGTCCCTTACTGGCTCTCAAATAAAAGAAGGCGGAGGAGCAAGGGCGACAGATCTATATATCCGTCGCGGGATCGGAGGGCATTGGAATTCAGAGAATAGATGGGGAAAGCGGCGGCAGGAGGCAGGGATTGGACGCAGCTGTACGCGATCTACGGCACGGACGAGGGGCAGACGGTGGCCTTCCTGGCCCTCCACGCCGCCCTCTTCGCCGCCCTCTCCCTCCTACTCCTCCTCTACTTCCCCCACGTCCTCATCTTCCTCCGCGCCCTCGCCCCCGCCGCCCCCCTTCCCGCCATCCGCTTCGCCGCTGGGTTCGCCGGCTCCGTCGCCGCCCTCTCCGCGCTCTGCCTCCTCTACGCCGCCGCCGACGTCCTCTACTCCTCGCTCGCCCTCCGCTGGGAGATGGCCCAGCGGATGCTAGCCGCCGTCCCGGACTGGTCGGCCGTGCGGACGGCGCTCGACGTGGGGTGCGGCCGCGGGATGCTGCTGAACGCAGTGGCGATGCAGATGAAGAAGGAGGGGAGCGGGGGACGGGTGGTGGGGCTGGACGGCCGGCGGGAGACGGCGGTGGCGGCGCTCCGGCGAGCCCGGGCTGAGGGGGTCCAGGAGTACGTCACGTGCCGGGAGGGGGACGCGCGGCGGCTGCCCTTCGCGGACGGGTACTTCGACGTGGTGGTGTCGGCGGTGCATTTGAGCCGGCTGGGGCGGCGGGCGGTAGGGGGATCTTCGGCGGCGGCGGCGGCGGCGGAGAGGGGGAGGGGGCTGGGGGAGATGGTGAGGGTGCTGAAGCCCGGGGGGATCGGCGTGGTGTGGGATCTGGTGTGCGGGCCGGAGTACGCGCAGCGGCTGCGGGAGATGCGAATGGAAGACGTGCGGGTCTCGGATCGGGTCACCGCCTACATGGTCGGTAGCCACATCGTCTCCTTTAGGAAGCCGCTCGACCCCGCCGCCGGAATGGAGTCGCTGCCGCCGCTCGACTGGAGGGCCAACATCTGTTGATGCTGTTCCGCCGGAGCACCACAAGCACTTTACGGACGCTACCTAGTACCGACTTTTTTTTTTTTTTTTGCTCCCCAAAAAAAAGTAAAAACCAAAATTACTAATACGACCTCAAACTGTAAATTTCGCGAGGCTTAGAAGCAGATGAAGCCAAGCTCGAAGTGGGGCTATGGGCTTTTTAAAGTTATTGAATACCATGTCATTAGCTGCAATTCTTAATGGTACCGTGCCTGCCACTACTGAAAATTAAAGCGTCTGAAAATTAAAGCGTCCCAAGGTAATTTTTATTTTACGGTAATCAATGGCATTGCAACCCTCTGTACTGGTGCGTAGATAGATGGGCTCGTTTGAGGGTCCCAATAGATGGGCAATTGTCGGCGGCTCTCCAAACTAGTATTGTGTCACGTGTTTGGTGCTGTTCTTGTTCTTCTTCAATGCATTTTTGTATTGCATATAGCCCTTTAAATTGACCAAGATCGTGCGTGTCATTCGATTTCAACTCCAATGAGTTCTCATCTAAACCCTTCAAGGCATGCTGATTTTTTATTTTTATGCACAAACAGCTACTAAATCTTCATTACATGTGATGTTAAAAAATGGATGCTTGATATGCTAAAATAGTTCCATGAGTTACATAGCTTCTACTAGAACGTGATTCAGAGATTGTGATTGTAACGCCCCAAGCCCCTACTAGCCCTACTAACTCCATTAGCGGGTCGAAACCATGTGGCCCAAAAACTCAAGTGGAAGTTAATGGATAGCAAGTGGACTTGAGTTATAAGCACATAACACATTTCTCTTCCATCCAATGTGCCTTATAATGCGACATTCTTGTCGCATGCCACAAGATAGCCAGAATCTACCCCGAGTCGAGTTATTAGTGCTGCAAGGGTGGCTCCACACCATGGCGGAACTCTACCATCGCTCTTTGGGTAGCCCTTTTCTCATGCCCATCAACTTTCGCACACTCGGATCGGTTCTGATACCATTTGTAACGCTCCAAGCCTATTCGCTAGTCCAATTAATTTCTAGCGGAACGAAACCACGTGGCTCAAAAACTTGAGTCGATGTTAATGGATAGTAAGTAGACTTGAGTTAAAAGCACGTAGTACATTTTTCTCCCATCTAATGTGTGACTAAATTTGGGGTATCACAGTGATGGTTCACATCGAAATCTGATTTTCACACGTCAACTAAGATGAGAAGGAGATGCCTCTTAGTTAGCTTTCTACGCTCAAAGAAAAAGTATTAGAAGAGTCTCTGAGTTTCTTCCGAAGGAAATTCCTTTAATGCTTAAGCTAACCAAGATGTATGATGAAGGAAGTCTCCCAGCCCTCTCAAAGTAAAAGCTTGGAGCTTCATAAAATGAGTTTTTTCTTGTACCTGAGTGAGATCCATTGCTTTTGTGGATTCTTTGTTAATTAGGAAAAGAAGAGGGTTCTGCATCCTAGCTAGCCAGTTGGATCTTTATGTGGGCCGACTTGACAATGGTGTAACATATAAAGACCAACGAAATGTTTGGAATAGCAAGGTAAACTAATTTATCTGAGCAAGTCAGCCATGCTAGGTGTGCTTATCTAGCGAGTGCTGCTGTGAATCCACGTTTCACCAATGTCAACCATGCAATCAAATTATCCCATATTAGTGATCAACTGGCTCCCTAAGTCGTTGACAAGCTCATCCTCTCCTCTTGAATATTAAGAGAACTATTAGGATCCCTGATGCTTTCAATAGGTTGGCTGATTGGACTATATCATGTATAGCTCACCATTCAAATAATATTATTAAAGATTCCTTTAATTCTTGCTCTACTGGATGAAATCATTCCACACATATTTAAATACGTCTGTCTTATCAAAAATAGGTAATGTATTTGACTCTACACTTATCCATTGATGCTTAATTCACCACCCTTTCCTGTTCTATTTAATAAACCTACTACAGTTTACTGACTTCCACTTTGATATCATCATTTTGTACCATCTTTCGCGCAAACAAGAAAGGAAGAACTTCTCTTTTGTTTTGGATTTTTCTCAATGTTTTTTTCTTCATCTCAAAACAGTTTTTCTTTTTCTGTCGTAATCCTTAATATGTTGTGTTATATATAACTCTCAGGGTACTGGCATTAACTGTTAATGCCTCACTGTTTAATTAAAATATAAAATAATTATTATTTTCTCTCCCTGCATTTGTAGTTGCTTCAACTTGCATACCTCTAGTTTGCCTTCGATTCAGCTCTTCCTTTGTGTTTATGTTCTTTAGTCTAGTAGTACAAATGTTAGATCTACTAGTAAGGTACTGGCTAAGATAGATATAGATTATTTGTGCATTACCTCCAAAAGGGTATCATCTCACTTAGAATTACATCTAGTGTGGGCATGTTCATGCACGGGAATGCTATGTCCTTGAATAGGAAAATAAACTTAATAAACAACACATCTTGTGCTTTTCTCATGCCCTCTAGAATGCAAAATGCAATTTGCAGTGAGCATTCTTATTTAGTCCATCTGTCAACGTCTTAGATTAATCACAGTCAAACCTTATGCAACAATTCATTGCCCAAAGTGAGTAAAGCCATCCCACGACATGTCATGTGAAACATCCAAGTGCTTAGATTGGTATTTAAAACATTACCAACATTTGATGTTGACTTTCACATGTTTGACGCGCTGTTAGGTATCATTCTTTGATGAAAAAATTTTACAAAAAAGTCAAACAATTTTTTTATTGACCAACTCTATTCTTCTCTTCAGTCTAAAAAGTCAAAAAATTAAGTTATATTATGAAATTATTATTTATCTATAAAATTAGAGAAAGACTTATCTATTTAAGAGATGGTTAAGTTGATTTTTATTGATTATATGAAATATATCTTTTTTTCTCTTTCTTAAATATTCCAGCAATTCTTTCTCTCATTATTATTTATTGGCTCTTCATTTTCTTTCCCTCCTTCTATCACTGTTGATAAGACAATTACTTGCTTTTTACTCTCGATGTATTCCAAAAAAAATGTAGCACTTGTAAATAATTTTATGATTAAAATAAAAATATTTTTTATGATATATTCAATATTTTATAAAAGAATATAAATATAATAACATTATTTAATTAGTAAATAGTAAGTATAAAATTTTATTTTATTAAAAAAATTATATATGATATATATATATATATATATATATATATATATATATATATATATGATATATATATATAAATTATGATTAAAAAATAGTTTAATAAGATAAAATTGGGATTCAATCATAAAGAGGTAGTTATAATTAATATACAAAGTAGGCCTAATAGTATAAAATGTAATAAGGAAAAGATAGCTAGATCTTAGTAGTTTATATAAGAAAATTATAATGTAAAAGAATATAAGTAATGAATAATAAAATTATTTTTTAATGTAAAAAAGAATATGAATAAATTATATTTTTATTAAAGTGTTGCTTTGCTGAATATTATTTATATGAACAAATATAGATTCTTGAATAATACTTTTACCCAAAGAGACGAGCCCTTAAATGTTACAAAAGGGGCTGCTCACCCGTAGTAAACAGTAGCTAGCCTTGGCAAGTACGGCCCAGACTCCTATATCATGTTAGGCCTATGGTTTGTGGCCCATGGATCGTGCCGGTGGGCACGGCATTGCCCAGTAAATACTCCCTTGACACGGTCTGAACTTTTAGACTATGCCAGGCCAATGGTTGACAACCGCAGGCACGGTAAAACTTGATAACTAAAGAGGACATTTTGGTCAATTTAACATATTATTATTATTATTATTTTATTATGGGGAAAAGGACCGATGTGTCTCGTCTCGGCCGGTGAAATTGCGGGTCAAGCGGGGCCATGACCCATTTTACATTACTAAAAAAAAAAAAAAAGAGTTAATTATAACCCTACTTTAATTTTTTTGCTTGGTGAATGAATTTTCACAGCTCACGCCCCATCTTATCGCTTGCCTTGGACTTGCATTTGTCTTGCATCTGTACTTGTACTTCTAGTGTAATATCATGATGAGTCAATACTAACATATATACATATATATTGCACTAAATCATGCCTCGAATATGGCTATTGGCTACGGCATGAATCAAGACATCCATGTGCAATCTGAAATTGCATCTAATAAGAGAGGAAGAGACAAAATCTACTGCACAATATATGATATTAGTTCATATTAGGAGGATGTACCAAGATCCACTGTACTGAAACAAGAAAGGCCATTCATTAGTGATGGGGTTCCATGCCTCCTGAGTCACAAAATCCCCAACCATAAAATCCACGAAGCTGAGAGAAATCACCAATTAAATGGAGCTCTCATTTCTATCCATTGTGATTTGTTTCTTTTCTTTGAGAGTAGTTGTTCGGAATTCGTCTGTCCTTCCACTGGCTTAGTGGTGAGGCCACGTAAAGGGCGTCCATCAATTTTCCAATCTTTTTTCTTGTAAAAAAGAAAGCACAATTTGAGATTAAACCAAAAATATTACCCTTTAAGAGGTTCAGTGTGCTTCATCTTAAACACGACCGTAATAGGATTCTTTTAAAGCGAAGCTCCAAGGCTTGTGTGATAACTATCTTGATCTTTCATCTCTCTTGTTGTTGTACCTCCTGGTGCTTTCATTGTTGAGATGGTTACCTCACTCTCCTCTTCGTTTGAAATATAACCTCATGGATGCTCTGAAGATGTATTTTGTTTTACTAAAAAAATAAAATAAAAAATGATGGAACTATTTTGTTTAACTTTAATATCTTTCTTTTTTTTTTTTTTTTTTTCAATTACTTCTGCATTATCTTTGGAGTGTTCTTTTTATCCTCCAGATTGGTGATCACTTTAGTTGATGATATGACCTTAGATGATTCGGTCACGGGGCCATGCGGCATGGTACATTAAAAGCGTATGAGCAGTGACCATTCGTACTGGATTGGTGAACAGTGCTACGATCTGGCAGGTGATCTTTATTATTTTTTCAAATGAAAAATTGCTGGATTAGCATGTGTTGGAGGGAAGAGAAAAACAACTACTGCAAAGAAAATAATTCAGAAGAATACTTGCACAGAAGGCTAAGTAGAGAACAAAATATCTTTTCTTAATTTTTTTTTTTACTTTCAAGCTACTCCATTCCTAGGATCTATTATATTTTGTGTGTAAGATAATGCAACATCGGCTCATTCCTTGAATGTAGCTCGACAGTTAAATCTCAGCTGGCCCTACAATATAATATGAAACTATCGAGTCAATGATACGATTAATTTACTACTGATGTCTCTGTAGCTTATACTTGCCATGCAACTCTGGTTAAACGATGAACAATCAATTAAAAAAAAAAAAAAAAAATTGGAACTTCTAAAAGATTCTTTTACGTAACATTTGTTGGCTGGCATGCTCTGATTGCCTGTTTCAGGGCCTATCTTTGAGCTCCTATTTTTTCCAAATCCAATTGGCCGTTTAGCCCTGCAAGTCCGACGCCAGATTTCGCGCACATATATTCATTCCCATTCTCCACTGCTGCCTATTTTATCCCATGATATAATTGGCATCTTATTAACTCCTCTACCTATCCCCGTGCCTTCAAAGTTACCCCACCGTTCCTGACACTGGATCGTTGGGGGATGCCCGATACTTTATTGCAACCATCCAATGGGACCATGGAATCTCGACGTAGACCATCCAACTAACTCATGCGCCTCACCTAATAATTCATATTTGTTGCCGTTAACTTTTCTTCTCTTAATCCCCACGTGGTCTAGTGCATATATGGAACATAGAGAGATTTAAATGGCATGTAATGCGCTCAGCTGCTGGAATTCCTTTGTTTACTCGTTGCTTTGCCGACGGAACCGTGCTCCTTATTGCCATCAGACCGTGACTTCTTTGTCCAACGCGCAACGAATGGTAATTCTCCGCCGCTGATGACACCGGACCCGCCCCCCTGGGTCCATCGTTTCAAGCTTCAACCCCACCTCTTTTAAGGTCTGTCTTGTTCGTAGAAAAATACCAGATAGATTGGCCGGCTCCCCCCCAGCCCTCATCCCCTCGACCCCTATACATGATAATGATACTAAATGCCCTAATCGAAATGAAAAGGCGTTGAGTTCCGACGGTTGGACGGTCTTGATCGGATCCCGGGATCCTGATTCGTTGGATCGGACGACTCGGTTCATCCCATGTCGGAGGGATCACGTGGATCAGTCCCTAAAGCAAGGCGGGAAGAACATGCATCGTACGGACGAGATAAAATAAAATGTTAAGAAACTAGAGGCGGAAAGCGATGGCATCTTCGTAATTATAGGACATTTATTGAGTCCTCTCTCGCCCTACCCTTCTAATAATAAATACTCCTCTTTTGACTCGCTCTGCTTTGTTCCCAGCCCCACCACTCGCTCTGGAACCTGGAAAGAGAGGAGGAGGGAAGATTTACAAATCTCCAAGACCGGGAGGTCGGACTGCGTGCCGCGAGAAAGCTACTCCGGTCCCGACCGGAGGGCCGTCACCGTTCCCCCCGGCTGAGTCCTTGCCAGAGATGCCTCTGTAGGGGAGGAGGATGGGCTGCTGCTTCAGCAAAAGCGAGGCTTCTTCCTGCGGCAAGGCGGCGTCCGCCGTCCGCCGGCAAAGGAGTCCGCCGCCGACGGAGCCCGAGGCGCCTCAGGAGGAGACGGTGAAGGAGGTGCTCTCCGAGACGCCGAAGCCGAGGGCGAGGCCAAACGAGGAAGGGAGGGAGAAAGTGGAGGTAGGGAGCGAGAAGGGTTTGAAGGGGGGTCCAGGTCTTAATTCCACCAGCGGCGGCTACGATGAGAGGTCCGAGGAGAACTCCGAGGTCTGCAGCATGAGCGAGGGCTTCTCTGTCTCAACGACGGTGACGGAGAAAAAAGGAGGAGAGGAGGCGGGCGGGGAGAAGGTGGAGGGTGAGGCCAGGAGAATGAGAGAGGAGAGGTCGCCGGCGAAGTTCCAGCGGAAGCGCTCCGTCGCCGGCGAGATTGCTCGTAACAAAGAAAGGCGCGCTGGCGTCGGCGTCGGCGTCGGCTGCGGCAGTGGGAGGTCCTCCCCGTCGCCGGTGAAAAGGAGGGAGGGAGGCATTGGGCGGACGTATTCCGTCAGGGAGGCGGGGCAGGGGTGGGCGGCAAGGAGCCGGGTTCCGGCCGGGAACGGCTCCCGTAGAGACCTCGGGGAGAGGTCCGGAAGGAGGTCTGTATCTCCCGCGGCGAAACGGGTGGCGGAGCTGCGCAATGCCAACGCCGGTGGGCAATGCAGGGTCGCGCCGGCGTCGAGGGCGAACGGCAGGGCATCGCCGCGCAGGATCCCGGCGGCGGCGGCAGTGGCGGCTGATGGGGATGGGAAGAGGGCGCAGGAGGCGAGCAGCTGCGACGGTGGCGAGGGGAAGGAGTCGCTGGAGAATCCCCTCGTCTCCTTGGAGTGCTTCATCTTCCTCTAGTCTCAACCCGTCTTGGTAGTGACTGAGGTTAGCAGTCTCTGTTTCAATAAATTTAGGGTTCGTGCTGTTAATTTAGGAACAAACAATGGTCAGCATTTCGAAATCCTTAGGGATTGGGAGGGAGAAAGAAAGAAAAAGGGGAAGGGCGTAGAGAGAGAGAGGGAGGGATCCTGGCAGTTTTTGTCGCCGGGAAGCGCCCCCCTGTTCTCGTTTTGCTGGTGGGGAAGGATCACGGTGGTCCCCATCTCGGGGCCTATCGTTTGATCTTGATCGTACGCTCTAGATATATGTCACTTCTGCTCCTTAGGATGGACGTGAAACCAGTTATGTGTATATATATATATATATATATCTAACTTTAGTTCTCTGTTTTTGATTGGATACATTTAGTACCTTGTGCAACGTGTATTTTCGTTGGAGCTTTCTTCTTCTCTTCCGTCAAAGGTGAGGGAGGTTTAAAGCGTGAAGGGAGGTCCATGGTGGATGTACGATGAGTGATCCGCGATGGACAGGGGAAGGGAGGTCCATCGATTGATTAGACCTGGTCCTATCAAATCGAATCAGATGATGGGTCTGGGCGGGGTGTCTATTCCGAGGTTCTTTTTCTTTTCGACGGAGGAAGTGAAGTTGGGCAGTTGAGCCGAGGAGGGGATTGGCGATAGCTTTAGGTTCCTGAGGCAGGGCGCGCACCGCACGCCATGGCACCAAATCTCGGGGTGGGCGTCGGGCCACCGGTGGCCATGGAAGCAGACGCCTGAGGCGTTCGTACGAGCCTTCTGGGTAGGGGTGGGAGTCGTCGAGGGCCACTTTTTAGACGCGTGTCGTTTCTGCTGCACAACAACGCGCATGGCCCCGCCTATTTATTCCTTTTTTTTTTTAAAAAAAAGAAATTGTTTTAAAAATATAAATGCATTTTGTATCATTAATTATTTTTAAAAATATATCGAGGGGGGTGGAGGTCATGGCGCCGTCGTGGCGACGGTGAGGCATTTCATTCATGTGATGTTGGTAGAGGAACCGATGATGGTGATGCGGAGAGGATCATGATATAATTGTGGATGGCTTCGTAGTGATGACGTAAATGATGTCGATGACAGTGAAGAAGAACGTAACGACGGTGGATATCCATCGTAGAGACCGTGATGGTGCTGGCAATGAAAGCGATGTGAACTGGTAAAAATCATAATTTTTTATTTTTAAAAATAATAAAAGTAAGACTTTAGTTTAATTAATTTAGAAATAATGAATTTTTTTTTAAAAATAGACAATAGAAAAAATAGAATTAAATTTTTTAATATCTTATATGTTGTAATTTTATTTTTAAAGATAAAAAAAAAGAAAATAGATTTGGCGTCAAAGCAAGATTGAAGCTATATTTTGTTGCCTTAAAAGAAGTAAAAAAAAAAAAATCATGTTTAGGAGATTTTTATTTAAAAAGAAGACCCATCTTATAGGAGCTCCTATCATGGGCCAAGGTGGCAGGGCTGACAACATTAGAGGGGCTTGATACAGCCCCTAGGCCCACAGCCCAAGTGGACCAGTGGTAAGGCCCGAGTCTGAGCCCGACGAGGCCTATACAAGCCTCGCGATGAGATAATTTTTTTATTTTTTTAAACTAATTATACAGAAATTAAATATATGAACCTTTGTTCATAGCTTCTTGATGCAACCCAGCAGCTGTTGCAGCTTAAAAGTCCTCTTCTTTTTGTTCAGTCATTTATCTCATTTTTATTTTTGATCTTCTAATCGTTCGAAGAGAGTTTTTATCTTCATCTTTGTTTACTATACTAGACCCAATAGGCTAAATAATTTTTTTAACTTCTTAAAACTTTTTTTTTTTTTTTTTTTTGATGTTGCTAATAACCATAAAATTTAAGTCTAAGAACCATAATTAAAACTATACATTATATAATTTCTTAAAATTTTTTATCTGTTAGGAAGGATGAATAGGCCTTTTTTTTAAATAATAGATAAAAATACTTTTGAAAATTAGTGTTTTTTTTAAGCTATTGTTGGTGGCAAAAAAAAGTATTTTTTCCAAGGAAATGGACAAGGCTATCATCGAAGCTAGCGGTTTATGAATGTTAAAGGAGAAAAAAATTATAGAAACCTACAAACAGACTATTGGACCATCGGGCTAGGCCAGCTCACAACAGCGGTGCAGTAACTATTAACTAATCGACTTTGAGTCAGAGATCAATTTTAAAAAGTTGCACGAAGAAAATGAAAATTTCGTTTGTATGTCATCTCATGACTCCAGGAGTGATGTTTCTCGTTTCTTTCAACCAAGCAATTATATAGCAATAATTTAAACTAGATTTATAAGCTTGTTTCATCAACTCCGTATCATTAACTTGATCCTGTTAGATCTGATCCATTTAGAACCCACCCAGATGCGTCCTACATTAACATGTCATTGGATTTATTCTTTATATATTTTTTTAATTTAAGTTTTGCGTTTAGTATAGGGACCATGGTAACAATGGCAATAAGGCAGTTGTTACGATAAGAATAAATTTTCTTTTATTTAGCTTAATACAAGGGTGCCCGACCGATGCTTGCGAGGCTCTTCGCATCAGGTTTTCTCCGAGTTCGAGATTGGAAACCGGGAAGTTTCCACAGCTATCCAACAAAACCTTTTCCTAGTGAAACAAAAAGAGGGTCGGTAGGCTATGTACGCGACGGGCCCATCGAGACATAATGTTGGAACGTCGTAGGATTGGATCGCTCTGCCAACCCTCTCGTGAAAAAAGAGGCTTTTCCCTGTAGCCATGTCAGATTTGCACAACATCCCACGCTCGCTCTGTTCTTTTTCAAACCATAGTCAACTCGGTGGGAAACAAGATCTGCCACAAATTCATCACTTCCTACATGGCGCCTGGGAAACGATTGACTTCTAAAATATATACCAGTCGCTGCTAAACCTGCGTGCAGATCTTGCGTGAGTTTGGACGCTGGGACCTGCGAAATTTTGCCTTTCGGTTGAGTCATGCACATGAGAGATGAACAGAACTTGATTGCTTTCTCCTGAAAATTTAACACAAAATTCTCTACGAGATTGAAAGAGAAGGGCCTACAATTCCACTGTTTCAAAACATCTAAATTTCAATTACAATTGGACAAAGTGATTCCTTGAGAAAGCCACCACACCATTCCCTGAAGGAACAGGGGCAGCATAGACCACATGAAAGAGGTGAACTATACATCCTTTGACATAGTCTAGCAGCAGCTCACATAGGAAACATGGGCTTCATACAGGCGCCCTACCTGAACTGTCCCAGGTTGAACCAAACGTGGTGTCCAAATGGAAATGGACATTGTGGAAGATAAGAACAAGGATGACAAAAGTTGGTTTGGATGCCATGCTCTGAGATTCCTAAATTAAATTTGATGTAGAACCATTGATTACATTATGTTGATGAGAAGGCCAAGATATACGTTCAGGGGGGCACGGGGCAGGGGCAGCGTGTGCAATGAAGGTAGGTACATCATGCCCCGGCATCAGGACTGAAACCCCTTTTGCATAGACTGACATCTGCAAGAGAGAAGCAAGACATCAGCCACAGAAATCTAAAACATTTGAGACATGTTGAGAGGAGAGACAATTGATTAGTCTGCATAATAATCAGTCAACCAGAAAGAGTAACAAATTTTACAACTAAGTGTGCTTCGTTCACTGCGTCTAGAAATTGTTTCATGGATGTATATTCCTAAGTTATCCAAAATGTAAACAGAACTGAAAGTTTTTCAGCAATAGATGTTTTCAAATGCCATCAAATAATAAATAGATAGTTGTAAACTGATAAGGAGTTGCTACCAATAAGCCTTCCATCAAGTCTACGTGCACCTAATATAAATAGTTCTCCATTTCAGGGAAGGTTGGTTCCTTGCTGGAAAGAACAGGCTCTGAAGACTGCATTGTTAAGTATAAGAAATATATGAACCAGGTTGAAACAGAAAATATGGACAGGTGGAGTTTAATCACTTTAGGTTTGCAAAACTGAGAATTAAATGCAACTACGCCACCTCTCAAAAATTGAAAGTGGACCAGTACATTATGATTATGCTCTCTCTCTCTCTCTCTCTCTCTCTCTCTCTCTCTCTCTCTCAATGTGTTATGAATGGTATTATGGGTCCATTCAAACAATTTTTAAGATTGAACTTTATGGTTATCCAATCAAGATGATGTTTCTCAAACAAATAATGACCACCTGAAAATTAATGATCCATTGTTACAGTCCTTGCCTGTTATGAACACCAATTCTCTACTACAAAATTATCACTATATCCGTGATAGTGAACCTCTAGACATCAGTTTGGGGGGCAAAAGTTTTGTTTTTCTTTTATGGTTACTCGAATGAAAAGAAAAAAGAGAAAATTCTCCAGTTAATTTGCTCAATAAACAAGAAAATCCTACTTTAAGGGTCAAGTTCCATTGATAAGGTAAGATAAAATACAAGGATATGGCGATAAGTGGATTGGAAGCTGGACTAGCACACAAAATGCAGAGTTTCATGTCAAAAGATACCAAAGAACCAGAGCAATCAGACTGGGGAGACTGTTGTTAGCATGCACTAAATCACTTTCTTAAGAAGTTGATCTGCAGGAGTTCTTTCATGGAGAAACAAAGAATTTTTTTTTTTTTTTTAAAAAAGCTTTACTTTGTTGTCTTGATCATGTAAATTTAGTCATGGTAACTTACAGTTCAGTAATCCATGTGGATCTCCAGTTTTGTAACATCTACTTGTCGTACACATAAAAAGACCCAGTTTCAAGATAGTCGAGATGTGGTATTGCTGTTTCATCACACCAGTGAATTATGATTTTTCATAGCCTCATCTTTTTCCCATGCCTTCTTGATCTTTCATACCAATGACGGCAATGGGCATCTTGGAAATATTGTAACGAATTAGTAGGGATAAACATTAATACGAGGTCAGCCATTTAAAACTCATGGACTTATCCTTAATCTTTTATACTCCATTATCAAGAGCAGGAAAAGCGTCACATGTTTGTTCCAAATTTACCATTATATTTGGTCCTTTTACAAAGGGATACATCTGTGCCCTGCTATACATTAATTATTCCCCACGCCCCCCCCCACCGCAAAAAAAAAAAAAAAAAAAAAAAAAGAAATGCTACATAAAGGCCTCATTTAATTGGCACTTCATTCTTGTGGGAAAATGCCTTTCCCATGAAACTGCAGCCATCCCTCCCGTTTAGTTGGAGATTTTAGTGCAGATCAACAGAAATATGGATTTCAAGGGGAAGAGGATTACAGTGTCCATACAGTAATTGTAAACCCATCACTAAGATGGGAAAGAGAGTTTTCCATTGTTTGATAATTCGGTTAGGGCATTTTTCTTTCACTTTTATCCTCCATGAAGGGTTGTCTCTTCTTATCACTTTATTTGCCCTAATTCTAGCCACAACTCTCCATCCCCCTCCTAGTTGGCCTTAAGGTACTTCATCTATCTTCTCTGGCTACAAATCTGGCAACTATGTAAGGTACCAGGCATGGTAAAGTTAGGTTGACCGATCCTTTATTGCGATCGATCTATCTTTATAAAAGTATTTGGCTCTAAGTTCGATTGACCTAATCTTGATAGCGACTAATTGTTATTATGAACTGCTGCTTCATTCACTATCTAGAGATAAATTTGGAAATGGTTATCTATTTTTCAAAAATCGGATAGCTAACCAAATATAACTGACCTGAGAAAAGCCATTTTCTATACTTCTTTCCCATAACCAACCAAAAGATGTACACAAAAATAATTTTCTTAAGAATCTACTTCCTAAGCAATCACTTTCCCATTTACCAGACAAGAATACCTTGATTTGATATCAATTAAGGAACATGTCATGAAAAATTCAACAGTATTGTGTTGCATGAACAAAAAAGACGATACATAAACAACAGTCCCTTAATGTCAACCTGTTCTTCATGGAGGTTTGGACTCAACAATTTCCTTATTGTTTATATTATTATGAAAAGCAATTCTATCTTAAAATGTGTTTAAACTACAAGCTGGTTTACTTGTCATTCTACTAAAAGCAAAACCATTTGAAAATGGTCAAATAAGAAATATGGATTAATTAATGTTGCATTGGTGCAATTAGGATGGCAAACAGGTTGGATTGGATCAAGTCATGCTTCAACCCAACCCAACTTGGCTTCATGTCGGATCATTGTTTTGCTCTTGGACCCAATTTTTTTGCTGATTGGGTCCATAAAAATAATTTTAAATCCAACAGATCATTCGAATCGAATTAGGATCAAGTACAACCTTAATCCAATCTGAAATGTTTAGGTTTCAGGATTGAATCATATTTGGTTTGCATTTGAGCCAAGTATCTAGTTATTATTTTATTACTAAAATCTAATAATTGATAATTAAATATAAAATTAGTAAAAAAATTTAAATAAGAATAAAAAGAGCTAACTTAAATTTTCACTCAAAAACTTTTAATTTTATACAAATAATGGATCATTTTTGAGTTTACAACATATGATTTTTAAAATATATATTGATATACTTGAAGGCATTATAAATAAAAAAAATCATAAAAAATAAAATAATGAATATAAATATTTAGATATAATTAAATGAAAATAGATGAGAGGAGATGATGTTATTAAGATGAAAAGTGGAATTAGTTTAAATGCTAATTTATTCAATGAATTATTTTGGAGTGCACAAAAATAAGGTTAATGAATCTAGATTAGACTCAGATGATATCCAGATTTAGGTTGAAAAATAAAAGACTTAGATCTGACCTCAAATTTAGAGGATTCAATTTTTGAACCCAATCCAACTCACAAGTTTTCAAATATGAATCAGGTCTTGTTTAATCGATCTAACCAGATCGGGCCACAAGTTGATTTGGCTCATTTGCAGCCTTAATTAAACTTTTTTTTTTCTAAGTACCACTTATAGAATTTGCAGAACCTTTTCTTATCTTCAAGCATACAAGTCCAGTTTTATAGAATTCACCAATCATGCATCACGTGTGTGTATCAACATTAATAAAAACATCTGATTTATGAATAGCTTCTTGATTTCACTATGAATCAAGATAGTAGGTCCCAACAAAGACCGACAAATCCGCCATCAACTCTTTGCTCCCCTCCATTACGCTTGTGCTACTACTAAACAACAGCTTTAGTCTAACGCCCCATTGTTAGCTGTCCCTTCTAAATGGCGACAACGCCTCCGTCCTCCTCTTTGTTACTTCCTCCGACATCGCACTGTCACACCTTTGCGTCTCCTTATTAACACTTTCCATACGATCTATGCTACTACTGTTGCTAATATTCAGGAAAACAGAATTTAAGAAGAGTAGGAAAAGGTAAGAAGAAGGAGAGAACCCAAGAAATAGAGTTGGTAATTAAGCTTAAGAAAGGCGTGTATTATTGGTCTAATAATCGAAGCGATATAATGACATAATAATAGTACAAGTGGAACGAAGGGATAGCTTATAGCTAACCTTGGGCGAAGGGTAATCGAGCTTGCCGGAGAGGCACCGGTGGCCGTGCGCCTCGAGATCCTCGGAGGAAGACGTCCTCCGCCTCCGGCCATCGTTGGAGGAGAGGAGGGGAGACCTGGGGCGGAGGAAGCGTTCGAAGATGGCCATGATGAGGAACATGGAGATGAGGATGGCGGTGGCGACGAAACCGAAGGAGACGGCGTTCACCGAGTTGTCGAAGTGCCTCCACCTCTCCTCCCCACGTTCCACGTCCAGCGGCGTCGGAGCCATCGCCAGCCCTCCGACGCCGCTCTCCCCCATTCCCACCTCCTCCGACTCGCTACCTCTCTCTCTCTCTCTCTCTCTCTCTCACCCTCCCTCGCTCTCTGACTTCCCGGGCCGAGCTCCCTCTATCACGGCTTCGCCATTGCCTCTCCCAGCAACCGTGCGGGACAGGGCGGACGGCTAGGATGGTATTGGCGTGATTTGGCGGGAGATCGACGATTCCTGAGAGGACAAAAGGGAATAAAGCGGTGATGATGACGGCTCGCGTCTCGGTTCTCTTCTTTTTTAAGGAGGTGAGCACCACTCGTTGCTAGAGGAGAAGATTGAAGAGAGAAAGGGTTCGAGAGAAAGAGGTGGGGGCGGAGGAGGAGAGGGAGAGGGACCCTTGTAAGCGATGGGGGCTTCCCTTTACTTCTGTTTCCCGAGCCGAGCTCTTGATTACCGATAAATAGGGAAGGTGGTGCCCCCGGCCCAACCTCAACTTCCAAGCAAGCGAGCAATAGCAACGAACACCCCCTTTGAGCGGCCATGCTCAAAGGTAATTTATTATTTTTAAATTATTTATATACTAAAATTAATATAATATAAAGATTTCTAAGTTAGATATTAGATAGGCAAAAATTAAATATTATTTTTAATTATTTTATTTTTAATCACTTTATATATAAATTAGAATATAAAAGATTTTTATTTTATATATATGTATATATATAGTTTAAAGATAATTTATTATATTTAACATGGAAGTAAAGTATAACTTGAATTTGATCCACATATAATAAAATTTTAATTTATATAAAGTTCTTTATTCACAATATAATTATTCATATTAATATATCCATCAAATAATTATTTATCTATATTTTTATTTATTAATTTGAATAAAAAAAATATATTTATCGGATGTTTAAATTTATATTTATATTTAAAAATATTAGATATAAAAGTAAATTTATACAATGTTACCCTGTTCATTTTCAACTCTACTATATTCAAAAGTATTAAGCTAACTGTAAAATTATTTATTTGCAGCTTAATACAATTGTTTAGAACATTCTAGTTCCCCTTCCTCACTCTAATCTTGCTTTATATGTCATGATTTTTTTTAAGTCACCACCGGGCAAAGTCATGGAATCTCTTACTTTTTCTCTCTTTTTCTTGTTGTTTCTGCGTTTTCCTCCAAAAGAAGATGTTTCCTTTTCTACGTTTTCCTTTTCTACGTCACGTAATAACGTACCAGCTTCCACCTTTTTCCCCCAATCTCGTGTCCAAATGATGTTTCGACGCTCACCAATTAACCTCGCACCAAAACTCACCACCAGCTCCATAAAACACGCACAACCAATAGGCTTTCGACTTCCGAGCGAATAATTCCTCTCACTCTCGGAGGGACATGAGTGTCATTGTACAAAACCCCTGGGTAGATGCGGTCCTTCGCAAGCCCAGCAATCGCGGCGGGGCAGGGCGTGTAATTTTGACGGAAGCCATGGGTACGCTGCGAAGGACTCTAACCAGGGAGAGCGAAATTACCGGAATCGGACTGCGGGAACGACGGAAAGCCTGGACCTTCTTCCTCTCGCTTCCCAACTAAACAAAATAAAATATAATAAAATCGTAGCAACGCATGCCGCCCGTTGGGTGCAGCGTTGACTCAGCTGTCGCTGACCTGGCGGACCACGTAGGATGACGGGCCAACCACCACATGGTGGGCTGTCGGCAGGGGCAAGTAGGGGCGGTGGGTCGGGGTCGACACGTGTCGGGCTTTGGGGTGGTCGGAAATGAGCACGGCAGGGGGGCCGGTCAGACATATCAGCGCGCCGTGTCGGCCCACCGGGCTGCAAGTGGGGGGCCGATGCGCCTCGATATATCCGACGAAAAGGGATATCGGACGGTGGAGGGAGGCTGAGCGCCCCGGGGATCCGACGGTCCGGAGAGGGGGAGGTGTCCTGTGCTCCCTCCCTCGGTCCGAAGTCGAAGACTTGAGCGGTGTGCTGTCAGAGGGGCCGCGTGCCCGACACGTGTCACACATCACGGAAGCGGGGACGGGGGACCGGACAGATACGTGCCTGTCAGTACGTGCGGCTGCACGTGTCGCTTTCGTGCTTGCATTTTCTCTCTCTTAGTTACACGTACGTACGCACGCACCCCGGATTCACGCGGCCTCAGTAGCACGCATCTGCGGGCAAGCTGGTCCCCAGCTTAAGCCTGCACCGTGCTGCCCTAGTCGTAGCCTCGGATCGTTCTTCAGACCTTGATGCCAAAAAAAACCTCTCACCTTCTCGTTAAGTATTCCGAATGTGAACGCAGGAAAAGGTCACGGTCATGGTTCACATTCGGGATTAGCTCGGTATGGGTTAAAGAAATTATAGAAGCAACTTTTCGTCGCATGATCCATGCCAAACGCACGCCCGGGAGAAATTTTAGGCTGGATGTTTCAAAGCTGGGCCAAAATCGAGCTTGGAACCGACCATATATGCTGATGCTTCTAGTCCAGGTGAAGAACCAAAACGCACGTTTATCTGACCAAAGATCTCAAGATGTCATTTTTCTTGTGAGAGAAGCAAAATCCATCGTCTAGATACTTATTTGTTTGAAGGGAATGAACAGGACATCGCGCATCCAATAAGAGTAGTTTCTGTTATTAGACAAAAAAAGCGATGGAGAACGAAATTGGCAGTTGAGGATTTCAATTCGTATAAATTGGCTTTATGATAGCAATTGGTTTACCTTGCAAGCAACAATCATAAAACCCCAAGTAATCCATCAAATATTTTTTCTTAATGGCAATGGAAGCAGAGAAGCCGTGGTGTGCGGCTCAAATGACAATTTTTTCCGTATATATGGCACTTTGCCATGCTTCAAATCTCTTGAGATAGGGCAAGTATCCATATTCCATCATTTTGCTATCCGCTCCTTAACGTACCTCTGTGACTTCTGTTTCCAGCCCACAGTTAAAACTTTCCTACTACATTATTAAAAAAAAGGATTATGTTAAGGAGTGCTCTAGAGGCACTCATTAAGGGGCATCTAATGCCCCATTTAACTGGCTTTTTTATGGAAAACAAGGATGAAAAGGCAGATTCCTTCAAGAATATTTAAATATCATTTCATATTTTAATTTTATACAGTAGCAAAATTTTTAAAAAAATTAAAAAAATCTTAAATGTAAGAATTAGTTAAATGAGGGTATTAAATACCTTTTAATGAGTGCCTTTGAGGCACTCATAAGCAAAATCCTGAAAAATACTTATAAGCTTACTAAATTCAATCTTTTTCTTCAATTTTGCTTTTTTAAGAATTTGTGTCAAAATGATGTATGCTTTTTTCTTTTCTTTTCTTTTCATTTCTCTCTTTTGATAGATAAGACTGAGATCATATATTCTAAGGTCTAATTAAACTATTGCAAGTTAAAGTAAAAAACAAAAATAAAATATAAAAAAATCAACCCATCAGACGAACGGCTACAGAGAAGCTTTTTAACAAACTATGAAGTATTTATAGCAACCCAAATTTTTCCCTTCTCATCCTTATAAAATGTTTGACAAAAGAGCTGTGCAACTGTTATATTTACAATACTGTTTATACCTTAAAAAAGGAATGTTACAAAAGTAAGAATTGAATATTCTTCCATCATCAAATCTTTTTGAAATATTCTTGAGGTCCATAAAGTGATTTTTAGTGATGTCGTATAAGTTGACCAATTCATATTAATTTATAAACTACTTCCAAAGTTCTACAGGAGATCCGATTAATTCAGATCCTCCACTTATGGTAGCAGTTACATAAGATCAATTCAATGCCCTTTGGTAACACGTTGATATGCTTACCAATTTGGTCTAAAACTTGATTCTCTAGGAATCTAATTATAGAGTAACTATGAGCTAAACAGAAGGTTCATCGAGTTGTTGATAGTGACCAGCCTCAACCAAAACTTGGTAAGGACCCTCAAAATCCCCAAAACCAAAGAACTAAGAGTGCACATCATGATGGTCGACCCAAGGAGGAGCCTCAAGATCGACTGTCACAATCAAATGAGCACTCCAGTTCGAAAAACTTTACTACTAGCCAACATTAGATAGATCAATAACTATAGGAGATGAATTAAAGGATCGAGGTAGTCATGGAGCAATTCAAGGTATGAGGCAGACCTATTCAATGAGGTCGATTTTTCTAAGGAACTATAGTTTACCAAAAAAGGTAACGGCTGAGTTTTTGCTCTAGATCTCGTCGATCACTTAAAGAGCTTTATAGCTCTCATATTACTACATGGCACCCTAAACACCATCATGTGCCAAGCTTTTCTAACAATCTTAAAGAAGACAATCTTTACATGGTATTTAAGCCTCATACCTACTTCTATTTGCTCTTTCAAGCAGTTGAGACAATAGGATTTCAGCGACTTCATCAACAGCTAAAAACATCAAAAGATTTTTGCAAGCTAAATGTCGATCAATTAGAGGGCAAATGATGGAGGTAATGATTGTGCTAACAATTAGGCTAGCAGTCAATAATGGCATGATGACAAGCAACAATTAACAACCGAAAACCTAGGGAGAATAGAGTGAAAGAGGGAGGGAGAGAGAGGATCTAGATGAATCAAAGTCTTGCTTGTTGGGTAATGCTGGTAAAGGATCAAGTAGCTAGACCAAAGTGACACATTAAACCAATGCCTCACCACAACAACAAAACAAGGGAAAGGGTTGGAATAGAAAATCAAGGGGAAAATAGGAGTGGTGGCTCACCTAATCTGTAGATCAACCCTCATCCTACTTGCCATATGGCCAAGGTCCAATGTTTGACCATAGGCAATAATGAGGGTTATTGGGATTAGAGAACAACATCCCTACTCAAAATAGTATTGACAACTCCAAAAGTAATGGAGGTTCTAGTCATCTGATTCCGATGATTCTTAACAGAATATAGTCGATGGTGATGGCTACAAGCTGAAGATTGGAGGAACAAGAGGTCAGAGCTAGATACCTCATCTTCGATAGGGTCTTGAGGTGGCATAGGAAACATATTAGTGATGAAGTAAAGAGGAAGATGGCGATGATTGGTCGTGTCACATGGGAGAAGGAGATCTTAAATAGAGTCAAGTCCAAGCTTCATCTCTCATCTTTAGCTATAATTAGGACTCCAACGCTCAATCTATTCCCGCCTTATTGAAGGATATAAATTTGTTTACATATAAAGTATCAATAGGCAAGTATAACATATTTAAATTTGAATCTCATTTAACAGCCCATATATCGAAATATATAACCATCCATTCATCGGCACTTGAAGAAGCATAGCACCAAGACATTGATTTTCATAATCCTAACTGAGGTAGGGACCGAATGAGGCAATGTTGATAGATGGATGTCTTCTAAGTGTCAAGCAGATATCATCATGGCATGCCTTACATAGTCATCAAGTGCTTGCTCCAAAACTTGGGCATTATATACATACAATTGACAAGTTCTACTCTGTATAACCCATCAAATTGAAAAAAAAAGAAAAAGAAAAAGAAAAAAAATGCATTAGCCAATCTTAGCAAGCTGACTTCACCATTGTGCCATTAATACTTATGGAATGCATGTCATATAATGATTGATTTTGTAAATATGAAGCAATATTTATGTGCATGAGGCAAATGATCAAGTTGGGTGAGTCATATTAGACCTAATCTAAACTCAAGTCAAGCAATGTGTCCAATTCTTTTCAAAAACCATTTACATAATTTTTTGTGTTTTGATTAAATGACTTTTTATAATTTATGGTGAAAATGTTAAGAAAGTTTCTCACCATTTAAGCATACTCATGAGGTATAAGATCACATTGTGGGGCTATGTATGGGAAAAACCCTAACCTTGAAGGTTTGTCGCAATTAACCCGTAACCAATGACCATAACAATGTATAAATGTGTTGTACTTTATGAGAGAAGAAAAAATTGATGCCTAGAGATTGCTAAAGCTGCAGATGGCTCAAGCTCACATATTGGAAAGTGCTTTTTAATGAAGAAACACCATTACCATATAGGTCCTACTATCGATCATGAATCATAATGCTGTGATTGAAATAGCAGGGCTTTTATTTTCATTTGGTATACATAAATACAAGAGAAGTGAGCAAGGAAAATGTGTTTTCCTTACCAAGTTCCTTTTCGGCCCCAAACCAACAAGAAAAAAGAGAAATTTATCATTCCTTTTATCCATAAAACAAAGAATGACATATCATCATATAATCCATTCATATCTACAGTATCATGACATAGGGAAGCAATTGCCTTAAGTAGCAGCAAAATAATTGCAATGGAATGGACTCATCATCTGATGGCATAAATTTGATAAAAAGGTCGAAGAGAAAGCCTTCTACATGACAAAGGTGGCACTCACCCACATGAAAGGTAAAAATACTAGCAAGAGTTGAGACCTTTAGCAAAATCAAAAAGGTAAAAATAAAGTTCTTTCTCAAGACCTTTCCCTAAGGAAAAGCCTTTTTCTAAGAGAGGCCCTCGCTACCGTTATGAAGATTTTGGACACTTTCGTAAAAAGTGCAGAAGTGGTTTGCTTTGCTTCAAGTGCGAAGGTGGTCATTCTTCCAAAACCTATAAGAGGTTAAACCACTGCCTAAGGATAAACCGCTCATGGGAGATTAGGCGTTTCACAGTAGCCAAAAGGTTTGACATTCCTCCTTCCATCCTTAGCGATCCTCCTCTTTCAGGTCAAGGAGCTAGAGGCTAAGGATGCTTTCATCCTTATGAAAGATATCCTTAGGTAGAGATATGTTGAACTAAAGAAAGCTAAGATTTTTAAGCTGTATCTGATGGGCAGCTTCATTGATTTTTCAAGATCTTCTGAAAGCCAAACAAATCGTGGGTTATAACTACCATAGGAATTGATGGAACTTCCTCTAGATCCAACATTGTTTTTGATTTTTTTTCTCCTCAAGAGAGAGCTTGATGATAGCCTTTGGAGAAGGAATCAAATAAGGTAAGTGCTATTGTAACGCTCCAAGCCCACTTGCTAGCCCAATTAATTCGTTAGTGGGCCGAAATCATGTGGCTCAAAAACTTAAGTAGAAGTTAATTGGTAGCAAGTGGACTTGAGTTATAAGCACTTAAACCTTTTCTTTTCCATCCAATGTAAGATTATTTTTGAGATATTTCAATTTTCTCCTTATAATATAACATCCTCATTGCATACCATAACTAGCCAGAATCTACCCGGAGCCGAATCATTGATGCTGTAAGGGTAGTTTTACTTCATGACGGAACTCTACTACCATCCCATAGGTAGCCTTTTTCTTATGCCCACCAACTTCTGCATACTCGGATAGTCCGTGATACCATTTGTAACGCCCTAAGCTCACTTGCTAGTCCAATTATTAGCGGGCCAAAACTATGTGGCCCAAAAACTCGAGTAAAGTTAATTGGTAGCAAGTGGACTTGAGTTATAAGTACTTAAACCTTTTTTTTTTCATCTAATGTGAGACTATTTTGGGGGTATTACACTAATGGATCGGTAGGTGGTATCTTAATAGGTTAAAATTCTAGATTTTTTAACCTTCAATTGAAGAAGATTGGTTCTTTTTCTATTTCGATAAAACTATTTTGCTTGTCTCTTAAGAGCGAGATATCTATCATTACGATTTATGGACTTAATGACAGAGGCCTTCGTAATTCTTTCCAAGAATCAATGATGTGGAAAGTTAGTTAGAAACTTTAGTGTTACTAAATCTCTCTCCGATAAGAAAAGCAACCCGTAAGCTTCTTCTAACTCTTTGCCTTTGATGATCTTATTTCCTATCTTCAGTTAGTGGATCTTGATCTTAAAGGAAGAGATTACATATGGAGCAATGGTAAAGACTTCCCCTTCCTCGTCGGGCTCGATAGATTTCTCATCTCTTCAAAATAGGAATGCTTGTTCTCGACTTTCTGTCTATATGTGTTGGGGAGTTTGGTTTCTGATTAGACTCTCATTGTCTTGAATTACGGTACTATTTTCCCCTTTAATAAATTATTCAGGTTTGAGAAATGGTAGTTGTTAGAGCGATATATTGATAATGTTGCTTTTTCCAACTGAAAAAGGCTTTCTCTTAGATCAAACCTTATGGGTAATAAGTAAATAACCCGAGAAACCTAAGGATTGCTTTAAAATAATGGTCCTTTAACATCAATGCAATAAATAGGAACTTGAAGATGAAAATCTTGAGAGATATAAACATCTTTAACAAAAAGAAAGGATTTTTTTCTCTCTCTAACTAAAAAGTTTAGACCCAAAAAATCCTTAAGCAACCTTTAGAAGACATTTATGTCAAAGAGCTCTATTAAAAGCAGAGATCTTGTATACATTAATTTAAGGAAGAGGATAAAATATAGCTTTCCTTCGTAGAGTGACTTTAGCTTTTTACTACTTTTTCAAAGATTTTTTTAGTTTTGCCTTCAAACATATCATTAATCTTAATTGGGTTGACTTTTTGATGGTTTGACAAATCTCTCATTGCTTTATTAGCCTTTTCCTCTAGAGGAGATTAAAGAAGCTATGTCCTCACTCAATAGATTTGAAGCACCTGAACTTGATGATTTTTCTCTTAACTTTCTTTCAGAGGTATTGGGATCACCTGAAAAGTGACCTTCTGATATTATCTGACAACTTTCACTCAGGTCCTCTAGATCTCTTTAAACTCAATTATGCCTACATCACTCTCATTCCAAAGGAAGATGGCAATGCTCTCTTTAAAATCATCTCCAAAACACTAGCTTCTAGATTGGCATCTTTTCTTTCCTTCTTGATAAATGATTCCCAATAGACCTTCATTAAGGGTTAATCAAAGCTCCAGGTTTGGTGTGCATAATTAATTTTAAGAAAGCCTTCAATAATATTAACTAGGATTTCCTTCTTTCTCTTCTCTTGATAAGAAAATTCTCTCTCAGATGGATTGGATGGATTCAAGCCATGCTATTCTCTTCTTCTATTGCTCCTCTCATAAATGGCAAGCCAGGCCGTTGGATTAAATACAAAAAAGTGCTTCATCAAAGGGATCACTTTTGCCTTCTCTTTTCATTTCGGTAACCAATGTTCTTTCAAGGCTGCTTAACCATGCTTTTAGATAGGGACCCATCTCAACTTTAAATGCATCTCTAGTCTTCACTTTATAGATGATATCCTCATATTTTATGCAACAAAGGACTCTTTCCTGATCTCCCTACATGCCATTCTTTTGGACTTCCGGTCTTCCAGACTTTGAGGGAGCAATGGGCTTAAAGTTTAGCTTTGACAAAAGCTTTGTAGCTAGCCTCAAATCATCAAGCCCTAATGAAGAAAGATTTGCATCCTTCTTGAGTTGCCAAAGAAGTTATTTTTCTTTCACTTAACTTGGTCTCCTCCTAAGTAACTGTAAGTTGCCGAAACAATGTTAGCTTCCTCTTCTCAAAAGAATTTAATCCCAGCTTGCCTCGTGGAAAAGAAAGTTCCCATCTATTGGTGGAAGATTAACTCAAATCAATGCGGTACTCATTGCCTTTCCTTCTTACTTTATACCAATTTTCTAGCTTCCAAAATGGGTTTGTGTAAGAATTGATCGGTTGAGAAGAGCTTTTATTTGGAAAGAAAAGGATAGCATCAAGGTTTCAATTACCTCTTAAACTAGGAGGTGGTGTGCAAATCTAAGGAAGGGAGCTTAGGTATCAAGGATATGTACACTTTTAACAAGGATTTATTAGTGAAATAAGTATGGAAAGTGATCTCTCGATATCCTTTCAAACCTTAAAAAAATCTTATCAAACAAGCCTACTATTTTAGAAAGAGATTTAGGATCAGAAAAAGAAAAATAGCCCTCTTCTTCTCCCTGATTTAGAAAGGTATAAACCAGAAGCTCAATGGTTTTTAGAACTGCACGTCTTTTGTTTCAAGAGAAAGTTAGGCTATCAGATTTTAGGAAGATCCTTAGATTAAAGGCGTTCTCCTTTCTTTCCTCCTTTTGAATATGTTTAGCAGCAATACTAAAATCAACGCCCATATTTCCTTCTTTTAGAGTTAAGGGTGAGAGAGATGGTTCATCAAATGGTTGAGATTAAGAAGGGATGGTCTATTAGCTCTGTATGCCTAATGTGATGCTTCCTTATAGGTTGTCTTTCATCTTTTCTTATTTTACTCCTTCGTTGCGAGTCTATGGTCACTAATCTTTAACCACATCCAAGGCCTCAGAGTCTTCATCACATGTTGATGGCTTAGAGATACGTCCCTATGTCTCAAGGATTGGCTTAGAATTAGCTTACACTTTCTTTTTGATGGCATGGAAACAAACTCTAGAATTTTTCCATCCAAATCCTCCTTTATCCTAGCTATTTATATCTAGAAAAATTCTGTACACCTTCCAATCTTGGGATTGTATCTTTGATAGAAGGGCATCCACTTTGAATCTTGGGACTGCATATCTAAAAGAAGGGCATGCACTGCCCATGGTATCCTGAAATCTTTACTAGACTCTTCTTAAGTATTTTGTGCTGTACATTCTCCCCCTTCTAGTAAATACTCTCTCTCAATGAAATCAGGGGAACTTTCTCCCCTGCTTACAGTCAAAAAAGAAGAAAACCACCGCTTAAGAAGATTCTGGTTTACCATATTCGTGTTCCTTTTTGGCTCCTGTTCCTGCTCTAGAAGAGGGACCCATGCTTAGAAGGATAAAAACATAGTGATGGACCGTAGAAAAGAATCTCAGAGGATCACATGGACACACTGGCCAATGTATGATTTTTGATATGGAATTATTTGATTTTGCCATGTATCATTCATTGCATGCTGTGGAAGCAAGAGCAAATGCAGCAAAGCTTCCTAAAAGTGCCAAGATGCTGTGTAACTCCTCTCTCAAACTGATCAACAAGAACTAAAAGGAACGATGGCAAGTTGGGGTCCTGATCTTTTCTGTCGCAACTTAGCAGCATTATGGTAAGGTCCTTAAAACAGCTTCAAAACACAAGGGAATCGTCCGCAATTTTTTATGGTAAGTTTGCTCTGGCAAAGGCCTCCTAAAGAACCCAACAGTCACTGGTGGATGCAACAATGTTATATTAGGAACCCTAGCACTAGATATCCAAGAAGAGATACCAAAGAAGTTGGATGGAGAGATGCAAGTGTTTCAATATCTGTGTTTCTGAATCTGTTCTGCAAGCTTGAGATTGCATATCTGTATTTCTGAATATGTTTGATAAGCTGAAGATAATTAGACAAGGTTGTTCTTTCCTTCTTTCTAGAGTATCCGAAATTCCCGTGCAGTAGAGAAACTGATGGAACAATTTGCAGGAACATCTAATGATTGGAAGCATAATTGTTCCTGGCAGTCAAGTCAAAGAGTCAGAAAATTAGGCATCACCTCCACCAGAGATCTTCAATTTTCTGGTCTTTTTCCCCCTTTCTATCTTCCCACAGCCTGCTCAAGTTGAGGGGTCAAAAACAATGCATATCGTCTAGGGACACCGTGAATTGGTGAATAAATAGAGCAGAACTACAGATCGTGTGTTAAGTTCAAATATCAAGAACAGGAATATGAAGTAATAGAAGTCCCAAGGCTAAAAAAAGTTAAAGGCCTTCTTAGGTAGGTAGAAAAGGAGAGTTTTGTTGTCAAGATCTTCAAGTCTAGAGTTCCTGCCGGAATCCTAAGCAGCTAATTTTGTGCTAAAACAACAGAGATGAGATGGTAAGGGCATTGAAATAGGCGAATAACTGCTGTAAGAAACATTTTAGAAGGCTTATCTGGAAGATGAATACAGGAATCAAGAAATCTATGAAAAAGGAAGCCAGAGAGTCAAGCTACGGTACAATCTGTTGACCTAACCTCAACTTTGATGATGGCTGCTCTGATTTAAGAGTAGACATTAAACAAGATAAAATTTTGAGAATAAGTATCAAATGAAGAGTGCTATTCACTCTAGCTTCACTTTCTTTGCTGCAAGCCAGAATCTCTCTTTGTTATATTCTTTGCTTAGTCGTTATTATCATTATCAAACAAGAGATTGTGCCTTTGGTCTTGTGATGTTTTAAAGACTTTATTCGGCTTATTGTTCATAGAACGTATATCACAACTTGATGTGCCCTAGCTGTTATATCATTTGAAGAATTAAGGAGGTACTTGGTGGAATTAAATATGGACACAACTCTTTTCTTTTCCATAACCACCACCCCCTCGGGGAAGAAACCATTTTTCTTCTTGCTAAAGGGATTGTGGGGCATAAGCGGTTTCCTTTCTCTCCTTAGCACAGTGCAAGAATGGCGCTTAGCTAATGGGTTGAGATATGTCCATACTCAGATTATTATTATTATTATTATTTATTTTTTTTTTTTGGTTGTGGGGGGGGGGGGGGAGAGGTGGGGTTCCATGCTACATATTGGATAAAGGGATTGATGTATTAATATTTTATTGTCATGAAAGTGACGCAAATACGATCCCTGAAGTATTTATGTCGCTACTGAACCTCCAGTGAAAAGCAAAACCTCATATCCCATATTTCATTTATTTAAGAAATAGGGCACGTTTTTCTCAACTATATTGGGCATGCTATACCGTTTGTTCAAAAACAAAATCCACATATAATGCACAAGTAAAGGGGTTAAACATTTGAAATGATAATGCCCTTCAATGAACAACAAACAGGTGCCACATACAGAAAAATCTTGCAGGCATTTTAGCTGGGATGTCAAAATATCAAGAATTCCACAAACTAGGTCAATTGACTGCTGCATTTGAAGGATGACAAGAAGCCAGAAACAGCTATACAACACTAGCATCCATTGGAACCAGAGTTTAGAAAAATACTGGTGCATTTGCTTGAAACAGATTGTCATTTCACACACCTGGATTCAACAATGACGATTTTCATAGGGTCAGATGGCTTAGTCTTCAAGTGAAGCTGTCTGCAGATTGATGATGTGCGGATAAGTAGCCTTCTCATCAAGCTGATTCTGGACCCTTATCAGCATTGTAAGCAAGCTTGAGAGAAATGAGTCTGCCAATTTAACAATTGTTGTCATTGATCCCATTTGTATGTTCAGACAGGATAAACAAAAAAATATATAAACAAATTGTGCTATCACCGATTGCAACATGCATGTGAAATAAAGTCATGAGAGTGGAATTTTTTATTTGAAAAACAAGATATCTTGAGAACAAAATCAGAGGAAAAAGGAAAAGGTAGAATAAACCACGATCATGCAATATGCAGGCAAAATAGAATGTCAAGAAAAGTATTTCTTATAGAAACTAGTAGATTAATAAGTTCAAAAGGAAAACATAAGTGGAGTAAACTTAGACCAAGTGGAATGCATGGTAGAATTGCAGGTGTGAATTTCCATATTGTAAAAATATGTTGGAAAGCTTTGGTAACACCATAAGACTTGCCTGGCCTTGATAGAAACAGTCATCATTTGGGTGGTCATTACACATCTAACAAGAGATTATTTCTATAATATTTGCTCTTTGAGCTCTCTCTCTCTCTCTCTCTCTCTCTCTCTCTCTCTCTCTCTCTCTCTCTCTCTGCGCGCGCGCATGCGCTGTCAGTAATCAAACGAGTTCTTTGCATTTCTTAGGTCTCGGGGCCCTTTTAAAAGAGCACTACTTCATGGATTCACTGCCTTTTCACATCCAGGCATCCTACCAATGCTTGACGATACTCTTTCTTAAGCCTTCTAAGAAATGTACAATATTTGCATGCATGAGACTTGATTGTGTTATTTATTGTAATCCTAATCTTTTGCACCAAGTCAACAGAAAACACATAAAAATGATCCATGACATATAGGTGCACCTAGCTTTGCTTTAGCCACTTGATTGCCTCCATTTCCTTTTAGGTTTACTTATTCAAGTAAAGATAATTGAAAAATGACTAGCAGGTATTAAATCCATTATGGATCAAAAAATATCAAAAAGTTATTTTTAATGTTATGTGCATGAACTACCTGACATAAATAAGCATCCTACAAAACTATCCACACAAATTACTTGAGGTAGAAATAAGTATATTATATTTCAATTCATTGCAAGCACAACAAAGCCAGCACCAAAGACAATGAAAAGAAAGTAGCCGTTAAAAAAAAATACTAGTGAGTGGATCCTCATCATGGCCTCCAGAGGAAATGAAAGCTTTCCAGTACATACCCAATGAAAGCTTTGTAACTACTAAACTCGAAAAACACTGATGCACAAATGGGCTTAGCAAGATTGTATGTGGATATTTTAGAATGGTGTTCTAACACCACCATTTAGAACTCTCAGACAAACTTGCTGTGCCATTTTTCGCTGACACCATAAATTCCAGAAAGGTATAAATATGTACTGATCATGCCTTTATTTTCATTTCATTTTTATATATGCACACCTCAACAAAAGCAAAAAAAAAACCAGTATCTCCAAACCTCCGTCATGGTCCTCGCTAGAGAGAATGGCTACATCCATCTCTTTTGCAGTCTTTGCACGCTGGGAAACATCCAGAAGCTCTTCATAATGGCCTGGCTTTACACCTTTGTTTGCCATCATTGTCATTGTTTTCTCAAATTCTTTTCCAAAACTTGGCTGCAAAGGACCCAATTTCACTTTTACAAATAATGAACAAATGTAGTTCAAGTTTCAAATATGCAAAAATATCAGATTCTATTATCACTCAATCCCCCATGATTATGTACCACACAAGGTTTTCATCTACTCATGCTTGTAACCAAACCATCCCCAACAGGCCCAATCCAAGTATGTAAATTGATATGGCTATGAAATCATAAACATCATGTAGCATATTTAACAAAACAGAGTGAAAGGAGGGGAACAGAAAAGGTCAGAAGTTTCCTAATAAGCCTGCCAGAGACACTGACAGCGCAATGTATAAAACAGACTAGCATAGTGATATTAGAGTCACATTCTCCAAAATCCTTGGTGCAAGCTTCTGAGCAAATTCCAGAGCCTCTTGTTTTGTTCCACAGCAAATTATTTCTATCAACATCTGCTGCTGTAAATGGAAATCAAGTTGGCGATTTATACCAAGTAGCTGCAAAAACGAGCATATCATCAGGGTTCAGTGCAACTTCACACAGTCTTATTCTGCAGCTAGAGTGAATGTGCAAATTCTGTCATGATGCTATTCAAATGCACATTACATGCAAGTATATATTGTTAATGCCATCATGAGTAGTAAAGTAGGGTAGTTCAAACCAAACCATAAAAATTGTCGCAAGCCAAGAGATATTGCAAGAGCTTGTCAGTTCTTATTCTTTTCAGAAACATAGCATCCTGAACAAAACCATTCTCAGAATGTTCTGGAAAAACGCAACATGTCACAAAAATATAAAACAATACTCTCTTTTTTTGTGCAAAAAATTTAAAGCAATATACGTGTTAGCCATACATGACTCTTTACTTCCAGCCTACTGTTGAGTCCAATTGGCTTTGCTGGGAAAACTAATTTTACTTTCCCAATAATAAACATTTTTAGGAGATCAGTAATCATCTCACCATCTATCCTCTCATGTCAATTTTATTTCCTCCCAGAAATTGATTGAAGGACTTTCATGTCAATTTTATTTCCTTACAGAAATTGATCGAAGGAAAAATATCATTGAGTTCATGAAGCATCTTCTGTTCAAATAGATCTCCTGTGGAATGATTTGCATCAGTCTGGAGAGCTTGAGATTTTGTTCAGAAGTTAGAACCATCACAACATGGATGTTTAGAGTTCAAAAAGGTCTTTAAAGGCAAGGTGAAGGACAAATGCCTTGTTTTAAAGTCCTAACGAGTAAAAGACGTAAAGCTACAAATGCAGCATGAATTTAACCCATGGCCATAGTTCTTTACTTGGTATGTTAGGTCCATTTTTCACTTCTCTTCAAATTGTCTTCTTTTTAATCCATTGGAATATTTAAAAGACCACAGAAGGAATACCTGCGGCTTCCACTCATTGATTATCTTGATGGCATCCTCAATTTGACCAGATAATACAGTTTCGATCAAAGCTTTGCGGTCTTCCACAGTTTTGAGATCCATATCTGCTGTTTGCCAATAAGGAAGAGCACGGAGCAGAGGATACATAAAGAACACTGATACAAATAAAAGATTCACTAAAAAGAATCGAGGATACGTTCAGTTCCAGATTCGAGTTGGAATTTCTTTGCAGTCAAGGCAAAACCTTCAGTCAGAAGAAAGTTCATCACAAGCTTATTCATGTCCTTTGTCCAAATCCGTGCATCTTTGAGCTTATTTTCCCACTCCTCTCTCGTGATCGCTGTCTTCTGCATCGGCTCCTTGAAAATAAAAAAGGATGGCCAACATTAAGGCATGATTCTTGCATGACTACCAACGATTCCCCATATCCACGTGAATCAAAAGAATCAAAACCTAGGTTAAAGATAAACATCAAGAACACGATATAACCGCCAAAAGAACGCCCGAAAACGTCAAGAACGATACTAAAGATTTTCCCACACCCACGATGACCAAAAGAATCAAAATTCCAGCCTTTTCCAATCAATAAATACGTAAGAAAAAACACAAAATCTCCAAGAAAAACGCAGCGATCGGAATGTTGGGAATCAGTAATTGAAAACAGAACGGGAAGCCAAGGCTGCTGCAATTGAGCTTCTGTCTATTGCAAGAAACATGATATTCTACGGCGGAAACGACGAAGGGATGCAAGGGGGGATTACCATTGCTTCAATTGGATCGAAGTGGCCAGGGACGACCGATTTAGAGCAGTGGCTATTACGTAGTCTCGTCTTGCCCGCGTCTATGGCGATGAGAAGCGCGTCGCAGTGGCTCCTGGAATGAAAGCGAGAGCTGAATTCGATCGAGCGTGCAAGTAAAGGGAATGGGCTCCAAGCTCTGAAACCCTAGCGTTTCGAAATCAAGAAACCAGAGAGAGAGAGAGAGTGATGACTCGAAAAGTGGCGGGAGGACGATACGGAGGGAGGAGGAGTGGCGTGGATGTAAATATCTAAAATGGAGTGGGCAAGAAATATTAATGGACACATCTAAAACGAGGTGGGCGGCGATTAAGAGAGCCAAAACCCACCTGTAAAATCTCCGCATGTGCTAATCGATTTTTTTTTTTTTTTTTTTTAGTCTTTCCGGAAAGCAGATTTCGTAGAAGGTTTATTCGTTTTTCCTTTCCGACGGAACTTAGGTGCGAGATGAGTTGTGCGCGCTTCGCTTCCGTTTCTCTCTCTCCTTCTTTCCTTTCTCTGTCAAAATTCCGTGCTAACATGCAAGCTGAGTAGCCCCCAAGGTGACGCTAAAAAAAAATAAAACAAGATGAACGGGACGGATGCTCCACACATACAATGCATGCATCTAAATTTTATTTTATTTATAATCATTTTATGTTTAAAATATTATTTATATATATTTAGACCTCAACTATCTTGAGCCCAAATTGAAACTGACCCAAATAAAGACTACATTAGGGATCAGCAATCTATGTTTTCCTTGACAACTCGGACTAAAAACTATTAGTTTTGCCCCTCAACAATTATATGAAATAAAGCTGAACGGAAGGAAGGATGGCGTTTCACTTTGATATTTAAAGTCAGTCAATTTAACAAAAGCTCTAAGATAATTACAAACTCTCGCTTAGTTTGCCCAAAATTGTCCAAATAGTCGGTTATATAAGAACAAATATACTTTACCAAAATCATATTCATGAGATCGAATCGCTGTACAATAAATTTAGCAATTGTTATGGATAATTGGACCAATAATTACTCATGTATTAATATTTTGCACGTGTTTTTATTAAAAAATAGGTGTGACAGGAGTATGCTAGATGAGAGCAACAAAAGAAGGGGCAGGACTTGTTAATTTTTTTCTATGATAAATTATGAGATTTTGACTTTAAATGATATAGCTCTTGTTATATATATAGCAGATATGTGATTGAGACAGATTCCTTTATAAGAATGTATAATTTTCACACAACTTTATTATTATTTTGTATAAAAATAAATGATGCTAGCTTGGGAAAAACATAAGAAGTCATGTGTTTTATTTGTTGCCTTCAAAAAAAAAAAAAAAAAAATGCTGTACCTAATGGGATTTTGTTGGTGGGCATCTATTACAATAAGAAGTGTAGATTGTAATAAAAAATAATTAAATATGCTACCACATTATATTCAAAAATCTATTTATCATCTATTATCTATATTTATATTTATAAATTAAGAAACTTACTCCTCAAATAGGTTTAGAATTCAACTGTCATACATTTTTATTATTATTATAGAAAACAGAGCCCCGATCTTCACCACTCATTCATACTATACAATAGTTCAATTTTTTTTATACGATGCCCATATATCTTTAAAGTTCACATTATTTATGGTACCATCTGTAAAAAGGCAGAAGCATTATAGAATTTACCATAATTTTATTTAAAATAAATATTTTTCACAAACCACAATCAATAAATAGTCTTAATAAGTATTGCATAACAAAACAAAACGTCATATGTTACTATATACAACATAAAAGGCTTTAAATCTAACCATTCTTGCTACTCTTGTAAAACCTTTCATGTGAAGAATTTTATACTTTTAATACATTCCTACATCTTTTTGTGCTGGGCCATCTTTACAATTGCTTTGTTTATGAATACATAAAGCAATTATTGCTTTAAATAAGAGAAAGAAGGAAAATTGTATTAACTAAAATGTTTCATTTTTTGCTAGGTAAATTTTATAAAAGGGTTGCCAATTTTCTATTGACTACTTAGGTCGTTTGGAGTAACTATTGGCAAAACAACTATCTCATATAACCAATAAAAAATAGCTGCCATTAGCCTCCCAAGTAGTTGTCCCATAGGGCCTTACTTATGTTCTCTTATTTTGCTTAAAGAAATTAAATTAGTAAGTTAAATTCTCATAAACATCATTTATCTATGAAATGGAAGAAAGAATTATCCATGAAGAAGATAGGTAAGTTGGTTTTCTAGTGATTAGGTGCAACGTATTTTTTTATTTCTAAAATATCTTGACCCCATTTCACCGTTCTTGCTTGCTCTCTTATCTATTGCAAACCCTAACTCAAGTGGCACCTTTCATTTAATTTTTAGCTAAAAGATTTATATGCATAGATAAGTCTTGCCGATATTTTCTCTTTCTTTATCTTCTTCATTATTTTATATATATATTTTCTTCTATCCAAGTCATTTTTTTTTTTTCCTATTGTGTTCTTTAGTCATGTTTGATGAAGGCATAATCGAGAAGACAATCTTTATCCTTTATATATAGCCTTAGGCATCTTCCCCCACTTAACCTCCATCGTAATCATTTTTTTACATTGTTGTTTATTTTTTTTTCCTTTTCTTCTACTGGCCTTGCATTTTTTTTTTTTCATTACAGCTTTTAATCACATTTGATGGAAAATATAATTAGAAGAATAGTCTTTCTCTCTCACCTGGCCTTCGACCTCAGTGATGCCATCAAGAAGTGTATAGAGAGATATTGTATGATTTTAATCTTTGTTCCTATCTTGTTTTCCATCGATGCCATTTTCAAAAAATGTACGACCTCTCCCTACATGGTCTCAAGAATCTTTATCTCTTTTTTTATTTTTTTCCTTTTCATCTATAGTCTCAAGAACCTTTCTATTTTTTTTCATTTTTTTTCTTTTTCATCTCTGAAAGTCCATTTTCTTTTTTTTTTTTACATCATCTTTCTTTAATTGAGAATTGAGGCTTTATTTTTGCTACGATATAATTCACCTTAAATAAATTATTATTTTAATAATTTTAGCTACAATTTTGTTTATTTTAGTTAGTTAAATATCAAAATTTTTTCTATTAATTTTAGAATTGAGCATCAATTGCAAAGAATAGTATATGATCAATATGTAAGCCTGAAAGCATAAAGAGCATAATAAGAAAAAGAATAAAATTTAACAACTTAGTTAAGAATGTTATAATACAAAAAAAGAAAAAGAATAATAGATATTAAAGATATTTCTAATTCATAAAAGAATGTAAATAAATTATTTTTTCTTTACAAATTATCTCATTAACACTTATTTGAAAAGAACATATATTTCTAAATAACTTTTGATACAAAGAATAAGCCTAAAATATTGCATATGCCAATAAAAACAAAAAATGCAAGGGATCACAGACATCCACCATCATCTCATGTTTTGAAGGTTTTAGAGCATACCAAAATTTGAAACCTCTCTTTCATGTGACCACGCACGTGATGGATGCCTGGGATCTTATTTGTTTTTTTTTTTTTTTTTTTTTTTTTTTGTCGTGTCAACGATGAACGCCCTCTTATCACCGTCATTGTCTTAAAATTGAAGTATAGAAATGAGTCTCGAGTTATGCTGGAAGGCGCCGGTCTTTTTTTTTTTGAATCGAGTATGTAACGGTCAGCATGTCCTTCATGAGTTAATTGTGGCAAGAAGGTTTATTTATAACAGGGCAACGGTCTTCATAGAGCGCTCCTCGCATCCTTCGTTCCCTAGGTTTATAAGCTTATAATTTCACTTTTCCAATTATTGCTCGGTAATGGTTAGAGCGTGTAACAAGATGCTTATAATTTATTATCAATAAATACATCGTCATCGTCATCGTCATTATCATCAATATTTTAATTCGGTGGTCGCTTTCTTTCCACCAGAATAATGGGCGCGAATAAGTAAAAGGAGCGGGAGTTGCCGGGATACACACGGCTCCGCTTCGTCCTCGTCGTCGTCCTCCCCTCCAGCAACTTCAAGAAACGACGACTTGACCCACGCGTCCACACCCACACAGGATGGAAAAGTTGATTGTTAAGCGAACACCCCACCCCATTTTGCCCCTCTCCCCGCCTCCCAATCCATCACTCTCGCCTTTTCCCCACCCAATCCCCCCTATTTATACTCCGCCGCAGCCACCTCACCCCACTTCGCTCCCCTGATTCTTCTCTCCACTTTCCTTCCCCGGCCGTTTCCCCCCGGCCCTGATTCTCGTTTCTCTCTCTTTTTCTCTCCGATTCTTCTACTCTTGACGGCTGACGAGAACCCCTCGGATTCGTGCGGCCGTGCGGCGGAGGAATTAGGTGAGGGGCTGGGGGCTTCTTGACCTGCCGGAGAGGGGCGGGGCGGAGGGCGGTGGAGTCTAGGGTTTCGCCTTTCCATGATCTTGTGCGGCGCTGATGGGGGACGTGGTCGAGAACCCGATGGGCGCCTTCATCGATCCCGATGCCGTGGACAGCAGCTACCCCGACAATCTCTCCTTCACCCTCGGCGAGCTGTTCGACATCCTCGATGAGGACCCTGCCCCATCGCACGGCTTCGACGAGGGCCGTGGCACCTCGAACGGTCCTTCCTCGGTGAGTTCGATCTCTCCATCTTCCATCATCGACTTGTATGTTTTAGTCCTTGGGAGTTCAATTTTGGGGGTTCAATTTCGGTTTTTCAGTAGGAATTTTTGATCGAACTGGGGAAACTATTTTCTTGGTATCATCGGCTGTGTCATCTCTTGCAAAAGAATCAATCCGATTAACGGATATGTCATCTTTTGCAAAAGAATCAATCCGATTATCTTTATTTCTCGAGTCTTGAGCGGGATCGATTGGATGATTCAGTTTATTTATTTTTTAATTAAAAAAAACCTTGTTAAGGGGTCACATGCAAAAAACATGGTGTGGACATCGTTTTGGTAAGTGCACACTGTATTCATGATATTGCCATATCTAGACTTATGAAATTGTAAAGCGGTGTTTGCCTCACTGATTTTGTTCTAAATATTTGAGATGTTTTCCTTCCCTCATTGAAGAATATGTCTCTTTCTTGATCGGTGCACAAGAGAAGGGGGTTTCACATCAGTGCTATTTTTCCTTGGTTGATGATGTGACTTTTGGAAATGTCTTTTCCTGTTTGATCTCTCAGTTGAATTTGGAGATCAAGTGCTGGTGAAACCCTTGATAGTTATCATGGTTGGATAACGAAGATAAGTCCTTAGATGGAACTGCATATGGGTCAACCGAGAGCCATAGTCCAGTTTTAAATTGTTTATATGAATGTTGCACATTTCCTTTTTGGTATGCCATGGACGTATGACTGCTATGCAACACCTTCAGCACATGGAAATAGGTAGCTTAAGTTGGGTGCTTATGTCTGTCATACTTTACATCCTTCAGAGTTGGGGAATTACCCGTCCAAGCAAAGGTTGCCAAAAACTATCTGGTTCACTGAACTTTCTTATTTCTGTCTTTTTAGCACGTAGATTTTCTAGTTCAATGTTAAGGACATCTGCATGTGACTACCTCAGCATGGTCTATTAATTCATAGACTAGCTTGGTGAACCAAAAGCTAAGAATACTAGTTGATGTGAAGTCAGATAGTGGCACAAATAAATGGAAGAGGCAACAAGGTTCTGCAAAATTGGTGATTAAAGCATACTGCAGGTTATCTACTGGAATAGCAGGTGGAAGATTGGCTTTCCAAGAGAAAATACATATTTTAAATTAAGAAAAATAACAGCACCTTTGGAGATCATTAAATAAGCTTCAAACACATTTTAGCATTATCTAAATTAGAGTCTGAATATGGAATTGACTGATAGTAACTTATATCCAAGTAAAACTTCTTTGGTTGTGATATTTTACTCACATCAACTGCTGGAACATTGCCTTAAAGGAGTGCAATTTGAAGCCCAGGTAGTTAGATCCCACAGTTGTATTTCTTTTAAAGAAAATGTGAAAAGCAGCTGTTTCTGTGATTATTATTTTTTTTTAAATTTTGAAATTTTGAAATTTTGCTTTTCTGCTTTTTCCTTTTTCCATTTACACTTTTTGAATTTTGAAAGTTGAGATCCTTTTAGTGGGTGTTTGAAAAAAAAGAGATGAGGTTCAAAATGGAAAAAGCTTAGATAATATTCAGAGAAAATGTGCATTTGGAAAATTCTATTCAAAGTTGCAATATATATAAAGTCATGGTATTAATATCATACACAATGTAAATATCACAAAGTTGTGAAATTTCGTAGGTGAGGCCAGATGATGGACCCCTTGCATGGCCTAGGTGTGCGTATGGGTGCTTAGATGGCAGCCAAGGGAGAAAGCTCTCTAAACTTTTATTCATGCTTTTAATTGTATATATAAATAAACTTGTTTATATTCATGTACATTATTTCTTCAGAACATGTGGGATTATGAACCTATTTTACTCACTTAAGGAGTTTCGAGATCCAAATCCATAAGGAGAGTCTAGCAAGTTGCAAAATACAGCCAGATTGCCAGCACCTAGCAAGAAATGAAAGAGGGAGCAAGCAAACTAGATGCTAGCAAGTAGAACAAAAGGGAAAATTTAGGAAAAAAGAGAGGAAAATGGTTAGATGAAGAAGAGGCATGCTATTATAGCAACCGCTGCCATTTATCACTGTTGATTCACCATCAGCGGCCGTTAATCAGCCCACAGGCAATGCTGGGTTGATGGTTGCCTAAGCTACCCTCCTTGTGTCCCACATGGGGCTTAAATGGAGAAAATGGGAAAAGAAACCCTTAAATAGGTATGGTTCAGGTGGGCTTGGCCTATGCAGTCTGGCCAAATTAAGTGTCTAGGCAGCTGGCACTTTGGCAGCCACCTTTGACAACACCAAAATATCATAAGCTGTAGTTTCAAATACATGTAAACTCATGCTATATCATGATTCTGTGGTACATGCAAGAAAAAGCCCAGCATTGTTTTGGACCAAAATGTAATGATTAGTTTTTGCATATGGTATGAAAGGGTGGTGATAAACTGGATTCTGGTTATGTGTGTTTGGATGCAAAACTAGTTCTGGAAATTATTTTTATGAATTTTGTTTTTTGTAGCTCATTGGCATTTCATTTTTTTTAGGCTAGGTTTGTAAAATCAAATGTTGTAAGTTGCGGATCTAAAATTTGAACATCTTCAGTTCATATGTAGGGTTCTTCAATCATGTATGCTCTTCTCATTGCTTTGCATCCCTAATGGAATATGTAGGCATAAGTGGTTCAGTTAGGGGGTTTATAACCTAAACCTGGTTGAGTATAATATGGCAAACTAGAGCTAACCCAATCAGATCAGATGTTGCAAGACATGGTTCAAAAATCCAGGTTTAACTTACAAATGTTGGATTTTTCTGGAGATTTTGGTTACCTTTTTTGTCTAATTTGTATATTAGATACGTGTTATTGGCTTAGGGCCATCAGACTAGACTTGAACCTGACCTAACTTACTATCTTGCAACCACCACCCCCACTGCTTTTGCCACAATCACCATCCCCACTGCTTATCGACAGCAAAATTGTCTAGTTCCCCTTCTTTGTTAACCTATTCTCTCGATCTAAAACATCTGGCTAACAATGTACAATGTTCCAGTCAATGTAGAATCATTTCTCATATTATGTTTTATGTGCCAAGGCAGACACGTTGGGACTGCTGCATAGTGCATCTGGATATGCAAGGATACCAACTTCAACACCCACCACCCTAAAAATTGCAAAAATATGCAACCAAGAACACCTTGGATTAAAATGCTATCCTGACATTTTTGGAAGTTAACTTTTTCATTCAACAGATAAAGATTTGAGAATAGAAGCAAGGAAAGTCATCGGCTTTATTTTAGTGTTCTATTTTAGACAGACTTTGTCTTTGTGAATTATGAAGTTCTAGTACCTTTTTTCTCCTGGGTGGGTTGCAGATATACAGGACATTTTTTCCTAAAGCAAAATTGAAGTTTGAACTATGAAATTTTTTAGGTGTTTTTTTATATCTTTTCTTGTTTTTGTTTGTTTTGCTTTCTTCACAAGTTTTCTCCTTTCTAAATGCTGAATCGTTTTAAATATAAATCCTCAGGATACTCTAAAAGGTTTGGGTCAAGGCAAACTGTCTCCTGGTCCGTTCAGTCCTGAGAAGGCCTTTCAGACTCAAGGAGGTAACTATGTTGAATCTAATTATTCTTTCTGACTGTGTTGGAATCTGGCTTCTTTACATAAACTTATTATTCCTGCTAAAATGTAAGTCATATGTGACACCTAACTCTCTTCCCCACTCTCTCTCTTTATGTTTGACTCAGATTTTCCAGAATCTACAACACTTCTGGAAGACTTCAGCAAAGAGCTGGGATCAGTTCAGTGGGATGCATCAAGGGGTATGGAGGCATCTGATTGCAAGCAAGAAACTGGCTCTGAGCTACTCTTTAAGCCTGAAGGAAGATTTAACAACTTAAGTTCTGGCTGTCATCCACTATCTGCAAATAATGAGATAAGTCATGCCATACATCATGTTGACTCTGCCTCAGAGAACTACCGTTCTTTTGCTTCAAACCATTCACCCAACCGGTTAAGTCTTTCAGCTTTAGACATTAGCACTAATTCGATGGATTTAGTTGAGAACTCCTTTGGTAGTTTGATGACAGGCAATTTTGACTACCAACAGTTGCAGAACAATGTAATAAATTGCAATGCCCCTCTTGATAATACCGGTGGAGAGCGACTAATTTACTTGCCATATGTAGAATTTGGCAATGGTTTCTACTCAGACAATGACCAAGAGAAGGACCTTGAGCAAATGAGAGGTAAAATGTTGTTCCACATGGGGACCAAAGAGTCTGAATCAAATGCAGATAACATGCCATCTCTTTTTATTCTGCAAAATGGAGGAACAGGTGAAACACCTTGTTTCTCAATGAAATTCTTTTTGTTTGGAATATTTGGTTGGATTGTTAAATGCTTGTATTCCTATTTCAGATTCATCACGTACAATGTTGATGGAAATGCCTGGTTTAAGCGATGGAGTGCGTAGTCATATAAATACAGTTGATATGCCAGATTCTTCAGTGCAGGAAGGAAGTCTCTGTTCATCACTCTCATTGTATTCGTATATGGGTTCTGATGCTACTTTACCAGATGCATTACATGTTGACGTGCTCACTAGCGACACAACAGGCATCACAGGCACTGGTAGAGGGAGTTGTTCAACATTATATCAAGAGCAAGCAACAGGTGATGCTAAATATGACTTAAGTCAGTTCTTTCCAGGTCAATTTTCTCAGATATTTCCATCTCATGAAAAGGAAACAATGGAGTGCATGATGGATAAAAGAGAAGATCAACTGCTTTCATCTCAGAATTCATGCAGAACTAGTGAGTTGAAGTTGGAACCCTCTGTCATTCAATTGGATTCATCATTTCCAGACACACTATTTGCTGAGGACAATCATTATGAGGATGTGAGTTTCAGGAGTGAATCTAGCACAGATTCTTCTCCACTACCCTCTAGCAGAAACTCAACCTATGACAATGTCCATGGATCTGCTGTTGATACATCAAAACAACTGCTGCATGATTCTAAGGTAAATTTACAAAGTAAAAAGCAAACAACTTTCTCAAAGAATGAAAGAGAAGATCAGATGCCAGCATCTCATGACAAACAGCATGGTATTCCCACAGAAAGTTATAATGCTGTCCAAAAGAATCTCTCAACAGGCAGCATATCTGTGGATGATGATGCTGACATATGTATTCTTGATGATATCAGTGATCCTGCCCATCCCCCTCCAACAGCAGTGCACACAACGCCTCATCCATTGTCACAGCGGTCTGGATTTTCTGACCCTCATCACCTTGGTTTAGGAGGGATGAGACTTAAGGCAGATGATGAGAGACTAACTCTCCAAATTGCATTGCAGGTTGCCAATTAAGCTTTTCTTTACTCATAGTGGAGATTCTAAAAACTTGTCACTTTTTTAAGATATCTTATTGACTGTATTTTTAAAATGTTAGTACTTATTATGTTAGTTTAAGGTACTCTCCTTTACAACTTATTATGTTAGTACTTTTGATCTCAGCTGGATCTCATTTTAATGGACTCAAGACACGAAGGATTTAAAAGTATTTTTTTAGTTCATACTTCAAGAACTAAAATGCTTAATTTTTTGTTGCTAATGGATGGTGGAGCATTTCCCTTTCAAATAGCAGGGGAATGGGATGTGGAACGGACATGTCTCCTTATGATCGACAAATGAAAAATCTTTGTTCTGTTGGTTTCTGCTGTTAGAAAAGAAATGATTAGATCAATTTTGTTGATAGTTATTTTGGAGCCCTGGCCCCTTTAGGGATGATAGTGTGGTTATATGTCTTATTATTTTGCAGTGTTGGGGGACATTTTTTTGGACATGTTAATGGTCTGAAGATGGTATGCAAGTGTCAAACACGAGTTTCATTTGGCCACTCGAAAAGCTGGTTGCATGAGTTTATAGCATTTTGAGAACAATGGGTCTTCTAATTTTTATGATCTTTATATTGTATGGTAGGATCCTCCCTTGCCTGCTCACTTTTTTAGGAATTTGACTCCAATTTGTAGGGCGCCAACATTAGTTTTGCCAAGGTGTGACGAACTATATTGAACGATGCAGGTGTGGAATTGGTATGATTTATCATTCCGAAATGGTAGGGACTTGTACTGCCTTGTACCAACCTTGTCCCGTATCGAACTGCTTGGTTCGGTTTAGTGAGGGATAGTTCATGGGTTGGGGCTCTCAGTTCACCTTATCGGTACACCGCCGATTCAATACGGTATTTCCCATACTGGTGCGACACCGAAATGACACCGGTTCCCGATATGGCGAATCACACTAGTCATGAATCTCTGTTTGGTCCTTATATATGGAGCCTTCTTAACTTAAATGCAGTTTATAACTAAACCCATTTTGATAGAAGAAAAGGCTTGATTGACAGTGGTGAAAATCGTAATGATAGTGATGGTAATGCTGATTTTGTTCAGTTATGTACCAATTGCATCTTACCACATCGCAATACTTGATAATGATGTCATAAGAAAGCTATTTTGATCACTAGTACTGGCACATTACTCTGCTTTCCTGCTTTATATTGCATTTTATATTAAACCCTTGGTACTTATCAATCAATAGAAGAGTGAATGGTATCGTCATCTCATATTATTAAACTGAGGCATTTTTCATTATCATCATACACCAATTTTCTCATTTTTCTCATTCATTCCATTCTTTCTACTATTTCTCCTTGTTTGTTGTGTTTAAGAATCCAGATTTTGTTTCTTTCTGATACTTTTTTTCAGTCTTTACTATGATATCTTGAGATTTGCACTGTCATGATGAAACTTGAGGTTAGTTGTCTGACAGGATCTTTCTCAGCCAAAATCTGAAGCTAGCCCACCTGAAGGTGTTTTGGCTGTTCCTCTCTTGAGACACCAGGTCTGGGTTGGGTTGCATTATTAGTTCTATAAACTCCTAGGATAATTTATTGGTATTGTCCTTTCCATGTATTTGACCAAGGCAACATTCTTGGACAGCGTATAGCTTTGTCATGGATGGTGCAGAAGGAGACTGCTAGTCTTCACTGTTCTGGGGGAATTCTTGCAGATGACCAGGTTTTGCTCAACACTTTATTTTTTGAGAGGACTTGGCTAATAGTTTATCTGTATGCATCATCTTGGGGAGCTTCATATAGACTTACTGGCTTCCTATCTATCTTACAGGGATTGGGTAAAACAATATCAACTATAGCACTTATCCTGATGGAAAGATCTCCATCATCGAGATCTTGTTCCTCAATGGACAAACAAAATGAAATTGAAGCTTTGAATTTGGACGATGATACTGATGACGATGATGATGTCTCTGAGCATAATCTTATCAAACAGCCTCGCACTTCAAGTTCTATGGTGGTCAGTCGGCCAGTGAAGACAGAGAGCTCTGTGATGGTGGTGAAGAGCAGGCCATCAGCTGGAACTTTGGTTGTTTGCCCTACAAGTGTTATTCGACAATGGGCTGAAGAACTGCAAAACAAAGTCACCAGCAAAGCAAATTTATCATTTCTTGTATATCATGGAAGTAACCGTACAAAAGATCCCAATGAGCTTGCCAAGTATGATGTTGTTCTCACGACATATGCTATTGTAAGCATGGAGGTCCCAAAGCAGCCACTTGTTGATAAGGATGATGAGGAGAATGGGAAGCCTGATGCATCAGTTGTGTCTACAGGGCCTATAACAAATAAGAAGAGGAGTTCTAGTTCTAATGCGAAAAATCTGAAGGATGGTATCACAATGGACTGCCCATTGCTTGAGTCTGCTGCTAGACCTCTTGCAAGAGTTGGTTGGTTCAGAGTTATATTGGATGAAGCTCAAAGCATCAAGAACCACAGGACTCAAGTTGCCAGGGCATGTTGGGGTTTGCGAGCCAAAAGAAGGTGGTGCTTGTCTGGAACCCCAATCCAGAATGCAGTTGACGATCTTTATAGCTATTTCAGATTTCTCAGATACGATCCATATGCTGTGTATAAGTCATTCTGCTCCACAATAAAGATACCAATTAGTAGGAATCCAACTACTGGGTACAAAAAGCTACAAGCTGTTCTGAAGACAATAATGCTGCGCCGCACTAAAGGTGAACTCAGGAAATCATATTTTGCTAGTATATTTAGGATGGTATTTTTCATGGGTGATCCATGCCTCTTAACCTTCAAATGAAATATCAAATTTTGGTGCAACTCCAATTCTATGATCTACTCAGAGCTTTCATCCCTGTATCTGAATAAACTTGTAAGGAAAAAGCTCCCCAGCATTCCTCATTTCCCTGTTCCAGTCCCCATGCAGAGTGATTGGTGGGCTGGTACATGGGGCCTGCCTGTCACCCACATGACCCCTGTGTACCACACTATTCCCCAACTGCCACGGGGAACTGGTGCTGTGAGCAGGGAAATGAGTGGTGTTGTTAAGCAGCACTCAGTTTATAATTCTTTTGATCTTGTCTATTAACACTTGCTCATTTACAATCCTCTTTGATGAACTCTTTTTTGCATCCATTTTCATGTTCTTGAGAAACAATGGCATGCACTTGCTATCTAGACTCTTCATGCTAGGGTTTAATTTGGACATGAGGTACTTTTTCAGGATGCCATGCATGAGAGAATCCATGCAAATATGTTTATATCAACCATGACATGAGGTACTTCTTCATGGTTTTTTACTGTTCGATCTGAAGCTAAAACTATATAATCTGCTATCAAATTTCTAGTTAAGTCAAAAGGCATATGAGATGACTATGTTGATAGCTTTCTTTTGTTTTCCTGCCAGATGCTCACTTAGTGTAATGGTGTAAAACATTTGGTTGACAGCTTTTGATGTGGATTATGATTAAAATATTGATGGGGAAGCCCAAAAGTGTTATTGACCAAGAGTTAGGCCTATGACTGTCTCTATTTGCATGTGAAAGACGTGGCTTCTGTTTTCAGTATTTGCAAACTTACTCAAGTTTTGACTATGTGATCTTGTATGATATTGCTTTTTTTGCCCTTTTAAAGAGATGACCCTTAAGTATCCTTTTATCTTTTAATTAATTTGGTCACTGTTTAATTTTGTGCAACTCACAAAATTCTTAGAACCACATGGTTTGATTTCCAGAATATATCAGATAAAGTGCGGCGTATCTGTTTGAATATCTGGAAAGCAAGTCAAAATTTGTCCACATTTTTCACAAATAATGAAGAGTAATTAATTGCTTGATGAGCGAACATATCCCATTTAATTAATTTCTGCTATATGGTTGCTATCCCATTGTTGTTTTTCATCCATTTATGTTTGTTCAAAATCCCTTCCCACTACTTCCATTGAAATCTTTTCACATTCCTTCCTCTTTTCTAGCTTTAATCTTCATTTAAAAACTTCATTTTGCTAATGAATACTTCCAAATGTTGTTATTGAAATCAATTCCTCTTTCACACATTCAAGAATGGACATAGTAACACATGCTCACAAGCTTGTATTGCTCTTTGAGCTTCTAATATATAAAGAGTTTCCTGCTTTGGCTTTGTGCAGATTCCTTGTTCTAGTAAATATCCGATGGGGCCCCTCTTTGGGCTCTGGACATCATCTTAGCATTTTAAAGTTAACCCTAGGGATATAATATACTAGCACTGGTATAAAGCTTTCTCCACTGGATGTACTTATTCTTTCATAGTTTTACCATACATCTCTGTCATGTCGTCCTTGCCTAAATTTTGTTTTAATTTTTGTTGTTTTGTCAAAGCCTAACATTTTGATTTATGCAACACAGTTTTTCTTATAAATTCCTGTTACCCTTTTGGTGGAGGTATTTGTTAGTTGCAAAGGTGTCTCATTTCATCCACCATGCACTAGTCCTACTTTGAGACATTGTTGTATATCCATCCATCCATCCATCCATTTATATTTATATATCCATCCAACCATCCATCCATCCATTTATATTTATATATTTGCTTGTGAAATTTCTTGTCTGTATCTTTCATTTGCTTCTCTGAACGATTTTTGACCCATTGTGTTGCAAATTTTATTTTGGTTTAGTTGTTATACTAAAAAACTACTTTTGTAATCCCAATATATCATTCAACCTTATATACTCTATCGGCCAACACTGCACTGTCTGCAAATATCATATGCTGAAGATCAACTCTAATCCCTTGACCTTTTTTGAGCTTGTTATATAAGTGCCACATGTTGATTTAGGTGTCTAATTGGTGCATTATTGTGACCTTGGATGAACTGCATATTGTTCATTAGAGCTAGTATATATTTGTCATCGTTTACTAAAGCAGCATATCAAATATGTTTCAGGAAACATGGGTGGTAGTGTATATCCAGATATTTTCCATGAGAAGTTATCCATACATAAACTACATTTGTATGAATTTTTGACGTCATTACAATTTAATGATTCTATAGATGGTTGCCATCATACACACATAAAGATAAGGTGTATCTGCTACATTGATGTTATCCTTTTTGCTTCTTCTGGTTGCTAACTTTCATATGACTCTGTTATTTGTGCAAGTGATTGCATCTTTTCTTTTCTTTTCCTTTTTTTTTTTTTATGTATTTAGTGTCAAAGGAGGTTTCTTGGATTTGCTTTATGTTTCATATTCTACAACTTGCTTTAACTTCAGTGAATTGTTTTATAGGCATGCTTATTGATGGAAAACCAATTATTACCTTGCCTCCAAAGACAGTCACTTTAAAGAAGGTGGATTTCTCAAAGGAGGAACGAGTCTTTTATTCGGCTTTGGAAGCTGAATCTCGAGAACAATTCAAGGTGGGATCTTGTTTGCCAACATTTTTCTAAACGTATAACTGAACCGAGTTATAAACTATGCTAGGTCATTGATGGTTGCATATAATTGACATAGGCTGCTGCTAATGTTGGTTGTCAACAATTTGTGATAGCAAACAGAAAGCAGAGCTGTTGAACCTCAAGGTTTATTATATTCATATGCTTTCATGCAATTTGTCATGAAGAGTTCTTATTACTCCACCTTGCACATTTATTCTATGTCTTGTGGTCAAATATTTAATTTTCTTGCCTGAATTCATTGTTATCAAAGTTTTGTTGTTTTTAGTTTTCATGTGCCAATGTTTTCTTAGTTTCTGTATAAATTTGTAGTACTGAATTTGTATTTTCTCTAAACTTGATTATATTTTTTTTCTTGCTTAGGTTTATGCAGCAGCAGGGACTGTCAAGCAAAATTATGTCAACATTTTATTTATGCTCTTGCGGCTTCGGCAGGCTTGTGATCATCCTCTTTTGGTAAAAGGATATGATTCTGACTCTGTCTGGAGGTCTTCTATAAATATGGCAAGAGATCTTCCCAGAGGGAAAGTAGAAATTCTTTTAAAATGTTTGGAAGCTTGTTCTACAATCTGTACAATCTGCAATGTAAGTGTTAATTAATTTTGCAAGATGTTTTTTTCTTTTTTCAAATGCTCTTTCCATGGTATTTTCTTGTTTGCAGATATCAATCCCTGTGAGGCATGCATTATTTTAAATTACTTCCCAATGGAAAAGCATGCATGCATGTGCACAGATGCATGAATGTGCTCTTCTTTCCACCTGTCTTTGACTTGATAATAGCTTCAAGGAAACTGTTCTGTTGTTGATTGGATTTTATATTCAGTACAAGGAAAATACTGAACTTCAGTTATGGTTGATCAAGTTTTTTTTTTTTTTTTTTGATTCTTTTCTATTTAAACTAGTTGATGAATGGAAATTTTGTGCTTGAGATGGTGCAGCTCTGGTTGGGTTATTTCAAATGTGATTTGACTCTAGTTTGCCAATTCGGTGTATAGTTGAATCTATGAACTTGGATTGGGTTTAGGCGCAAATCAAGGATGTCATGAACTTTGATTGGGTTTGTGTCCCACACAATAACAAGTTGGAAGGTTGAAATTGAGAAATTGGATGGCCTGATCCAATTAGGTCAAAAGCTCTATCATGGTCTCATTCGTTTTTAGCTCAAGATATGGCCTTGGTCAAATTAATCCAAACAAGATCCGGCCCCAATTGGTATGTGGGTTGAATCTGGCATATAACAAACTCAGATTATATTGGAGCTTGTTGCAAATGCCAATCCTATCAAGTTGTTTTGTGTTCATATTAAGAGTTTGGACAGCCCAATCAAACTAGGGAAAAAAGAATCATGATGAGCTAACCCTAGTTAGTATAACATGACAAATATTTAAATAATCTTGTTTTAATAAACTCAGTAATTCATTGTTTGTACTATCATATTTGTGAGAACTTTTCTGGGTGTTTGGGTGATTGCTTTAAATCAAGGTAGGTTAAATTGCAAACTGGTATCGAACTAGTTCGGTTTGATACAATAACGTACTGGTGCTTCGGCCCGATTCACCATTTTTTCGCCTTTTTTTATTTTTTTATTTTTTCATATTTTTCTAGTTTTTCTTTTTTAATCTGATATATGAGGTCTAAGAGCTTTTCGTGAGCTCTCATCCTATCTTTACTATCTTTTCTACTGTCTTATTTCCATCCAAAATCATTGAAGTAAAGGTCATCCTTTCTTCTCTTTCCACTCAAAAGAAAAGAGGAGACAAGATGACATTTACTTAAGATTTCTCATGAAAATAAGGGAATACCCTCAATTTGAATTCAACAAAATTATTAGAAAAATTAAATTTCTTAAGATTAAAAAAGTTAATTCTTCCTTTTGAGAACAAATTTGAAATGTTTTAAGAAATAACGGTTTAGTAATTATCATGTTGGGTTACTTTTCACCATGGATAAAAATCTTAGAAAATTAATTTAACTTAAAATAATGAGAAAATAAAATATTAAAAAAATATTTTAAAATATAATTTGTAAAGTTTTGATCAATACTTGGTTATTTAGACATGATCATAACAGTGAATTTCACATTGACCTATGCCGACTTGATCCACCGCTCATCAAAACAATAAAATTAAACTTATCATAAAATCCTAAGTTTAAAAAGATTTCTTTGGATTCAAACCATAACGTGTCACTAGTTCGGAGGTCTCCCATTAAAAAAAACCTTGACTTCTAGTTTGGTGACACGTCATTATTAAGTTGGTATAGATTAGCGTAAGGTTCACTGTTACTATGATCTTGTTTAAGTTTGAAAACTTGTAAGCCTGATCAAGTGTTGATTAAAGCCTTACAAGTATTTTAAAATAATTTTTTCTGTTATTTTGTTTTCTTATTATTTTTAAGTTAAATTATATTTTTTTGAGATTTTTATCTAGAATGGAAGGACTCTAATTTGATATTTACTAATTGTTATTTTCTGAAATTTTTAGAATTTGTTCATGAGAGGAAGAGTTGACTTTTTATTTTTAAGGAATTTGATTTTTTTGATATTTTTGTTGAATTCAATGAGGGGTATTTTGTTATTTTCATGAGAAATCTTAAGTAAAAGAAAAGAGGAGAAATGATGATATTTATTTGAATGATTTTGAATGAAAATAAGAGAGGAGAGAGAATGAGAGCTCATAAGAGCCTGCATGCTACCTAGCACACCCGCTCACCGATCCCACCTTCGAACCAGCTTGAACCGAGCAGTTTGGTGTTGTTTGGGGTTTGTACCAAACCAAAAGGCAAAAATGTACCAGTTTTCGTTCGACTTGGCACGGTTAAGCTTACCACGCTTTAAATCATTTCTCTCGAAGCCTTTGATTCGTAACTGGAATCATGCATAGTCCACGGACTGACTAGATTTAATCTAACTTGACCCAAACTATTATTGGGTTCAAGAATAGAGTCTTGATGAGGTGCGAATTAGAGGATTAGCTTAGATAGGATTGGGTATGATATAAGCTGGTAATTCAGCTAATTTATATGAAACAGCTTGTAGGTGCACTACTCCTTGTTCATGGTAAGTGTAAATGATGCCTATAACAACTCTTTATATTCATGTGTGTATGTATATGTGTGTTTGTGGGTGAATGCATGTATGTATATGTGTGGTTGTGTATTTGCACATGCACGTGGCTTGCGTGCGCACGCGAGAGTGGATACATGCTCATACTTGGCTCCACAATGTTAGTCAACACGAGGAAGATGCAATATAGTCTATCTTTTTAATTTTATGTTAGGTTTGTATATCTAGAGAAACTCATCCATATGATTCTCCTTAGACTCCATAATGGCGGGAGCTTTATGCAGTGAAATGCCTTGTTTTTTCATGTGTAGAGAGTGAGGGTGACATGTTTGTTCTTAGGAGGAAGTTAAAGGAAATGATGGGGAGCGAGAGCTAAAATATTGGAAGACAGTTGTAGTTCCTATGGTTTTGCCAGGAAGGTCGTCCATAGAAGCTATTTTCCTCCTTAGGAGGTTAATGAAGATGTATAGAGCAAAAAAATAAGATCTTCATATGGTTTTTATTGATTTAAAGAAAGCATATGATAGGATTTCTGGAAAAATCTTATGGTGAGTGTTAGAAAAAAAAGGAGTATTTGTTAGGAATATTAACATAATAAAAGATATGTATAGTGGGGTAGTTACTAGTGTAAGAATTATTGATGGTAATAGTAGCGAATTTTTTATTACAATAGGCTTATATCAGGGATTTGCTCTTAGTTCTTATCTTTTTGTTTTAATTATAGATAAGGTTGCTAAACATATTCAGGATGATATTTCATGGTGCATGATATTTGTAAATGGTATAGTACTAGTAGATGAAATTAGGGCTGGAGTTAATTATAAGTTAGAACTTTGGCGAAATGCATTAGAATCTAAAGATTTTAAGTTAAGTAGAACAAAAACAGAATACATGGAATACAATTTTAATACAATTAGAAATAGAGATGAATGTATCGTACAAATTGGGGACCATGAAGTTACTAAAAATAATCATTTTTGGTATTTAGGATTGATTATTCATAAGGAGAAATTGAGGATGATGTTCATAGGATTAAAGTAGGTTGGATAAAATGAAGAAGTGCAATTGGAATATTATGTGATTATAGAGTACTTGCCAAGTTGAAGGAAAAGTTTTATAAAACAGGTATAAGACTATTTATACTTTATTGTACGAAATGTTGGGCAGTTTGAAAAATACACGTATATAAGATGAATATGGCAGAAATGAGAATGTTAAGATGGATGTGTGGTAATACAAGAAAAAATAAAATAAGAAAGAAAATTATTTGTAAAAAGGTAGAGCTAGCTCTAATTGAGGATAAATTAAGGGAAGGACGACTTAGATGGTTTGGACATGTGCAACGCACATTTAGAGATGCATTTATGCGGAAGAGTGACTTGATACATGTAGAGGAAAAAAGAGGTAGAGGTAGATAGAAAATTATATGGAAGGAAGTGATAAAGAAAGACTTATAATTTTTGTATCTTACAAAAAAATGACTCAGAACATAGCTGAATGGAGAAAAAGGATTCATGTAGCTGACCCTAGCTAGTTTGGGATTAAGGCTTTGTTGTTATTGTTGTTGTAGTTGTAGTTCCTCTAGTTGATGTAGCATGATCAGGTTGAAGTAAACAAGGGGACGTGCACCTTATGAGTTATAGGCAGTAACCACTGTTTGCCATTCTCATATCCTTCGACCACAAGATCTTTGCTCCTAGACTTGCAACAAAGTTTTTCATCATTATAAGTTCCTAATTCTTGGTAAAGATACGATCTACTACTGATATGATGTGATTTTACACTGAAAAATTTGTTGACTAGGAATGTTTTAGAAATTCCAAGAAAGTACAAATCATGTGATTCTATGAATGACATACATCAAAGTGAGTAAATTCTTTTTTTGGGTTGAATTTTTACTTGAAGATGTGGGTAATATTCCATGGAAAAAAATGACACTATTTAGCATCTCTCTGCAACTATTATTTTAAACTTTTTTTATATATGTTGAAGACTAACAATGACAGTTAAATTTTGGCCTGCTCCCCCCCTCTGTGCTTAGTTCTTTTTTTACTTCAAGCCTACCTTTTCTGCTTATCATAAATGTTTCTTGCTTACCCAGCAAATTTATTTCTGTGCTATTCTTTTCCCTTGTATCAAATTCTTTAAATTAACATCCTGCCACCTCTGTAGAAAAATGTTCTTGCTTAGACAGAAGATTGATGGTTTTAATAATAGAATGCAAATATATTGTCTTTTTTGATGTTTCCAATATTCGCAGGATCCACCTGAAGATGCTGTTGTTACCATCTGCGGGCATGTTTTCTGCAAGCAGTGCATCTGTGAGCGTCTTACTGGTGATGATAATATCTGTCCATTGGCCCACTGCAAAGTCCGACTTAATGTTGCTTCAGTATTTTCTAAAGGGACATTAAGGAGCTCTTTGTGTGACCAACCTGGTGATGCATGTTGCTCCAGTGATTCTGATCCTGAATTGGTACATACAACTAAGCTGTGTGGGAATAGTTCACCTTCTGATTCTTCTAAAATAAAAGCTGCTCTGGAGATTTTACAATCACTGCCTAGAACTGAGAATTCCTCAAATAGAAATTTCAACAGTTCTAGTCATGCAGCCACTGGCCTTGTACAAAATGCAGATAAAAATGTTCCAAAGAGCTCTATTGGTACAAATGATGAAAAATATTCAGACTCAACTGAAGATCCACATGGTCAAGTAACGGAAAAAGCCATTGTCTTCTCCCAGTGGACTAGGATGCTGGATTTGTTGGAAATTCCACTAAAAGATTCCTGTATACAGTACAGGAGACTTGATGGGACTATGTCTGTTGCTGCTAGGGAGAAAGCTGTGAAAGATTTTAACACTATTCCAGAGGTTTTCCTGTGAAATATTTTCACTTAATGGAATTTCTTCATCTGAATCTAAATTCTGACTTGTGCCCTGTTCTTTTTCATCTCATTTATTACTTTACAGGTAACTGTGATGATAATGTCTTTGAAAGCAGCAAGTCTTGGACTAAATATGGTGGCAGCCTGCCATGTATTGCTCCTAGATCTATGGTGGAATCCTACAACTGAAGACCAGGCAATTGATAGAGCACATCGGATTGGCCAGAGACGTCCTGTCACCGTATCTCGCTTAACGGTGAAAGATACAGTCGAGGATCGCATCTTAGCTCTCCAGGTATCTTTTTCATATTTCTTATATTTTCTTTATCTCTTCTTTCGTGTTCTGTTGTGTGGAATATGCATTGAGGCTAACTAGATCCATGAAGATGCTTAAGCGCAAGCATGGAATGCTATAGCTGAGGCAGGTCACCATATCTGAGTGCGTCTAACATGGATTATCATTTATCATTAACCCAATCCATGTGGTGATACCAACGATACTAGTGTTGTTTGGAACTTGGAAGTATGCCATTTGTTTTTTAGTTGCCAATTGATATGGCAACCATTTTGACATACAATATTTGGCGATAGCATATTTAAAAGTTAACAAGTCTGATATTGTACAGCTTTTCTATATTTTATTAGTGCACACGTGTTTGTGATTTATATTTTACATGCAACAACTGACATGCAAACTTGCATAATGGAGTAATGCCAAAAATTCAACTTAGCCAATATTGTTATATAATCTGCAAAGGTAAAGTGACTCAAGGTAGAGATGTGCAACAATGGTAAGCTTAGTTGCTAGATGATAGACCCCTGCTGCGTGGCAACTCTTAGATCGCCTCCATTCATCTTGATTTTTGACATAAACTTCCCCGAGTTAGATTTTGGCTATTTGTAGAAGACTTGAATTTTTGTTCGCAAATCCCTATTTAACCTTATAGCTAACCATTGATTGGTGTCTCACTCATCAGGGCTGCATTTAGGATCATTTATATGTCATCAAAGTCTGATGAAGCTTTATAATTGGTTCTCAAACTTCATATTGACCCTTTAACCTGACTTTTTTCCTGGTCAAGGCATCTTAGGATGAGAGAGAAGTATACCATTATCCTTTTAAGCCATTTTGTTAGTTAGGAAGGCATGCCTTCTTGGTTATGTACTCATGTAATCAGGGAATGCCTAGGCCTTTGTTGAGTGTGGGCAAAGAGAGAAGATGATGTTTTTGGTTTCGAGTTCTTTAAGACACAAACTACATCCCAAGAATAGAAGCAAAACCCCTTGCTATTTCTTTAGTATAGTATTTGCTAACCTAATTATTACTCTAGGAGGTTCCATAGACCACATTATTTTCTCATTGCTGTTGGACTTATTTTATATCTTGGATAGCTCCAATCACATCTTTGGCTCCTTGGTGGTAGCTTTTCTCCTTGTGTCTTTACATGCAGTTTTCCTTGATCAATCCCATGATTAGATGAGGGCTTCAGTTACTAAGTCGTTGGCACGTTGAGCATCTCTTAAAATTGCATATTAATGGACATCTGAAGATCTTAGTTTAATCACAAGTCATTGATCCATCAGGAGTATAGATGCTGGCGCTGTCTGTGCATCACTGCATCTTGTTCTTGTAGGCAAATTGCTTGGACATGTGGCACACTTTTCCATGTTTTACTTTGTTGCTATAGAAAATGCTATTTGGTGAACAGGCAATAATCATATGGTAAACCTTTCTAACTTTGGTCATATTCTCCTTCGATTCAGTCTCTATCAGGGTATTCTCTGATTTTCAGGTATGGACCATTTTCTTTGTTTGTGAAATAATTTTCCACAAAACCCTATAACTGAGGTGTGCAAATCTCTTATTGATTGAGGCACTTAAATTTGAGCTTCTCTAGTGCTCTTTCAATTGATTAAATCTTGTACCAGCTAGTCCTTGAATTTTTATGACAATTAACTTCAGGAAGATTCTTGGAATCTGAATGTAGTTTCCTTTTTACATTGATTATTGTTGCTTAATCAACCCGTGAATCTATAGACCAAGGTATACCAAATCAAATCGTCACCCTATACCGGCCAGTGATCGGTTTGTATGGTACGGTACTGAACTGCGGTAAACTAAGGAAAGAAAGAAAAAAAAAGGAGAAAAATAGAGAGGAAAGAGAGAGAGGAGAGGAAGATAGGGAAAGTTGAGAAACTTTACCTTTGATGGATGCTGGATGATTTGGGGACGACGATGATGACGGACGATGATGACTTCCATCTTCCTTTCTCTCCTTCAACGGACGACGACGATCTAGATTTTTTTTTCATGAGTCGTGATGGATATACGGATAGGGTTTTTGGGAGAAAGGAGAGGAGCAGCTAGAGCTAGGGTTTTCGAGAGATCATGAAAGATTGCAACTTTGAAGAAATGATTTTTTTTTTAATATATTTTTTAAATGGGTTGAATCGGATTAAACCTAAATCCGAACCCGCCATCAAACAACAAACCCGTTATGGCTATCTTTCGTTTCGAAGTGCCAAACTACACCGGTTCCTGACCGGTTTGGTTTGGTTTGTCCTAAATCAGCTGGTTCGGCACGATACAGTGGACCGTGCTGTTGACCTTTTACTTATACATTTTGGTGTAATATAGTCTACAAGGTTTTCATGGTGTAGCTTTCTGATAATGGTTCAATATCTATTGTTGGAATTTACAAATAAGCATGATTCTTTTTTTTGCTCATAGTTAAATTCTAATATACTAGCTTAAAAATCTGGACACAAGGACAAGAATTGGAAGTTGTTTATGTTAGGAAGCTGTTGTACTCTGATCACCTCAATACAATTGCAAAGCAAGATGCCGACACAAAGGGACAAAAACTGATGTTTATGCTGAGCCCGTGTCCCATTTTAGTACATCTCAACATAATATCCTGGTAGCAGCGTGAAGAAACCAAGTCAGTTTAATAAGGAAAGCTGCAGCAGATAAAATGCAACTTTTGACTTCCAGATCGCTAATTATTGCTGTCAATTAGCTGTCAGTAATGACCAATGATTGCTTAATTTTTTTGGCGTTATTAGCTTTCTCTCATCGTTGCATCAGTTATTGCTTCATCTTTATGTCCGTCTCTTCCCTACAAGTTTCGGCTCATATTTCCTTTTCTTTTGCTTCTGTATGAAATAGCAGCATGCTACTCATCTTAGACCTTTAATAGCTTCTTTATCCGTTCAGTAATGAACATTTTTTTTTTTCTAGGAAAAAAAGAGGGAAATGGTGGCTTCTGCATTTGGAGAAGATGAATCGGGTTCCCGCCAGACTCGTCTGACCGTAGAAGATTTGAAGTATCTGTTCTTGGGGTAGCCCTGCATTCTTTTTCACACAGTTTTGCTCGTTGCCGACTGACGAGGCCTTTAATGGTCAAACCCTTCCTTTAGCCCTTGGAATCTGTGTAATTGGTACCGAGGTGGCAACTTAGAAGGTGCTCAGCTGATCATGGAGGTGGTTCGGCCTTGATTTGTTATATTTCTATTCAGAATATTTTTGTAGAACGCCATTTTATTTTCAGCTTCCCATTGGAGCTGAGGCGCTGTTGATTGGCTAATATTGGGAATTCTTCGAAGAGGAAGGGCACTAACCAGCAGCATCTGTGAATAGCCGTCGTAGATTGCGCGGTTTTGCTATCTTGTCAACATTTGGATTTCAATAGGTTTACAGGAAATGATAGAAAAGAGGATGTCAAATTCAATTAAACTAGTCTTTGTTATTGTTTGTAAATCTTTTGATGTAGTAATCATCTGAGCATTGTTTCTTTATGCCTTTTATCATGTTAAAATCTAGAGATTTTAAAGATTTTATTGTTTATTTTATATTTTATGTTTGTGTATTTAGCAGGTTTCTTTGTATTTGCCTTTTCGGATATGGATGAGTTTTCGCGGTCATCTCAAATTGCTACTTCGTGGTTATGCACTGATGGTGGACCCAGTTTCTAGAGGTCGGTTGGGCTCTTACGTATTTGTGCTTCTATGTTTAAGAATTGTTTGCGAAGCTGAAGCGGTTATTGTGAGAATAAATTTGGACATGAGATAATTGTCTATAATTGTTTGCAAATGAAATTAGGCTTTATTTGGCATTGCTTTGGGTGGAAGAATTTTTGAATGAGGAGTTTTGAGCAAGAGGGCCTTGGAAGAGTTTTCCTTGGTAGTTGTTTTTATTAAAAGCTATTTGATAATTAAATTAAGAAGGTACTTTTGTTGATAGAAAATGACAAATGTTATTGCTGGGTGTTTTTATATAAAAACAGTTTTTATAAAGTACCTTCTTTTCATTAATTATTCTAATATTTTAACATAAATAATATAATAAATAATAAATATGTTTTCAAAAAATATAATAAATTTTTTTATAAGATCATTATATTATAATTATAATATCATAATACAATAATGTATTATTATTGCTGCATAATATTATAATATCATATAATACTATAATGTAATGTAATATAATTATATTTCTAATATAATGGTATTATATTGTATTATAGGATTATTAATAGTTTATAATATTATTATATTATATTACACTGCATAATTATAATTACGATTATATAATATAGTTATTCTATTTTTATTATAATATATAATAATAATAATAATAATATTTTCATAAAATATTTGGCAGACTATAATATTACAATAATATTATATTATATTATATTCTAGTGTTATAATATTATATATATATATTTCATAATCATATTTTAATTATAATAGTTATTTTATGTTTTGAACAAGGGACGTCTAAATCCTAAAAAAACAACCATTAAATATATTTCAAATAAATCTTTTATCGAAAATTTCAATTTAGAGCTTTTTTATGATTGAACTTTTTTTTTTTTTTCAACTTTCAAAGAAATTAGAAAAGTGTTTGAAGTTTTTTACCATCTTAAAGTCATTCAAAAGTATTTTTAGTCTTTTCTAAAATAGTTGGCTTCCAAAATTAGTATCAAATGGAAGTTATATATTTTTATAACTACCTTTAAATACCTCGTAGAGGCATTTGATTCGAAGATTTCATCATAGTATAACATTATCAGGAATGTAATTTCTAGATTTTAAATGTTTAGATATATATAGAATACTTACGTTGGGTTTGCGCAATAATCTTAAAAATATCCATGTTTTGAAAATTAAAAAGAAACCAAAAGTAAAGCAATATTTTTAAATATAATAATTATATATTATATATAATAATTAATCATATTAATTTTATACAATATGATATAAATTATTATTTATAATATTATATAAAATATATAATTAATACAAAAATAATAGAATATGTTATAAATATATAATATAATTTTTATAATTATATATCATATGCAAATTATATTTATTTAAAAATATATTAATATAATATTATTCTATAAATATAATATGAAAAATATTATTATGATTTTAATATTATTATAATTATTTAATATAATTAAATATTACAAAATAATAATATATAATATAATAATTAATATAATAATATCATAATAATACTTATATATATTATATTAAAAAAATATTATTTATATAAAAAATCTATTATTATGTTATCTATTATAGTACATGATATTAAATTTTATTAATATATTGATATAAAAATAATAATATGATAAATATATAAATATAATTACATTGAAATAATTAATTATTATATATAATTTAACATAATAATTTTTATTATTTATATATGTGTGTATTTTACAACAATCTTTACATATAATTAATTTATAATTATATAACGTGCAAGTTATTTGAAGAGCTTTTCTTGTCCGCAAATTTTGATGGTACATTTTCATCGTATCACAATATTAAATTATCAGCCCTTTTGGTGGTAATCACATCATCATCTTCTGTGGTAATACGATTTTCATGAGCATCTCAAATAAGCGGATGCCTAGATTTGTTGAACTAATATATAAATCCTTAAGCATTTCTTTAGGATGCTTGTAAATCTTTTAGGATTCCAGGGACCAAACGCTTCCTAAAGATTTTAAAATTATTGATGTTTGATAATTATCTATTTCTCACAGTAATATTTAGCGTGTTGCAATTACCAGAATGATCTTCTTACACGGGAGGAGAGTAAATTAAGGTCTATTTAGTGTCGCATTATTTTTTCTAAGTTTTTACAAACTAAAACACATGGGCGGTTTTCTTACGACAGATTTTGAAAGCAAGAAATTGGGAGATTTGAGAACTAAAACACCATATCGGTCGACTCCTATGACAGATTTGAAATGGGTCTGCGAGCCCAAATTGCTTACGTTAGGACAGATTTGGATATCAAGAAATGGGGCTGTCAGCTCAAATAGCTTACCTTGCTCTCGGCTCGGACGGTAAACTCTCAATTTCTGCTGAATTTGCATCCTTACGGGTTCGTTGCTGCCTATTTCCTCCTTGGCGTCCTTTTTCCTTTTCTAGTTTCTTTTGGAGCTCTTTATTTTCTAGACTCCCCGTGCGACTCCGCTGGATCAAAAATTGATATTGATGTTTCACCCAAAGCCAACAGCTCCCGAGGGAGGGTGGGATACATCTGGCAGTCCCATAATCGTTAATTGACGAGGGTCTGAACTCGTGAAAATCTGTGCCAATGGCTGCGGTAACGGTAGCATGGATTGGTGCTAAGGCTGTGGCCTTTCGGCTGGGCCGTAGGAACAAGGACAGAAGTCGTTTGTTAGATAATGCTAAGGCCATTGAAATGAATGACGCTCGGTGTTGCCCCTCCGACTCGATGCTATTGGTTTGAGCGGATGCCACGGAGCTAGGCTAGGAATTTCAACCAATAATGTTAACCTACCCCATCCTACCATGTTGAGTAAGAATTCTCCATCCATGATGGAGAGTGGGACTGTTTTTGTTCAAATTTGACAGAAACAAAGGTAAATATATCTTCACCTCATTTAATTGGCCTCACCTAATACCTCATATATATATATATATATATATATATATATATATATATATATATATATATATATATTTATTTATTTATTTATTTATAAAATTATTCTTATAATTTTTACTAAAAATTTATGCATGTTATTAGGAGAGAAGCGGGATAGGATAGAATGAGAATATGCATGAAAAATTTTTCGATTATATAAATAAAAATTATTTTCTTTAATAGAAACAGAATAAGGATTAAGGTTCTCAGTCCTGTTCGGCTCCGTTGCATCATTAACTTAGATTTAATAGAAAATAATGACTTTTTTTCATTTGGGGCATTGTATTCCCAAGCTATATTTTACTCTTGTTATTCCAAGTGATCTTCATATTTTTATAAATATTTTTACCAAACATATTTATATTTTTTAAATAAAATTCAAAATTTTAAGTTTTAAAAAATAAAAAAAAAATTGCAGCGTTATTAAACACGACATGATGAAATGGACATGGATATGGTCACGGATTTTCATGGGTCGATTTTGGGATATTTTGAGCTACTTATTCTAGCGCTGAACTGGGGAACCGATGGGACTATAGCCTAAGCCAATAACCCAGAGTCCGCTAAAATACCACCCTTTTTTCGCCCTTCTCAGGACTAGAGTAACTAATGTCCTCATAAATCCCGCTTCGTTCCAATCATTTCAGCGAGGAAATGAAGCAGAGCATCCGGGCCATGGGAACCAGCAAGCGACAGGTTCAGTTAAAAAGTGGCGTGCGCTGTGAGCTTCATAACGTTGTCAAAAGTTAGAAAGAAGCCGCAGGAAAATGACCCTTGGTCATTGAGGCGGATGGGAATGCAGCTTTCTGTCTCCATTCTTGAGGGGTTCATGAGGTTCAAAGAGGGGATTCCAAGCACATGCACAGTCTTCATCAACTCATTCACTCTCTGTAGCGGTGGTGCCTGAAAGAAATAACAAGCCAAAGAATGGCCGGCAGCTTTGATGTCCTTTTAATGAGTGGATCAAAGGGTGGCACGAAGGCCGGAAGAGCTCCATAAATTTCTAACCGGCGTCCAGGCACGCACGCAAATAGGGATAAAAAAAAAAAAAAAGAAAAGAAAAAGAAAGGGCCTCCTGGCTTTTAATTGAAAAAGATAAAGGAGAGAGAATGCTGTCACCGGCCACCTTTTCTTCTATTATATAGTGGTCTTCATGGGCATGATATGGTGTCGTATAGAGATCCCTCATGGAGACCACTTGCAATCATTCATGGCCTTGCTTTGTAGCACCCCGCAATGACCTCAAGACGTACATCTACAAAGTGGACCGCCATTTTAGTTCCGAGGATAAAATGCGATATAAAGCTCTGATATCATTTCTTGTGCAGTAAAAATAGCAAAAAAATTAATTAGGAAGATATCCAGTTATTTTGCACCCTCAGACGTACATCTACAAATGGCCTAAAGACATACATTGCAAATGAATAGAGGGCCAAATGCAAGATCCCTGGTCTTTTGAGCTTTATTAGATGACAAACCTCATTGAGTGTAATTTATCATGTTCTATTATACACAAAGAAAGCTTTGATACCCGTTATTGTACAATAAAAAAAGAAAAAAGATCAACTAGAAAAAAAAACAGAGAAATAAGGAACAAAACAACACACAAGGGCTTCATGTGGTTCGATATGATTCACACCGGCAAAGATGATAGAAATTTTATTATAAAAAAATAATTAAAGATTATAGTGAATATTTTCTCACTAGAGACACTCTCTCACATAAAACCTTCGACATGCTTATACCCAACAGAATCCTTTTATGAACTCTCTTAATAATGTTTTGGGTTACCTTGGAGGTCAGAATTACGTGTGCTTATATAGAAAAGGGATATATAGTGCTATACACAGTTTAGGACTCGTGTTTTCCTCATATATGAAAACATGCTCATCTTAAGCTTGTTAACCTCAAGATAAACTCTATCAAATCTCTATGTTAGCTTAAGGTTTATCAAGCCAGCCATCTTGCAACTTCATCATCTTTACTACCTACCTTGATAAGTATTAGCCTCTCCAAACTCTAACTAAGTCTAAGTAGTACTTGAACTTGTCTTTTGGAACTTCACAAGCTCCCAACTTTATTTCTTCGCAAAAGAATCCATCTCTTTGTTTATAGCTATTACCCTTTTTGCAAACTCCTTGTTCTTCACAGCTTTCTTATACCTAAGAGGCTTATTTTTCATACTTTTATCTATTGTAAGCACATAAGCAATTATATCTGCATACTATACAGGTGGCTTAATTTGCTTCCTCTCATAATACTATAAGATTATTATAAAGATGTTTCCATATCTTGTGCAGTTTCTTTAAATTGTACCTGCATCTCAAATTGAGCTAGTGAGTCTTATGACTTTTTTCTTGAAGTTTTCGCCTTAAGCTTCACCTTCTTACTAGCATTATTATCCTTTGTCCAACTTTTAACAAATCATCTCTTTTGGTCTACCATAGTAGACTAATCAAAGTTGACGTATCTACTAATTATAAGCTTGGGTGATCTTGAGTCTTCTACACAATATAGTCTATAACCCTTCACCCTAGTGCCATAATTGAGAAATATGCATTTTTTTGTCCTTTATTCAAGTTTGTCATCATTAACATGAACATATGCAGCGAAACCAAATATCCTTAAACTAGAATAATCAATAGATTGACTAGACTCTATCTCCTGAAGAATCTTCAAGTTGATGGTGATCGATTCACTAAGAAGCTTGATGTATTTACTGCTTCAGCCTAAAATAATTTTCATAGTCCAGAATTAAAGAACATACAACAAGTTCTCTTCAAAAGTGTTTTACTCATTAGTTCTACAAACTTCATTTTATTATAACATCATTCTTATAGTGCGGTGTCTCATTAGACATTCACTTTTGTAGAATTCATCAAATTCACCTTTGCAATGTTTCAAGTCATTATTCAGACCTAACGTCTTGATTTGTCATCCATTCTGTTTCTCCATCATAACCTTTCATTACCTGAATTTAATAAATACTTCATCTTTATATTTGAATAAGTACACCTAGACCTTCCTTGAGTAGATATCAACAAATATCAGAAAATACTGATGTCTACTCATTAATATATGAGGGCTACGTCTCTAAATAGTGGGTACTAATGCTAAACTTCGTATTGCTCTGCTTTCCATTTATGTAGTGCTTACAAAAATCTAGCTTACTAGTCTTCACATTGTCAAATAGATCTTTCTTAGATAACTTTAATATTATCTTTTCCCTTATATGCCTCAGACACATATGCTATAATTGAGTAGCATCTAAGTCTGATAACTTCACAAATGAAGAAACCACAATAGTACTACTAATAAGACTTCTAATCAAGTGATATAAGCCATTTACTATCCTTCCCTTGATTACCACAAAAGCATCTTTAGAAACTTTCAACATATCATTTTTAGCCATATTTTTGTAACATTAAGAATCAAATTTGTCTAAAAAAATTAGATTCTTCATCAACCCCAGGATATGTCAAGCCTTTAGATATATCATAACACTATTAAACAACTTGATATGAGTTGTCTCAATTCAACAACATTGTAGCCTTGTTATCACCTAATAGAACCTCTCTACTTTTAGTTGGTATGTAGAGAACCAAGTTTTTTTGGGAGTCATATAAAAGGAATAACCAAAATTAAGAATTCACTCCTTTCTAGAGTGAGAGTGCCTTACTTCCTGCATTATTAAAACTTTCAAAAGTATTCTCTTTAGCTACACTCGCTCTAGCTTTTGAGACACTTCCCTTCTCATCATTTCGTTTCCTCTTCGAATAATTTTTCTTGATGTATACTTCTTCCTCATAAGAGTGGCAGCAATGAAGTTTTTGATGTCTTAACTTTAGTCCTAATTTACCTCTACTACTTGAACCCTTTCTCTTACTCCTATTTCTTGCAATTAAGCCTTCTTCTTGGTTCTTCTTATAGGTCTCAGATACCTTTCTCTTCAACTCCTTAAAATACAGGATATCTTTTACATTATTAACTGAAAGACTCTCCCTCTCATAGAACAAAGTATCAATAAAATTATCATATGAAGATGGTAATGAGCATAAAAGAATCAATGTTTGATCTTCATCTTCCATCTTGATTCTAATATTTCTTAAATGAAGAATAGTTTTTTTGAACTCATTTATATGGTTATTTAAAGGTGATAGTCTACGCTTCAATTATAGCTAGTTTATGAGATTTTTCATCTTGTGTCTACTCTCTAATTTTAAGCAAAGTCCAGGCTATCTTTTCCTCAATGATTTTTCTAATAATGTCATTTGCCAAATACAATAAAATTGTATTATGTACCATTTCTAATAGCTCATTGTTCTTTCCATCGAACATGGTAGTTGGTGATCTTTTTTTGCCTTCTAATATCCTCCATAGCTCTTGTTGCACTGAAAGGGTCTGCATTTTGATCTTCAGATGTCGTAGTCATTAGTTCTATTGGACTTGTTGATTTCAAACTTCATAGTTGACATCATGAATCCTTCCTCAAGATCAATACTCTGATGTATCTAACTTAGATCAGATGCATTAATGTAACGTGTTTTTACCAAGGGTTTAGTCTTGCACTACACCACTTGGTATTAACTCCTTAGTCCACTAACTTAATAAAAGGCGGACTCAAGTCTATCCAAAATAAAGGAAATCCTTTGATAATAATGTAATAAGACTCTAAAAAAAAAGATAGAGGAATTCTTTAATCTTCACTTAGATCAATGCTTCACCTTCATCACTTTGTCAAAATCACACGAACTAGATTACAACAGCAGAACGCCTTGGAGTTGTGCTTGAAAAAAATAGAGATAGCTTCTAACCTTTACTTGGAGTAACACTTTAGCTTCACTATCCCTAACACTCCATCTTCACTATCTCATAGGAACAGTCTGAACCATCCAGCTTTACTATCTCATTGGAACAGTCTGAACTATTTTATCATAGTAGGACACCTTGGAGCAATGCTTAAAAAATAGAGGAATCCATCCTTTAATCTTTATCTAAAGCAATGCTCCACCTTAAAAACAAAGAAAATCTCCTATACTCCTAAAGCAAGGATCGTCTTTTACTAATTCAACAAAAAAATAGTTCACCTAGAATAGCATTTTCCTTTTTTCTCTCTTTATTTTTTTCCTCTTCTTCTTCATGCCAGGCAGTTGATTATCGCTGCCTTCTCCGTTGTTTACCACCTTCTTTGCTTTTCACCACCTCTTTCGGTGAAAGGCTATCATCGGCCTCTACCCAGCTGTCCGAACGGCTTGATTTGCTGCATCGCTTAGTAAAGCCACTCAATGGAGCGATGGACGTTCAGCTTAAATACGTTGGCCGAGTCTCTTGCTAACCCGACGTCCGTGCAGGAGGGCTAGCTACAAACCGTTGCTCCTCTTCCACATGAGAACCAGAGGCACTGCCTTATCGACTGCCGATTCTCCTTCGCCTCTCTTGGCCATGAAGTGCCTGTCGTAACAGTTGATGAAGATGCCCAGAGATGCTGAGGACTTATGTCTCTGCTTCATTGAGGCTATGGGTAGCCTTTGATCTGACCAGAAAACAGGCTGGTCATTAACCCGCCTCTTTCTCCTCTACTACAAGGCCCCTCTTGTCCTTTGCTTGAAGTCGTAGCCCACCACCTCTCAATCAAAAAACATAGGGATCACCAAGACTCCTTTTCATCTACCCAACTCTCCAATTCACTGCCTCTTCTTCGGTGATTTAGTGTTTCTTAGCCTCTTCCACAATGGTGCTCATCTCGTTTGGACAAGACCAAAACTGAGGCTGTAAGCACCTCCAATAGATGGGCGATTCCACGCTCTGAGATTCATGCGGTCCTTATTACGCTGCACTTTCTCAACCTCTAATTCTATGATCGCATAGCCTTGAGATCCATGCAATCAGCTGCAATGCACTTTAATATTTGTGCTACAGTGGTTTCTTGCACGCCCTTGAGAACCAGACTTTGATACCATTGATTGCCTACAAGGAAAACTCTAATACTAGTTGCTGCCGAGCAGGGGAGGAGAAAAAATCAATGGGAAAGAAAATCTAGAAATAAGAAAGAAAAAGTATATAAGGATTTAATATGATTTAGTCCTATATCTACACTAGGAAAGGAGAGAGAAATTTCGTCATAAAAAATAACTAAAAATTATAATAATTATTTTCTCACCAAAAATACACACTCTCACATACAAAACCTTAAATTTATTTACACTCAATAGAATTCTCTTATGAACTCTCTTAATAATACTATGGGTTATCTTGAAGTTTAAGACTTCATGTGCTTATATATAAAAGAGATATATAATGTCATACATAGACTAGAATTTGTGTTCTCCTTATGCATGGAGCATGTCCATCTTGATTTTCCTTAAATCATAAACTCTTAACACTCCCAATCCCAAGCAAATCATAAACCCTGCTATGCATTTTCCTTAAATCTATGCATGGTTGCGTTCATCTCAATCTTTCTAGAATTTTGCATTATTTCAGCGTTGTTGTCTTTTCCTTTTGTTTTTTTTGTTCAGAGAATTTTGTAAAGTGACACCAAAAAATATGATCTGAAACCGACATACCACATTGATCTCTGCTATTCCAACTGGGAAATCGATATGGTTTTCTTGATTGAGTGAAACACCGCCTTATCCGATTCACGTGGAATGGTGATTCACGGGTTTGTTAATTGATGCCCAGTGACTTCGTAGGCCAGCTTCTCTGGCAACTTTCTTTTTTTTTTTTATAGAGATTTGAAACGCTGCCCACCGCAGTGGGAGAAGAGGATGAAAGATGCCTCTCCTTTTCATCCGCTGGGCCTGCGTGCCAAATCAACAGATATCAGGGACAGCCTTGGACGCAAGAGGCCAAAGCAGGCTATGGCTTCAGCCACATCGCCCATTTGGTTGGCCCTTCAAAATTTCCGATGCGCGTGCATTTGCGAGGAGAGAATTTAGGCGCGTTGGAGACGACCCGAGCACATGCTTCCCTGCGGTGGTGCCACTTGGAAGGATCGCTGGCCCACCGGCGGTGTATCCGCCGTCCTCTCGTGTCGAGGATCCACGCCGTCCTCTCGTCGTAAACTAAGAACGAATCGTCGTACGTGTTTGGGCCGCGATATTATTCCTGGACCACCGCGTTGATCGAGGGTACTGAAAACAGTGGGGCTGGCCCTAAAGATGTGGGTACTGCCGCTGAGGTCGTCGCTACATCAGGTTGGCTGGGCCCCCATGCTATCGTCTCAGGGATCATCTAATTGCCGATTTAACGTACGACTTAAATCGAGTAACGACTCGGTGTGCCAGTTCCTTAAGGTTCAGTGATGGATGGGTAGTCGAACCTAAAAGCGGCATCAATAGAACGATCATGTACCTCAGTACTTGTGTTAATTGCTCGTTCTTCGAGATAAAAATGATAAGTTTGGATGCCTGCTGGCTATCAGATTCTACTAACGTGCTCTACCTCGAAGGGAACGAGAAGAAGAAATGGGTGGTAACATCAGGTTCTGACCATGTGGTCCCACCGACCTGATATTTCACATTTCGAAACTTCATATTTTGAAATGGATTCCGACGCCTTTAAAAGCAATGACATTGCACAGTAATTAGGATCCTCTGATGAAAAAAAATATATCATCTTTTTTTTTTTTTTTTTATGGTACGTGAAAAGAAGCTTCCAAAACTATGAGATTGCAGGCCACTTTTGTGTTGGCGGTACACTACTTCCTTTCCGCACTTTTAGCTTGATTAAAACGGGCCATGCTAGGGCGTGCTCTTTGAATGAGCGCCTATGCGTACAATGAATGTTAAGTCTGCGTCCCTGGTTGAGTGTTATAGAGGTAAATAAATTATCTTCTTTTCAATAATGCGTTTAGAATAAAATTTCTTGTTCACTGAAATGCCAATATCAAACAACCAATATCAATTCAGGGAAGCCAAGCACACCAGTTTCATGTTTTAAGGAGTCACAAACATGCGTGAGGAATTCTAGCAACAGAAGCAAAACGAAATGGTGGTCCAAATGCCACACCCTTGGAGCTACCACCAAGAGTGGGATGGCCGGATGGGCGACCATCTCGCTCACCCATAGGCAGTGCTCCAGAAGCGCTTTATGGTGCACCGATCCAGGATCCTCAGCAGCACCTGGTTGGTGGTACACCTGGGGGTCTTGAACTGGCTCAAGGTAGCACCATTGCTGATACAGTGCTCCAGTATCTTCAGAAACGTCCCGCTCTCCACAATCCGGAGCTCCAGGGGCCCGATCGAGCCAGTCTTCCTCGAGACCACGTAGCCATGGTCCGCGAAAGCTGCATCCATTTCCCGGCTGCACGCATGGAGGACGCCGTCCTCGGCCTCGCCTTTGACCTCCCAGTAGATCACGTAGTGGCCAGGATGCACTGCGCTGTCCGCATGGCTGGTGAAGTCGACCAGCTCGGCCCCGGTCTGGCTGAGGAGCCTGGACCCTTTCTCCACCACTATCTGGAGATCCCTCTCTGTGTTCTTGTCGATGTTCACCGTTAATATTAGCTTCCGCCTGCAAATAAAGGTTAACTTGGGGGCCCCTTTGTAAAATCCCGCCACCTCCACCACGTCTCCAAGTCTGTATCTGTAAAGGCCTGAAGGGGTTTCTTTAACGTCAGTGCTTGCCTTGTTTAAGAATAGGATGAAGCTTACTACTGGGCAAAAGGATATGACATCCTCTCATTAGTTTCCAAACCGAAAGTAAGTAGAAAACCCTCGGTAGAAAGGAGGGGAGGCAGGCAGGGCCAACGAGCTTGATGGTGGGTCGCCAGATAGGGAGTAAAGGACAAGAATATTGAATTGCGTGCAACACAAGGTACATTACGTGCAGGAAGTAACGACAACAGAAGGTGGACCTGTGGCAGAATAGAGTACAAATAATGCAGGAAAACAATTGCTTCGACAAAACTGTCCTTCTCCTATCCTAATAATACGTTATTTTTTTTTTTTTTTTTAATTTTGGGGAGTGGGTGACAAGTATAGCTCTTAAGATAAGAAGAGGAGTGCCACAAAACATGATGTTCTTGGTATGGATAAACTGACTACATCCTGGTTGGTTGGTTGGATGGAGGAGGTTTTGGCGCTATCGTCACTCCTATATCTCCATCATTAATCAACATTTTGGTATGGACGGGTCTCAACTTGAGGAACCCTCTTGTCTGAAGTCTGTAAACTGGATTTAATGTTTTCAACACCAATATTAATGCAAAGAACTTGTTTAACATACTAAGCTTAAGAACTTGAGAACATGGATATCTTTTATAGTCATCATGACAAAATGATACATTACTAAACAAATTCAGCACCAACAGCCCCATCTTTTCTATTGGTCCTCTATTTATGTAATATTTTGACACAGAAGAAGGCCTCTCCGACGGTAGTTAACACATACTGCATGTATGACTTTAAGAGACACTACCGTGCGGAGAGAGATAGTCTAGTCGACAAATGGAGTCACGAGATGGGAGCAGCACAAGCCTACTAGCGAATCAAAAGAGAGAAAACATGACATCCAAGGATCACCAAACTTTAAGCCAGAACGCATGCCACACAAGATCTTGTTCCCAAGTTACAAGCTCATCGTGGCCCCAAAATGGCAGAAAAACCCCACTCCACTCTGAACTCTGCCTGGAAATTTTGACCTCGTGCATGCGCCTGTAGTACATTAGTGCACTGCACATGTAGTAAAATCCTATAGGTGGGTCCCAAAATAAGTCTAATATTATGGGGCCGTGAGTAGGTTTACGTACGTCACATCTAGGTTTGGAAGGTGCAACTCGTTGTAACAACATTGGAAAAGATTATGGACGGCCATAATGTGACATATGTCCTCTCAACCAAGAAATGAGAGGGGGTAAGGAAGGTGCTCCTAGTTTTTCCTCACATGTTACGTTGTGAACCTCCTAGGCCATGACACGAAACCTCCTCCCGTTCTAAGCCAAACCTGTATAACATGTTGGTGTTCTACCTCAGGAAAACAAAAGCACATTAGACACGTTACTAATATGACATTTCTTTTCAAACTTTACAAAGTTACCTAAATGCCTATAAGCAGCACATTTTCAATTAAGGATGTCCTTTTTTTTTTGTGTGTGTGTGTGTGTGTGTGTCTTTTGAGGGAGAGAGTTACCTGTGAAAGTGGTGAGGACAATCTCATACTGCTGCCCAACCTTCACTTGGGACAACGGCAATGGCTCACCCTCCACAAAGTCATTAGTGACCACCAAACTGCCGTTTTCTTGCTTGTTCCGCTCGCAGAGAGGGATAAACTCAAAATAAGAGAAGGTGGGAATCACCGTAAAAGTCACTCTCTCCGGGGGATCAGACGGTTCCAAATTCACCCCAATCCAGCTCTCAGTGGACCCATAGTCCGCACAAACCAATGCCAGGTCCCCAGCATAGTGCTTCAACTTCTTCAGGTAAGGCTGCATCGACCCAGTCATAATAGAGAAGATGTACTTGGCGTTGGGCCACAGCTTAGGTATCAGGCTGCTCCAGTTCGAGCCCTGGAGCTCTCTGCACATCTTCTGGACCTTGGAAGCCAGAGAAGGGTTGGGGGTGAGGCAGTCTATCACCGCCTTCCTCATCTTGTTCGAGGTGATCCTGGTGCTGAGGGTCCCTTCCCTGAGGTCCTCACAGAGTTCCTCCCACAGCTCTTCAAAGGAGGTGAAGGCCTGGACGATGCTGTAGGCGAAAGTGGAGGCAATGAACTCGACCTGCTCGCAGAAGGCGAGGCCGAGGAGGAGGTGGCAGTAGGTGGATTGCATGTAGTCTCCCCCGGCGATCACCTCGCAGGGACTGCAGGTGAAGGACTTGATGCTCTTCTGCCTGGTCTTGAACTCCTCGCTTGCGAAGTAGTGGGAGGTTGCCGTGCCAACCGAGAGGCCTCCATTGGTCTGGAACTGCTTGCTGCTGTAGATGAACTCCAGAATCCTTCCCCCAGGCCTTACCGGAAGCAACCTGTGGAGTTTATCCGGGGGAATAATAAACAAGGTTTTGCCTGTGCGCTATTATATCATGTTACAAGTTCTATAAAAAAACAATCAATATTTTCTGCTCTTTAGAAAGAGAGACAATGGTTTCGTGTTGAAGTTGCGTACCTCGATCTGTAGGCAGCTCCCAATCTAAAGATTTGAAGAGTGGACTGAGAGCTGAAGCGCGTGAAGGGGACATGCTTGGGCCTCCCATCGGTGGTTCCTGAACTGTATGCCAACTTAAAAATGACTACCACGTGCGTGACCAGAACAAATTAATGGTTTGATAAACAAACAAAAGAAACAACAGAGAAAAGAACAGGACGAACTTTATAAGAGAAAGTAGAACCCAAGTCATAGACAACAAGTACAAACTTCTAAGGTTGGGCATTTGATTGATTAAAGAGTAGCAGTGAGCTGATATCACTGTTTCAATATACAAGAATTCTTCAAGTTCAATTTTATTCTGGTAAAAGAATTGAAAAGAATTGACTTGAAACAAACCCAACAAAGCACTATTATATAAAAAGAAGTTAGAGAAGAGAGAGAGAGAGAGAGAGAGAGAGAGAGAGAGAGAGAGAGAGAGCGCGATGGCTGGTGCTAACCTGAGGGAGAGCATGGTGATGGGTTCCTGTGTGAGGAGGGGAGAAGTATCCCCATCGGCGATCCTCTGGATGTAGGGCTCGTGGTCGGCATGTGAGGCGAGAGGGACGGAGGAGCGGAAGAGAGACTCCAGCGCGGCGGGCTCAAGGTCTTGGACCCGGAGGTCGCGGCCAAGCCACTTCTGGAGGTACTCGGTGCCGTGGTTGAGCTCGATGATTCGGCGGAGCGTCTGCGTCTGGACCAGCCCCGCGTTCTCGGCCACCTCTTCGAACCACGATATGATCTCCTGGTCCCCCGCCTCTGCCCCCTCGATGGTCATGGTGGGCGGATTGTTCGGTACTTCGGTGTTATTATTGCACCACCACCGCCGCCACCATCTCCAAAGATGGGTTTGGGTGCTTAATCGCTGTCTCTCTTCCTCTCTCTTTCCTAAAACCGCACCATCGTCTTCTACTTCATGGATGTACATATATATATAGCACCCACTTTTGGAGGAAAAGCCAAAATAGCCCGGACTTTCTCTCTCTCGCACGAAGAAAAACTACACCCTAAAAATCTCTCTTCCTTCTTTATTATTTAGAAGATGCAATACATCAGCAGCAGGACCAAAACTCCCGCTGATAGACCCTCTGCCTGTCTTCATTCTCTAGACATTATGGAGCATGAAATCAATCTCTCTCCATTCTCCAACAAGCGGGTGGAGGGAAGGAGCTCTTTTGCGTGCCCGGACCCTGACTCTTTCTGGATGGTACGACGGAAGGAAAGCCACAAGATGACTTATCGTTTGCAGGAAGAAAACAGAGATTGAGACAGTGAAATCGAGAAGGAGAGGGGACCAAATCGACAGGCTTTTCCTTCACGACAGCTGGGCAGGATCCCTATTTCACTCCGTCTCTCTCTCACTCTGCCAATTATTTTTTGGCGTACCGTCTCTTTCATAATGAATCTTTTTTTTTTTTTTAATTATATGCGTCTATATATCCATGATGAGTGGTTTGGACTTCATCCAACCGAGAAAGAAGCAGTTAACTGCACGGCTGGGATATATAACTCTACTGGTATTTTTTATTCTCCTTTTCGGAGAGGTATTTTACATTACAATACAGAGACAACATTCATAGCGGTTCTAGTGTTTTCTCGGTTTTTTACGTTAGAACTCATTCATTGTGAGATCATGGGTTTCTCATGAAAACAGAGAGAAAAGAAGAATGAGAAAGCTTCTAATTGCCTATTCACTACGGCTGCCTGCAAATCATTTCGCCTCATAATGGCAGCTATCGAAAACCTGTAAAATTCTTGTCTTCTCACAATTTATTCTAAAACAAACATTAATGTCTTTGAAGAATAATCTATTTTGATTCGGCTGTCTGCAAACCATTCGCATTACAATGGCAGTTATTTAACTAATCTGCCTCTTTAAAATTCTCTAACCTCGTCTTTTAAAAGTTAATTTGTTATTTCAGAAATCTGGTTTGTCTTCTGACAATATTATTTTGAAGCAAACATCGTCGTCTTTGAAGAATAATCTATTTTGATATCTATCCTCTTCTTTCAAAAAATATTAATCCTTCGGCTTCTTTTATATATTTTTCAACATAATAATTTCTAATTAAATAAATTCAATTATTTAACAAATTGTCAGTTCTAGACGAGATCTAGACAAAAATCCAAACCATCAAAAAGTGAGGGATCTAGACAATGGTGTGGTTAGTTCTGGGAATATCTAACATGATGATTTGTATTGATTATGTTCTCTTTTTTTATTTTCTTCCAAAATTTTTTCTTTCAAAATAATATAAAATTTAAACAACAGTTTTGACTAATAGAAATTTTGGATAAAACTTTAGATCTATTTGGATTAGCTATTGGCCAATAGCTATCTTCATGTAATATTTATCTTATATAGCTGTGAGCTTATAGCCACTTATGATGTATTTGATTTAACGTATGGGATCGAAGCAGTATGAGATTGCCAATCCAATTCTATGAGATTAGAAAACACAAGAGAAGGGATCAGTTTACTAATTCCACATTTATAATTACGAGATACTAATGAAATGATTAGACCCATACTATTTCAATCCAATCTTTACTTTTTCAAACGTGTAAGATTGAATTAGATATCCAATTCAATCCTATCAATGCTAACATATCATATGCATCCTTAAAATTATCCTAACATCTAATCTAAATAAGCCCTTTATAGTTTTGATTGCCAAGGAAAGCATATATATATATATATATATATATGTAAGGTATAAACTTATTGTTCGATGCATAATCATTATTTCTTTGGCTTTCTAAGGCATTTTATATATAATGCTTCGTTTTTCAATGGAAACAAGTATCCATATTTTTAGCCAAGCAGCTGAAACCCTTAGCTTTTGCCCTTCCACCTTTCATGGTAACCTCTGCCCAAGTGGGTGGCCTACTGGCTGCTATACGGGCTATAACCATTCAAAAACCATCCGAAACTCTTCCCATCCACCACCTATAAAAAATAACTAAGCCATCCCTTTCTAGCCTATCTATTTTTCTCTCTCTCTTTCTCCTCCTCCCTTCTATCTCTCTTCTTCTGTCTTAAAGCACCATCACTATCAAGTGCTCCAGCACCGCGCTTGGCTGAGCTGCCACTAACTAGTTGAAATTCCATCACTCAGCTCATGTATAAGTAGAAGGTTGCTGACATTTCCCCATCTCCCCCATCCTGAGGATTAGGCAAGCCAGTCCTTTCTCTTATTTTGATTCGAAAGTCAAGCCCTCACTGGCGTCCTTCCTCATCATGGCTGGTTGCCAAGCTATCATCCGTTGCATTATCATCGCTATCCCTCACTTCGGCCAACCACTGCCCTTGCAGTTGAAGCCATGCCTTGGATCAGTGAAGTAGAGAGGCTAACAGAATTTTTGAAGAAGCTAACGATAGTAATTGGGAGGAAGAAGTTGACATCTTCTAGGTCTAACCTAATTAAGCTGAGCCCATTTCAATGAGATAGAACCCAATTCTAGTTAAACCCAAGCCTAATTAGAATAAGTCTAAGCTAATTCAGATCAAGAATGAACAATTCAATTATACTTGAACTTAATTTATCCTGATCTGAGCTAGATCAGACCTAAGTGCTCAAATCCGATCCAATTCAAGTTCAGATCGAGCCAAACTAAGTCAAATCAAACCAATTGCGACCCAAATCAAGTTAATTATCCTAAATTAAATATGATCAAACCCTAATTGGCTTAATTGAGCCCTAATTAGAAATTTTTGGCCTAATTAGTTTAATTGAATACTAATTGGAGCTATAGTAGTCTAATTAAACCCTAATTAGAGGAATCTTAGCCTAATTGAGCCCTAATTAGAGGAGTCTTAGCCTAATTAGACCCTAATTGAGTTGATCTAAGCCTAAACTTAACTCTAATTGATTGGAACTTGATCCAATTGATTGAATTAGACCTTAATTTGATTCTAATTGACCTACTTAAGCTAGAATGGTTTAGATCTAATCCTAGTTATTTAGATTTTAATTTGATTAGACGTAAATTGAGTTTTGAGATGTTTTTAATCATGTGATCTAACTAGATTGAGGATCTAACTAGATTGAGGATTAATTAAATGATAAATAATGAATTTTGGATTAATCATGGTAGGTGTTCACCCATTTGTGAGTAAGTAGGAGCTTTAGAGCTTAAATTTGGTGCACCATGCCAAGAGATTTTGGTGGATTTGTGGATTTGCGAGTGGAGGTAAGAACCTTAAGTGTATTTACATATTGCCCTTCTATGCATTGCATTTCTTATCCAGACATGTTTTACGAGCTCAATATCTGAGAACGAGTGCAGATGCATTATATCCTATGCTCTATTTGAGCAACTAAGCTTGAGCACACACTACAATCTTGTATGCTCATACAAATTAGGATTTATTTTAGTATTCATGCCTAGAATCATTTTAGAATTTGGCATGCTTACTGCATATATATGGAGCAACATTTGGATTATGTTATTTAGTACATGTTATTTGATTCAATCTATATAGTAAATCATGAGATTATCTTTATTATTGCTCTTGACTAGTTAATTTGCTCTTTGAATGGTAGAATCGATCATTATGTCATTTTATCTATAAACATATTTAGAATTATGCATATGGAATTAATATTATTGCCATATAAGGGGAATTAGAACATTGTTATATCTTGAAAATAGCCAGAGCATCTCAAGGTGTAATAATATGTGATATAAGGTTAAGGGAAATAGTTCATATATGAATTTGATATATTGTTGTGATTTAACCATAGCCAAAGCCACTTAAATTATGACAATATTAAAAAGGACTATATAGAGTTGGCATGCACAATTACAATTATGTTTATAAAAGTAATCATCATGCCCATAGAAAGGTGGTTATTTTTGTAACAAAATTGAGATAAAATAGAAAACTTTGCATCAAAAGGGAGATCTCCTATGTCCACAAATATGAGTTTTTTTCTTTTAGGCTTTATTTGGCAAATAGTAAAGTGGTTCCTAAGGACCTACGTTTCCATGGAAAAGTATTTTTCATCCTCATCATGGGACATGACTTTCAATACAATCATTAAAAATTTACGATTTTTGAGAAGAAAGTTTTTATCGACCTTGTTGAAATCAGTAACTAAAATGAGGTCATTTAGTTCTTCTTCTTCAAAAAAACATCTTCTCAGAAAAATGCATGGTAAACTAATGAGGCTTTGGTACAAGACATTGTCTAGTCCTATCAATAAAGTTTCTAAAATAAATTTAATGTGTGATACAAGCTCTACTCACAGAAAGGTCAAAATTTATTTTAACCTAAAGAATATGCTTCATAATATTAATACCTATTATTTTAGTATTCCTTGCAGTTGTTTGTACTATATTATTGAATCCTGCATTATCTCATCTTCCTTCGGTAATAGTTTTTGCGTTAGAAAGAAAAGGTCTTTTTGACTTTAGGACGTATGCACCTAGACTTGATGCTCCGTAAGGATGAATCACCTAAACCCATAGAATCAAGTATACTAGCTGAAAAGGCTCTATATGAGTAGTGAGAGCGATCTAACTGCTTAAGTTTAATGGTTATTGAGGCATATATCAATAAGAGCATTAAAAGATTAATTCATAATCTTTTGTCCATGTGTGTTTAAGCGAAAGAGAGGTTAAAGAATGAGAATACAAAATATACTCATTTGGTGATCCAAGATAACGGATAAGGAAAGAAGGGCAAAAATGCTCCCAAATGGAAAAAGTATTCAAAGCTATCAATGAAGCATCATAACAATAAAGATGGATATTTTTTTTTCCAAGAAAAAAAAGGATACATGAAGAAAGATTGCCCTAAGTATAAGAAATAACTTGAAAAGAAAGGTAATCTCATATCTCTTATTTGTTATGAATCTAATTTTCTAAACATTCTTGATAATACCAGATGGATTGATTATGGTACTATAATTCATATTACTAATACCATGCAGGGATTTCTCAACCTAAAGATACCAACTAGAAGTGAACAAAGCATCTATCTATTCAGAAAATGGTATGCTTTCACATTTGGAGGCTCTTGGGATCTTTAGACTTGTTTGGTAATTTGGCTTTGTTTTAGATCTCAAAAACACCTTTTATGGCCAAGCTCGAACCCACAACTTGTATGCAGTATGCTTCTCAGCTTGAGCTTGCGGAGAGCTATTAGCAGCATACACACAGTGAGTGGCATGGCTCGACACATGTTTTCAAGTGTGCGAATGCAACGCAACAGCCTACCTCGGATGCTTTGCGCATAGCCAGCTCACACGGAGTGCATACATTGTGCAGCTAAAGCGCGCCCATGAGGAGGAGCGCACGATCCACGCGCGGCGTGCGACCCAGCTTCTCGTGCACTCTCAATTGGCAAGCTACTTGACGGGCTGGTCTTGGGCTTGCGACGTGTGGTTTGGTGAGGGTAGCTCACGGCTCATGCATGGTGCACCCAACACGTCCTCACATGATCCCCGCTTCTCTAAGAAAAGTGAGATCCCAAAGCCTTCACGCCATGTGCTTACTGCTCGGTTTGGATAGGGCGAGTCTGTCCCATACTCACTGCATCTAATCTTACAATAGTAAACTACTGATTGAATGGCCTGATGCTCGCTTGGTGCTACATATGTTGCTTATTACTTCCAAGCAATTTATAATAAGAAATAAATATCCACCATTGGCACTAATACCAAATGTTAGAAAAATTATATACATAGATATATGTGTAGCAGTGAAAATATTACCTCCGGTCATGATGCTTAGTCCAAACCTCAACAACAATGGATCCAAAATGTGTTGAAAGCCATTATGGAGCACCTTATAACACTCAGGAATCTTCTCACCCAGACACAACTTTATGCCATACAATAATAAAGTTGTTCACATGCTAGGCTGGAGGCTCCTCTAACCAGTGATCCAAGATAAAGTCTCCTTAAGGGTATGTGGACTATGCTCCTAGGGGTATGTGGACCATGTTAAGCCTTCTAGGGAGATGTAGACCACATTATGTCTTACATCCATGTCTACGTTTTTTTTGCATACTGTTCATGTCTACTAAAAGTAAAACCAACCTTCTAATTTCTTAGACAACTAAGATGTTATCAACAACCAAAAATTCCAAAATGCTGATCCCTACCCTCATCAACTTGCAGCTATGGTGTTGGTGATCGCTAGCAATTTACAGCTTTATTAGAATTTAATTTGTTTTTCTTTAGAGATTTATATTTTTGGCAAATCCTCACTTTTTTTTTTTTGCTTAACTCAGGGTTTTTGATAAAACATCAAGGACAACATATTTTGGCTCCAAATCAACCACCGACTCTGTAGTGCATTTCCACTCATTTGGTGAGGTTTTGGACAAATATATCAGAGTTAGAACAATGACAGTGAGACAAATAACAACCTATTTGCATAGTGTATAGTTCCATCCTATGTGCAAGGGTCAACATGTGCTTATGAATTTAAAGCCTCGCAAATCTGTGTTGAGAGAGATTTTATGACAATAATTGACACCAGAAGAATGATAATTAGAAGGAAATATAAGTGAACAAAGAATGAAACTCACATCCGAAGGGATCTACCAAAGACCAGAATTGCTGCAGCAGACGCTTATGGATACCCGGTCTTCAGATTTTAGACTTCACCAGTACCCGTGGGCTTAGCTTTGGAGTAACACGTGTCGATAGCCTTCCCCGGATGGGCTGGCCCATGGACTTAGATGGGCCACGTAACCGGCTCAAAAAGGCCTCCCCTTATTCCCGCGATGAGCAAACCGGACCGCATGTTCCACAGGGGAACAGAGTTGAGACCGGGCGGCCCGACTCGAGCGGCTTGGTCTTTCATCAAAATATAAGGAATTGGTTTAAGAAAAAAAAAAAAAGAGGATAAATAAAACGGGGACAGAGTGGAGGGAGCATGGCGTGCGCTGCCCGACTGGACCGATAAAGCAGCAAATATAGAAGAAACGTAGCGCCACCACCCCGCCCGGTAACGGCTATTTCTCTCCATTCTCCATGGTGGCGGTTCCGCTGGCGCTTGCCTACTATCATGTCTCTCTCTCATCCGACGCCTCCGCGCTTCCTCCTCTTGGGAAGAAGTGGCCAACTCCTCGTTTCGCCTCCCCTCTTCATTGGCGGCCGACGGGCCGGAAGAGGGCAGTTCGCGTTCGAATCTCCGCCGCCTCGTCCAAGAACCGCTCGCCGCCTCGGGTGAGTGGGCTCCTGCTCTATTGATGACTTCTTTGATCCCCTTTTCTTGTTCTTTCTGCTCTTGAGATGTTCTTTTGTTTCTTCCTCTTCTTTATATGCTAAAGTTCGTTCCCTTTGTAGTCCGTTCTCGATGCGCCTGATTGTTCTGAATGAGAGACTTCCTGTGTTAGAGATGTAATTTGTCCTTATAGAAATAGTGGATTAGATATTTGCATTATCTTCGGATGCCTATTGATATGTTCAAGAACTAATCTGAGATGTGCGCTTCTTGACTTGTATTTGTTCCATAGTTAGCAATCGCATGGATAGGGTAGGATTGGGTTAGCCTTATAAATAACAAACACTTTGTGTGTGATGACTGCTGTGATTCGAACTATTAATTTTTTTTTTTTTCTCCCAATAATCTAGTTTAGGACCGAGATTCCATTGATTGATTCAAAATTTCTTTTTCCTTCTTCTTAAACTTTTGTGAAGTAATTTCTGGGCATAAGAAAAAAAGATGTGCTGTCAAATTGCAGTTATGCTGACAGACAGCAATATCTCTTTCAAATGGTTTTAAGGACTGGTAATTTTGAGGAAGATTTGATTTGGTGTATTCCATTTACAAATGGCAATATTGATTGATGAGAAGAGTCTAGGCTTAGATGCTAAATTGAAGTAAGGGAAGGCAAGCGTGAGGGTTTTCTTTCTTCCCACAAAACAACAGCAAATAAGGTGGAGGATATGCCATTAAATTTCAATGGAAATGAAGTGATAATAGGGGTCCACACAAATTGATGGACAAGATTCATAGTGTGATCCATTTTCATTATCCTGGATCTGTAGTACAAAAGAATGGTGAGAAAGTAGAAGGAAAAAAAAAAAAAAAAAGAACTTTATGCTTGCATTAAAAAGTTATGCTTTTAACCTCCCAATTCTTATTTTTATTATAATTTTTCATATCAACTTTTCACCAGAAAAGCACACATATTATGATACATATTAAATCCAAAATTTAAAAAGTTGCAGTTTTACAGATTCGAAAGTTAATAGTGAGAAATTACATGATTAGCTTGCAGCACCATGTTTCTGCAAATTCACAGGAGCCAATATGTACTAATAGAGATGAAATAATGGTTTATATTTGATGAATTTTCTTGAACCTAGGATTGACTGTTTATTGAGGCTATAGTGTTTAACTCTTCCAGGAAACTTCAGATCCATGTCATGTTCCAACATCGTCAGTCTTCTTATGTTTATATCATGGATTGAAGGGACGTGAGGGTGCAATTGCTGCAATGCTCATATTTTCTCAAATATCATTTCCACTATCTATGAGCAACTGGAGCCCATGGTTTGCTTCTACTGCAAATGCAGTGCTTTATTCGCCTGACACCAAAGTTCCTAGAACTGGAGAACTTGCATTGAGGAGGGCTATTCCTGCCAATGCAAGCATGAAAGCAATACAAGTACATATATTCGCTTTGAATTAGCAGTATGTGATGGTGATTCCTGCTAAGAGTATATGTTATGTATGCATGACCTATCTGACCTTTCTTGCAGGAGTCTCTGGAGGACATTTCATATTTGTTAAGAATACCTCAGAGAAAGCCTTATGGTACAATGGAAGGTGATGTCAAGAAAGCGATAAAGGTACATGTCATTACTAACATTCTACATCTATTACAAAAATTAAGTGTCCTAGACTGCTTAATAGTATTATTTTCTGCTTTACAAAACTCCTGGGCACTATTCACATACGTAAAATGTTGCTAACCTGTATAAATTTAGAAACTTGTTCTGCTATCAGCTGTGGACATATTGTCTCTATTTCCATAACAGCCATATAATTCATTTAAGCATCAGTCAAAACTTCTCTATTGAAATGTTCTTCAAATTAGGTCTTACACTAATGAATTTTGCATTTTTTTTTATTGTTTCAATCTATGCATTTTTCTCACATGCTGCATGGAAAGTACTGTGGTCATATCTTCATTTAGATTTGATAAATTAAAGTTGGTGACTTTCTTCTTCTATTGGTATAATTTGAAGATACTCAGAAGGAAGTAGTGAAACATGAACAACTAAATTATCTACATCATATTGCATGCAATAGGTAAGAGGCATGAACCTAGTTTCTTGAGGAAAATGGTCCTAGAGGTTAAGACTTAGAAAGCACAGGGAAGAAAGGAGTTTCCAGAGGGGTAGTCTGGTTCTCTCTTTGACTGGAGTAGTCTATGACAAGCTTAAAATTTGAGGAGGAGAGAGAAGAGGCGACATGAATAGATTGATTGTATGGCTAACCCCTGGATGGTGGTGATTTAGTGGTCAACTAGAGTAAAAAAAACAAAGGAACTCAGATTCGAGTAGAGTCATCTTCTACTTCTTCCTGGATGGATGAGGTGCTGGAATTGGGAGATCAAAAGGAACTTCATTGGTGGGCTCGCTATGTTCTTTATTAGTTATGGCTTGCCATATTCAATTCTTGAACTAATTTACATCTTGAACTAATTTGAACTAATTTGCCATATTTAATATTTGTTATAACTTGGTGTTTTTTCTTGAAAGTCCATGCTTGACAACTTTAGAAGCTAGGTTGGAAAAATAATAGTAAAGATGTTCCACATAAAGTTGGCATTGGGACTGTTTCCATCATTTTGCTAAGCAAAAGATGGTTCATGCAGTGGTGAAGATAGGAAAATGTTTCAATATTCATTTGTTGATGCTGAAAGGCGGCAAACTTTGACTTTTGAGTTCAATCCATGGTTGATTTGGACAGTGGAAGGATGAAAAGGTGGATCATATCTTCTTAGGCTATTCGGTTTGTGTGGGGTGCAAAACTGTGGGGTTCTGGGATCACTTAAAGAACAAAAGTTAGCAGCTGATTAGATAGCATACGAGGGTTTGTGGATTTCTAGGATCATAACAAAAGTGGCTAATTCAGGTAACACTCGTCGGATAATGGATTTCTAAGTCAATAATGTGTGTGCTAGTGTAGATCACTTAAAAAAGCCTTTTCTTATATTAATTCATGCTTAAAATCTTTACTGAAAATTTTGTGAATACTTGAGGATTTTTTAGGGACTAAAAAGGATAATGAATATTCTTTCCAAATCAAGGAACAACCATGGTGATGGAATTGTGCTTCCATGATCACATGTTGCACAATGTTATGAGCAAATGGCTTGCATTTATCATTATTTTTCTTCCCGTCATGTTGCTTTTTTCTTTCCCAACAAAAAATTAAAAACAGCCATTGCTAGGCATATAATGCATAGTTGTAGTTTTCAATAAGTGCCCTAGTATGGCCAGATATTATGGTTAAATTATTTGAATTTGAATATGTAAAACTTATGACTATAACTTCTACACGATTTCAGTAAAGAATCCTGTAAATATACGCTATAAAATTACTGACATACGGTGCTTGCTTTCCTTAACTATGTTATCTGCTACTAAACTAGAGTTGTTCTGGTCTTCAGATTGCAACTGAGGAGAAGGAATCAATCTTGAGCAATATACCAAAAGAATTTAGGGAGAAGGGTTCTATGCTCTATGCTTCTCTTCTGGATGGAAAGGTGCATAGGACATCATAAAAATTATTTACAAATCAATGCTCAAATTCAATATGGCCCATCTGGTTTTTAGTTTCATCTTGATGCTACTGCTATTTTGGTTTTGGGATCCTATGTGACGTTGTAGAAGATGGCGGTTAACTTGGTTAATGGTAGATTTGTGATTGACTACATTTATATTTTCATAAAATTTTCAGGGGGGATTGCAGAACCTCATAGAGTTTATAAAGGAAAAGGACCCAGATAAGGTATCTGTAGGTCTGTCTTCATCTCTTGGCACTGTTGCGGAACTGGAGTTGTTGCAGGTAACATTATTTCATGTAATATTATGAACACTAGAAAATGTGGCGCGAAGACAAAAAGAATCATACCATTAGTAACATCTGAGAATCTTATGGATGTCTAATATGTGCACTTCTCGGTGCAGGCTCCAGGCTTGTCATTTCTGTTGCCTGAACAGTACTTGAAATATCCAAGGTGTGCCCTCCCTGTAATTTGGCTTCTATTTGTTGGTACTTGGTAGTGCTATTTTATGCACAATATCATTTGTTTGTTATATGCGTTGAAATTAATTCTGGTATATTCTTCTTCTTCTTTTTTGAGATTACGGAAGGTAAAACCCAAATTTTATTAAGATAATGAAAAGTAAAGTACCATAAAGTAGAGCTAATCAAACACCGGATTGGGCCGGGCTGCATCCTGATAGCTAGGCTCGATGCTCATGCCCAAGCCTGGCCTGTCTCAGCTATTGGGTTTATATGTTTAACTTGACCTGTCCCATTCTCGAAGAGCCAATCCAGACCTACCCATCAGGCTCGAATTCCCTTTTTTTCCCTCATTTAACCTCTAATTTGGATTAGTTTTATATAAATTATATTTATAGCATCAAGGTAAACTAATAAACTATGGTATATAGTTAATATATAACACTATGTGTGTGTGTGTGTGTGTGTGTGTGTGTGTGTGTGTGTGTGTGTGTGTGTGTATTCTTGTGCCAGGTTGGGCTGGGTAACTTTTTTAATTTTCTTAAGCTTGGTTTGATTTTTAGATTGAGCCTAATTTTTTCAAGGTCCATCCCCTGGGCCTATTTTCAGTGCCCATGCTTGCAAAATATTGTGCTGGGCTGGGTAGGTTGGGTGTGAGCCACCTAGTCTGTGATCGACTCCACTAAAAGGAGAAAAGCAAAGGAAAAAGAAGGGAAAAAAATGGATAAGAAGAAGAGAAGGTTTGGGGGTGAGTAGGATTAAAACTGGTATATTCATTTTGTGAATACATAAATGGGTAAGCATTTAAGAATCATATAACTTTGCAAATTTAAGGTGAAATTCATGAGAATATTAAATAGTTTTCAAAGATCCATGTGGAATTATGACCTATTAATGCAAACAAGTGGCAGAAGGTTCATTAAATAATATGGTAAGACATGACATGTTTTGGATTTAAGCCCTTGAACATCTTTTCTACTATTAGGTGGCATTTAGGGTGATATGTAGTTGGAACAGACATGAAGATCAAATTTGGTGGACCTTTTGCTTTGCAATTGTGCTCCTTATTTTTCATTTTCTTGTTTTGTTTTTATTGCAAAGTAAAGTCCTATTACTTGTTATTCTTTCAAAAGCTTTTCTGATATAAGTTAGGAAGAGATTTGCCATATTTTCCTTCAAGGCAGTGGCAAATATAAATTTCAATACAGCCTGATGTTTCCTGTGCCTTACATTGGAATTTGGACTTCAATAAAAGGAATGGAGGAGACTATTCATACAATTTTTATATCTTGAATATGATTCCATCCATCTGTCCAGCTGTCCATCCAGCTTGAGATATCTCTGGTCTTTATCTCAGTTTTGTAACTTATTAATCATATATGCAATTGTTTCAGGCAACCTCAACATGGTTTGTTTGTAATTGAAACAAATATGCTGAATTCTTCAAATAGAATTTTTTTGAGACTAGCTTCTTGAGTTTAATAGATTTTGCATTTCTTGGTTTTTTTATGTCTTGCCTTTGGAAAGCTTATATCAAGGTCAATGTTCTAGTGGTTTTTGGGGCTCATAATCCATATTACTTGCTGATGATGCTATTGCTGTTGTAGCATAAAAAGCTGTATTTGTTAATTGGTTGATTGTAAACGGTTGATTGTAAACAGCCCTACACATGGAAACATAAATTTAAGTGTCCTAGTACACAGTCTTGTTGCAGTTTGTTTTGTCATGTATATATTTTGCCTTAGGCACAGAGGCTGAATTTCTGAAATCTATTGCAGATTTACAGAAACTCATATCAGGATATGCATTTTGTAGGCTAACAGGGAGGGGAACTGTTGAATTCACCTTCGAGAAAGGTGACGGTTCCACATTCTTTCCAACAGCTGGTGGTGAACCAAAAAGCCTTGCTACGGTTCAGGTTTGCCTAAGTTGACTTCATGGATGGCATAGGTTTAACTCATGTAAACTTTTATTTCTGTATATGAGATCAGATATTTCTTGACCTTGGATGAGAACCAGCTTTGAAGCAGGATCCATAATGGTGAACCTAAGTAGATAAACAATGCTCATAGTTGATATACACGTACAAGAGCCAAATATTTCAGAAAAAAAAAATAACTTCATAAAGTGCGAGCCTAAAGACTGGCAAATCTAATGAACCGAGATGAAACACTTCTGATCAGATGTCAAGCTGCTTAGGCACTGACTTGCTCTTGCATGATACTGTAGGCTAGTAATTGAAGAGAGTTATAAAATGCACTATGTCAAGATATATAACTGGTGGATTTAGAAGTTTATAGATTGATTGCTTGAAAGCTATCTCTTACTGGCCTAGTGAGACCTTGAAAGATTTGGCTGGAGCAACTAAAAGCACATTATGATGCAAGGATCTCTGACAACATTTGTAACATAGGGCCAAGAAAATGTACAAGTAATCCAACCACTTTGCTGTATCGACCATCATAACAAAACTGATACCATTTTGATGGTAACATGTTGCCTTGACAACACATCTGGCTCTTTATTTGATCTTCAAAGTAATTGATGATATTGGTAATTTGTCACTTGATATTGTTCTAGTATGGTTACTTCTATATTTGATTCATAAGCCTTAAATTTGGAATGGTTAATGAGTTATTTATGCTTGACCATGCTGTTCAATTCACTATTGACATGTTTAGGTTGTCCTTGATGGATATTCTGCTCCACTGACAGCAGGGAATTTTGCGAAATTGGTAAGGTAGCTGAATCTGTCTTGGTCCTTTTCTTTTCCGTTCTGTTTGGAAATGTTAGCTTCTGCTTAATTTGAAGATTGAACTAATGGTGACAAAGAGCTTTATATGCAATTTATTTTTTTTAAACTCAAATAGTCGTCGACCTTTTAGTTACATCATCACATGTCAGAAATTTCAAACTGAAAGATCAAGTTGTTTTTTCAGGTGCTGGATGGTGCATATGATGGGGTGAGGTTGAATTCTACCAACCAAGCAATTCTTGCAGATAATGAACCTGAGAGATATGGATACAGTGTGCCCTTAGAAGTGATGCCTTCTGGACAGTTTGAACCACTATACAAGACAACTCTTAGTGTTCAGGTCTGTTTCATGGAAGTTGGCAATTCCTTTGCTACAGCAATTATAAATCTGTTCTTTGCATGTTTTATATATTTTTTTCTCTTTTCCATCTTGATAGGATGGCGAGCTCCCTGTGCTTCCTTTATCTGTATATGGAGCCGTTGCAATGGCTCACAGTGTGGACTCTGATGAGTACTCATCGCCATCTCAATTTTTCTTCTATCTCTATGATAAGAGAAATGTGAGTAACGTGCTACAGTTTTGTTGATTTCTCTACAAATGGAATGATTCGTATATGTCCTTTGATAGGCTTTCTCCTGAAATACAAGTTTCTGATCTAACACGTCTGGTTGGCATCCATATATGATGTTGCCTATGTTAGTCCATAGTTGGCATGAGATTATCTAATTCATTCATTTAAAAATTTGAAATCAACAAACATAATTATATTTTACTTTTCATTGTAGTACGAATTTTGCATCACTCTATGAAAAAGAGAGTCAGTATGTCTGCTATATTTTGGATTACTTTGATTATATCTTTAAATTTCTGCTGTGATTCATTATTTATGCTATGTTGCTATATTTCCTTCTTTGCCACAGATGCTATTTCTTTCTGCCTATCTTAGTATTATTATATCTATAAAATCCTTTTCCACCCTGCAGGCTGGCTTGGGTGGGTTGTCTTTCGACGAAGGTCAATTTTCTGTTTTTGGGTATTTCTTGAAACCCTCTAATGCAAAATAATAAGCAATGCCCATTGAAATTAATGGCAGGAAATTGTACAGATATATTAATGAGTGAATTAGGCTAATGATTTTTTCTAGTCTTTTAATCTAATCCTTCTGCATATGCTGTTTCAATACATAGATACACAACTGCTGGAAGAGAGGTACTCTCCCAGATTAAAACGGGAGACTTGATTCGATCAGCAAAGTTAGTACAAGGTCAGGATCGCCTTATATTGCCAGATGCAAATTGATCTGCTCTGCTGCTGCTGCTGCTGCTGCTGATTACTGATTATGTTCCTTTCATTCTTTTGTCCATTACTCCCAAGAAGGCTTGGATCTGTATTTTGTTGCTTGCAGATCATGCCGTTGATGAATTGCTTATGCCCTTATTGTGCATCAAAATCACGGGTATTATGTACTTAAACAGGCAATTGGGATTGCTGATAGCATACTTTCACGACCGTTGTGCTCTCTGGAGTTTTCATCCCTGCCTTTATTTTTTTGCTATTAGTTTGAGTTTTCGGGAGAAGCTCATTTAGTGTGTATCATCATTCGTATCTAAGTTTTCTGGCTTTAAACTGCCTCACTACTTTATTTAGGTAGTATTTGGATATCTGCAACTGAACGTATGGAACCCCACTCGCAGGAGGTGGTCATTTGATAGTGTTTAGAATGTCGCAAGTTGATCAAAATCCTTTAAATCAAGCTCTATTTGAAGATCTTTTTATAATCTTTTATCTTACAGTCGTTGAGATAAATGACCAGAAAAGGTTTTAGGCTTTTATTTTTGTGATGTGTTGGGAAGTTGAAGACGGTCCGACGAATGATAATGGATAAGAAAGAAATAATAAACACTGCTTTGATAATACAACTAAATGTAAGATTTTATTTGCAACTCTAAATTTGCTGAATCAAACACTGAAAATTTAGTTATAAATATAGTACTTGTTCTATGTAACCTCAATTGCAAGTATTTTTTAATTACAAATATTCAAACGCTGCATGAGACGTGAGATCTACTCGTTTGGTCGTTTTATTGCTGTTGTTTCGTTCACGGGGGACGGTGGATTGAATTGTTTTTATTTAGGTACAGGTTATTTTAAGGCCCGTCATGACTGGAGTACGATGACGTTTCCCTTTGGCCACAGTTCCATGCGCAACTCCATCATGCGTGATGGAGTCATTAAAGATCTTTCTAAATACAGCTTCCAAAGGCTCCCAAAGCAAAGAGGAGATGCATACGACCAGAAATCCAGCACAAAAAAAAAAAAAAAAAGAACGATTGAACGGAGAAACCTTCGAGCATTTATTGATCTTACATGTGTTCATACGCCCATGAATTATTTTTTCAAATAGAAAATGATTCTACAAATATTTACTAAAAATTTCATTGTAAAAGAATCTTTTAATATTCATGATACCGATAATATTAATATTGATGATAGTGATACTATTGATGATAACCTTGATACAAAGCTGCTAAATACGATGAATATATTAATTTTATATATAATGTTAAAAATAAATTGATTTGATATCATCTTTCAATTCGAATTAACAATGGCAACTTATATACCATACTAGCTTACTAGCTTCTTTCTCATTTCCTATCCTATAATTGCTTGCTTGAAAGCCAAGGCCTTATTAACCTATCCTTTCATCTACTATATTCCTATATATAATATAGCTGCCTAATCCCTTCGTTGTTGATCGGGGGGAGGGGCTTGTAGTGACTATGAAGGCCGAAGACCACGAAATGAGTTACTTATACGAAGCATTCTTCTTATGGCTAAATCTGCATTTTAGGTTGCATATATTAAAAAGATTCATTAAATAGCTCAAAGTTTCGATAGTTAGCTTTAAATCTTTCGGTCAAAAAAAATGCCAATGAATATATATAAGTACACTATTCTATGGCGGAAAGAATTATTTGTAGAATTCTTTGCAATAAATTTATTTTTTTTTGTGTAATTCCAAATGTGAAGTAATGGATGAGTGTTAAGTGAAAAAGATTTAATATTCTAATAAATTTATTAAAAAGGTGCATTGCTTGTTAGTACAACTAAAGATGAGATTAAGCTTTCATTGTTTAAATTGCAATGATACAACCCACAGTAGATGCAGCAGAATTTATCATGGCCGACGGCATGATACTTCTTTTTTCTTTTTAATCCATACTATAGAACCATATCCTAATAAGTGTGCATGGATGATTTACCAAAAAGATCTAAAATACTTATGAAAAATTAAAATTTAAATAATATATTTTATACAGTGTTTTTGGATGAATTTTTGAATGATGATAAATAATATCAAAATGAATTGAACTTATAATTCATATATATTAAAAAATATTATAAATAAATTTTATAAATTTGTAATTAGGTTTGATCGAAATTGAACAGGGATTTCAATATAAACCGTAATAATAATAAAATTTAAATTTAAAAATATTAAAATTTAATAATTATTTAATTTTATATTGTTTATGTATTAGGAAGTTTTCGAATACTAACGAAGGATGGAATCCAAATGACGTGAGCTGCCACGATTGCGATGAATTGTGCCAAGATAAACATACCGCCATTATTTTTGTGATGGAATACTTACGGCCCACCATGTCTCCACGGACCCTGGGGCTGGGGATATACCGCGGGAAGATGATGGCGGCCGCAGGCTGTGCCATTGCTGCAGCCGTTGCCCCGCCGCCTCTGCCTTTGGTGAGATGTGGGGTTCGGAGGGCGGTGGAAAGTGCGGAGTTGAAGACGGAGGTCGAAGGGGACAAACGCCGAGGAATGTTGGGGTTCGGGCTCGGGGGATCGGCGAGGGAGAAGAAGAAGAGGAAGAAAGAGAAGTTGGTCTGGCAGTGCGCCCAGGGCTGCGGCGCCTGCTGCAAGCTGGACAAGGGCCCCGCCTTCCCCGCCCCGGAGGAAATCTTCGCCGATGATCCATCTCACCTCCAGGTCTTCTCTTCTCCCTTTGTTACCAGAACCTCGCTCGCCAGTCGTTCTTATTTCGTTTCTTTGTTGCAGCTTTACAAGAGCCTGATAGGGCCTGATGGGTGGTGCATCCACTATCATCATCCCACCCGGACCTGTTCCATCTACCCAGGTCCGTCTGCAACCTCTCTCTCTCTCTCTCTCTCTCTCTCTCTCTCACTCTCACTCCCCACCTCCCTGAACACAATATCTTTCCTCTGATGCGCAGACCGGCCCTCCTTTTGCCGGGTTGAGCCTGCTGTCTTCCAAAAGCTGTACGGCATCGACGAGAGGAGATTCAATAGGGAGGCTTGCAGGTCGGCCCTTCCTCTCCGCTGCTTTCCCCCATCATTTATTAGCCCTTTTTTTTCCGTTCACACCCTACTTCTTGCAGCTCCTGCAGGGATACCATCAAAGCAGTTTATGGCTCCGGTTCGGTGGAACTCAAGAATTTTGACCGTCTCACTAGAAATCCCAAGTAAATGCTTGCAGTTAGACTCGATGATGGTGAGTCCTGCTCTTGCTTGCTCTGCTATTATTATTCTCAGACTACAATCTCTTTATTTGCGTCATTTTATTTTTATCTGCTTGCAAGAAGCTTCTCCTCAATTGCTCATATGCACCACTGTTTTTGGGTTGGGTTTCTTCTTCTCGTCAGACATTCTCCCGTTATCTTGTTTCCCATTACTGTTCGAGATTAACATACAAGCTTACAGTCTTTCATCTGAAAGGTAGCTTTAGCAATTGTTGTCTTCAGTAATTCCTTGGGGATGAAAACTAGAGCCTGTGATAGGGCCAGAGTTGTAATACATCATAATAGTAGGGAGGTAGCTGAGAAGATTAGATATATTTAGCACTGGAGCAGGCGTGGCGTGAATCATCATCTTTACAGGAAATTGATTGAAGTCTCGATTAGGCTAAACAACAAGAAATGCCACGATTACTCAATGTACAGAGTACTTTCATATAAAAGAGAAGGAAAGAAAAATAATTGGACTTTCTTTCCAAAAAAAAAAAAAGGAGATGATGAGACTCAACATTTGCATATCACGCCACACCATACCACATCTTGCCTCATGAAGGAGCCTTCTCATAAAAATGTAAGGAAGCCCTGATTATCCAAAATAAAAGTCTCTCAAAATTCTGAAACATTAGTGAAATTATTAATCACATTGAAAAAATGACCCTAAACCCAAATCTTGAGCTACACCACGTAACAATCCAGGATCTCACTTAAAAAAGGTATTATTTGAACTCCTTGATTCCATATAAGTACCCAGGATCTCTCTATTATACAATCGATATGGAATTAAACACTTGCCAGTATAAGCTCTCATATGTTACACTTATTCAAGCCTTGCCATCCTCATCAAGCTAGCAGTTCATATTCAAATCCACATCTAAATCCAATCACAAACATATATAGCCCAGCAATGTTCTTTAGTCCATATAGGTTATGAGCTAAGTTTGCTTTGATGCCATTTATAATAATCTCATTTAAGAGGCTTGTCAGAAAGATATTGAACTCTTTGATTCTATAGAATTATGCAGGATCTTCTGGCACATAGCTAGGGAGTAAACATTTACTAGTATGAACTCTTACACATCATGTTAGATTGTTTATCACCAATCTTAAGGGCTTAGGAGCTGTCACTTGGAATGCACACTCTCATCATGGAGCTGGACATTTTAGAGAATAAGAATAATTCTGATTCTGCCATAGCTTTCTAATTCAAACTGTCATTCCCATAACATCTGTTATGAAGAATTGTTCAAAACTGATGTATAGTCTATACCCTGTCCAAACATTGGGAAATGATGTCTTACTGGACCATGATTCCATAAACACTTCCTGTTGAATTTTACCTCCTTGTCTCACAAACTGAAGAACTCGCACAGCCCATTTAAAATTCACATGACTTCAGATAGCTATAAACAACTTAAATATCACATGACTACTTTACAGTTCTGCCAATCAAGAAATTCTACAATGAAATCAGTAAACTACCATTCCAGTTCTGGTACCTTTTCTGCTATAGTTAGTTGACTGAAGCATACTTTCTTTCATTTAGATGGTTAAAACTTAAAGGTGCTCATACATCACCATTTGGTCATGACATCAATGCAACCCATCTTATCTGAAAAGGCTTGACTCCGCAAATTGTGATCATACAAAGGTCCAAAATGGTCCATTGTCCCTTGATATGGTACAATAATGTAGTGGCATACAATGTGGACTCTGAGAAGTATGCACAACCATCTTAATTATTCATTCAGCTCTATGATAAGAAAGATGTAAATAAAGCACAACACTTTTTCAACAGCTTTCCAGTATAGATGTGATTCTCAGATGGGCTTTGGTAAGTTTTCTATGGAAAATGAGATAGAGGGTTCCCTAAATATTTATTTTCTTCTTTGAGAATTTTGTGCTATCAGATTTATTTTTAATAGTTTTAAATTAGTCCCAGTATATGGTCAACTAATCTTACCAATGCAAAAGATTTAGAGGACTGTCTCTGGACTTAGAAATTGTACAAGGACGTAATTGGCTTCATGATGGGGGCATTCTTGTTCCATAAACCATGATAACATGATTCTTCTTACAAGCATGATTTTGTAGCAAGGGACAAAGATTTCTTGCTGTGAACACTGCACGCGTAAATGCTATGCTGGTCCATGGTTGACTTATGATCACCTGCTTCATCTATTTTCACTTGTGAATGTCCATGCACATAAATTTATTCTAGTCCTTATTTCTATGCAGTTGTTTTACATCATCTCTAAAAAGCTCATTTCCTTTGCGTGCTAGAACTTGTGAAACATTAAATTATATCCATGAAATTGTGTCAATATTTGTTACTGATGGGTGTTGTAACTTAATGATTTTGGAAATGGCCTGATGTGTGTTGTAAATTAATGATTCTGAAATTGGCATATCATTTAAATGAACATTTTCATGGGCAAGGTTTTAATTTCCAGTAGAAAGGAGGCATACCAATTGTTCCATTCCATTCTCATTCTTATGAGAAAATAGGACCTAGGGCAGGGACTCCAAAACTTATCCATATAAGGAAAGAAGAAGAAAGGGGAAGGAAAGAAGGCAAGGTAAAAAAAAGCAAAGAAGGAAAGAAGAAAAAGAAAAAAAAAAAGGGAAAGAAATAAGAAAGGAAGAAAGAAAAAAAGAAATAAATAAGATAAGGAAAAAAATAAAGAAAAGAAGAATCGAAGAGATATGGCATACCTACTGAGATGTTGTACCAAGATGGCTATCGAAACAGATAGGATAGTAGGGCATCCAATTTCATGAAAAAATTATTATTTCATGGGATTTAAAACTTTGATCATAGGTTTCTTCTTAATTTCATATATGCCACTTTTCTTTTCTTTTCTTTTTTTTGGTAAACAATATAGTATAATCAAAACTCTATTTATTGGACAGGTGCAAATTTTCCTGCATGCCTACACTTTCGCTTACGATGATTGTCCTTTTTAAGAGTCTTCATTTTTTTATTTTTATTTTTCAGGGCATTCCTTGAATCTACTATTGCAAAGTCATATTATACTTACAGGTTAATGATTTTAATGTGAAACCCTTTGTAAAGATCAGTTTGTGAGATAGGCAAGTGATTGCTAGTTCTTGCAAATGTGATGCATCATTTATTCTGTTATTGCTGTACAGATGTGTAACTCTGCAGAAGAGAAATACTTACACAGATTAAAATGAGGGGCCTGAATCCGTTAGCAAATTTTCTGCAAAATCACAGTAACCTTTTATTGCTAGACCAAACTTAATCTGCATTGCTGCAGAATATGATGCTTTCATTATCATTGTCATTGCTATCATTATTATTGTTTTTCACTACTCTGCAGTTTGGTCCTTGTAAGGTTTTTTGTCTGAAAATCATCTGATACATATGATTGTTTGAAAATCTGTACAAAAAAATTTACATGCCATGAAGTGCTTGCTATATTGCCTGATACCGTGTTTCACGAGCACTATATTTGCAAGCGAGTGAGCTCATCCCGAGCTGAGCCAAATGAGTGATGATGTGTGTACACGTTGTGCAAATGGCATTCGACATTTGTAAACCACTAGTAACACTGGTGTTCCCAAGCCATGCGAGCTCACAGCTGCAGGCATCTGGGAATTGCAAGATTATTGTTTGGGAGCTGCGTCTTGGTTTCTTAGGTTGGTTCTCCGATACTTTTGTACCAAAAGGGAAAAATGCCACCGAATATCTGATTCTTGCAATGGACTTGCTCTTTATTCTCGCAGCTTAATCATTCATATAAGCTCAGCTGATTTCTTCCTCTGTTCAGAGTCATCTTTTTCTAAGCTAGCAATCTTTGGAAGCATCCAGTCGTACAACTATTGAGATCAAATATGACTTGTTAGGATTATCTATTGGAAGATTAGGTTATCTGCCCTGTATCAACCTGTGGGAAATTGGATATAAGCATGAAACAAGCATCAGAAAGCGAGAAATCGATGATCAGAATAATGGCCAATTGAGTTTTCTCTGATGTACTATTTCAGATGATAGAATCATGGATCAGTCTCCTTAGACAATGTAAATTACAGAGGAGGAAACAAAATATAATTTTTGTTTTGTTTTCTTGTTTCATCGTCAAGCTCCTCCGGACCTCTCGTTCAGCCAGGTGAGGATATCGTTGCGGACGAGGGCGACGTTCTCGTCCGTCTCGCCGAAGAGCAGGGAGTGCATCATCCCCTCGTAGATCTTGATGGTCTTGTCCTCGCTCCGGGCCGCGTCGTAGAGCGCCTGGCTCACCGCCGGGTCGGTGACGACGTCGGCGCTGCCGTGTAGCACGAGGAAGGGAAGGGTCACCTCCGAGAGGCGGCACCCCAGGTCGTCGGTGGCTCGCAGCAGCTCCACCACAGTGCCCAGCCTCGGCTTCCCCTGGTACCGCTGTGGGTTGCTTGCGGCCACCTTCCGCTTGGCTTCCACCTTCACCGACTTGTCGACGAGGTCGGCCGTGGGGACGATGGGCAGTGTGGGCGCGAGCCGGGCCAGGAAGGTCAGGACTTGCGGAATGGGCCACCGGGGGCGGATGCTGTCGGAGATCTTGCACATGGGAGCGACGAGGACGGCGCCGCGCCAGGCAGCCTCGGGGCGGCGGTCGCGGAGGTGGATCAGGAGGCAGAGGGCGCCGCCCATGGACTCCCCGTAGAGGAAGCAGGGGAGGCCGTGGAGCTCCGGAGAGCGACGGACGGAGTCGAAGTAGGCGAGGCAGTGGTCGGCGACGGCGGAGAGGTCGGGGAGGAAGGCGCGGAGGCCGGGGGAGCGGCCGTGGCCGGGGAGGTCGAGGGCGCAGCAAGCGAAGCCGTGGCGGGCGAGGAAGATGGGGGTGGCCTGGAAGGTCCAGCTGATGTCGTTGCCGTAGCCGTGGATCATGCAGATGAGGGCGCGCGGGGGCGAAGAAGAGGGCAGCCAGGAGCGGGTGAAGAGGGAGAAGCCCCCCGGGGAGGTGAAGAGGGAGGAGGCGCCGCGGACGCCCTGGGAGGCGTAGTACTCTTCCTCGTCCGCGGGGTCGTCCCCCCAGAAGTGGCGCTGCTGCTGCTGCTGCTGCTGTTGGTGGCCGTCCTCCTCCTCCATCGGATCCGATGAAGAGTGATTAGGCGACGGACTGGAGGTTCCTTGGCTGACTTTGGTGGAGACCGGAGAAGGGGGTTGTTTTTATCAATCAGGCCGATATCCAGGGTTCTGCCTCTGCGACTCCGAAGTCGGAACGAATATCCATTAGGCACGTGACCGATTCAATAAAGGACGCTTCTGATTGACGGTAGTGATTTTATCAATTTTTTAATAAGGATTAAAAAAAAAAAAAAAAAAAAAAAAGGAGTAGCACAGCCAGCCGGCGACGAACAAAACCATCTAACAGTTTGGGCCGGGAGGGTCTCCCATGGAGGCCCAACCAACTCCACATATTCAGCCCGTAGAAACACTGCACAGCATAGTCCTATGCAGAACTTGGCCCGACCTTTTCCCCCTCCTCCCCCTGTTTTGTTGATTGGCCTTTTAAACAAATTATAAATAAATATAAAAATTATATGATATTTTAATATTTTATTTATTTATCAATTGGAATGTAACTTGTCATCACTAAACAAGAAAATTTATCAGTACTGAAGGAAGGGTATGACTAAGTTTGTTTACTTAAAATCCTGTCTGAACGTAAATTCTCAATTTCCATTCCTTCACCCTTCATCGGTGCTACGCACGCACGCACGTTCCACACTGAATTTTTTCACACTGAATTTTAAAAATAAAAAAAGTAAAAAAAAAAAATGAGTAGCTCCAAAATCTATGCGAATTTATAGCTAAATTTACCTCAATATACACACATATGCTAACAAAGCATTTGGTTAGTGGTAATTTATTTTGATAATTTTATATTATCATGTAAATTATCATGTTTGGTAATTAAACATGGTAATCTAAGCATTAATATTTGATTTTCGGTAATATCAAATTATCACAAATAATGGTAATACGAAGGTGGGTATTTAAAATTTCTAATTCTGATATTCTTAAATTACACTCTTCACTTTTATATAAATATTTAATAGTATATATTCTAATTATATATTTAATAAATATATGATAATATTTTAAATATTTAATATTATATTTATATTTAATGTTAAATATATATTATATTATATTTAATATTAATATAGCATTTATTATTTTAAATACTGTTATATATTAATATTATGACATATAAATATTAAATTTAAAATTATTAATATTCATGACCTTTTTGCATATTAAGTTATTATATTTAAATAATTTATTATATATAATTAATATTATTTATATTATAAATATTATTTAGTATTTAAATATATAATATTTTAAAAATAATTTTACAAAGAATCCTTACTTTTTAATAGAATATTTCATATTCTAACTTAAAAAAAGATAGCCATTTAAAAGACAAAAAAGATTTATAATAAAATATAAATAAAATTTAATATATTATATATTATATATTAAATTTTGCATTTTTTGGAATCTGAATTAAGTGTAAGATTTGCATTTTTTACAAACCAAATATGATAATTTTATATTCCTGATAATCTAATTATTAATTGTAAGATTGTCAAGAATTATATTTTTGATAATATTATATTACTATGAGCAAAATTGCATCTAAGAGCGTTTGTGGTATAGCTTCTACTTTTTGTTTTAAAAAAATAAACCAAGAAGAAAAAACAGCTTGATTGGGCAACATGTTCATTGAAGCCTTTTCTTTTTTGAAATTGCTTAGAGAACTTTTAGAGCTTTCGCTATGACATTTTGTGTTATATTTTACTAATTTGTAGAGAAATAAAAAAATATAAAAATAATAATACTAACAAACAACTTCTAAATATGATGGTTAAGAACTTTGTAGCTTGGTCAAAGCATAACAATGATCAGCTGGGGAGGATAACATTATGTAGTTGTAAACTTACTAGGAGAACTCATATATAACTGGAGAACCTTGGAGAGCTAGAGGTAGTAAAATTCGGCCAACCCGAGAACCTAAGCGAATCTGACTTTATTTGGATTGAGTTTGGGTTGACAATTGTTCAACTCGGTTTAGACATGGGACAATTTTTTTTTTTACTTGAACTTCAAACCATGGGGTATGGCTTCAAAGCTTTAACCTTGTAGAGTTGATTCTGTTGGAAATATAGGTTAGGCAAACGTCATATCATTGGATAAGGATTTTATAAATGGTTGGTTTTTTGTTTGATATTATAGGTGTCATGCACAAATGACCGTAAGGTTAGATTGGTTTTGGTCTATGAATCGATCTTGCAAGCTGGCTTTTACAACGGCAGTAGTCTGAATTGCTCTCCCCATTTGAGTATCTAACAACAATATGGATTATAGATTTAATGATGGGGCACTGTAATTATTTAAATTATTAAGGTGGCTGCTGCTATTACTAATCGGTATTATAATGTAATCTATTCAAATTTTTGATTCCATGATAGTATGGTTGCTTTTTTTCCTTGAAATTATGGTTATCATTGCTAATGCAATTAGTACTTGTTTAAGATATCTAAATCATGATTGACAATATCTAGATTATATATATATATATATATATATATATTAAGGTTATTTATTACAGTGAAGAATGATAAAATTTGTTGGATCACTATTGATGAATTTTAGTAATTTTAATGTTTATATAATATAATTTTAGTTTAATTTATATATGTAATTAATTTTTAGTGTGTTATGATGATGTCATGGCTCGACCTTGGTTGAGCTGGTGGGTGAACCGATCATCTTTCCAGCCTTCCAGGTCGATAATTAGTTTATATCTTGGAATATTCACCGTAATTGTTATTTTAAAAATAAACTAAAAGCATATGAGAAATGATAAATGCGATCGCATCATGTTTTAGCGAAAGAGTCTTAATAGTACAGCTGGTGCAGCAGCGTTCACACGTAGCGGTTTGTAGTCCTGATTCCTGGTCCGACCTGGCGCACCACGGTCCGCTGATTTAAAATTCCTTTCGTATGCTCTAATGCCTTGCCACGACATGGCGGCGGGCGTAGAACGAGTTAACCGGCCCGCCGATTCCGCGCTCGCGTCAAATTTGCGACAGGCCGCCGATTCGCCACTATTGATTCTCCAGGTCCTCCAAGTCCACGAGGTTTTGGATGTTTCTGCCGTGTTTCTCGTGTGGGAGGCGAGCAAGTTGATGCGAGATGTCTCAGCTCTTGCACGCTCATTGATTTGAGATGTCTCAGCTCTTGCGCCTCAAATTGGTTGGGTCGTTTGTCCATCGCAATGGCAAAGGCTAAGCTAAGGATCCAACAAGTTACTTATTAAAAGCGATGCTAAGGAGTTCTTATTGTATACATATACGTGAATAATTTTTTTTGTTGTAAGGCAAGAGATAATTGGTGCAACGTGCAGAATTTAGTGTCGGTTGGATGACTACAAAGTTATTTGCTTCGACTTTTACCAAAGATATTTATGATTGCCAAATAATATTACATGTGCCTAGCCAGATGGAAAAATAAATATTGAATCATTTTTTTTTGGGGGCTCAATAGCTTATCCGGTATCAATCAGAAGAGTTTATTGCTTATTAATGGACAAAAGGCCTCCCATAACCTGTAAAGCTACAAAAGATTTATAGTATTACTTTTAAGTAAATATATAAACAAGATAGTATAATATATAAAAGTATCACAACATTCAATTTTAATATGTTATTGTCCAATATAAATGATTAATTTATAGTAAATATATTACTTTTAAAGTATAAATATATTTTTAAAAAATAAAAAAAATAAAGTTTTATGTGTAAATTAGGAAATAAATCAAAATATTTTAAAAAATGACATTATTGGGCCATGCTATGCTGGGTTTGACATGAGTCTCAAACACCTAACCCAGCATGATTTGATAGTATTAATTGCAGATTGTACCCCAACATTATGTTAGAACATCTTAGAATATGCCACTTATGTATAACTAAGTTTTAAATTGAATCGTTCTTTTTATCTTAAATTTACAGTCCACACAGATCTGGAAACCATTTCTTCTTTTCTATCTTTGAGATCTGTGATCCGTATGGATTTAAAGATAAAAAAGATGATCAGATTTAGATTTGGCAACATATAAGCGTAGCCAAATTCAACTTTTTCTATACCTATATATATATATATATATATATGCATGCATACGCACATGCATTCATGTGTCCTTCTTGACATATATGAACGTTTATGCGTGCACAAGTGTATTTATCCATGAATGAATCATGCATGCCTCCATCCATGCACATATGCATAAATAGATATGGATGGATGTATGGCATGCATTTTGTGATCTTTTTAATGATATAATGATTATTTATCATCACTTAAATTTTAACTTGACTCCTCTTAGATAAAATGATGGATGGCGCTGGTTGTAGGTCCTGACTTGCCTTCCTCTTACCGTTTTAGTCACATCCAATGCGGGTGAAGGTCTGTTTTTTTAAGCACGAAGAGAACCGTGCTGACTTGCCTTCCTCTTAACGTTTTAGTCACATGCAATGCGGGTGAAAGTCTCTCTTTTTAAGCACGAAGAGAACCTTCCACGAGATTATCTTGACAGTCAAATAAAAAAAATTCCAAATGTTTGTTTTCTAAGCACAAAGAGAATCTTGCACAACACCCTCTTGAGAATTCAAAAAAACAAAATTCCGAAGGTTGAATTTTTAGGCATAAAGAGAAACGTGCACCAGACTCTCTTGACAATTTAAAAAAATTCCATCCAATACATTATATAAAATTTTAAAATATATGTATAATATAATATTTTATTTTTTTCATAAAAATTAATAAAATAAAAAAAATATTGTATAGAAAATGATAGCCATTCTTTATCTATAATAGATATGAAAATTCAAGCAATTTCTTTTATTTATTTTACTCATCTTGAAAAGGTTAATATTTTCAAACGTAGAAAATTTTTTTTTTGAGCAATAATAAAAAAAATGTGCCGACATAATAATTAAGCATATGCACTTAATAAATTTTATACATGCATATTTTTTAATAATGCTAAAACATTAAAGATAAAAGTAGCTTGATATGCGATTAGGGTTTGGACAATAAAAATTAATACTTTTCTCATCAAGCTACATCATTTTTTTTTTTGTTAATAGTTCATCTAGTATTAATTACATGGGATTGTTACTTATTAGTTGAGAAAGGATCACTAATAACCTATAAAGCTACAAGAAATTATAGCATTAGCTTTGAGTAGATATATGAGTAAGGCAATATAATCAAAAAAAATATTAGAACATTCAATCAAAGGGGTGTTTAGTAACCCAAATAGGTTCCCCATAATGATCTTAGATAATTAGTTGTCTTTATGCCAAGGTGATTTAATTCGGTGGTCTAAGATCAGTTTGTTTGGTATGATATCTGTCAGTGATTAAAGATTTCTAATGAAATAAAATCACTGTATTTGGTATGTCATAAGAATCCTAAATTACTATATATAAAATATCAAAATTACTCCTGATCAGTTAATCTCTCGTTACTTTAAAAAATAATTAATCCTAATATATTTTACAAGTATCGAGATAATTTATCATTTTTTTCATGTTATTTATTATTATAATATTTAAATTTAATTATAATATTTTTTTATTTTTTTATAATATTATATTAAGGCATAAATTATAATATTATAATTATGTTATTACAACATAATAATATTATATTATTATAATTATAGTACTATTATATGATATTATTATAATATAGTCTTATGATGTTAAATTTTATTTTATTAATATAAAAATATTATTAAGTATTTTTTATATAGATGAGGGGCATTTTAGTTCATAAATCTCATGCCTAAATTACTGCTTGGAGGTGATCTTGAATCCTCAACCTTATGAATGAATATAAGATCAATAGGTTGGGTGATAATTTTAAAGGTGGGGGTGATTTGAAATCGTTACCGCATAAGATCATCAAGATGCAATCGAACACGTTAATGTCATCACCTCCACATAAATTACTGATGATCTTAGACAGATCACCTCGTACTAGATGCCCTTTGAAAGATTTCAATACATTACTGCTCAACATAAATAACTAATTTATTTTAAATATATTATTTTGAAGTATAAATATATTTAAAAAAAATAAAAATAAAAATTTATAAGTAAATTATGTTATTACTGGTTGTGCTGTGCTAGCTCGTGGAATATCTCTAGCCCAACGCTGTCCGGGGGTGTAGGTCGTGTCAGCCATGGCTTGGTACTGTTTATTATGGGTCCTGCCCCATGTCGTGCCGGTTTACTAGCGGCATGACCTGTTTCTAACGATATAACAATTGTATATCATCATTTAAATTTGAACTTGGCGCGTCTTACTTAAAATGATGGATTTTTAAGACAACCAGCGCTGGATAGTTTGGCGTCAAGCTTCCTTCATCTCATGGTTTTAGTCACATATGAAGGTTGATATTTTAAGCTTGCACGATACCATCTTGACTATAATAGATTTTTTTTAAAAAAATCGTAATTTTGCCAATATTTTTTTCAACTCAGGTTACAAAGGAATGGTGAGCTACTCCCTGTTACATTATTTCCGATTAATAAGTATTTTTTTTTTCACAATTTTATCTTTAATATTAAAATTTTAAAAATATCATGATGTTTGAGTCGCACATTAAATCGGATGGGACATGGTCCAAAATCCTCTGAGGTAATTTTAATTTACGGATGCTCTAAGAGAAGCTGTGTTCCTTCTAAGGTACAATGATTCAATGCCTTTCGAAAGAAGGCTTTCGTTCGAAATAAACGCCTACGTTCGGATGCATCCGTACATGTGGCATCAGTGGATGCCTATAAAAGCTCCGTGCTGTGGAACGAGAGAGAATCATCCGAAACTCTACCCTCTCTATTCTCTTCTATAAAACCCAATCTAAGAGCCCCTTTTTCCTCTTCCTCTTTCACTTCTCAATATTTTTTAGATCTCCTTTTTTTTTTTTTTTTTCCATTGGGTTGCATTCGCCTAAACACTTGTAAATAGTAAATTCAAGAAAAAAAACTCTTTATGATTCATGCTCAATAGAAAAACCGAATTGATCAAGAAATGATATATCTAAAAAATATATTTATTAGAAAATTCACATAAAAATAGCAATACGTTCTTAAAGCAACACAATTAATAACCGTGTGTCTCGCTACACCATATCAGTCACTTTTTTTAAAAAATTTTATTTATTTTTTGCATGTTATTAATAAGTAGCGTATATCTAAAATTGTTTAAATTTATTTATCACGTGTTTTGTCAGCAATTATTTCTGTTGTATAACGAGCACTCCAATCTGGATCATAAAGTAAAGTAAAGTTGATTCAGATTAGGATCTAGTTTGATGCAGAGTCATAGAGAAAACCAAATTGGCTTGGATATGTTGACTTGACTCCAACACATCGCTTGGTTTGGATAAGAAGCAGGTCAGATCAAAACTGAGTTTAAGATTTAATGCTATGGTTGAATTTTTGACCTGATAATACTGGTATCACATCAAATCCATAAGGTCAAGTCCAACTTTAGATTTCCATACATGGTCTGCTAGGTCAGGTCTTAACTTGGAATCTAGAGTCTATGTTGAGTTGGGTAGGATGTTTGAGAGGGGAACTTAATCTTAAACTTACTAAAGAGATTTTTCTTTCTTTTTTTTCTTTTTTTTTTCTGGTACAATGACAGAATTTTCCTTCATTAAAAATATTAATAACAAAAGATCTCATTAATTTATTAATTTTATGTTGCTACTAAGTAAATCTATCATGTAACGAAATTGTATGAAATTTCAGTCAGCTTGCTCAGGGTCCGTTTCCAGTCCAAGCGCGAGAGTTCACAGCTGACGCGTAACCTCCAGGCGTTTTGGACTAGAGGCACGTTTCGCGGGACACAACGTGTCTTATTTTTCTTAAGAAAAAAAAAAAAAAAAATGGAGAAGTCAGGGACAGAACGTGATTACCACGGCCTCCTCCTTTCGAACTGTCCTTCTCGACAGGATGAGGGGCGGCCGCGTGAGGCACCCTTGCTGCTTGCCATCGCCCTATAAGTACCCTCCAGGCCTTCAGGCATGACATAATAAAATATACAATCTTTTATTCTTCTTCCTGAAGCTGTGTTTTTGCAAGGCATGGAGGAGCCATTGGGTAGCTTCGTCGAGAGGGTCAAGGAAGAGGTGTTCTCTCCCTCCGCTGACATGTGCTCCTTCTTGCCATCGTCTGCGTACGAGACTGCGTGGGTAGCCATGATACCCCATCCCGAACGCCGTCGTCGTCCGATGTTCCCAGGCTGTTTGGTTTGGGTGCTCAGCAATCAGAGCCACGGGGGGTCATGGGGAGAGCTAGATCTCACCATAGACAGCCTCACTGCTACTCTGGCATGTGTTATTGCGCTTAAGACCTGGAACGTTGGATTCACAAATATAAATGAAGGTATATCTAAGCTGTCTTCGTTAGTATAATTGTACAGTGTGATGCATAGACATGCGGTAACATATTAAGAAGAGAAAGAAACTGGACTGTAGACGAGATGGAAGCCATTATAACTGCTCTTTGACGTGATCAAGTAATTTGTTTCATTTATTCCTGAGCTGTGCGCATTTTAAACATCTGTCTTCCTGTTTCCCAATAGGGTTGAAGTTTCTTCACGCAAACACGGATAAGCTGCTTATGAAACACCATGGTGGCATCCCCCGATGGTTTGCCATCGTATTCCCGGGCATGCTTGAGCTGGCAAAGGCCAAAGGCTTGAAGGTCTTCCCTGAGGGCTACACGAGAGCCGTGAAAGATGTCTTCGATGAAAGGGACAAAATTCTCAAAACGTAAGTCTTTCTTCCTGCGCGTTCCTTTCTTATTCATAAATCATACTGCTTCCTTCGCATTTACCAGGTTGAACGGGTGTTTCCTTATTCCTGATACCTGCCTACTTGGTCGATCTGCAGGGAAGAAACATCCTGTGGTGGTCACCATTTTCCACTTCTATCATACCTCGAGGCCTTGCCGGCAATCTACCGAGAAAACCATGAGGATATTCTTAAGCATAAGAGAGAAGACGGATCATTGTTCCACTCCCCGTCCGCTACTGCTTGTGCTTTCATGATCACCGGACATAGAGATTTCATGGAGTATTTGGAAGCCATGTCACAAAGATGCGGCTGTGGCAGTGAGTTTACATACGAAAATAGATCCGAAAAACAGTATATACTTCGTCTTTAAATGAAACAGCGCTGACAGCTGGTACGGTTTGGTTTGTGGCGCAGTTCCTCCCATGTACCCTGTGGAACAAGACCTCATAAAGCTGTGTCTGCTGGACCATTTGATGCGGCTGGGCTGTGGCGAGCATTTCACCAAGGAAATAGGAGATGTGATGGATCATATTTACGGGTACGCTTACAATTTTAGGCTCTGGTTCAAGTTTTTGATTATTGATTTTTTTTTTCTTTTCTAAATATACAAACAAGACATAATATTTGGTAATTTTATTTTTATAATTGGTTATTAGATATCACATTCTCAATTTTTGAAAATTATGGAGGTAAAAAAAATTTTAACTTCTGATGTGTTTGTTATGGAGTTAAAAGGATGAAAAGTTATTTTTTAATTTTTTATTTTTCTCTAAGAATATTTAATAGTTTTTTTTTTTTTTTCCTCAAGAGGATAGTTTTTCTCCTTCTTTACTTCTCAAATTGTTAATTTAGGAGAAGAAGTTAATAGGATCAAAGACAAAAATTTTTTGAGATATGAAAAAAAGTTAAAATATTGAAACTAATAAAATATTAAATAATTCAACCACTATCTCCTATCTCACCTCTTTTATATTAATGACATTAATAAAATATTAATAATATTTTTATATCTTTTATACCAAACTTTATTCGAAACATAATTAACAGTTATACTTATAATATTTTACTCTTTATTCATTAAAAAATTCTTACATCTTTAAATTTATGCTTGGAATATTACTTTGATAACCTTTTACTTTTTTTTTAATCCATACCAAATGCATCCTAAAAGCCTAAAAAAATTAAAGATTACTTCTTATTATAACTAACAAGCACTGCAAGTATTTAATAGCTATCATTGGCACTATTGTTGATGCTACTATAAGCTATCATCATTCTTTGTGGCCCCTTATTATGTGCAACTTCATAGGTTTACCATTACTTTTCCTAATCCTATCACTATCATTATCGCTATCATCATCACTATAATTACTAATTTTAATTTTTTAAAAAATAAATTTTTATTCCTACAAATATCATCATTTCTAATACCATCATTATCATCATCATTATTATCACCATAATTATTAATTTTGATATATTTAGAAACATAAATTAAAAAAAAAAAAAGGGAAGCTGTGATACATGAGGATCGAGTGATTAGTTAATTACTCTATGACATGATATCACCCATTCAGCTAGCAATGCATTCCCTTATCTACAGTATTTTTAATTATTATTATAATATGTACGACGAGAATTACATGGATATATTAAATGGGAGAACATGTGAACCACCGGTCCACCACCCGTGCCGGTTCTGACGTTGATTCCTCCCGTCCGAAAGGTATTAGACCCCCTAGTGGATTGATTTTTTTTTTTTTTTTTGTTTTTTGGCGTGCAATATACTTTTAGGTACTCTTGTAAACTTTTATTACTATTGCCAATTTTGTCGTTTCGGGTAGCCGGTCGTGAATGGCTGCTCGGCTCGTACATATTCTGAGCCTATGCGGTCACGAGACCCGGACCGGGCTGCGGTCTCGGGGCGTGACACATATTTTTGCGCGCGACACATTTTGTGCTTCGAAACGTGCGACAGGTTTCGTTCTCGTCAAAATCGAATTAATGTTGGGGTTTCAAATCTACCCTCCTCAAATTTGAACCCCAATAAGCCTTGGCATCTTGAACAACCTTTTTTTTTCATCCTTTTTATCTCTCTCAGCCATAGAAAATAGCAACAACAACAATAATAATAAAAATAATAATAATAATAATAATAATAACAATAACAATAACAATAACAATAACAATAATAATAATAATAATAATAATAATAATAATAATAATAATAATAATAATAATAATAATAATAATAATAATAATAATAATAATAACAACGACCATTTCTCTTGTTGGAACTCCTCGTGTAGAAATTGTAATGCGGAGGAGCTGCAACCGCCCAAGATGCACGATCTGCCGCTCCAAATATTCAGGGATTCTCTAGCCTTTCTTCTCCTTAGGAGTCACGGCCATCGAATATCCCCAGGTAAGGCTTAGACGCCGCCATCATCAACAGATACATACATACATACACACATATATCACTTATTCAGAGAAGGTGATGGATGAGTTCTGATGCCACAGAAAGGTTTTGTTGGTTTATGCGTGACCCGCAATTGCTCTTGCACATCGAAGAGAACTACCTGGACTTCTTAGGAGCCATGCATGCTGTTTATAGAGCAACACATTTGATGTTTCCAGAGGAAGCGGAACTCGAAGATGCCAAAACATTCTCCCAGAAAATATTGCAGATGGGATTGCCAGGCGAAGATTTCAAAGACAGCTCTTCGGCCTTTTCTAATTTCGAGGAAGAGGTAACCGAACACCAGTTTAGTTCAGTCTAAGTTATATGGTCTGCATGCTCTACCGGGCCTTTGCCAGCCACACAAGGCATTCTTAGGCTCGTTGACTTAGCTCTATTTTTGAGCCTCTGGTTCTACTTCTGCATGTGATTAGATTAATTTATGAGCCATATGATGGATCAGATCCATCCAAAAATGACCTCAGCTGTACAAAATTTCGCACTGGCTTGTATTCGGCTTTAGTGACACACCACCTCCTGTGATAATGCCAATTCCGCCATGCCACGTGCATGTCATGGACCTCTGAGTTTCCAACGATCAAGTCCTTCAATTTAGTAATTTTTAATGTTGATATTTTGCTCCAGATTGAGCATGAGTTGAAGCATCTGTGGCTAGCACGAATGGATCATCTGGAGCACCGGATGTACATAGAAAGAAGTAAAGGTTACAATTTATGCATTGGCAAGGCTTCCTCAACCAGGTACCACACATACCAGACTCTTAAGTATTCGGTTCATACAAACACTATGGTTGGTGACATCAAATGCTGTATGTAAAACTGCAGGCTGTCATTCCCCGACGACATCATCCAGCTTGCTACGAAAACTTTTATGACTCGCCAATCAGTCTACAAGGCTGAACTCGAGGAATTAAAGAGGTAGTTCTCAAGAATAAAGCAAATAAAACGTACTTCCTCTTTCGTGAACGAAGAAATTAATGCTCTCCCCCCCTCTGTTTTTAGAAGAAAAGTAAATGAATGCTATCATATTTTTATTCTCTTTCACCTTGTTTAATTTTTTATGATGTCAATGCATTGTAATAGGTGGTCCCAAGATACAGGCCTTGCCAGCATGGGCTTTGGACGAGAGAAAACGACATATTGTTACTTCCTTGCTGCTTCCCCCATGTCCCTTCCTCTGCATTCAGAACTGAGGGTAATGGTGGCAAAGTGTTCGATCTTAGTTACAGTCGCGGATGACTTTTTTGATGAGGAAGGTTCATTGGATGAGTTACGAACCCTCACGGAAGCAGTCCAAAGGTATTGGTTAATTGCTGTATGAATCTTGAAGGATTTGTACATGATGCTTTTTGAAAATTCCTAACAGTTTAATGGTAAAAGGTGGGAAAGCGAAGGCTTGTCTGGGCACGCTAAAGTAATCTTTGACGCCCTTGATGAACTTGTGCGTGATATTTCGTCGAAGATTTTCGATCAACAAGGCCATGATACAAAAGCACTTATTAAAGATATTGTAAGTTTCTCATCTTCATTGTTTAAGCATCGCTATGTATAATTTCATGTCAATAAATATATTCTGAGCAAACTCGATACCTGTCGTTACATGTGAAGTGGCGAGAAACACTCGATGCGTGGTTGACGGAGTCCGAGTGGAGTAGAAGCAGACACGCACCATCAATTGATGAATACATTCGAGTTGGCATGATCTCTATAGCTGCACCAGCAATGCTTTTTCCAGCATGTTATCTCTCAAGTTCAGAGCGTCCACAGAACTGTAAAGGCCCACATTATAGCACAGTTACAAAATTGTTAATGGTTTCATCTCGCTTACTGAATGACATTCAAAGCTATCAGGTTATACCCACCTCAACTTTTAGTCCATCTTGTCTTATTATTATTGTTTTCAAACTGACGCAAAATCATTTCAGAAAGAAATGGCGGACGGGAAGCTGAACACGGTGCAATTGTACCTGAAGGAGAATCCAAAGGAAACTATTGAAGATGCAATTGCATACATAAACAACAAACTGGAAAGGATTAAGAAAGAGCTGCTTGAAGTTGCTATGAGTGATGACTATACTGAGGTGCCGAAAGAATGGAAGCAACTTCATCTATGTGCTCTGAAGGGGTTTCAGATGCTTTTTAACACTTCTAATGCATACGACTCACCGACCGCGCTACTTAAGAACATTAGCCTGGCCATCTATGAGCCATTAATTGTGGACGATCAGAGGACGGTTCTGCCACCGTTTGTACTTAATCCTCATGAGTCAATTAAGGAGAATACCGGAATATCTCTGGATGGGGGTCGTGAGAAAGAATTGTTGCAGGCGAAAGGTCGGCCTCGAGGAGTGAACCGTAAAGTAGTTAATATTTCAAGAGCAATGCCTTCCGAAATCAAGCGATCACTAAACTACGTGAGGCCCAAGAGTTTGCATAAATTACAGTGCCCGTCTTCCTACTGGCTTTTAGCTCTGCCTTCCAATTCTCCGAGACATTTGTTGAAGATGTAGGTGGCCGTGCTCAAGTTTGCGTGTTGAAGAAATATTTATTCTATGCTGCTGTATCTACCTGTAGAAATTTTGCCTCCATGAACAGGCTTAATAATGGATAATAATAGAAAATGGTTGATATTTTCTCTCCATTATTGTCACGCTCTGGACCAGTTGGTGGTGGCCCAGGAGTGACAATGTCACTCATAGCATGTCGTGCAAGCATCCGTCAATATCAATTATAAACAAGGAGGGTTAACAACTATATAATATACAAAGTTTAATTCTTCATATACAAATTATGTAATGTTGGGCAACAAACCAAAGTTCCAAAATAATTCCAAATGGGGTTACATATAACAAAATAAAATCAATTTACATCAAGAACTCCCAATTACCCCTTTTATTGTTGCCCCCGATAATTCCGTGGCTCGAAAAAAACATTGTAAGATTTAATGAGTTTACACTCGGTGAAGTAAGCCTAGTATTACATATTATAGCCAAATAAGAATTTTTTTATCAAGTCAAATACAAGTCATGCTTCCAAATTTAAAAACATTTCATCATATTATAAAATTGTACAAATCTCATATTCGAATAAATTGGAAGCAATTAATATGAAATAATATTTCAAAATACCATTTCAATTTCAAATCACTGTAAATCTCATTTCATACTAATGTCCCACGTCCACGTAATAACATCCCAAGGATGTAACCTCCCTGTACGCCCCCAGTGGAGGAAGGGGTGTCGGGAGTCAATTAGCATCTAATGCAATATCTGTCACAAGACATCCCTAGGATGTGTGTTCTCCACATATTCCCCACGTGGAGGTGGGTCCCGGAGTCATGTAACATGTAGTGTGGACCGTGACGACATATAATATCACAATCACGTATAGCATTTATTCGCATAATAGCAAACATGTATCAATTTACTTTTCATGTCTTACCAAAATTTGGTAATTTTCTATAATCATGTAATAACCAGATGCATGTATCAAATGCCAATTTAATTTACCAAAATTAACAATAATCAAGTCAAATATTCATTTACAAAAATGTGGTACCACAACTATCATTTTTTTTTTCAAATAATACTATAAATCAATTCATTATTTCAATAATGGCATAATTTAATAATGATTTAAGAAAAATCATTATAACTGGCTTACTTACCTCACAACGCTAATCCAAAAGTGTAAATCAACTGTAGGGATCTCTGGGTACCTACAACATAATTTTTCAGATTTTTAAATTTCAATTTTTGGATGTCAAACTGACTCCTACACTTAACCCAATCTAATCCTGGGCCCAACTTGGGGCTTGAATATCTCCAAATATAGAAGCCCAAATGGGGAAATAAAAATTCTTCGACAAACTAGGATCAACGCTGATCCCGACCATATTTTTCTTTTATTGGGCTGAGCCCAAATTAGGGCCCAAAAATTCAGCCCAAAGGGAGCCTAACTGACTGCCGAACCCGGCCAGCCCCCGGTTTTTTTTTTTTATTATTATTATTTCTTCCTCGCTTCACCCCCGGTTCACCCGAACCGTGGGGGTGCAGTGGCCCGGCCGAGCCTAGGGCCGCCGCCGGCCTCCCTAGGTCGCCCGGCCCGACGCCAGAGCCCCGCCGGCCGCCGTGCCGGCCGGCCCGCCCTCTTCTTCTTCTTCCTTTTCTTCCCCTCTTTCGTCACGCGCGGCGCACGGCCCGGCCACCGTTGGTCGGCGACCTCACCGGACGCCGCCCGGCCGCTTGAGGGCCGCCGCCGCAGCGAGCCGGCGAGCGCGGCCTGGCACGCCCGCCGGCCCGGACCAGCGCGGGAGTCGGTTTGGCTCCCGCGTGGGGAGGGCCATTCGACCCTCTCCCTTCGCTTCGTCCCCATGCGGCCGCCGACTAGGCTCGGTCGGCCGGGACCGCCGGACGCCGCCTCGGCGGCCGGGGGTCGCCGACCAAGGCTCGGGCCCGGCGGGCCCGCGGGCACGCCGCCGGGCCCTGAACCCACGGTGGAGGGCGGGTGGTGAACGGCCCTCCCCCCTTCTTCCTTGCGCGGCGGCACCCGGCCGGCCACCCCGGCCGACCGGACCCCACCGGAGCCGCCGCCCGGCGCCGGTGGGGGCTACCGCCAAGCACCGGCACGCCGCCGTGGGGACCAAGCGCGGGAGCCCGCTTGGCTCCGCGTCGTGAGGGGGGCCTCCGTGGCCTTCTCCCTCTCTCTCACGCTCTCTCTCTCCCTCTCCTCGCCGGTGAAAGGGGGGGGGCTTACCGGATGGCGGCGAGGTGTCGGGGATGAGCGGAGGGCGGCACGGCGGCAGGTGCTTGCGAAGAGCAGGAGGGAGGAAGAAGACAGGGGGAGGGGGCTTCAGTCCTCTCCCCAGCTATTTTCCCTTTTTCTTTTAGCGAGGGGAGGGCTCAGCCCTCCCCTGCACCCCCATGTGCGCGCGCGTGGACGCGCGCGCGCTGGCGCGCATGCAGCGCGCCGCGTGTCGCGCACCCACGCCGCTTAAATTATATATAAAAAAAATTGCCTGATGGGGGTTTACATCCTCCCCTCCTTATAAAAATTTCGGCCTCGAAATTAATGTACAACACGAATAAAATTTTTGAGGCCCGAAATAAAAATTACTAGCTGTATTTATCTATCTTTCTGGTCAAAATACAACAGTAATTACACTTTTGTGCTTATATACAAATATCTATTGAGATACAAATAGATGAGGATATTTCTTTTTCACCTCCTCTTCAAGTTTCCACGTAGCCTCCCATTCAGAATGATTACTCCACTGAACCTTAACATAGGGAATGCTACGTCGTCTCAGAACTTGGTCTTTATGGTCCACAATACGTATCGGATGCTCTTCGTATGTTAAATTCTTCTTTAGCAAAATGGGCTCCGCTTCTATGACATATCGGGTCGAAATGTATTTCCTCAACATAGAGACATGGAATACATTATGTACCCCAGAGAGTGCAGGAGGTAGTGCGAGGCTATAAGCCACTTCCCCCACTCTGCTCAAGACCTCAAATGGACCAACGTATTTCCTCAACATAGAGACATGGAATACATTATGTACCCCAGAGAGTGCAGGAGGTAGTGCGAGGCTATAAGCCACTTCCCCCACTCTGCTCAAGACCTCAAATGGACCAACGTATCGTGGACTCAATTTTCCTTTAAGCCCAAACCTCATCACATCTTTGGTTGGTGAAACCCTTAAAAAGACATGGTCCCCAACCCGAAATTCCAGCTCCCTTCTTCTAACATCGAAGATAACTTTTCTGTCGGCTCGAGCTACCTCGGAGTCTTTCCTTAATCACCGCACTTTTCTACCGTTTTGTCGAATCGGCTCGGTGGCCCAACAATTTTCTTTCCCCCACATCATTCCAACACAAGGGAGATCTGCATTTTCTACCATACAGAGCTTCAAATGGAGCCATTTTGATGTTGGCTTGTGCTTCGTTATTGTAAGCAAACTCTACCCAAAGGTAGGTGGTTGTTCCAAGCGCCACCCAAGTCCATTACACGTGCTCGCAACATGTCCTCTAAGATCCGTATGGTCTTCTCGATTGTCCATCCGTACGGGGTGAAAAGCTATGCGAAATTCAGTTTGGTCCCCGAGCCCTATGAAGACTCTTCCAAAATCGGGACACAACACGGTATCCCGATCTCGACACAATCGACTCCGGGGACACCATGAAGTCTCACTATCCCGCTTAATGTACATGGTGACCAATCTCTCGCTTGAGACCCCAACTCTGAACGGCAGAAAATGGGCTGACTTGGTCAATCTATCAATAATAACCCAGACCGCATCATTGCTTCTGGGAGTTTTGGGTAAACCAGTCACAAAATTCATAGTGATCTTCTCCCATTTCCACTGAGGGATCATTAGAGACTGAAGAGGTCCCGCAGGCCTTTGATGTTCGGCCTTCACTTGTTGGCACACTAAGCACTTGGCCACATATTGAGCAATTTCTCTTTTCATTCCTTTCCACCAGAAATTTTCTCGTAGGTCTCTGTACATTTTGGTGCCTCCTGGGTGAACAGTATAGGGAGAATAATGAGCCTCCCTCAAAATTTCAGCCCTTAGATCTTCCACATTTGGCACACAGAGCCTAGTATTAAATCTCAGGGATCCATCCTCATTTATTCTGAATTCATTCTGAACCCCTGATTGCACAGCTGCCTTTATCTTTTGTAGTTCCAAGTCTTCTTTCTGGGAAGACTTAATCTGTCAATCGGGGTTGGGTCAAGTATAAGTGTTGCAAGAAGCCGATCACATGGCTGTACTCGCAAACCAACCTCCAATTTTTCAAGGTCTCTACGAATGTGAGGCTGAGAAGTAATTATGGAAGCTAGCTCTGAGGAGGACTTTCTGCTTAAGGCATCAGCTACCACATTGGCCTTCCCTGGATGATAATGCAGGTTCAGGTCATAATCCTTTAATAGCTCCGGCCCACCTCCTCTCGCCTCAAGTTTAGCTCTTTTACGGGTGAAAATGTATTTTAGACTTTGATGGTGCGTATACACATCACAAGTCTCCCCATACGAATAATGCCGCCAAATTTTCGAAGGCAAAGATTACGGCGGCTAACTCCGGGTCATGAGTAGGATAGTTACAGTTCGCTCATAAGGCTTCAAATGCTCGGGAGGCATAGGCTATCACCTTCCCTTCTCGCATCGAACACCTCCCAATCCCTTTCGAGAGGCGTCGGTGAATAAAGTATATCCTCCGGATATAGATGGAAGAGTAAGGATAGGGGCCGACACGGCCTTTGAGTTCCCCGAAAACTTCCCTCACACTCCTCGACCAAACAAACTTTGCTCGCTTTTGAGTTAAGCGAGTCGAGGAGGCAAAGCAATGCGAGAGAAGCCTTCCACGAATGCGATAATAACCGGCCCCCCCAAGAAGCTTCGACTTCGATACATTGGAAGGCCGACACCGGTTCATGACGGCCTCGATCTTCTTGGGGTCTACCGATATACCATCTTTGGATACGATATGACCCAAGAAGGATATTTGGCTCATCCGAAGTCACATTTACGCGGCTTGGCATAAAGTTTCTTTTCCCGAAGAGTCTGAGAACAATCCTTAAGTGGTTTTCATGCTCCATATGACTTTTAGAATAAATTAAGATATCATCAATAAAGACCACTATAAAGCTGATCCGGGTATGGTTTGAAGATTCGTGCATCAAGTCCATGAATGCGTCGGGGCATTAGTCAACCCAAACGGCATCACCAAGAACTCATAATGGCCGTACACAGTTCGGAATGCGGTTTAGAAACATCCTCAGCCTTTATCTTGAGCTGATGGTACCTTGATCGAAGATCAATTTTTGAGAATACCTGAGCTCCTTGAAGCTGATCAAATAGATCATCAATCCTCGGCAAAGGGTACTTGTTCCGCACTGTTACCTTATTAATTTCTCGGTAATCAATGCAGAGCCGAAGACTGCCATCCTTCTTTTTAACAAATAATACTGGAGCACCCCAAGGAGAGACACTAGGTCTAATAAATCCTCGATCCAGAAGCTCCTGCAACTGACATTTTAACTCTTTTAACTCAGCTGGAGCCATACGGTAAGGAGCTTTGGATATAGGTCCAGTGCCAGGGGCTAAATCAACAGTGAACTCGACTTCACGATCCGAGGTAATTCCGTCAATTCCTCTGGAAAGACATCGGGAAACTCTCGAGCCCTTTGGAATATCTTCCAAGCTGGTGTTCATCCTGAAGGTCCCTAACCATAGCAAGAAACCCCCGACCACTTTTTCTCAAATATTTCCCGGCTTGCGGGCGGACACCAATACCGAAGCGGATGTTCACGACTCCCACTAAACCGAATTCGGGAAGATTAGGAATTTTAAAGATTACCCTTTTCCCTGAAACGATCAATAGAAGCATGATAGGAAGCCAACCGGTCCATCCTAGGATTACATCAAAGAATTTCGGTGGGAGGACTATCGGATCGGCGTTCAACCTCCTATCTTCCATGTCAATCAGGCAAGATTTACACACTGAGTCTACCATCATGACATCTCCATTAGGAAATGCAATATGCAACTCTTGCTCTAGAGGAACGGGTGTCAATAATGCATTCTTGGCAAGAAAACTATCATATATAAATGAATGTGTAGCACTCGGATCAATTAAAGTTTGAGCACAAGTTTTGCCTACTTTAAACATACCTGTCATAAAGATTAACTTAACTTAGATGTCATGCAGCATCATATGTTTTTCCTTTATCTACTACCATAATCCATGCATTATACCAGGTATGAATGCAATAATTTTTAAAAAAAATAATTTAATTTAACGGACATACTGTCACCACGGTGTTAGAGGCGAGCGTCTGCCGAGTGAGGGTAAAGACCCTCCCTTGGGTCCCTGAGGCTGCCGCCGGCTCTTCCCCCGATGCGGAGGGGGCTGCTGATCCTTCCGAAGGGGACAGGTGGCCATTTTGTGGTCCATCTTCCCACAAATAAAGCAGGCACCAGTCAACCTGCGGCACTGCTTGCCCTGATGGGCCTTCCCGCAATGAGGGCAACGGGTCTCCTTATCCTTCTGTCCTGAGGAGCACAGAAGAAAACCCTTCTTCTTCTTAGCACCGCACGAAGACCGGCCGGAAGGAGGTCCTCTCCTCTTCATCTGTTCGCTCTCTTATCTGTGAATGGCCGGTCATGTCCCTCTCGATGACCGAGCCTTGCTCACCACTTCACTTTGTAAGTGGGGAGCTCAAATGCATTGATTTGCCTCGGCACGGGGTGCGGTCCCTCGGTGGTGGTGATCTTGGCTCTCTCGGTCATAATAAAATGCGAGGCAAATGCGACCAATCGTCCGAACTCGGCTTCATCTTGGGCCACGAAAGGTTCCTCTCGCTCTAACCTCATAAACTCGGACTCCATCCGTCTGCGAACACTCTGGAAAAATGCGGCGATAAAAGGCCTCCTTAAAAGCTGTTCCCAAGAGATGGCCCGCCCTCCCGTAGTGTCGCTCCAACATCGCCCACCAATCGTATGCCTCCCCACGGAGGAGGTAGGCGGCAAATACGATCCGCTCCTCCTCCGGCTACCAAGGGCCGTAAAGGCCTTCTCAATCTCTCTTATCCACCTCTCCGCATCAAGTGGGTTGGTGGATCCGGAGAAGGGAGGAGGAGGGGCCAAGCTCTTAAACTTAGAGAAGCTACGACCCCCTCACGCTGTGGCCGAGATGGAGCGGGGCCGAGTAGGCGATCGAGCGGACCGGGCCGGGTACGAGGAGTAGGAGGGGCGGACGGAGTACGCGGAATAGTAGAGCCGGATATAGCGAGCGATGCACCGCAATCTCTTGCTGCATGGCACGAACGACTGAGTCACCCCCAAGAATGCCGGAGTAACTCGGCACTGCCGGCTTGTGGGTCGTTGCCAACTGGGGCAACGAAACCCGCATCTGGTGAGGCTTCCGGGCCTCCTTGCTGGTCAGGGTCACCAGCCTGAGAGTCCCCCTCATGTCGCTGACCACTGGTGCGATGATGCATTATGAAATCTGCCATGGTTAGATTCCAATCAATATCATAATAAATCATCAAATCTCAAGTATTTATTTAAACAAGTCACTTGAATTTTTCTAATGTTATTACCCTCCTGATGTCATGTCAATATTTGGCCTAATGTAAATCATGTGTTTGGCCCTAATGTCAAACCAGGCTCTGATACCACTACAAGCTGTCACGGCCCGGACCCAGCTGGTGGTGGCCCAGGGGTGACAGCCCGCCGCATGCCAGGCATGCAAGGCATCCAGTACAATATCAATTATAAACAAGAAGGGTTAACAACTATATAATATACAAAGTTTAATTCTTCATATACAAATTATGTAATGTTGGGCAACAAACCAAAGTTCCAAAATAATTTCAAATGGGGTTACATATAACAAAATAAAATCAATTTACATCAAGAACTCACAATTACCCTTGTTGTTGCCCCTGATAATTCTGTGGCTCTGAAAAAAACATTGTAAGATTTAATGAGTTTACACTCAGTAAGTAAGCATACTATTACATATTATAGCCAAATAAGAATTTTTTTATCAAGTCAAATACAAGTCATGCTTCCAAATTTAAAAACATTTCATCATATTATAAAATTGTACAAATCTCATATTCGAATAAATTGGAAGCAATTAATATGAAATAATATTTCAAAATACCATTTCAATTTCAAATCACTGTAAATCTCATTTCATACTAATGTCCCACGTCCACGTAATAACATCCCAAGGATGTAACCTCCCTGTACGCCCCCCGTGGAGGAAGGGTGCCGGAGTCAATTAGCATCTAATGCAATATCCTGTCACAGCACATCCCTAGGATGTGTGTTCTCCACATATTCCCCCTGTGGAGGTGGGTCCCGGAGTCATGTAACATGTAGTGTGGACCGTGACGACATATAATATCACAATCACAAATAGCATTTATTCGCATAATAGCAAACATGTATCAATTTACTTTTCATGTTTTACCAAAATTTGGTAATTTTCTATAATCATGTAATAACCAGATGCATGTATCAAATGCCAATTTAATTTACCAAAATTAACAATAATCAAGTCAAATATTCATTTACAAAAATGTGGTACCACAACTATCATTTTTTTCAAATAATACTATAAATCAATTCATTATTTCAATAATGGCATAATTTAATAATGATTTAAGAAAAATCATTATAACTGGCTTACTTACCTCACAACGCTAATCCAAAAGTGTAAATCAACTGTAGGGATCTCTGGGTACCTACAACATAATTTTTTAGATTTTTAAATTTCAATTTTTGGATGTCAAACTGACTCCTACACTTAACCCAATCTAATCCTGGGCCCAACTTGGGGCTTGAATATCTCCAAATATAGAAGCCCAAATGGGGAAATAAAAATTCCCCGACAAACTAGGATCAACGCTGATCCCGACTATATTTTTCTTTTATTAGGCCGAGCCCAGATTGGGGCCCGAAAATTCAGCCCAAAGGGGCTAACTGGATTGGGCCGAACCCGGCCTAGTCCCGGTTTTTATTATTATTATTATTATTATTATTTCTTCCCCTGCTTCACCCCTGGTTCACCCGAACCAGGGGTGGCTGGTGGTCGGCGGCCTAGGGCCGCCGCCGGCCCTCCCGGGGTCGGGCGGCCGCCGATGACCCGGCCCGAGCCGGCGCCGGCCGGCGGCCGGCCCGGCCCTTCCTCTTCTCTTTCCTCTTCTTTCTCTTCTTCTTCTTCCTTTTCTTCCCCTCTTTCGTCACTGTGCCGGCGGCACGGCCGGCCACCGTTGGCCGGCCGGACCTCACCGGACGCCGCCCGGCGCCGGTGAGGGGCCGCCGCAGCCCGGCCCGGCGAGCCGGCGGGCACGCCGCCGGGCCGGACCGACGCGGGAGCCGGTTTGGCTCCCCGCGGCGGGGAGGGCCATTCGGCCTCTCTCCGCTTCGCTTCGTCCCATGCCGGCGACCCGACCGGCCACCGGCGGCCGGCCGGACCCCGCCGGGACGGCTGCCCCGGCGCCGGCGGGGGTCGCCGACCAAGGCTCGGGCCGGCGGGCCGCGGGCATGCGCCGGGCTCGAACCCACGGTGAAGGGAGGGCCGTGGGCCGGCCCTCCCCCCTTCTTCCTTGCGGCGGCACGGCCGGCCACCCCCGGCCGGCCGGACCCCACGGACGCCGCCCGGCACCGGTGGGGGCTACCGCCCAAGGACCGGGCCCGGCGAGCCGGCGGGCATGCCGCCGGGCCCGAACCAAGCGCGGGAGCCCGCTTGGCTCCTGCGTCAGGGGAGGGCCTCCTGCGGCCCTCTCCCTCTCTCTCACGCTCTCTCTCTCTCCCTCTCCTCGCTGGTGAAAGGGGGGGGCTTACCGGACGGCGGCGAGGTGTCGGGGACGAGCGGAGGGCGGCACGGCGGCAGGTGCTTGCGAAGAGCATGAGGGAGGAAGAAGACAGGGGGAGGGGGCTTCAGTCCTCTCCCTAGCTATTTTCCCTTTTTCTTTTAGCGAGGGGAGGGCTGAGCCCTCCCTGCACCCCCATGTGCGCTCGCGCGTGGGCGCGCGCCGCGTGTCGTGCACCCACGCCGCTTAAATTATATATAAAAAAAAATTGCCTGACGGGGGTTTACAATTATTTTCTTGTTTGGAATAAAATATTATTTTTTTGAACTGTAGTACTTGGAGCAAAATCCTTTTTAAAAGATTGAATTTTGTAAAATTATTCTCTAGAAGAAAGTTATAAGCAAAAATGACGTCTAAGATTTATATTGTAACAGACTGTTATATGTGAATTATGTGTTATGATAGCTATTATTTTTTCTCTATTGTAATATTTACATGGCGTGACAAGGCATGCCAAAACTCTTAGAACCTTGCTCAACCAGATTTGGATAGTATGATTAATCCAAAAAAAAAAAAAAAAAAATCCTGTTTACTGATATCTGGATGTACAAATGATTTGAAGCGTTGAAAAAGGGTAAAATAATATGTAGCCCTCACAGGAATTCAGAAATAAGGTTGGCATCTAATCAGTACACGGTAGACGTGCCGGCAAATTTCCTTTTCTTGACTTCTGCATCCTTTTTCTAGTTAGGTAGCAAGGATTGGCAAGTGGCTTGTTTTTTAGGATCCCTGCAATGCTCAAGTTACTGCAAATAGAAGTTAAGTTAGGTTAGATAGGAAAAGTAGTTTTAAGATCTTATGAGCATAAAATTTTGCTTGTTAGCTTATTTGAAGGCCGAGCCTTTAAGGCCCAAGAGCCAAAAGAGGAGCAAGGTAGGTGATAGGAGTGCACATGGACCCAAAGAAAAGCAAGCAGCTAAATTAAGAAGAGATCGATGAGGTGGCAAGAGAGATACAATGAAAATTAAGTGCTACAACTATGGGGTAAAAGGTCATCTTGCTCATGACTGCACTAAGCTAAAGAATGTATACTCTACAATAAGCTCTCTCAATGTTTGTTTGCATGTATTAGTTATTGACACACTTCCTGATTAGATTATAGATACAGAAGCGAACAAATACATAGTACAAGATTAAGTCGGATATGTGGATTTTCATTAGATTTCAGCAGGCATCTAGTATATTATTCTTGAGAATGGTCTGCGTGAGCAGGTGTTGAGAGTAGGAGCTTATCGTAGTAGGTTGCGTGGTGGACATATATTGTTCCTACATGATGTTTTGTACATTTCAACCATTTGGTGCAATCTATATTCTTTTTTTATCCTATTGGCTCATGGTTAGACTTTTTGTTTCTCTATGGATCAAATTTCTATATATATAAATGATGTTTTATCCTTTTGTGGGTATTTATCATAGGGGTTCTTCAGACTTGATGTTAATTTTAGTGATCATTTCAACTATCTGGTGTAATTTATATTCTTTTTTTGTCCTATTGGCTCATGGTTAGACTTTTTGTTTCTCTATGGATCAAATTTCTGTATATATGGATGATGTTTTATCCTTTTGTGGGTATTTATCATAGGGGTTCTTTAAACTTAATGTTGATTTTAGTCATCATTATTCCTTGTCTGCATGTGCTTCTTTTTTTACAGATAATAATAGTTTGATATGGCATGCCAGATTTGGTCATATGAGCCAAGATCGGATGGCTAGACTGGCTAGAGAAGGGCTATTGGGCCCTCTTAGTAAGATAAGTCTTCTTGTGTGTCAGCCTTGTCTAGTAGAAAAAGCGTCGAGGAAACTTTTTGGTAAGACTTTTAGGGCATCTCAGCCATTAGACCTAGTGCACTCAGATATCTGTGGATCCATGAGTATTAGAGCACGCCATATTGTCTCTTATTTTCTAACATTTATAAATGATTATTTTCGATTCGGGTATGTGTACCTGATCTCCCACCATTATCAAGCGCTGGATTATTTCAGGCGCTTTTTAGTTGAGGTAGAGAATCAGAAGGAGAAAACTTTGAAGACTCTCCAAACTGATAAAGGATGCAGATAATCTCTATAAATGTGATGAGATCGATGATGATGCAGGCAAATCTTCCAATCAGTTTTTGGGAAGTTGTGTTGCTGACTGTTACCGACATCCTTAACTATGTACCTAGTAAATTAGTGCCCTCTACTCCATATGACCTCTGGTATGGCATAAGACCTACTGTGGATTATTTGTGCCTATGGGGCTTAGTAGGATATATTCACAGCACCTCCCATATGTTAGGGAAGCTGGGCCCTAAGGTTAGTAAAAAGGTATTTATTAGGTACCCTAAGAGTTCTAAGGGTTCTGTGATGTATAATGAATATCCTAATAGAGGATTGACTGAGGTGGAGTCTAGAGATGTAGAAATCATAGAGAATGAATTTTCGAGCATTAGTGAAATCAGAAAGGACCTGACCCTGTATGAGTTACTAAAGGAATACCCTACTATCTCTGGTGAGAAAGGGGCACTATGACCTGTCCTAGAGATCATCACAGATAGTGGGAGTGCTGTGCCTAATGTGAGTGATGCACCAATCAAGGAGAGTACACAAGCTGAACCAAGTGAGAGCTCACCTATAGGGGTTAGTACACACTAAAGAGTAGTCCTCAGGGTCCAGATTCACAGTTACAGAAAAGCAAACGTGGAATTGTTCCACGTCGGTATTTTGAAGTTGAAGGAAATGTATTTTTTTGTGCTCCATTGGATCTATATAAGCCAACTTCTGCTGTTGAAGCGTTTGCTTCACCTGCTCTGGTAACTGCTATGGAGGATGAGATGAAGTCGATGGTTAATAACAATGTGTGGGACTTGGTGGACCTTCCTTCTATGCGCAAATCAGTAGAAAACAAGTAGGTCATAGAGATAAAGTGTAAGGCAGATGAGTTAATTGATAAACACAAGGCTCAACTTATGACAAAGAGCTATACCTAGATGAAGGGAGTAGATTATGAGGAGACATTTTCTCCTGTGTTGAGATTTGCCTCCATTCATCAAATCCTATCTATTGTAGCCCATTTAAATTTGGAGCTATATCAAATAGATGTTAAGACAACGTTTCTTAATGAAAGCTTAGACAAAGAAATTTATATGGATCAACCTATTGGTTTTGAGGTCAAAGGATAAGAGGGTAAAGTGTGTCACGTTAAAAGATCCATATATGGTCTCAAGTAGTCATCTAGGCAATGGTACCTCAGATTTTATGAAGCCATCACATCGGTTGGCTTAGACATGAATGAGGAAGATTATTGTGTGTATATTAAGAAATTAAAAGATGAGATTATAATTCTAGCGCTATATGTGGATGATATATTAATAGCTGGAAGTACTATGGAGTTGATCAATGCCACTAAAAAGTGGTTGTCCTCCATTTTAAGATGAAGGACATAGGTGAGGTAAATTATGTGCTTGAAGTAAGGATCCTTAGGAATTGTATTAAGAAGTTTCTTAGTTTATTCAAGAAACTTTGAGAAAATTTTGAAACAATTTTGGATTCACTATTCAAGACCTATTGATATCCTAATAGAGAAAGGTTGTATTTTGAGCATCGACCAGTGCCCTAAAACAGACGAAGAGAAAGAGAGAGAGAGAATGAGCAGGATTTCCTATGCATGTGTAATGGGAAGCTTGATGTACGCTATGTTATGTAGTCGTTCTGATATTAGCTTTGCAATCAGCTTAATTAGTCGATACTAAAACAATCCAGGACCTGCTCATTGGGAAGCAGAAAAGAAGATCTTTCATTATCTTCGTGGTACTATCAATCTTATCTTATGTTATCAAAGAGAGGCCTTGAGATTAAAGAGTTTTTGTGATTCTGATTGGGCTAGTGATAAAGACAAGAGTAGGTCTACATTAGGATATGTGTTCATCTTTGAAAGTGAAGTTATCTCTTGGTGCAGTAAGAAGTAGAGTTGCAGTGTCCTATCTATTATGGAAGTCGAATATATTACTTGTTCAATTGCTCTCTAGGAAGTCATGTGCCCGAGAAAGTTCTTGAGACGACTTAAGATATCAGCTAGTGTTCATGAGGCTATTCAGATATGTTCTGATAGCATGACAGTATTACAATATACCTAGGATCCTAAATATTATAGTAGGACCAAGCACATTGACATTAGATATCAATTCATTCGAGACATGGTCAAGCAAGAAAAAATTACCCTTATGCATATCCCTACTAGCAAGATGCTAGCTCATTCATTGATCAAGCTCATTGCTAGAGATGTTGTCCAAGCTCATATGAGGAGTCTAGGTCCGCATAGAGTTTGATAGACTGGGTTGTGCTTCAGGCTCATGGGAGAAGTCAGGTTTGTATTGTGTTTGGTAGATAGGAACTGTGTATTGTGGACATTATTGAAATGAAATGCTTGCTGTTATTATTTTATCATATATTTTATAAATATGATATTATAAGGTACATGGGTGTATAAATGTCAAAGGCTTAGATCGGCTAACTCACACAGGTGATCATCCTGGCACTTGTGGTGAGCAGGATGAGACTAAAATGATTATAATAAATGCTTAAGTAGTGATATTGTGAAAAAATACATATGCTGTATAGAGCATAAAAAATGCATAGGTTGCATAAAATACTGCATCAGTTGCAAAATGATTTCATGCTATTGAGTTGCATAGATTGTAAGAAAGTCGCCTTAGTGAAATCGAATATGAAGCATATATATCAATGTGTCCACAAATCTGTATTAAGCCTGAAGTAGCCGAATGAGAGCATATGTGTATGTGCTCAGGTTGAACATTTTTATGATGCCTGGACTTGGGTTTGTATGGCGTTTTGAGTTTGATATGGCCCATTGAGTGGGAGCTCCACCGTAGCATACATTATGTTGCATATGTTAAAGTCAACCTAATAGAGGGTGACATGATAAATTCCTTCTCTATAACCATATGAGTCCTATAACTGTACAGTGTCCTTGGGCTTGAACCTATATCATGAAGTTGGGGTTTAGGATAACTTCTTTAGCTTTGTCATCAGGATCATGAATGATACGGCTATATAAGACAATGCTAGGGAGTTGACTGGATAAAGATGGATTGATATGAGTGTTTAAGGAAGATTACTCGTGAATACACCTTAAGTTTATAATTCATAGCCCAGATAATTATATGCATAAATTGCATATGATCATGGACATAGATGTTTGACTTGGTGATTTCAAGTATTGCTCAGAGTTGAGTCTCTTAAGAGGTTGAGAGTACTTGATCAGATGTAATCAAATTTTCTAAGACACAAATGAGATTGAATTGATTATGTGTTGTATTATTTATGTGTTAACTTAATGTAGTACTTTCACTACGTGTAAGTTTCATTGGATCGTATATCCCATTGCATTGCATAAGAAGAAAGGTGAAATAAGGTTATGAGCATTGTTCTTATGTGAACAAATAGAAGGTTGTTGGCTGACCTGATATCCAATGCCAAGTCATGCATCCACACAACCTATCCCCACATGGGTCATCGCCTTTCGGTGAGACTATGGCTGTGAGGCGATGAGAAGCCTTCGGATTAAATAGAGAGTGCTCTGTTTAATGGTGATAGAGAAGCACAATGCAAACCAGCTCTCTCCCTGACTCCAATGATCCTTCCCCTCTTCGATACCGCAGCTCGAGGTGTGACGTGTTTGGAGATTCTAATAGCTTCCATCGTTGGCCGATAATTTTTCTATCATTTTTGTCGTAAAACGGAGGTGCATCATCTGTTTTCATCATTTATTATATTCCTAAATATTCTGAATAACATGAAAAATTTCTGTTGTTTTTTAACCAACCACCCCACGTATAAAGATGAATGAAATTCCTAAGATTTGAGCTTGTCACAAATTTTCGTTGTCTCAGTGGGTTCTATCACATACAATTCAATGCTGGTTTATTTCACCGAAGCAATAAGATGGTCTCGGGATGCGATTCTTGACATGAAGCAAACTCAAATTGATCTTCGGTCTAAAATTTAGGCTGAATTAGATATGCATTTGAAATTTTTTGATCTGATTTTTGTTGGATTGTATCGAATTTATTTGGATTAGATTCAGGTATTATTATTATTTTTTTTTAAGAGAATACCAATTCCATGGTATTCACACATAATCTGGACTGGTTGGATATGAGGTTGGATGGAATTTTTTTTTTTTCCTTTTTATGAAGAAACAAAAAGTCCTGACACAGCTGTGTTGTGTTTAGTACTTGCTTCGTTTTTTTCTAAAAAAAGTTTCTTAAGAAAGACAAAATGATCATAAAATAAATATCACTCCTCATATTTGTTTCCTAATAAAAAGGAGAAATAGAGACCACAAACATTTTCCTACTCTCCAACAAAACAGCCCCCAAAACGTGGAAACCATGGCCGCCTGCGGGAGGATGACGTCCAGGCTTTAAATTTGAAAATTCTTTGACGGCGTTCTTTCCGCACACGCCAGTGTACAGAATTGACGATGCTACCCCGGGCTATTGGAGGTCCGAGTTGTTGAATTTGAGGTATCCGACGTGTATCCTCCAGTGGATGGGAGGGTAGGGCCATTGATGGCTTGCAAGAGATGTGAGACCAGCTTCTGGCTGAGTAGGTACAATTCGGCAATGAATGGTCTGTGGTTTCTGAGGATCAATTGCATAGGGACATCTTTGGAACTTTTCTGGGATGGACGCAACCTAGCTGCGCTTCATGCGGTTCTCCACCTGAGTATGCCATCATTTTTTAAAAAAATATAACACACGTCTCTTAAATTCCGCTTGGAAACGATGACAAGCACGCGTTATTTTTCAACCGAAGAGTTTCACTACCGATAACCGGGTTTTGTCCCTCTAGGATGGGCCACTTTCAGACCATGCACCCAGACACTCTCATCCACGAATAAAGAAGACACTCTCATCCACGAATAAAGAATCTGTCACAATTCTTCAGTGCGAGACAGTTCTGAACCAATTCCAGTTCAAGCTGTCCAGTTCACTAGCTTGCTGAGTAGGGCTAAGCAAATTGGTTGGTTCTAAGAGTTCGCTGAACCAATGAATGAGGAGGAAAAATAGAGGAAATTTTGTTCATAGAGGGTCGCATCAAATCCATTTGTCCGTCCAAAATGAAATGAGCCGTCCATTGCCTGAACGACGTACTGCTGAAGAAGAGATCACGAACCTTGAGAACGTTCAGTCAAAATGCTGATGCAGCAGCTGCTAAAACGTTTAGAAGCCTGACTCAGAAGTCTACTGGGAAATGAATTAGTTCACTCCTAGGCTGCTGATATTCAGAGAAGAATGGCCACCACTATTTCACCAATAAAGCCTAATTAAATGGGAGAAGATTAATGATCTCTAAACCATCATGTTTCTTTGGTTGGCAACACTGACGCCAGCATCCCTTTCATCCTTGTGAAATCTTGGTAACTTTCTATGGCTCATTATAATAAGGATTCAAATATAATGCTATTTTATAATTTTTTTGAATCTTTAAGCTTTAATTCTACTCATTCCACAGCTCCTATTCAACGCCTTAAGTTCCTTATGCTATCTTTGATGTCCTTAAGTTTCATTTTATTTATAGCACCATAAAAAAACAATCGAAAGCATAATAGTAAAAGCTTTTTAATAAATAAATGAAATATCTTACTTTTTTCGTTTCATTATCCAAAAAAAAAAAAAAAAAACCACTAATACTAACTAGCTAAATATTGTTCTCATGATTCAAATCTAAACTTTTAAATAGATAGTCACATGAATAATCATAAAACTTAGGTTGAATTAATTGATGCAGCGAATTGAGCTTAAACAGTCTGATTTTATAATTAATTAGTTGTATAATTGATACAACTTAAAATTAGATTAACTAATTAGTTTTTTTATTAATCTATATGAATAGATCATATTTTTTTAAAATTATTTTTTTAATAAAAATAATTTAAAAACTTTTTTTTTTTTTATTTTTTTTCCGGGGTTCACATGTCACTAATCGTTTTTCAGACTACCGTTCGTTAAAGGTAGACAACTCTGCCAAATTCCTTTCCTACGTGACTGCGCTATTGCTCTGTACTTTCTTCTTCGTAAATTCTTCTAGGTTTAGCTCTCCTTTTTTTGTCGGTTTGCGGATACGCTTCAAATTCGCAAATGCTTCTCTCTTCAAAAATTTGGGGGAACTTTGGGGCCTCCAATTTTCCATCGGAAAAAAGACGATCCTTCTTCGGGCCCACGTGGGGCAGGCTGCGTGAATCACATGGACCGCGCGCCACGTTCGCTTCAGCTGAACACCATAAATACACCTTCAAGTCATTCAGCCAAGGCATCCAAAAATAGCTACTCTTGACTTTGGGGCCTCCAATTTTCCATCGGAAAAAAGATGATCGTTCTTCGGGCCCACGTGGGGCAGGCTGCGTGCATCACATGGACCGCGCGCCACGTTCGCTTCAGCTGAACACCATAAATACACCTTCAAGTCATTCAGCCAAGGCATCCAAAAATAGCTACTCTTTTCTTCTTCCTCCTGGTTCTGTTTCTGTAAGACATGGAGGAGTCATTGGAATGCCTCGTTGAGAGGGTTAAGGAGGAGGTCTTCTCTCCCTCCGCTGACATGTACTCCTTCTTGCCATCGTCTGCCTACGAAACAGCGTGGGTAGCCATGATACCCCATCCTGAACGCCGTCGTCGTCCTATGTTCCCAAACTGTTTGGTTTGGGTGCTCAGCAATCAGAGCCACGGAGGGTCATGGGGAGATCATGAACTCACCATAGACTGCCTCACTGCCACTCTGGCTTGTGTTATTGCGCTTAAGACCTGGAATGATGGATCCACGAACATAGATGAAGGTATATCCAAGTTGTCTTCATTGTTATATTTCTGAAGTGACTGATAATGGCTGGCGGGTAATATGAAATATTATATATACATAACGAATTTAATAGTAGACCTGATGGTGATGGAGGCCATTATAACTGCTCTTTGATGTTTTCGCAGTAATTTGTTTCATTTATTCCTAGTCTCCTTGCATTTTAAACTAAAGCCTTGACATTTGTCTCCCTACTTATTCCACGGAAAAAAAGGGTTGAAGTTTGTTCATGCAAACACGGAGAAGCTGCTTATGAAACACCATGGTGGCATTCCCCGATGGTTTGCCATCGTATTCCCGGGCATGCTTGAGCTGGCAAAGGCCAAAGGCTTGAAGGTCTTTCCCGAGGGCTACAAGAGAGCCGTGAAAGATGTCTTCGATGAAAGGGACAAAATTTTCAAAACGTAAATCTTTCTTCCTGCGCGTTCCTTTCTTATTCATAAATCATACTGCTTCCTTCGCATTTACCAGGTTGAACGGGTGTTTCCTTATTCCTGATATCTGCCTGCTTGGTCGATCTTCAGGGAAGAAACATCCTGTGGTGGTCATCATCATCCACTTCTATCATACCTCGAGGCCTTGCCGGCAATCTACCAAGAAAACCATGAAGATATTCTTAAGCATAAGAGAGAAGACGGATCACTGTTCCATTCCCCGTCCGCTACTGCTTGTGCTTTCATGATTACTGGACATAGAGATTGCAGGGGGTATCTGGAAGCCATGGTCCAACGATGCGGGAGTAACAGTGAGTTTAGCAGTGCTGTTGGGAGCAAAGCTTCTCAGTTACAGATTTTGATGACAGAATTTTTGAAAATAAAGTTTTTTATAAAAACAAGTTGTTTCCTGGTAACCACGTGTAAAGTGTTGGAAACTTTAACATGTGCTTGTTAACTAAACTAAAAAATCGTTTTTAATTAGAATGATAAATTATAAAAGATGAAAAATTATATAAGACATTGCTTAATATTTTAGATTTTCTAACAATTATAAAAAAAATCTTATCATATAATAATATTTTAATTTAATAATAATAACTATAGTACAGTACTATTATGATATTATTATAATATATTAATATAATTAAATTATGAAATTATAATATAATAAATATTGCATAAAATATTATTATAACTATAATATAATTATGTAGTGTAAAATAAAATGATAATATAATATTACAAAATATTATAACGTAATATACTATTATTATATTATATTAGTTATACTAACTTATTATTATATTATAATATTAAATATGATTCCTTTTGTAATTTGAATATGTGATCTTTAAGTTAAATAGAAAATATTTTTTCAAATAGAGCTTCTTTAAAAATTTTATATTTAAGTCTTTTCAAGTTAAATATTTAAGAGCTTTTATGTTACCTTAAAAATGCTTTTAAATTTTTTTTCTAAATATTTTAAAATATTTTTTCAGTAAACCATTTTTATTCCTTAAAAAAAAAAAATTAAGTGCTTCAAGAGCTCAACCTAAATATCTTAAAAACATTGAAAAAATATTTTTATTCTTTCAAAAGTATATTCATGCTATGCAGAAGCTCTGCCAAATGGAGCCTTCGTCTTAGGGCGCTGACAGCTACTATGATTTGCTATGTGGCCAGTTCCTCTTATGTACCCTGTGGACCAAGACCTCATTAAGCTGTGTCTGGTGGACCATGTGATGCGGCTAGGATGTGGTGAACATATCACCAAGGAAATAGGAGATGTCATGGACCATATTTATTGGTAAGCTTGTACTCTTGACCTCTCCGTCTGGGAGACATGTTATCAATTTCGTTTGTTTCTCTACGAAACTTCGGTTCAAACCGTCGGTGAGGTCTTATCGGTTCAAACCGTCGGTGAGGTGGAATAAGGCCAGTCGTTTGCTTCCTTAAACCCAAAAAAAATAAAAAAAAAATAAAAAAAAAAAAAAAAAGAAGGACGATTAGTTGTTTTCATTTGTTAATGACAAGGTCCGATTATTGCATTGGTTGGCAACGAAGATGAGTTGCTTTTTATTTATTTATTTATTTTTTAAAAATCACCTCGGCTCTCACGGTCCTTCTGCCCCTCCTATGTCGGATCTTTTCCCATCATCAATCCCTTCGTTGGCCCCAATTCCCTCCACGTCGCTCCCTCGACCACACCCTCTCTCGCTCTTCCACCTCTCTGCTCCCAACCTGTCGTCGCTCGCCGCTCCGCCTTCCACGCCCTCGCCAAGCATCTCGTCCTCACCCCGCCGGGTGTCTGACTTTTTTATTTTTTACCATCCATCCGGTTCATCCATACTTCCCACGGAACGTGAAACGAATTCTCGTATACCATACGCAGTCAACCGGGTTGAATTATCTCCTCCTAAATTTTAATCATACATGAAAACTGACATTTATTTTTACAGTCACACTTTTTCGCTTAGCAAATACTTATTCTGATTCTTAGATGATGTATCTCTAAAAACTTGAACCTCTATCTACTCAGTTTTGGAAAACAATTAGTCATGCTAATAATGCAAATTGTTCCCATCATTGGAACGTCTCGTGTAGGAATTGGGTCACGGAGGATCTGCAGGAGCCCATGATGCATGATATGCTGCTCCAAATATTCAGAGATTCTTTAGCCTTTCAACTCATGAGGAGGCATGGCCATCGAATATCCCCGGGTAAGATTTCACCACCTATAGAAAAGAGGTCATCAGGTTAAGTGATTCTTGACTTCTGATGCCACAGAGAGGTTTTGTTGGTTTATGCGTGACCCGCAAATGCTCTCGCACATGGAAGAGAACTACCAGGACTTTTTGGGGGGCATGCATGCTGTCTATAGAGCAACGCATTTGATGCATTCAGGGGAAGCGGAATTCCAGAACGCGAAAATATTTTCAACCAAAATATTGCGAAAGGGACTGGCAAGTGAGGATTTGAAGGGCAGCGCTTCAGCTGCCACTGCTCTCCAGGAAGAGGTAACTAAATAGCTCTTTAGTTCCAACTAAATTAGGCTTTTGTTACCATCATGCTTTTAGCTGTATGCGTCAATGGTTATCAAAGAGTTAAAAAATATAAGAAGGAACCGAGGCTTCGGTCGATGGTTATCGTGGATCACCACAAAACGATGGACTCATCAATATGGAAGTAACTGTCACCACAGAACGATGCACACATCGCACATCAACGTAGATGTGACTCTAGAGACAAATTAAATTATTAAGAGTGTCAAGAAAATACAAGAACAATTTTTCATGATTCATAATTCGATCTTGATTAATTATGTTCTCGAATTAATGAGCAAACTCCAATTATTATGTTGAAAAACACTAAACCTTTAACTAAGAAATTTATTAGTATAACAATAAGGATATAACATGAGTTATATATGTGCATGAAATTACGTATGAGAGAAATTTTGATACATAGTTTAACGGTTTTGCGCTTAAAAGCCTCTCATCAGCTTCAGAGCCGAATCAATTTGTGATTAGGCTTTTACCCAGGACCTTATTAACCCAAAGATAAGGCTTCAATTGAGCTCCATTAAGGTTCTAAGAATCCCAGAATGCAACTCCGACTCTGTTTGAGATAATTTGCAACAGCTGTTGATTAACCAACCATTGGATAACCATGAGACTTGGATACAACAAAGCCTGTTAAGTAAAATTAAACAAGCTTTAAATTGATCCTTCATCACATAAGTATAAAAGATTTAATACTTTGCTGCATTAGTGCAGCTGTCAGCAAATTTATCAAGGCTTCGGACCATCTAACTCATAATTTAAAAGATTCTAGATTTAGTCCCCTGTCGGAGCTAGACGATATTTGGCAAATCTTCTTCCAGGAATCACAATTGGATCATTAATATCAACTCTGAGATATGTCGTTGGATTAGGATAAAATTTTGACGGAAAGAAATTTAGTGAGCCTCCTTTCAGAAAATTAAGATGGATTTCCAACAAGATTGCTGAAAGAAGTGATACAATCTTGGATAGGAGTTTTGCACATCTATGGCTTCCACAATTAATCTGATACTCCAATTATGTTTTAATGCACTAGATTGGATACGAGCTGATGCATCCGTGGTTAACACGAATGGATCATCTAGAGCACCGGAGGTACATAGAAAGAAGTAAAGGTTATAGTCTATGGATTGGCAAGGCTTCGTCTTACAGGTACCAGAGATGGCCGCTAACTAAACATTTTATGTAAACGCTGCAGTAGGTAACATCAAATGCTTCATGCAAAATTTCAGGCTGTCATTTCCGAATGACCTTATGCAGCTCGCCACAAAAAACTTTATGATTCGCCAATCAGTCTACAGGGCTGAACTTAATGAATTAAAGAGGTACGTACTTTTCAAGAACCATGCAAATTATATGGTCTTTCTTCCCATGAGAAGGTATACATGCCTTTCTTTTTTCTTTTTTCTTTTTTTTTTTTTTTTTAGGAAAAAAAGTCAGCCTTGCTTCTTAACAGATGTTGTAATATTTTTATTCTGCTTCACTTCCTTTGGTTATATAATTGATTCCCTACTATATTGTACCAACACATTGTATAGGTGGTCCAGAGATACAGGCCTTGCCAATACGGGCTTTGGACGAGAGAAAACAACATATTGCTACTTCACTGCTGCTACTCCCTTGTCCCTTCCTTTAGATTCTGATGTACGAAAGGTTGTGGCCAAGTGTGCAATCTTGGTTACAGTTGCAGATGACTTTTTTGATGAGCACGGTTCATTGGATGAGCTCCAATGCCTCGCTGACGCAGTCCAAAGGTATTGGTTAGTTGCTGCATGAAGGTTGAAGAATCTGCACCATGTTGTTGTTGTTGTTGTTGTTGTTTTTTTTAATGTTTCTAATTAGTTTAATGGCAATAGGTGGGAAAGAAAAGGCTTATCTGGGCATAGTAAAGTTATTTTTGATGCCCTTGATGACCTTGTATCTGACATTACATTGAAGATTTTCAACCAACATGGTCATGATATGAAAAAACCTCTTCAAGATATCGTAAGTTTCTCGTGTCCATCATTTAAAAATTGATGTTTATACTTTCATGTTAGTAATTATAGGCTAAGCAAGTTCAAATCGTGTTATCACATATGAAGTGGCGTGAGGCATTCCATGTGTGGTTGAAAGAGTCCGAGTGGAGTAGAAGCAGACACGCACCATCAATTGACGAGTACATTCGAGTTGGCATGATATCTGTCGCTGTACAAGCAATGTTTCTCCCAGCATGTTATCTTGCGAGTCCAAAGCTTCCACAGAACTCCCCAGGAACCCGTTATAGCATAATTACCAAGCTGTTAATGCTCTCGAGTCGCTTATTGAACGACATTCAAAGTTACCAGGTTATACCACTCCATCACCACATTGTTTTAGTCTGTCTGCGTTAGTATTATTGTTTTCAAACTGATGCAATTGTTTCAGAGGGAGATGGAAGACGGGAAACTGAACATGGTGCCGCTGTACTTGAAAGAGAACCCAAAGGCAAATATCGAGGGCTCAATTGCATACGCAAAGAACAAATTGGAAAGACTGGAGAAGGAGCTGCATGAAATTATTATGACCAATGGCTGTAGTGATGTGCCGAAAGAATGGAAACAACTCCATCTGTGCGCTTTAAAGGGGTTTAAAATGCTTTATAACACTTTTAATGCATTTGACTCACCTACCGCGCTGCTTCAGAACATTAGCATGGCTTTTTATGAGCCTTTAGTGATTTTGTAAAATGATATATGTATATTTTAATTTATGTTAGTATGCGTCAGAAGAGATTTTTTATTAAGTTGTTAACTCAAGAGAGAGCATAGATAGTATTGTGTATCTAATACTGGATATATCTGGATTTTATATTTTGAACTGATAAATTATTAATAAAATATTTTAGATTTATAATTATAATTGGCTATGTTAATATTGGTTTAAAACTGGAGGTCTTACCTTCATTTTTGAGGTTCATCCTAGGATTATGCAGAGATATTATGCAGGTTTGGGGCGTGACGGACAGCCTGACCCCGACAGTCTGCAAAGCAAAGTCATCCCAGCAGGAATCAGATAATTCATCCGGCAACGTTGTCGCCGTTGAAATGGAGAATCTGCAAATTATATTCCTAATGGTTAGATATCCAAGGAGATCAGATATTTCCAAATCAACAACTGTAGGTCTGCTGGCTTGTGGCCCTTGTCACGGAGAACATCCTTTTCCAGTGGACTGATAGTGTATCAAGAGAAAACCAAACTCTTACCACATGGCTGATCCTGGCCTCCAATAATTCCATGAGATCCCACCACTTGAGTGGCACAGAGGGCAAGCAGAGCCGCAGCCCATGGCATAGGCGTCCGACGTCCCAACTAACTGATAAAGAGTTGCTTTAAGTTTTCAGATCTCCTTGAGAATTGTCTATTTATTGGTGGCCTGAAACTTTAGCACCGCACGAATTAGTTAGATTTGATAGAAATTTTTACGAACTGGCATAGTCATTATTCCAATTAATTAAATATTAATTAATAAAATATTTTATGAGTCCATTATTATTTATAATCATCATTTGTATTATTGGGTCCATCTTAAAACATTATAGTTAATATTAAGTATGAATCTTACGGATTTGCGTCTCATAATGGATAAAATACGTATTTTAAAGTTTTATTATCATAAGAAGAAGTTTTTACTTTCATCTGATAAATACTACGAGTAGCTTTATTGGGCCTAATACTTTTGTTATATATAGGATAGGGAAAAGTCTTCTTTTCTATCATACACAAAATCCTAATAAATTTTGTATTGCAAAAAAGTATAGATTTAGCGATGAAAATAGATATAATTTATTTTATATTACATAAAGATATATACTTATGATATTAAGATTATCAATTTTATTTTTAAATTTATTAAATTTAAATTTTCTATCAATTAATATTAGAACCTTATGTATAATCTCATATGTGAATTGTGTACAGAAAAAATTAAGTTTTAGTTTTTGGTGAAAAATTAGATTTAATTTTTAATCTTTAGGATTATCATGCTGTGGGTTATTGATCCATAATTTTTGATGAATTTTATATATGTATTTATTTTTTGAATTTATATTTTGGAGAGAGAAATTATGATTAGTTTTCCTCTCAAAACACCCAAATTTTGTTTTTTTCATGAAAACCCTGCAATTTGGATGACAGTTTATTCCCTAAAGAAAAAGAGAAAGTTCGTTCCGATGGGCTTATAAGATAAGATTTGGAGAGAGAGAAGATGTTTGTTTCCTTCTGGAAACCTAAAAATCCTATGAAATCAATCTTGTCTTGAAGCTCTATCACTTATCCCTGGCTATTCCGGATTTTATCCCTGCTTATTCCCGCTTTTCTCAACTTTCTTCTTTTGATGCCCTTTTTTTTGGGCAAATCCATCGGCCTGGTAGCCGAGCACCGCCGTAGCCGGCATGTCGGCGGCCAGCTCCGGCCGATCGCGCGGCCAACCAGACCACCGGCGACCGGCACCGCACCACATAAAAAAAAAAAAAAAAAAAAAACCATTCTTCTCTGTTTGTTCTTCCCCACCATCCCAACTCCCAGAAAGGCCGAACGACCTCCGCCGGATCTTCTCTTCCCTGCGTCCGGCCACGTGCGGCGCTGAGATCCCATATTAAAAAAGAAAACTAAATACCATGGTTAAGTTGTCGGCCAACCTGGGTGACTCCCTTCGACTGTAAGGCCCTTTCTTTTGATTGCAGCACCGCTGCTTAATGTTCACCGGCAGCAAGTTTGAGCCGTGAGACCTAGATACAAGGCATTGGGGTCGGTGAAATCACGGTCGATGGTTCAGGGGCGGAGTCGTAGAGCCGCTGCAATATTTCTGTTAGGGCAGTGACGGGAGGTTTTCCGTGAGTAGAATGAAGACGCCGGTGGCGGTGACGGTGACGGGGCCGGGGAGGATGGGTGAGAGAGACCAGCGGGCTCCTTGTTGGCGGAAGAGTGTGACAGGAATTCAAAAAACATAAAAAAAAAAATAAAAACCTAGTTGATCGCCGGTGTGACAGAGGAAGAAAAGATGGGATTTTGGGCCAGTTAAGGTTTGGGCCTAGATCCGTTTTAGATCTCTTGTAGTGTTGCGACCCTTTTTTGGGCCAAAGAATTATGCCGCCATGGTCAGGGTTTAACTAACTGATGCCACCAACCATGGCGATCGGACTGGGATCATGTTTCTAGTCTTGGAAGCAAGCGGTGGGAAGGCTTGGGCCACTAATTTGGAGTATGATTATTTAATTTTTTTTTGAAGAGTTTTATTTAAGTGTTATTATCTAGGATCTTTAGGCGATATTGTTAAGATGTAAGGGCTCATAAATCCAATTAATAGCCCAGTTAATTGAATAATGAGAAAACTTATTTTTGGACAATTGTGGTTCTACATGCGTAATGAACTTGTTTATTATTATTTCTTCGGTCTTTTATGATTTTGCAGCGGTAAAACTACCATCTACCATCAAAATTTTTAAAAAACTAATTTTGAGAATTGGAATGACTCGTTTATTGTTTATCTTGCTATTATGAACGTGAATTTAACCTTGAGAGATCGTGAGCCTCTAAACCTATTAATAATATTTCTTCTTAAAATAAAGGAGCTACTCTTTTTAGTTAGTTTACTCTCTTGAGATTGTTGGTGTTGGTCCTAAATATAGAAGCATGAATGAAAATTCTTCAATATTGTGGTATAAATGTTTGAGACATATCTCTAGGGAGAAGCTAGAGAGATTGATTAAAGAGAGTATTCTATATAGCCTTGATTTCTCTAATTTTGGAACTTGTGTTGTTTTGATAAAGTTCTATGCATATGGGTTAAAGAAGGCTTTTAGGCAATGATATTTCAAGATCTTTTCTCTATTTTAAAGAGAAAGTTGTTAAAAGTGCATACACATAAGAGTGAGTGGGAGCGAATTCATATATACATTAATTGCGAACAATGATATTGCTCTTTTGAATGAGACAAAGTAGCAGTATTAATCAGTAGTATTGTATGACGTCACTTTGATGTAAAGGATCTTGATGATGTTTCTTAGAAATGCAGATTTATTATAGTAGAGTCTGTGATATTTTTGGCTTATCTCAAAATACCTATTAAGAGAGGTTTCAATAACTTTAATATGTGATCTTCCTCCTATAATAGTACTGCTTTTGAAAGGTAAGATATTTTCATAGACTCAACATCCTCAGACTGATGAGATATATCTCATGTTTATCTACCATTGGTAGTTTGATGTATGATCAAGTATATATACATTCTGATATTGTTTATGTAATAAGTATACTTTCAGAAATGCTTGAGTGATTTTGGATTGAGTCATTAGAAGGTTTGTAGAGCATTAAAGTTTGTAGGCTCACTTATAGGTAATCCGATCATCATGAGCTGATTAGATATTCTGATATTGAGAATGCAAGCTATTTAATTAATGATCGATTTAATTCTGTTTATATTTTATGATGGTAGGAGGATCTATTTTATGGAAGAGTGTTGGACAAACACTCATAACTATCTCAATTATCGAAGCAGAGTATGTAATGTGTTGTGAGGCTACATATCAAGTTTTTTGGTTATACAATTTTGTTTCAAAGCCTTATATTGTTTATCTATTTGGAGGCCGCTGACTATATAATTGCTAACCTACTAACCAATGATTTAGTTCCCAAAGTTCTTTAAGAACATGTAAGCGATATTAAAATACTTAAGTCTTTTGATGTTTTGGGTTAGTAGGAGTTAAGTTGTAACTTTGATACTTATATTTATATTATTCTCAAGAATATTATGCATCATTGTTTATGTCATATGTTGTTATTATGTGAATATTTATGTTTATTTATGGCATTATTTTTGGCATTGCAATCTGAGATATTTTGATTTAGTCCCAGTGAGCTTCATATGAAGCAGTTCATCTTGCGTAGATGCTTGAACCTTTTTTGATAGTTTGCATGTAGATCATATTTCGCATGCATTCTGTATGCCATATTCTCGTACTATTATTGCTTGGTCACAAGAGTATATGTATTTTGATGAGTATAATGTTCTATATCATTCTCAGATATGATATTTTATATCGTTGAGTACTTGTAATCTTATTTTGGATCAATTTTGCTTGTAAAGTTGCTTACTCACATTCGACATTCTCTATTATGGCCATATTTTATGTTATTTAATTTGAAGAAATATTTTTCCTAAAGATCATGACATATATTGTTGAAGTGGGATATTGTTAGAAATTTTTTCGTATGTGAACTAGCATAGTCATTATCTGGATTAATCGAATGTCGAATTAATAGAGTATTTTGTAAGTCCATTATGGTTTGTGATCACCATTTGTGTTATTGGGCTATTTGGTGTAACTTTGAGTGGTATGGGCTTATATTAAGTATAAACCTTATGGATTTGCAGCTCATGATGAGTAAAGCATGCATTCTAGAGTTTTATTGTCATAAAAAGAGGTTTCATCCTTACCCTATAAATATTGTAATAGCTTTATTGAGCCATAATACTTTTACTGTCTGCAAAGTAGAGAGAAGTCTTCTTTTTTATTACACATCAAGGTAAAGAGAAGTTTTCTTTTCTATCACACATAAATTCTTATTGAGGTTTTGCATTGCAGAAAGGTATGGATCTAGTGATGAATTCAAATATATTTATTTAATATTATATAAGGATATATATTCATGATATCGAGACTATCGATTTTGTTATTGATTTTCTTGAATACAGATTTTCTATTAAGATTTTCTCGTCAAAATGAAGTTTATCTGAGGATATGAAGCCATGGATCAAAGTTGAGGCATGACAAAGTGGGACTGAAAGTAAGCATGTAAAGAGAGGTAGTCCGAGAACAATGAAGCAACAATATATGGAGCCAAAGTCTTCACTGCACTAAAATCTGCTGCATAGGCTTAAGCATAAGGGTTAAGCAACGATGAGCAAGAAATGCATCTGTTTCACTTGGTGTAGAAAAGGTGCAATGCATGGCAGGTTCTGAAATCTATTTTAGGATGTTCACACTTCAATGCAGCTGACGTGATCGTGTTTTTAATTGTAGACTCAAAGCCCTTCAAGGTACGCACTCCGCACTCTGCCGCAAAGCATAAATCGAGTTTTTATTGCTCAGTTGGACATCACCTGTGTCCTAGTGCTTAATGCCTTCAAAATATACTAAGCCACGTTAGACAAAAATCCACGCCTTTGAATCCATCTAGTGGATGTGATGTCGGCAAGAGATGTGGCTCTCGTCCAATTAACCTATTTTGACCGTTGAAACATATCAACTTGTTTCTAGATTTTTCTAGCTTTAGTATTGGTATGCATTCACAGCGAATCCTATTGGTGTACTTATATTTCTTGGTGAATCTACTTCAATGTCTAAACTATAAAAAAATAGATGACAAGGAGGTGGCAAAAGGTAGGAATGGTAGGTAAGGAAAGTGGTTGAGTTTCTTGCATACGAAAGTTTGTGAGTAAACTTGAATTTTACTCTTTCTCTAATTTAAACTCTTTTCCTTCATAATACTCTTACCTTAATTTGAAAATATGTTAAAGCTACATTAAGACTTATTGTGCATTATTGTTATTTTATATTTTTATAAATTAATTAAATATTATATAGAGGTTGATATTGAGGATAGTACCTATGCAAAATATCTATTATTGTTGCTCTCTTTTTCATTTGTTTTAAAGATAACAAGCTTTTATTATCAAAAGCTTTAAAGATTTTATGAAAAATTAAAAAAACTAAGAATGATATCGTAATACATGTCATCTATTCTTTTTTTGAAATAAAAATTTTGAAAGATAAAATAAAAAATAAAAACAATGCCTAATAAGAGATTTTTATGATAGCTACTTGCATGCCAAACGTCGATATTGTGTACACCATTAAAATTGACATTATACAAAGATTTATAAACCTATTCCATTTTATAACATTTTTGTTATCACGAATTAGCTTTTGGGGTGAGCATTAATTGGGTTGAATCAATTATAATTCAAAATTTAGAATCAAACCAATGAAAATGTATTCTAAGATTTTAGATTCAAGGTCAAACCGAGCTCATTCTAAAACTAATCCAAAGCTAATTTGATTAGGTCATTTGGTTAGTTAATTTCAAAGTACAAATGATATATATATTTTTAAATTTAATATATATTCAATATTTTTTTTTTTTTTTCTTTCATTCATTCATTCTGTTTTGTATATTTATTTATTTATTTATTTAATGCTTAAAATCTTTATGTCAAAATAATAGATTCAGAATTTTAGGTTTAAAACTGATTCTATTAACATTAGGAGCCGAAACGATCAGATCAGATCGCATCGAATTGGGTTAATATAGTTTTTCGTATTAACTTAACACCTCTAATTAGCACGATCATTTATCATGCCACGGCCACGATGCTTTATCCAGCTTTGTCATAATTGGGCGCATGGTTACGTGTCAAACAAATGAGGCTCCTGAGTCTCTAACCACGGCGACTCCAGGGCTGCGGTGGTTGCCTGACGTAGAAAACCTACGGTTGCACGCCAGTGAACGGGTCTCGCCTCGGGTGATGTTGGACGGTGGATACATTGTCTATCAGGAGTCAGGCGAAACCCGAGGCCTCCTCGCCGGATATCTGTTATTATTCCCGTGGGCTGTAGAGCTGCCCGCGGCTAGGTTGTTTACACGTCAGCCACACCTCCTCGGCATGAGCATGTGGTCCAGGATCATCATCCCCGTCCTCCTCCAAGCCTCCTAAGTTGCCGTCCGTGAGATGATGTAGCATAATATAAAATCCTCCTCCCCTCTCGTTCTCAATCCCTCCTTGAACTGTACAGATCCCCACGAGAAGAATCGGAAGAAAGAAGAAGCGGCTGCTCCGATTCTTTCCTTTACCGGTGGCAGCTGGAACATAATGGCCGCCGCTGTCAACAGCGTCGCCTCCCCCTTGAGATTTCTACCTCTCCCCTCTCGGCCTCGGCTCCCACCCAAGCCGCGGCTTTCCTCCTTTCCTTCCAACTCAAAGCCCTTCCCCTCCTTGCCCTCCTCCTCCTCCTCGGGATCCCACGTGCCTCCTGCCCCTCTTAGGAGGCCCGAACGAGCGCGGAGGGATCGGGCCGTCGCCGCCTCGGTGGCGGCGGCGGAGGACCTGGACGTGATCCCGGTGCAGAGCCCCGACAGGACGGACCAGCAGGACGGGGTCGTCGCCCTGGCGGGAGGGAGAGAGCAGGAGGAGGAGGAGGACGGCGGTGGGAGCAGCAGTCACAGCCAGGTCGGAGGATTCGCCTTCGAGAGCGGAGGAGTTGGTGGCGTGACCTCCGGCGGCGGCGGAGGTGGGGGTTTATCCTCTTCTCCGTCCCCATCGTCTCTGGAAGATGGGGAGGATGTGCATCGGTTGGTGGATCGAGCGATCAATGCCGCGATCGTGCTCGCGGCGGGGACCTATGCCATCACGAAGCTGCTCACTATCGACAGAGACTACTGGCACGTCGGTGATCTCTCCCTCCCTCCTTTGCCCCAATTTAGCCTCTTTCTCTAGAATTAAGCAAATAAATAGAAATTGCGCTTTGAATTGAAACAGCTTTATTTGTAAAGCTTGTGCCTGATTACTTGAATGCGGTGGCTGTCGCTCGCCTTTCTTGAATTCTTGCGGTTCGAATTGCACGGGGAAAGCTTTTGAAGTTGAGGATCTCGAGATCAATCAGACTGAAATTAGGCAGATGAATATCATAATCAAGACTGATAACTGAGGGTTTGTCTAGATTGGCTGTTTCCTTAATTAGTATGAAAATGAGAAGGAAGAAGGATTGATAAATGTAGTTCTAATAGGTATTCAAAGGTTCTGTGGAAGTGCATGTGTTTGGAGCATGTGCTCATATAGTCCTGTCAAGCAGAGCACAGGGCATGCCACCAAAGCATGCCTGCACGAGCTATGTGCTTGCTTACATAACAGGGATGCATGTGGCAGGCTCAAGGATAAGCTGGATGCACAGAGAGCAGTATGTACCAGCTGACAGTTGCTTCACCAGCTTGTCTAAGTTGAGTTTGCGAAGCTGACTGTTGCTTATGTCCTGCTGTTTTACAAATACATGCCTTAGTGAATATGGGAAATTTTTTACATGCTTGCTACAAGGTTGTGTCTAGCATGTTGGATGCTAAAAACAGTGCGAGTAGATTCTTTTTCAGCAACAATGTTTGTAGCATTTTTACTGATGAGTTATTAAATTAGACTAGACAGGATGAAGCGAGTTCTGATTTGGATCATACATCCATGTGCTACCATTTCAACTTGAGGCCCTTTATAAGAGGAGCATCTTGTATATGTGTAGAGGAGTATAGGAAAATTAAAAAGAGAGATTCCATATTTTGAAGTTTAAAGAATGTCTTGTCATATTTAGTGATCCGGAAGTGTTGGCATTCTAGACTTACTCAAAACTGGTGTAGCATTTCAGGAAGATTCATGTTCTTTAGTGTTTTTACATTTTATCTCCAAAAAATTAGTTAATGCTTTGTAAGATATTTGTCAATATGTGAAGAAAACTGCAACATAGCTAATTATTTTGCCATTGTGATGCATATCAGGCTAAATTTTGGACCAAACACTCCAACTTAGTCCAGCGATTCCAGGTCCAGAATAAATATATCTAATTTTATTTCCCCAATCAAGGAGCTTTCAATTGTGACATTACTTATTTATATTCTTTCATCTAGTTTTTGGGATATGTAATGATGGTTGCTCTATAATTTTGTATGTAGAAACATCTATGGTATGTTAGGACATGGACATGTATGAGCTGTATATGTTTATGCCAGCCTCAAACTGCTCATTTGTCATCTCACCAAATTTAAGACTTTCAAGTCTAGTTCTTTGTATTTTCCCAACCAAACTCTTCTCCTACCATATCATCGATATCCTTCAATTTCCATGCTGTAATTGCTTCCACTTTATGCCATTCCACTTCATTTCTTGAGAGAAAGTTTAATTTTATTCTTTCACTTTTGTCAGTGAGAAGGAAATCACAACCTTTATTTTTTCTCTTCCTTTAATGTGTTTTCTCCAACCAGAAAAAAGGTATTTTATCAGCAAGAACAGGCTTATTTCATGAACTACTAGATTACCGACCATATAAGGCCATGAAATTCCTGATTACAGGAAAGATACTACAAGTTTATGTTATCATTTAGACATGTCCAGACATGCTCCAGTTCTTAATTTGCACGAGCTAATTTTGTGTTAAAGTTACGCTTGCTCATTGCTTTGTTGCCTTGACATTTGTAATCTGACATGGGTATTTTCTTTTTTTTTTTAATATTAAGCTACTTGTTGACATTGTTTAAATAAACTTCCCAGCGTATGCTACCTGTTGATATTTTTTAAATAAACCTCCTAGTATATGCTAGTTATTATTTTAGTTGATGTATTATTTAATGGCATGGCAACTCCTTTAAATATTAAATGTGATTCTCTTGTGGAGAAGTCAATTTTTGTCAGGGCTCTATCATTTCTAGGAGCACTAGTATTACAATTTTCTTGGATTGTTAAATTCATGGCCTTATTCAAGCTTCAATGTATCACAGGGGTGGACCCTTTATGAGATCCTAAGATATGCACCCCAGCACAATTGGACTGCTTATGAGGAAGCATTGAAAAGTAACCCTGTTCTGGCCAAAATGATGATAAGTGGAGTGGTTTATTCTCTAGGAGATTGGATTGCACAGGTGGATGCCTGTTAGGTTATCAATTAATCATAAAATTCGCTACAGTTTTTTCAGAATCTAACTTCTGTGTTCTTGTTCATATCTTGATGCAGTGCTATGAAGGAAAGCCACTTTTTGATTTCGACCGTGCCCGTATGTTCCGATCTGGTCTTGTTGGTTTTACTCTACATGGGTCCCTTTCTCATTACTACTACCAATTCTGTGAGGTTGTTAGCTTCTAGTATTGTTTAATATATCTGATACCAATTGCTCCTTGTTGTCATGACTGATTTGTTGTATGAGAGACTGAGACAGAGCTACTGTTTTCCAGGCTCTTTTTCCTTTCCAGGACTGGTGGGTGGTTCCTGCTAAAGTGGTGTTTGACCAAACTGCCTGGGCTGCAATATGGAACAGCATTTACTATGCAGTCCTGGGATTTTTGCGTTTTGAATCACCTGCTAACATATTCAGTGAACTGAAGGCTACATTTTGGCCGATGCTTACTGTAAGCAATGTTCTCACGTGATTATTTATGCAACTTGATGTTGTTATGTCCCAATATTTTATAAATTGAGGCTGCCTTGCCTTTCCAGTGGTTGATTAACAAACCTAGCAGACATACATATTAAGTATGAACACCTCCTCAGTTGATTACTATCTTGGCTGATTTGTCTGGCAATGCAATCCCTCTTGATGCAAACATTGGTTTTATAAAAGGCTAATCAGAAATAATTATATTTTGACCTGACAGACTTGCCACTGGGAAGTAATTGATTTTGTGGAAACTGAGCAACTGATTGTTGCCTTACACTCCCAAAAATACCAGACTGAGTCAGCAGATTTGCAAGTGTCTGGTGGATAACTCTACACTGTTTTAAATTTAGTCACCAATTAAGGGGCAGTCTGGTGTGGACAGAGTGTAGTACGTTACAGAAAGTGTGGTGTGCATCATGCATTGATCGAATTTATCAAGTTGGCTATGTTTTTTCATCAAAGTTGTAGTTTTGATCCAGCTTCATGTGTGATGCATCAGCATTTTTGGGCTGACCATTTGGGGTGTTTTGGCTTGACAGGCAGGGTGGAAGCTTTGGCCTTTTGCTCACCTGATTACTTATGGTGTTATACCAGTAGAACAGAGACTTCTCTGGGTGGATTGTGTTGAGCTGGTGTGGGTGACCATTTTATCAACGTAATCATCACAGAAGCCTACTAGTCATAATGATTATGATTTTCTATCTTGTTTTTGTTATTAATCCCGTAAACTGTTTGTGAGGTATTTATTTTAAGACTAGGCATGGGATATTATTCATCACAGTAACTAGTGCCCTTTTATTTCTTTTTAGTTATTCAAATGAGAAATCTGAAGCAAGAAATTTGGAGGCGATGTCTGAGTCAAATGCCAAGTCCTCATCTGCAGTTCCTGAGGTAATGTGATCAGTAACCCCTATCAGGATATTTTAGTGATTAACAACCCCTATCAGAATATTTTCTGAATATTGACAGGGATGAGTAAGAGTTCTGAATCTTGATTTTCCTCCTAAAAATTTTCCGCCTATTCTTCTTTACAGGAATTGATAAAGTAGATGGCAAAACCAGACCATATGTGTTGCTTGGAATGTTACAGGAATCAACATCGCAGATTTTTGGTGACCAGAAATGCAGCTGAAGCTGCCTCAGGCTCTTCAAGCAGGTGCTGCATGGATTGCGTGTATAATAAACACAGCGATAGTTCTATGATAATGCAGCCCAGAAACTAATCATAAATGAGGCAGCTAATGTAGCCAAGAAACTAATGCAATACTGATATATATGCAAGGCTGACAAGAAACTAATGTAATGCTCATTATATGTATCTTATTAGCTCACCGGACGGTCCAACCACCTCTCCGTGTTCATTTTCTTTCTTGACTATTGGTCCTCAAGCTCTTCATTGTTATTTTACAATTTGATGGAAAACAAATTTTTTGATAAGACATTCTGCATTTGCATGGCATTCTTAGAAATATTTTTATGTAGTAATTTACTAGTTTCTCTTTGTATTTCAGGTTATTTTTTGATCTTGATCTTACAAAGGATTTATTGTAGTAGTAATGATGGTGGTAGCAGTAGCATGTTAGATTATGTACTCTATAATTCTATGTCACTTTCATTTTATTAACTTAGTATGTTGATATTTCCACGAGCTAGAGGATTTGATGGTCTTTATTTCTTTGTTTTCAATTATCTTATTATAAGGAAACTCTGCCTATATATAAGCCTTTTATACATAGACGGTTCAAGTCAGGATAAGTAAGAAGGATTGTGATAGGTTGACGATCAGCGTAAAACTATAGTTACACCCTATGAATATGAATCCAATATAGAAAATCGATAAAATTAAAGCGTTTTTCAAAAGCAATGCGTTACAAAGGATCTCAAATGTAAAGAAAATGGCAAGGATAGTTAGGACGGTTTTCAAAAGCAATGTATTGTATTGGTGCGATGAAAAATAAGCAAGGGTTCCTATACCTTCATGAACGGATGTGGATAAAGAAGTTAGTTTAAAAAGTTAGTTTAAAAAAATAAAAATGACTAGAAAGAGAATTAGCGTAGTTTGCTTATAGGAGATCAAGTGGATAGGTAAAAGGTAAAAAATCAAAAGAAGATGGTTTTAAACTTTAGTATATAGGCAAAGATAGGAATAAAAATGGAGTACGAATTATTGTAAATAAAAGCTTAAAAAATGAAGTATATATTAAAAAAATAAAAGATAAAATAATTAGTTTTCAATTAATAATAGATAAAGAGTAAATAAATATTATTTGTGCCTATGTTTCTTAAATAGGTTTAGATAGTATGACAAAGCAAAGTTTTTTTGAAGATATGAATGGACTAATTCAAGATATTTTACTGAAGAAAAAATATGTATTTGAAGAGATTTGAATGGATATATAGGAAAGTATAATATAAGTTTTGAAAGAGTACATTTCAAATGATGAGGAATGTATTTATGCCTATGTTATGAATTTGGAGATAGAAATGATGAGGAAAATGTCATTTTAGAGTTTACGATGATATATGATTTAGTATTAGCCAATATATATTTTAAAAAGAGTGACTATCATTTAATAACTTTTAAAAGTAGATATAATGATAGTCAAATAGATTTCTTCTTTATTAGAAAGATTGATCGAGTGTTTTGTAAAGATTGCAAGGTTATACCGGGTGAGAGTCTAACTACACAACATAGATTAATGATTATATATGTATGTATTCAAAAATGGAGAAGAAAAACTATAAGGCATAAGAATTCAAGAATTAAATGGTGGAATTTGAAAGGAGAGAAACTAATAACTTTTAAAGATGGAGTAATGAAGGAAGAAAAATAGAGTATAGATGGAGAGATTAATACTATATGGAAAGAGATGGCTAATAATATTAGAAAAGTAGCTATAGAGATATTAGGAAAGTTAAAAGGAAAATGACCATATGATAAGGAAACTCAGTGGTAAAATGAGAAAGTTCAATTAGCAATTAAAGTTAAAAGAGAATAGGATAGAAAACTATATAAATATAAAAATAGAGAAGCATATGAAAACTATAAGATGGTTAAGAAGAAGTTAAAAAAACGGTACGGAAGATTAGATGTAAGGCATATGAGAAATTATATCACAAATTAGAAACTAAAATGGTGAGAAAGATAAATATAAAATTGCAAGAGTAAAAGACAGAAAGACTATAAATGTTTTAGGTTAAATGCATTAAAGATAATGATCAAAAAGTTTTGGTTAAGAAGAAAAAGATCAAATAAAGATGGAGAAACTATTTTAGTAAATTATTAAACAAAAATCATGTAAATAATTTAGAATGCCCTATTAGCTTCATTGAGGATAAAGTTATGATGTATGCTTGTAAACTTAGGATATTTAAAGTAAATGAGGTTATAAAAAAATATAAAAGTAGAAAAACCTATAAAACATGATAAGATTCCTATAAAAGTTTGAAAATGTTTAGGTGATGCTGAAGTGAAGTGGGTGGCAAATTTATTTATTAGGATTTTAAAAATTAAAAAAATGCTTAATGAATCAAGAAAGAGCATTATAATACCAATTTATAAGAATAAAAGAGATATTCAAAACTGTTCTAATTATCATGGTATCAAACTCCTAAGTTATATTATGAAACTTTAAGAGAAAGTAATTGAATATATGTTGAGATGTACTATAAATAGATTAGAGAATCAATTTGGTTTTATACCAAAAGGATGGACCATAGAAGCTATTTTCCTTTTTAAAAGGTTAATGGAGATGTATAGAGTAAAGAAACAAGATCTTTATATGATTTTTATTGATTTAGAGAAAGTATATGATAGGGTTCTTAGAAAAATCTTATGGTGGGTGTTAGAAAAGAAAGGAGTACCTATTAGATATATTAACATAATAAAAGATATGTTAGATATATTAACATAATAAAAGATATATTTGATGGGGCTGTTACTATTAGAACTATTGGTGGTAATACTATGAATTTTTTATTGCAACAGGCTTACATCAGGGATCTGCTCGTAGTTCCTATCTTTTTGTTTTAGTTATAAATAAGCTTATTAAAAATATTCAGTATGATATTTCATGGTGCACGTTATTTGCAGATGATATAATATTAATAGATGAAACTAAGAATGGAGTTAATCGTAAGTTAGAACTATAGCTAAATGCATTAAAATTTAAAAGTTTTACGTTAAGTAGGATAAAGACAGAATATATGGAATTCAATTTTAGTACAATTAGAAATGAAAATGAATGTAAAGTGTAAATTAGGGATCATGAAGTTATTAAAAATAATTATTTTCGTTATTTAGGATGATTATTCATAAGAAATGAGAGATTTAGGATGATGTTGTCCATAGAATTAAAGTGGATTGGATAAAATGAAGAAATATAATTAAAATATTATGTGATCGTAAAGTATTCACCAAGTTGAAGGAAAAGTTTTATCGATAGCTATATAAGACCATTTATGCTTTGTGGTATGGAATGTTGGGTAATTAAAAAAATACATACATATATATATATATATATAAGATGAATGTAACGAAAATGAGAATGTTAAGATAGATATGCGGTAATACAAAAAAGATAAAATAAGAAATGAAATCATTCATAAAAAGGTAGATGTAGCTTCAATTAAGAAAAAGATGACTTATATGGTTTGGATATGTATAACATACACCTAAAGATGCATCTATAAGAAAAAGTAACTTAATATATAGAGAGGAAAAAGAGGTAAAAGTAGGCCGATAATCAAATGGAAGGAAGTGTCATAAAAAAAGACTTAGAATTTTTGTATCTTATAAAAATATGGTTCAAAATGGAGCTGAATGAAAAAAAAAAAAATTATGTAAACAACTTCAACTAGCTTGGGATATCTTATAAAAATATGGTTCAAAATGGAGCTGAATAAAAAAAAAAAAAAAAAATTATGTAAACAACTTCAACTAGCTTGGGATTAAGTCTTTATTATTTTTGTTGTATGGTTTTATAATGAGAACTAGTTTTGGCATATACGGTTGGGATATAAAATGCAGTAGGAATCAGCTGTTACAAATGTAGATACGATGTGGCTTGTTGTACCAGTTATACAAGGTATAACTACCAATCCTCTAGATGGTTTTGTGAGCTGTTCTTTTTGTTGTCTCTTTGCGTGGGTGCGCGCGTGCATTGAACAGAAAATTGAAATCGCTGGTCATGGCTTATGGGGTTTGAAATTTTACGCCGGATAAGGACAAGATGGAGTCTCTTCAGGCGTTACGACGTTCAAAAACATTTAAGAAAAAAACGGTACTCCAGAAATGGCCCTGAAGCTTGCTGCTTTGGTCCCCATGTGATGTCTTGCATAATGATGCTGTGCATGGTTGTTGGGCCATTTAGGCCAGAACGTGGTTCTAGGTGGTTTGGGATACTGGCCCAAATTAATTACAGATTGAACGTCGAGGCGTTCTCTGATTCTGGTGGTTACTGAATTTTCTTTTAAAAAAAAAGATTGATTGAAGGCGGTGAGTGGTTGTTGTGTGATAATGTCGGAGGAGTTGGGAGAGCACGTTCCCTTGAGAGCAATGGGGAGCTATTCTAGTGGACGAAAGGCTCTGGAGGATGGAGATCTGGTTCTCTGTACTTTTTCGTTTTCCCGACACAGTTCATTAAAGCCGATAAACGGAAATGAGAGATGATGCTGTGCTCCCATCGTGCAGCGCTGGCATGCCATGCCGTGCTCGTCACCCACGAAAAGAAGCATGGTGTCATGGACGGGAGGGTAGCGTTAAAAAGCATATGAAACATCAACTCCTTGTGACGTGGTACGTGGGCTTCTTTTGGGTATCGCGTTGGGACCGCGAAGCATCATACTTGCTCCGTTTTCAGCAGAAAGGGAGGCCATTCAAGGGATCGGTGGCATGAAATCATCTTCATTCAATTCAACCAGATCAGATCTCACCGGTTCTTGTTTTGTTTCTCTCAATGAAATTCTTCCACCAGTGAAAGGAAAGTTAATGAATTATTCAACCAGATCAGATCTCACCGGTTCTTGTTTCTCTCAATGAAATTCTTCCACCCGTGAAAGGTAAGTTAATGAATTATAACCGGGAATATTCTGCATGGGATAAATTTAGTTCGAAAGCCCCCTGAGCGCTTTTGGGGTTCGGTTCTTTCGCCTTCTAACCCATGTCGACTAACGATTGTCCTTTATGTTGATTGCATGTTATCAATGTTCAAACATGTCTTTCCCTGGACTTGCGAGTCCTAACTTACTTTGTCATCAAACATCAAGCATGAATTTTTGCTTCTTCTAGTCGTAGAGTAATCGCTAATTTCCTTTTTTTTTTTTTTTTTTTTAATCTCAACCACTTTACGTCTTCAAACATGCATTTTAGCAGCGAATGACATATACCATCATGCTAATTGACAATTCCATACACCTGATCCATCACGTAGAAAGAAAACTAGTTTAGACGATGGATCTAAAAAAAGTGAGAATTGTATGGATAGCAGTCACTTATATTGATAGAAGATAGAGGTCACATTGCTACGATCCACTTCCAACGATCCGCTCGCCCATCGTTCCACTACATTGAAGGCAAAGCACAAACGAAGCAGATGGAGGATTTCAGACAGACAGACACTGAAGTTACAACTATTTTATTTCTTTTAAGAAGAAAAGTTGCATAATTTTATTGACAGCAGACGCACAACAACATAACATTATTCCGCAGCCAAGAAAATATTTAACCAATGAAAATGTTCGGAGAGAGGCTGGCATGTATCGTGAATTCGAACTAAGGATTTCGTCCACCATAGTAGGGACTGGGAATTTCGAAACCGGGGTTCGGGAAAAAAGTATCATCAAAGCCGGGGATATACTGGCCGTTTGCTGCAGCTGGGCCACTGTGATCCAGATCACCAAAACTAGGGAGCTGAGGGTCACTGCCATACATGTAGCGGCCGATGCCAGGGATCAGTACGGTGCCTTCGTCACCTTCGATCTGCTTTTTGTCAGCAAGAGCTGAAACCTGGCGTCCAGCAGCAATGACTTGAGTGAAGGATAGCAGAACCAAGATGAGGAGGAGAAGGGAGTGGCAGGAGGGCTTTGTGGGGAATGACGCCATTGGAGGAGGAGTGCGGGGAGGAGTGGAGAACGGTATTGTTAGTGGACAGTGGTGATGTTTTTTTAGTTAGATTGCTGGAATTTGGGTTTCTTATATAAGGGAAAAGTTTCTAGTGGTGGATGCGAGAGAGGCGGTGCATTAAAAAGACTTAAAACCGAGTTGGTGGCTTCCATCTCTCATATTCTGCGATGCATCGGTGGTTATGCCGAAGCAGTGAATATTTCGATGAACGTGCGATGCTTTCAAATACTGTCAATCAACAATAAAGTAACTTCCGTACCCTGCAAGTGGGGGAATACTTCGCTACTAAAGGGACAAGTGCGACGATTTTATTGATGTACCAAGTACCATACAATCTCATGCAATGAACCAGGGGTTAAACCTCCAAATCTTTCAACCGAAATTTATTCGTACAACTTTGCCAACAACTTATAACGCTCATCATATCTGCCATTACTGCAGCTTCATGATTAATTCGCAGTGTCTTCAAGTTCTATAAATCTACGTTCTTGGATGTCGGAAAAAAAAAAAAAAGAAAAAGGAAAAGAAAAGGAAAAACGAAAGAATCACCCAAAGAAAAGGTATATGAATCTAGAAATGGGAGTTATACATGATCGAACAGAAACAAGGGACAAAGATTGAGGTGTGTGTGAAGAGTTGCAAAAGTTACTCATCGTATAAAGTTGCAAACGTTATAGCCAACCAGCTTGCTTGTGACCGCAATCCCTCCTCATGATTCCGAACAGAAAGATAAGGCCGGGCAGATCCTACTTAAATGTTTGGAAGTTTTTGACCCGCGGAAACCACTCCATATACTTAATAGTGAAATTAGGAACACAACTCAAAAGTTGTGGGAAGTACCATAACATTTATTTCTCACACATCTAGCTTGGAAACTATAGTACATTCCACATGACTAACTAGACTAATACTCGTTCCAGTGTTTCTGAAGCACAATCTAAGACAAAGCCAACACGGAGGGTTCTCCAGTGGAATACCGAAGCCAACTCCTTATTCAAACATATTTTCCTAAGACTAGACATTCCTTCTGCAGCTCATCTGAAGTATTAGAAGCCACACACCGATAACGTCAGATGGGTGCTGCCACAGAAGGTGTACTGGCCGGATTGGACTAGTTCAAGGAACTGACCCATGAAAGGGATTTGGAACTTCAAAACCAGGGTTTGGAACGAAAGTGTCATCAGCTCCTGGTATATACTGACCATTTTCAGCTGCTGGTCCACTGTGATCTAAACCAACAATCTCTGGCATCTCATGGCTGCCAATCGTGTAGCGTCCAACACCAGGAATTAAAACAGTGCTTTCGCGATCGAGGCACTCGGTCTGTTTTTTGTCAGCGGAAGCTGGAACTTGACGTCCAGCAATGGTCACCTGGGAGAAGGATAGCGTAAGCAAGAAGAGGAGGAGGAGAGAGAAGCAAGAGGAGCGCGCCATAGGGACAATGAAGATGTGGAGAACAAGATGTTCTGTTGATGAATGGGATGGAGGAACGTAGGTTTCTGATATAGGAGTATGTTTCAAGACTTGGGTGGAAAACTGCGGTGAGTTATGAGATTTTTCGGTCGAGCGTCAGACTTCTTTATTATTTTATTAAGTTTGCGTTTGGCCACTTCGGTGTATTCCTTGAAAAGCTATAATTTTCGTTGGCTTTTTGAAAAACATGCATGCCTTTTAAAGGAGTTATATGTCTTTTAAAAGAGTTAAATATTTTAATTTGAAAGATGTAGATTTTATTTTGATGATCTAAATCCTTGAATGTGATTTGAAAATTCATATCTTACTCATCAAGTGATCAAAATTTAATGTTATTTAAATTATTTAATTTTTATTAATTCATAAGTTAGAGGTCTTCAAATTATATGATTTTCAGCATGTATGTAGTTTAAAGTTATAGCATATTCAAGATTGAAATCATTAATATGAAAAAGTAATCATCTGATTAATAAAAAAAACTATATTCGACCCCATCCATGTGTTTTATAAATAGAAAAAAAATCACTGAGATCCCCTCTATTTTTAACTTAAATCAAACGTTATCCGCTGCATTTTTTTTCATCACTTGCCTCTTTTGAATTTATCAAAACAAATAAAAGATTAATTTTATTAAAATATGGTGCTAAAGATGCTTATTTAAAACTATAATACTAAGCAATCTTAGTTAAGAAGGGTAGTAATAAATGAGTTCTTTTCTTTTGTTTCAGTTTTAGACCATAAAATTTATTTACACGCTATCTATTTTTGTATCATATTTAAAATTATTTTTAATCTCAACCAAGTACATAACAAATTACATATTACTGCATAAGTAAAAATAGGTTTAGACTTAGAGATTACCACCCTTCTTAATAAACTCCTTTTATAATATCAAATCGGACTAACTTCCAACACATAAACCATCATTAACATGTAAGGATACTATCGATCTTTGAAATAATCTAATGTTCAATTGATTAAACTCATAATAATGGACATGATATACCATTACAAAATATATCATATATCATAGTGAGGGTAAGATCAAATGAGTTGGTACCCTCTTACTTTTCTAGTAATTATCATAAAATTATAAATTAAGAAATGATCATATTTGGAATACAAATGTCTAGAATACAAAAAATCAAGCCTTAAATGTATATTTAATGATTCAAATCTTTATCATCACCCTTCCAAAGCACTTGCTTATTAATTTTGGTCAGATTCTCATCATCCAACCACTTCCAAGTCTTGATGGACTCAACCCTAAGCCATGCCTTTTCTTTTCTGAACTGGGTTAAAATTGCCCTTACTGTACTAGACTACCCTCTTCCATAAGTATGATAACCAATACCTTCACAATAAAACTTGAATATTACCACAAAAGTTATTTAAATAATTATAACAAAAAAATACTACCTTCACATCTTTCATGGAGATGAGAGATTTAAGGATTCCAAAGTTAACAATAAAACAAGCAATTGCCTTATAATACTCGTCCATAAACTTTGTATACCAGAGATTTCAAACCTCTAGAACTGGGATGTGGGAAAATATAAGGACTGAGCTAGAAAGATGCCCTACTAATCAAAGACATAAAAATATCCTTATTTAGGTTTGTGAAAAACCATTAGTGTTGGTAAAAGTTTTTATCTTGTCATTATCTTTTTCTTTATGCAAACTATAGCAATAATAATATGACTACATGTTCTATTGAATAACGAGCTATGATCAAATGTATAAATTTTTTAATTAGATGAACCAACACATCTAATTTTATAATGTAAATATAATTACTGATTTAGTATGTAACTTTCTATATTCATAAGCATGGTCTTAACATCTGACCTCAACTCAGACTAAAAGCATTATATTCTAATGATCAATAGCATATTCTAATGGGATTGATGTGTTGTATTTTAATGATCAATAGCACATATTCTAATGATCAAGAGAGGTGAGTAATTAAAAAAATATAGGGAAGGTGTTCGATTTAAGTTAAAAATGCAAGGAGTCTTATTGATTTTTTCTTATAAGATTAGTGAAAATTCGACTTGCTTACATTGGAGAGAATCTTTACTCAGATCTATAAGTTTAAATTTAGAGGATCAAACTCTTAAAACAATGAGTTGAGCCATTGTATATGATCTACATTTAAAATGGTTATCATCAAAAATCCTATAATTTAAAAACTCCTCACACATATATTAAATAATAAAAAAATTAAATAGATTAAATAGTATAAGAAAATATATTTAAATTTTTTTATTCATGAGTTAGAAATATTTAAATTTTATAATTTTAATGTGTAAGCATTATAGATATAATAGATAATTTTTTTTATATAAGTATTTTAGATATAATAGATCATATCTAACTGTTCGAATCATTAATACGAGACCAAACTACCAAGTAAAGTGAAGACCCCCCCTCCCGCCTATATATAAAATATCAGATGATAACAGAATTATCTATGTATTATATCTTTCTTTTTTTTTTATGAAAATTCCGCGTCTTGGTATAATGGTATAATTCCAGTGTCTACCTATTCCAATGAAAGATGGGAAAATGACTTGAGGAACTCCCATTATCAGTTGGACGAGACGTTACGTTACAAGGTTGGAGGCGTTGCATGTAGTTGGGGAGTGCACAAAGCCCTAAGCAAGTTTGATCCCAGTGATAGGTTCGCGTTCCGACTACCTCTGCGCTGGACAATTAAGGCCTCATCTTCACGTTTCTTGTTTCAATTAATCTTGATCAAATCATTAAGCCTTATAATAATCAACTTCTAAATTTTGACCGAATTCCGATGGTTTTTACCATCATTTTCATTTTTTTTAAAAAAAAACTAATCAACTCATCTTGGTAATTGGTTAAACTGGCGATTGTTCTGGATTTTCTGGGTCTCCCTTCACAACGGCATTTATACTGTCTCGCTCGAGTGCCAGGACATCCGATTAATATATCTTCCTCTATGCACGTTACTCTGGAAAATGAACCCTTTTGCCATACATTCGTCTTTAGCTCTTTAACTGAATGAAACTACCATGAGCAAGCAATCGTAGGTCTCGTACAACCAAAGCCTTCTAATTTAGCAATACGAGTTAATCATTGATTTGCTTTGAGCTTTATAATTACATCGACATATCTAATTCACAGCAATCACCATATCACTGAATTCTGGGATCCTAGGTGCTTCGTTTAGTAATAATATTGAAGAAAATCAAGGTAGATGGATTATTTGAATGTGGAATTCATGGTACGAAGGGTTTCATATCTACAGTCATGGCTTTTAATACCTCATGCAGGTGTGTCTTAAGAATTCTAGATACTAATACTATGAGAAGAAAAGAGGCTACAAGAGTCCAAGACCATGTAATTCATTTTTATATATATTATATATAAGAAATATGTAATTTATATATAATACATTATAATGATATATTTTATATAATATAATAATAGTTTATTTTAAGATTGTAATATTATAATATATTATATATTATAATATTGTAATATTACAATAATATACTAAAATTAATATTACACTATTATTTATATTTACTATATTAATATTAATTATATATTTTATATATGATATTATTAATAATTATAATTATTAATATAACTATATATTTTTTATAATATCTTTATAATTATAGCGTTATTTATTATAAATAATATACTATTAACATGTTATAAATTATAATATTATAAATAATATAATATTAATATATAACTATAATATCATTAATACTATATGATTATTTATATTTATTATATATATCAAATATATAATGTATTATATATAATATAATAACAGTTATTAGAATATTGTAATATTATTACAATATTATAATATACGATAATATAATATATATATTATCATATTGTTAATAGAATTATTAATCTTATATTGTAATATAATGTGTTATAGAGTTATTATAATAATATATAATATATTATAATATTATAATATTATATTTTATATTGTAATATTATATTTTTGTTATTCTTTTGAAAGATATTACTTATAATAAATATAAGAAATAGAAAATAATTTTTTTATTTTTACTTATCAAACGTAATTTTTTAGAGATTAAAAAATAAAAAAATAGAAATAAAAAATGTTCTTAAAAATTAAATACAGTCATAATTTCTGGACGAGTAGGAAACGGACGATAGCTCAACGTTTCTTTTCACATGCTTCTCATGGAAACCGAATCTCGTGTGCGATTAATGTCTTTTTAATGAGATCAGACGCCTCAGTTTTGCCGTTTCAAGCGTAGATCTCGTGTACAACAAGAAAGTGGCGAGACGTTTGTTCGAGCCCACCATGCATCACGAAAAGCTTCACCGTACCTTTTTCCCTTTTATCTGCAAAGTGCAAGCTGGATTGTTATCTCTTTTGGGTACGTGCAGAACCAGTGAAGGGATCGGTGCAATCAATTCAGCCAGCTCTTTCTCTAATGGCTAAGCTGGTCTGGAGCCAGACGCATTAATGTCTCACCAGACTCTTAGTATGTGGCCCCAGCAAGCTGCTCGAATGAAGAATTTCGTGTATTCAGACTCGAGTCACGTTCTGTTCTTTGGCATTTCAATTTTAGTCTCCAAATTTGTTTGCTCGCTTCTGAACTATACAGCTGGACTAGTGATACATTGATTTGGTTGCTAGATTGTTAGCATTATGTATCCTTTATCCTTTATTTTCATCGAAAGAGCGTGATGTATCCTAACTATCTGTGCGACTCACATATTTCGCTCAAGAGGATCGCTCGGTTTGGGGGTGTCCTACTAAATTAGTACCACGGGTGTTGCCTTACCAAGGAGCTACTGAAAAATTTGACGTCAAATGAGTGCTTTCTTTGAGCAAGATTTATGAGTTACATATTTATTCCTATGGAAAGAAAGCAGGCTAAGATTTGCTTTTGGTCCTCAAATTTTCAATTGTTTCATTTTAATTTTTCATGCTCTATGAATATTGCATTTTAAAGATTTCATTGCAGAAAATCAGTTAAAATTGACAGAATAATTGATTATGCAGTTTAGTTCTTCATGTTTTAAGAACATTACATTTTAAATGTTTCATTACGAGGGATCAATTAAAATTGATAGAATAGCAAACTTGTCATCCCAATGCGAATACATGAAGATTTTTTTTTTACAAATACATCAATTATTTTGTCAACTTTAATTGATTTTATGCAATAAGACATTAAAAATGTAATGTCCTTAAGATATTAAATTACAACAACTTAAATTTTAAGAATCAAAATAAATTTGAAGTAAAAATTTGAGATTAAAAATTACATTTTGGCGGGAAGAAAGTTAGAGAGAGAGAGAGAGAGAGAGAGGGGGGGGGGGGGGGGGCGGTGATGATTGAGTCTAAAGGACAAGGTGCTTTAGACAGTGCTTGGAGGTAAGGTGCCAACCCGGCTTATAGATCCTTTAAATTAAGTTATTGATCATCCCTCAACCATATTACACTTAATAAAGCATGCACTAAATAAAATATATGTGTGTGTGCGTGAGCGAGCGCAAAATAAAGTCTTGCTCATGAGCCGATTCTACTCAATTATTCAAAATATTTTGGTTTTGCCCTTTTTTTTCTGAAAAGGATAGTTATAGAAAAAGTGTATGTTAGGCTTAGTTACATTTGAATATAATTAAGTATAACTTTAATCATCTTTTCCAACCTTAAATCTATACAGTTCATGGATTTTAAAAATAAAAAAGATAAAAAAAATAGGGTTGCTTCGAAATTCATGTAGATTCAGGAGTGGGAAAGATAATCGGATTCTAAATTTAGTTACATTCAAATGTAGCCAAATCAAACTCTCTCTTCCTCTCTCTCTCTTTCTCTTTCTCTATACACACACGGATAAGACCTCCCTACATTTAGATGAAATAATAACTTTATTATTCTCTAAAAATATTTTTGCTTGGTAAAAGCTATAAGCAAGGGCCATAGCAAATGCAGATGTGTTAGGCTTTTAGATTTAGTATGAGACTCGAAGAGGTATTTTCTTTGAAATATAATTCTATATACATCCCTGAAAAGGCTCACCTATATGAGAACTTCCGTATACGCCCGTAACTATAGGACATAAGCAATTCCTAGATATTCTCATGAAAAATCAAGTATCTGTGCATGCCAATAATGCACAAACCCGTGACAGATTTATTTGTACTATGTGTATGATAATTGAAGTCTGGGTCAAAGGAACGTAGTTCAAGATCTGGTTCACTCCGATTCTTTCGGATGAAAACTATCAACTCTAAATGACGTTAAGACATTTTACCCATTGCATAGTAGAAAAACCCAGCAACAAAGTTTTATTTACCTTGAATTTTTAAAATATTTATCTATTTATTTATTTGTTTTAAAATTTTGAGTGTTGATGGAGATTAGAGTTTTAAAAACATAAAATTCAAAATTTAATAGATAATGGAGTCTTTTCATCATGTCTCTTCCAAAGATGGATGACTTTTCTATCATCCGTCGCTTCTTTTCCGAAAAACATACTACTTTCTTGCCATCCGCTGCTTCCCTAGTTATGAAGACTTATCCTTGTGATCTATTTAAGATCATGAGAATTATGGTTTCAAAACACAGAAAGCAGATAAAAATTTATCTACTTAGCCTTTTCCCCTTTTTCAATTAAAATTGCTAGCTCTCTCTCTCTTTTTCTCTAAGAATTAAATAATTTTTATTTCTCTAAGTTCTTCTTTTTTATAATTTTATTTTGGATCTCTGCTATTAGGTATCGTAAGGAATTCTATCAACCCTTTTAATGATCGTGCTTATAAGAGAAGAAATTTTGATCAGGGATAGAATTTCGTGTGATACAGATACAAAAGTTAAAAATTTACTTTTAGAGCTATCTTCTTCTATTATTTTTATTACGAATGAATCTAATTAAATTTTTAATAAATTAATTTAATTTTTTATTTATATTATATTATTATAATTAATTAGATTCGGAGTCTTTCTGGACGTTTATTATCTCCAACAGCAACAAAGCCCTGCCCAGCCACTCTGACTCCCGAAACCTAGTGCCACCACCTTGGATCATCACCATGCCAGGTGGACCTAGCGCCTAGGAGAGGAGGCCACTAGGTTATTGCAGGCTTTTTTGTTAAAACAATAATATTTTAATTTTAAATTAATATAAATTCTTTTAGGATATAAATAATTATTTTAAGTAGTCAATTACCGTTATACTACTAACATTATAAATAATTTTTTAATTAGATAGGTGAAAGATGCATACGTGAAAAGTCGCATCCGACGACTGTGTCATGAAATGTATTCTTTTATTGTCAACATTTGATGACTTGTATATCCTCAACATTGGAGTAGTCTTAACTCTTTTGTCTTGGTCCTCTAAACGTTTAAATCGACTCATCTTTTTCTGAGTACGCAAGCCTAGCGGTGCGAAGTTTAGAATCTCTACATTATATCCTGTGGGCACGGAGCTAGGTTATGACCTAGGCAGGAAATGCCGTCTATTGAGACTCTAATTTTAGATGCCCTGCCCAATAATTTTTATTCATTCAACTTTATCATTGTCCAAACATACAATCACGGCTTGGCAATCAATCTAAGGACGGGCACTCTCGCCGGAGTCCCCAGTTCTGGGTGGGGAGACGGTCTCGGTCTCGGTCTCGTTGGCTCGCTAGTGCTGCCGGACGCTTCTCCGGCTTTGTTTTGGTGCTCTGGTTCTCCTTTGTTTACTTGGCTGTTTGTCCTGGCGAAGCCGCGCTGCTGCTTCTACCAAAGCCAAGAAGAAACTTATATTAATAATTGGAACGGAAGCGGAAGGCCACATGGATGCACGACTTCATCATCCTTGGCGGGTTTTTCTGACCGCCGCACTGACTTGACCATTCGCAAGCGACGGACAGCGCACTGACTTGACTGTTCCCAAGTGACGGAATTCTTTCGTGGCGGAGGGCTGCGTGTCGACTTTGACTGGTTCTTTTTAACTTCTTGGCGTGGATTGGGACGAGAGACCTAAACCCCCCCGTTCCTACTCATGGCTGGACAAGGGACCAGCAAAGGCAGAATCCTTAGATAGACCAACCCAAGATAGTCAAATAATTTCGGTTGAACCTAATTTAAATGTACAAGGCTGGACGCGCAGAGTAAACTAGAGCCAAAGGAGACTGAGGAGCGCATTTGCAAGCTCTAAAACTTTGTCTTTGACAACCGTAAAGCAATGAGAAGACTTGGTCAGTTTACTGGACCAGGTTTGCTCCTATTTTGATTCAAAACTCTTACTGCATAGGAAAGGTTTGTTATGTTGAAAATGGAGTTTCCCGTGACTTTTAGACTTGTGCATGTTGGATGAAGACTTACATCCACACCACCAACTTTCTAAGGAAAATTTTTTGATTTTTTGCCATCTTGCGAGACTTTCTTGATATGAAAGCATTAGACGTTTTATTCAAGCTCATCATATTGCTTGCACCCAATGCTAAAGATAATTACAAACTGAAGCAAGGCCCTTCAGAAACACCGGTCGTACATTTTTCAGAGATGATTACCACAATTTTTTAAAAAGCACGGAACTGATCCAGAATATTATAGACAAATTTGATGCCATTCGCAGACCGGCAGGCAGACGTTTTCACAATAATGGTTTGCCCTGGTGAAAATTCATCGGTAGCTGCATCGTACGGCACGAGGATGAGATTGGAAAAGATGGTCGGCCATTAAAAGTGGTGGTTAGCCCAGCGATGGTGACGCATACCGTCGATCCAGGTGCGTTTAAGGCCGCTCGATAAAGTAGGTGGCTTTGGACACCACCCATACCCCACCTGGGACCACCAGTTTTCTTCACAGGTTCGTCCAGTGGTTAACAATCACGCCAACAGCGACAAAAGTTTTGCCAGCGTAAACAGGCTTAATGTTTTCAATGAACTAAGTGGACGACGTTCAAACAAAACCTCCGCACTGCTAAGTGATTGTGCAAAATTTACAACTCACAGAACAACAGGAACTAATATTGCATGGCATTGGATCAAACAAAACTATGAGATTCCTAACAAGCATCACACTGTCACCTTCTCATCTGAAAATCTTGGAAGCTGGACGAGCGAGTTGACTCGTGTCACTCCTTCCAGGCCTGACCAACTCTGGTCCTCTGCCATACTTTCTTCTGTGTTTTCATCTACGACGACAGACATTCTACTGTTTCCTGCTGACCTTACTGTGAAATTTCGATCCAAGGTGGGTTCTTGGCTATGTGCTTCATTTGACTCGTTTGCACAACCTTCATAGCTGCGGTAGGCCACACCAGATGTGCCATTCTCCGCATATTCGGACTCAGGATCCATTTTTCCATCCAAATATAGGCAAACCACTGCACAGTCATCCATCTTTGAAGTAGGATATTTAAGCTTCCATTCACGAGCAGCAGCTTCAACCAGGAACTTTGCAGCTGATGATCGAGTTGGAGATGATGATACAATATCCACAACTTCTTGGTTGCTAAGAACATCCCAGACCTGCAATGTCCACACTCAGAAATGGTTTAGTGGACAATTAAATCTGAGGTTAAACAAAACACATTATTGTATCATACCTTTTTTTCAAGTTAAATAATAATAATAATAATAATAATAATAATAACTTGAGCTTCAAAAAAAATTATTTAGTGATCAGACTTCTTGGACAACAGTGAAGAACAATTTTATCACCTACGTGACAACCCTATATATTTTACATCATGCAACAGGCTTATCTCTTTCACAGTCAGAGTCTAGCATAACTCATGAACAAATCCTAACCAGTGGGGCAAAGAGCAGTTGAAGGCAAAACTGGATAGAGCTGTAGAGATGTTCTTTTTAACTGAAATAAACTCAACCATATCAGATGGAACACTTATTAGATAGAATGGTAGCTGGATATACCACTAAAAAATGGTAGCTGGATCTACCACTAAAAAATGGTAGCTGGATCTACCACTAAAAAGACTCCATAATGTAGTACTTTTCCACTCATCATGATGCTAGTCATTAATTCATTTGTCATAAATTTTTATTTAGCTATCAGAGAAATGATCTGCAATTTCTTCATTTTTTTAGCATGTAGCCATATGAGATTGATCCACAATCCTTGCTTAAAGCAACTAGGGCACCAGCCAAATGAATATCCAAGAATTTATCTCCTCTCAAGGAAAAAAAGAGAATCCAAGTATTAATAGTGCTAAATGCAATTATAACCTAGAATTTTGCAGATCTGAGTATTTATCATTTGGCAAGAACATCACTACAAAAAGTGCTCTAGATGATAGGAAGAAAACAAAGTCACTGCTATCTATATACAAATGATTAGGACAAAAGGCAGATAAATCATTGTTCTGCATGTCTTCTCCACCGTCACGGTTCTAAGATGTCATGTCAGCCACTCTGCTTTTTTGACCAGATAAAAACAAATATCCATTCTATAAGTATCAACACTGTAATGGAAAAATACAAAGAAATACAAACAAAAAATGGCAAGAAAGCATGACTATTAGAAAACAACGCACAAAGAAGTGGCAATCAGTGTGACCTGGGTACCAGTGTCCAGCACCAAAAATCCATGACAACGATGTATCCGAGCCGGATACATATTGCACACTTAGATGTTTAAGAAATTCTTTAGCAGCCAATTTTGAAGATTGGAAGAAAGCCGAACACCTCTAACAATGAATGAGTTGAACTCTTTCAATAATGAATTTGATCCTCTAAATTTGCTATTAGTAATGAGCAGTAGTTCATTTTCAAGATTTTTAAGAATATAGGTATCGAAAAAAACTTCACAAAATACTATTTTATTAATATTCTTAAATTAATTAGAAAAAATTGATGAGAAACTTGTAAATTGAAAGGTCTTAATAAACAATGTCTTTTTAATATTTTTTGTTTTAATGTTTAAAAAATAATATTTAAAAATATAAATATATAATTTAGTTAAATTTATATATTATTCTATGCATCTCCATATGCCCAAATCCAAGTCCTGTATCCGTGTACAGGTAACACTAATGGTGATATTGTCATGAAAAAAGCATGATGACATAAAGTAACAAGGAGAGAGGCATTATATAGATAACCAATCTATTTAGCATCACATGCATGGAAAACCTAGTGAAGATGTGTGTTATCCGCTGGTGCTGTTACCTTACAGAGAAATAGAAATTGGCCTCTAAAGCTTTCTAGATTATATTTTCTCTTCTCTTAATAGATCTTATTTAATAAGATTAGATGCAATTAACTTTTTGACATATATTTAAAAGGGTTCTTCCTATTTAACACTTATATAGTTCTTGAGCAAATGTATCACTGACAAAGTATCTTCTGATTTTGCTAGCTGAGGAAAAAATTTCTATATGAGTCAGCAGATTCTCTCCCTCCTACCCTTCCTCCATTATCTCTATTTTGATCTTCAAAATGCCTTTCCCAGTTTAAGTCCACTAAGATCTCAATCATCTGAGATTCTAGCATGCTGTGGGATTCTGACTCACTATTTGTGCATTTGTTCCACATTAGTGTTCTCAAAATGAGAATTTTTGCCTGGTGAAGTAAAATAAGCATTACTAACAATCTCCTGATTACTTTTGCAGTAGATACAGAGATATATCATATATATAGCAATATCAAATCATTAGAATATGCCTTTATAACCCCTGACTGTAATGAGAAAGAAAACAGTGAAATAAGTTTATGGTAGAAAAAGGTTCATTGACAGATTAGAATACATTTGAATGGTTAGCAATAGCCAATATTTTGTATAGGATATGAAATTCACCAGTATTGGCTGCCAAGTTTACAAATTATTGCGCTTATTTCTCATACTAGTAGTTGTACAGATTGTGAATCCTACAGCCTGGTAAACCCTGTTTCTGCCAAACTGCAATGCTAAGTCTTAAAATGCATCACATGACCTGAGCATTAGCTACAGATAGATTGCTAGGTATATTTCTTAGATCCTAGCCACAGTTAAAGCCCATTGGTTAGTGAAACCTTTACACCCTACAGAAAATTTAAAAATTAATGATTGTTTAAGAAAAAGAATCCTTTCACTGCTAGTGGCATAGATGCAATTTTGAAGAACAGATAATTAATGCAATCTGGTGGATGATATCAACAAGCACATACAGAGACCTGAACGTACATCATTGAACAAAACAAGGACTTGATTGGCCACATGACTTTTGATGACCATAACAAGAGAAAAAATAGTCCAACAACGTGGGCAATATTGGGGGATCTTTTTAGTCAATGATAATTAGATAATAAGAGGGTTGGAAGCCTCAGTAAACATAAGGCTTCAACAAAGAGTCTACAATTCATATAAAAACATAAAAGTTGAGCAACTTGAAAACACAGTAAAAACAAATAACAACAATAACAACAACAACGGCATTGAAGGCAGCAACAGTAGAGTATTGCCTCCAGCTTTTAGTAAATATGAATTTTAGCATGATGCAGCTACGCTGCTATGCTAAAAAGATCCAGTGGAGCCACCAATGGAGATTTATGGATGTTCAGTTTCCAAATATCAGACGCTACCCTATAAGGAAGTCCATCAATCAACAATTGACTCAGAGCCATGGGAAAGGTCATGTGAGCACCCCCTATCCTCCCTATATAGGGGTGTCTTATCCATATTCTAAGCTTATATTCTAAAACAAACTAAAGAAAAAGAAAAGGGAAAGAGAGGGAAGGAGATTAGAAATTTGATATCATGCCTGCTGCCACTGTTCACTCCCTTCAACACTTTGCCCACCTGATCTCCTAGATATTTGAACCTACATGATGTAAACCCTAACTAGAGAGAGAGAAAGAGATGGTCTTTCTTTGCTTAAAGTTAAATGTAGTGCAGTATATTACAAAGAAGCAGGTTAATAGGGTGAGCACTATGGCTAGGAGAAGGGTTCTCAGGTTTAAAAGCAGTGGTACAGCATTCCTTGCATCAGTTACCCCATCCTCCTTAAACTCTTACATGTGGATATTTTTCTCTCTATTCAACATCCTACTAAATCAAGATACTTTGGTGATTGCTTCTTGCTGTCACTAGGTGCATTCCAAAGATTGTTCCGCACCAGTTCAAAAAGTATGTGGTATCCAAGCATAATGACTAAACCTACGCATCAAAGTCAAAATAGTTTCCATTTCTTGGGATATATTGAGATTTAAGCTGATCTCTGATGAAATCTCTTGAAAAACAAGGCTCTATGGAATTTGTAGATTTGTCTAGCTATACTATTTTTTGATCCTGTAGATTTATTTGAACCAAAGAATTAAATTATCTTTATATCTAACACATACACCATAGAATTGGTTATTGCCCTTACCAGCTTCATCCATTTTTCTGTCCCACCAAGGTTCTTTCACAAGCCAATTCTTTCAATGGAAAATAAGAACAGCAAGAAGATGAGGAATATATAGCTGCATTATCTCAACATGGCTATCTTTGTATCCAATTTGGCCATAGGTTTCAATGGATCATAGCTATATCTAGTCAACTGTCAAGACTAGACCATAATCAATAATGCATATATCCCATTGATTTCAATGTGCTACTTTTCATGGATGGCGCAATCAGGGGCTGAATGTGTTCCATCATGAGATTTCATGCTCAAGTTAACTAATAAATGGTGTGCATGTAATGCCAGCAAACCAGGCAGTTAGCACTATATCTAATGCTATTAATGTGAAGACCAATGACCATGTGAATGACAATCAAGCAATCAAATTGAAACACAAGGGCATGGTCCAACATTTATTCAAGACTGTATGTCCCTCCCACTTTAACTCGAAGTGCTTACAAGATCTTGGCATTTGTAAGCTCAAAGTTTTCAGAAATGCTCGTTTTATTAAAAAGAAAGTTCAGAGACATGCAGATCAAAGAGAATAATGCTGTGTTGCCATCAACTAACAATGCAAGTCTGTGGGTTTTCGTATATAGAGACAGACCATGCATGCCAGAGCATATGTCAACAATTGAATGCTACCGGATGGTGAGGATCGGTGCTTAAAAAGTGTACTTTTTGCAAGAATCAATAGTGTCCATGATATTGGTATTCATTATTCAACAAAGGTTAAGCATGAATGACAGGATGTGAATGCTGATCCGCAAAGGAGACAGAGGCAACTCACGCCGTCAGATGCAAGAATGACGAACCGGTCCCTTTCTGTGAGCTTCCAGTGGAAGAACTCTGGCACCGAGATCACTCCATAATCCTTCAAGCAGAAGTCCCCAAAAGCTCTAGCCATCGCCAGCCCGGGAGCATCATCAAATGGCAGCCACACTCGCGGCACTTCGGGCTCATCCTGCAGCGCAAACACCCTGCCCCTGCACCGTTTGATCCGCTCCGCTTCTCCTGCACCAGAGCGAGCAGCAGCAAAGGTCGGCACACATAGAGTCCAACAAAATTCAATTCAATCCAATCAAGAAGAGGAACTTGAAGGGGAAATGGATGTCGTACTTGGGAGATCGGGCTTGAGGTCGACTGTTAATTGCACGGCGACCATGGAACCGCTGCAGTCATCCTTGGACCCCAAGACTGCACGGGAATCGCCAATGTTGCCCATATAAAGCTTCGAGCCCTAAACATACAAATCGAAGAACCTCCGTGGATCAGAAGGGAGGGAGGGGAGGGGAGGGGAGGGGAGGTTGACAAAGGTTATGATGGGAGAAGGGTAGAGCATAGCGCACCAGCTTGAGCAGGGTGACGGCGGTGCTGCCGCTGCAGAAGCACTCGAGGGTGGGGTGGGAGCGGAGCTCCTTGTCCATGGCCTTGTACGACTTCACGAACGCCTCCCTCCAGGCCGAAAGCAACGCCTCGTCCTCTTCTTCCACGTTTTCCTTCCCCCCCTCCGCCACACCGGCAGGAGCTAGAGGGGCGTGCCTCCTCCCGAAACATCCAAGACCGGTGCGGCGGGCGGCGCCGCCAAGAAGGGGAAGAGAGGAAAGGAGCTTAACGGGGAGAGCATCCCTGACTTTTCGCGCCACGAGGTGGCCCTGCGGGCCGTGGCCGTCGAACACCCCGCAGAGTACGCCGCCTTCCCCGCCGAAATCCTTGATCGATGAATCAATCATCAGTCGATTTTAAAAACGAGGACGAACCAAAGATAGAAAGGGAAAAGAAGAGAAGTGATCATGGAGGGGCTCTGGTCGTTGTTTCTTACTTCCCAGAGGATCATGGCGTCCTGGTTGATGCCCTTGCGGCCCTGCTGTGTATAGATGGAGGAGGTGCTGCTCCTGCCCTCGTTCGAGAAGATCCGGCCCGGCACCAGGTGCAGGTACTCCTCCCGCGGTAACTTCGACCCGTTGCCCTTCCCTCTTCTTCGGATGGAGGGGGAGGCAGTACTAGTGCCGCTCGTGGCGGTGTCGACGGTGGTCTGGCAGTTTCCCATCAGGAGTCCCGACACTACCACATCCAACAGCAGCCCGCAGGCCAGCAGAAGAAAGAATAGGAAAAAGAGAGAGACTCTTCTTCCCCTCTCCTAAATAAATAGGAAAAGAAAACAGAAAAAGAAAGAGGTGAGAAAAGGGAGTAGGGAAAGGGAGGGGAAGAAGCTGCAATTTTTCTTTTTTTCTTCTTCTTCTTTTTTTTTTTTGTTTTTTTTTTTTTGCCCTTTCCAGTGCCAGGGTGCGGTGGGATGGGTTGGGGGGTTATCTCAGAGTTAATGAGAGGGAACGGGGGACCGTGCACGAGAGACGACTTTGGGGACAGAGCAGAGGAAACAAACAGAGGAGCACGGAGAAGAAAACATTAACAGATCGGACAACACCGATAACAACAGCAGCAACACGTCAAAACGAACGGAGTGCGAGGCCGAGGGGGAGAATCATATGCGGAGACGACTTAAGACCAAGGGAGCAGGAAGGGCGGATGCTGTTGCTTTTTATCGTATTATTTATTAAAAAAGATGCTTTTTTATCGTATTATTTATTAAAGAAGAATAAATAAATGAACAGCGTCCGACCGGATCAAAGGTCAGATGAATTGTTAAAGAAAAGTAAATTTGGAAAAAAGAAACGAGGGCGAGAGATGCAGTTGGGCTGGGGAAGACGGCAAACTGCCTCTCACGAAAAGAAAGACTGGCGTGAACGGGGAGGCCACAGCGCTGTCTCGTTCCTTTCTTTTGCTTCAAAACCTCTTTTTCCCCCTTCCTCCTGTGACCGGCGCGCCTGGCCATCCATCCAGCCTCTAATTTAATGGATGATCCATGGTAGTATTTAAATCTCTGCTACGGACTACCACCGCAGCCTAAAAAGCGGTCCACAAAAGCATGATACATATCTTTCTAAAAGCACGGTTGGACCATCTTTCCAACCGAAAAAAAATCGGATCTGAACGAATAAACGGAGCGATATGGGAGGGAAGGAGGAGAGAGGGCAGGAAGCAAGGAGGAAGGGGATGACATGTTGAACGTTGACCATGACGTGGCGTCTGTGACAGCTTGGAATGCTAAATTATACTTCCGACTCGGCGGTGAGAAATTTGAACGGAGGGAAGACTAGGAGATTCATTTCTTTAACCACGAACCAAGGGCCCGTTTACATTTGATTATTGTTACGTCGCTATCAGAACTTAATTTTAAAAGCAAAAAAAAAAAAAGTTATCAAACAAGTTGTCGAGGAGAGAGTCCATCTCTCCTCCACTTGTGCTCTGCCGAATATCCTGAGGCCTTTGGTGCATGGCCCAGTGAGACCATCTTTGTTTCGACAAAGTTCGGAGAGGCGAGAGATTGTTCCCATGAAAATAATAGCTGTTCTGAATCCAAATTTCACCCTTAACGCATTGAGAACTAGGGTTGGGCCAGTTCTGTCAAATCAATTCGTGTTACTTTGAGAACGGAGAATGTTAAAGGTGCGGAGGAGGAACATGATTGCACGGAACATGATGTCATGTCCCTACTTTAGTGCACATGGAGTCATGCAGAGATTATTAACTCCTGGAATTGCTTGAACGAGGCATGTCAGACATTCAACTCGCTAGCTAGCATCAGAATTTCTGTCAGCTTGCTATGCCTTCGGATACGAAAAGGGAGAACATACTGGTTGGCCTTATTTTGCCGCACTACTTTGGTTTCTCTTGCTTTCTCTTGCGCGAAAGGCACCAGAATTTGCTGAATCTTGATTTGAAGAGCTTCCTCTGGTACCGTTCCAAATGGTTTCCATCACTCCCAAATGCTAAAATTCATTGCGAAAGTTTGATTTAACCACACAAGAGGTCCTCTAGCAGCCAAGTACTAGAATTTTTTATAGGGGAAATTAAGATATGACCCTAAGATTGAGGACCATTTATTTGTTCTTTGAGCCGTCTTGCGGTCATGTTTAATCACCAGGGTTCAAACTTGAACCTCCTTCCAAGGAGGCCCCACAAGAGCGGTGCAAATCAGTGGAGCAGCTGTTGGTCGACCGTAAGTCCCCATACTCATCATTGCTTTTTTAAGAATATAAAATAGTAATAAAGATTAAAAAATATTATAATTATCAATTATAAATATAAATTTAATTAAAAAATTTTAAAAATGAGAGCGTTTTTTAAAAAGTAGTACACTGCATCAAACTTCGAATATAATAAAAATAGTAAAAATAATTATGATGGTTCACAAAAACAACGCATCACATTCATAACTGGATATGATGACAAATAAATAAGAATTCTCACGAATAGATATGGATAAAAAAGTTAGTATAAAAAATATAAATAAAAATAAAAATAAAATAAATTTATTAACTTGTAATATAAGATTATTAAAAGAAAAGTTAATGGAACTAATAGATATAATGATCAGAAGAAGAATTAATGTAACTTGTTTACAGGAGACCAAGTGGATAGATGATAAACTTTGATATATAGATAAAGATAGGAATAAAAATGGAGTACAAATTATGGTAGAAAAAAGTCTAAAAGATGAAGTTGTAGACATTAAGTGGATAAAATATATAATAATTTTAATAAATTAGCGATGGATAAGGAGTCAATAAATATTATTAGTGCTTATGCTCCTCAAGTAGGTTTAAATAATACAACAAAGTAAAGTTTTTTAGATGATATGGATAAACTAATTCAAAAGATTCCTATTGAAGAAAAAATATTTATTGAAGAAAATTTGAATGAACATGTAAGAAAGTATAATATAGGTTTTAAAAGAGTATATAGAGATAGAAATAATGAAGAAAATGCCATTTTAGAGTTTGCGATGTCATATGATTTAGTATTAGTCAATCCATATTTTAAAAAGAGGGACTCTCATTTGATAACTTTTAAAAGTAGATATAATGCTAGTCAAATATATTTTTTTCTTATTAGAAAGATTGATCAAATATTATGTAAAGATTGCAAAGCTAGACTGGATGAGGTCTAACTATACAACATACATTAATGGTTATAAATGTATATATTCAAAAATATGTTATATGTTCAATAATTTTTGTTTATCTTATAGCATTTTTATTTATCATTGCAGACTCAGTGTTTATCTATTCAGACTGACTATTTATTTTATGCAATAAGTATTTATCATCATCTCTGAAAGAGTTAGTATTTATTTTCATTTTGTTTGTATTTATTACTTTAGCTTTGAGATTTATGTAAATCTAATGATAGGGACAACAATTGGATTTAGGCTTAACTACATCTAAATATAGCTAAATCTCTCTCTATATATAGAGAGAGATACACACTTTTAACTAATTTATTTGTTTATGACAAAAAGAATGACGATTTGAATTATTATATCTTAATCACATAACTAAAGTATTTGTTGTATGTGAATACTTTTGCAATTAGAGTAATAATGGTCAAATAAATTTAAATAATAAGATTTTTGTGCATAAATAATGATTAATTCAGAAAATTAAATATTATTTGCAAAGCCTAATAATTTTTCAACTCAATCCATTTGTATCAGGAGCAAACTACCATTAAGATTTTAATCAAAAAAATAAAAATAAAAAAAATTGAGCTAAACATTCGATCATACACGTGGTGCTGGGCCTATACCTTGGTCTTACAAGATTGGCTATGTTAGTTGGTAATTATTGAGAATTCACTTTAAGCAACACGTGGTTACTTTATGATAGTAAATATAGGAAACTAGCCACCTCCATCCTATTCCCTCTTTAAAATGAGCATGTATGTTGTTAGACAAATAAATAAATATGTATAAATATATGCTTTTACACAAGGGTTGATTATCCCGTCAAGTTATATTGCAAGTTAGGTTTACTTAGGTACTATTATACTTCGGTTATACATTTCTAATATGGTTACCATCCAGTAACATAGCTGGACAAGTTTAAGAAGCATTATAATGCATAAGAGAGTAATGTTATTCTCCTTTTTTTTTTTAGAGGAAAATGGAGTAAAGCTCATCAAAACTCATTCAGGTCATGAATTGTGGTGAAGATAGGACTTGATCTCATATCATAATCCCTAGTGACCATACAAATTAAATTAGTTAGCTCCCAGCAGTGGGATTATAAATTACCCCTTAATACCCCATCCCTCCAAAGAGATGGAAACATGAATCTCGGTTGCATCTCACAGAGTGCACATCGACTGCTTACTTCCACTTTGCAATGACATTTGTACATGAATTCGTATAAAACAACACCTTCTCGATATTCAAAGAAGTATGTGTGTTTCAATTGTTTAAGAAGACATTACTTGGACAATAAGAAACATTTGAAAAGGACAAAGTATGTCTTGGCAAAAATGAGGTGCCATGTGATATAGTTATTTCCATGGCTTCATCCTTCAATTTGAGGAGCACAATAAAACCCGTGGACATCGTTATTGAACAGATGACCATTTGCTTGCCATACAATAATAATTTACTCATAGATTTTGCTTCTCATATACATATTAAATTAAAGTTGCAGGCATTGATTTAGATATGTTCAGTTACATGGGTGACCGGTAAGCATTTCAAGTGGGAAATAGTCATTTAAGATGCTCGAGCAATGTGCACTGCAATTTTCTCTCCATTTTTTTTATTTTTCTTGTAGAATTAATTCAAAAGGAACTAGTCCCCATCTCTCTCCTTTTTTTTTTTTTTTTTTATTTATTTATTTAAAGGTAACGTCAACCGGAATCGTATCCCTGTCCCCTTGTCCAAGTGGTAACGGAAGGTACCATTAGGGCAAGTAGTCAGTGATACACCTGCAGAAAGCATGTTACCTATTTTTAAATAAAGCGAACATCTATCATTCAGATTCCTTGAATATAAAAATATAAAATGTAAAGGTAATAATGAAGAATCTCAAAATTTTCAACCTCTTAAATATGTTGAATGTTTACCTTTGAGACTAGCTATGTTTTGTATATTTATACATTTTTATGTTTTATTTAAATCTTGAATGCTGCGTGCTTTACTCTTTCTTCCTGCTATATATCCATTTTCAAATTACCAATTTATGTTATTCATGATACCAAGAGATTGAAAAGAACCTTTTATGGAAAAAAAGAAAAAGATAAACAAATTTAGTTGTTTAGTGAATTGAGATAGTGTATTCAAAAACCAAAAGAAAAGTTTGAATATCAAAACATGAAGACTCTTGACTTTGCTTTTTTAGCCAAATGGACTAAAAAACTGATACATATACTCAAGGCCCTTTAGAGGAAACAAGCTGGTAGCTTTTATCATGCTGAAAAAGGGTTGAAAATAAGAGTCCATTATTTATTAGTACGTCTATCTCTAATTTAAAAAGATATTAGCTAAAAACATGAAGTCTTTTAGAATTATTCATCCTATAAGTTGAGAAAGAAAAGAAATATCTTATTTTAGAAAGATTTATAGGTGAGGCCAATTCTCTTGGTATCTTTATATAGCAGCTTGTACTATAATGCAACTAAGAGGAATTATTTAGTAGTATCTCAATAAAATCGACGTTCTCTCCTAGTGCATAAAGCTTTTAGGCTTTTATCAAAAAAAGATTTTAGTCATCTTTATTCTCTTATGGATCTTATTGTGCCCCTAAGACCCTTAAGAATTGCAGATATTCCGATGTGAAAGCTCATCAAATATGCTAATTTTTTGGTCAACTCCTTTTACAAGTTTCTTAATAGTAGGGATATGGCCATTTTACAAGGTAGCATGCAAGTAACTTCCTTTGAAACATAATATCTTCTTATGTTTAACTTTAAGGAGCTGGTTGTTGCACCCTGAGGATGTTCTAGCCAAGAAGGGATGGCTAGTAACTAATGGTTATTCATTACATGATACTTTTTTAGAAATAGGCAACCATTTATCTTTAAGTTATCTCTTCACAAAGAGAGCATAGCTTTCTATAAAGGACAAATGAAACCTTCAAGGATAGACTACAAACTTCAAAGAGTTGTGGCTAAGAGAAAAAGAACGTTTGATCTAATCTTAGAAAAGCTTAGGACCAAGATTTATCGATAGATATGGATTAAAAGAAATTGCAGAATTTACCTCCAAAAAAGATCTTTCAACTCATATTTTTTCCTCAGAGCTCTTTATGCATTTTAAAAGTAGGTGAACATCTATCCTTCTAAGGCCACCTTACGAAGTCATTACCTTCTTTTGCAAGCCCTATCTCCCCTACTTGGAGAATCATTTAGCACTTCAGGAATTTAGCTTGTACTTTAGATAAGTCCCGAATACTCTTTTTTCCTAATTTTCTTCTTCCTTGATCCTTTTCCTCTTCCTTTCTCCTCTATACCCTTGTATATTTATTAATATTCTAATAAATAAATTATAGAGAAGTTCCTGACTTTTCATTTTTCCATCAAAAAATACTTTATGCATTTATTATATTTATATTCATTTTTTCATTTATTTTCTTTCAATTACTTTATATTCTCATGTGCATTATGGTTATAATTTCAAGTAGGATGCATGTGATATATATCATGTATGACCTATATTTCATCACATCACTCAAATTAATTTTTTCAATTCTACACTCCTCAACATCAAATTAAAAATCCAACTTATCTATGCAATCACAAATCAAATGTTTTGTCCTTGTTAATATGAACATTTCATTGACCCACGAGGTTCTCAACATATATGCCAATAGAATAGTTAATTATCCTGGACCTAATTCAAAGAATATTCAAGTGATTTTACAAATTCTTGATCAAGAAATATTGTTTTACTCAGATCTAAGAAGAAAATGGGCTTTAATTACCAATGTTTATTGACATATGCAAACGCTTTGTTTGAAGTCATGTATATATGGAATAGCTATGTATATAAGGTCATTGTAAGGTTGAATGGATTAGAAATTAGGGTTCTTCAGTTTTATGTTTTACATTTGTACTTCAAGTAGTGACTGGAGCTGTTTCTTGAACTATCATATAATACATAGTTCAATATAGTTGGAACATGTATTATATATGTAATATGGCAAGGAAAGGATATATATATATATATATATATCCTGCATGCAGAGGAAACACAATGAGAGCATTATTTACAATATAACTGAAAGACATGCATTAAGATTTATGGTCACGACTTGATATTGTAGTTCACTCAATAAATAGAAAAAACATCAGCAACAAATCCGCAGAAGAATGATGCGTTGATTAGGAAGTTAAAATCACCATGCTTAAGAGGAAGAAATGAAGGACAGGAAAAATTCTGATTTATAAAATATATCATAAATAAAATCAATACGATCACCATGCTTTCATGCGCGCATGCTTGTACCCTCCCCCTCTTTTCCAGCGACAAACAAACAAGCAAACAAAATGTCGGTTACATTACCAAGTTGCTCGTCGTTCCTTAATTTTCTGTCTAAAAGTAAAAATATAAAAAGTGTGACCCCATCACCAGTCATCAGTCCGATGGGCATGTACTTATCTGAAACTAGGGCCCACGGCCACCTTATCCTCGCAGAGGACCCTACCCTGACTCTATTCCATATGAGCACAACTTGTATCGACGCTAGAACAAAATTATAGAAGAAATGACCGCTATGGCAGCCAAAAGATTGCACCCCAAGTATAGAACGTCCTGGAGTCCGGAGTGTTTATCGGAGGTGAGGTGAGGTGATGGCTTCTTCCACCGAGGGCGATGGGAAGATAACCCCATCTATCCTCCTCTTTCGGTAGCCATGCTCGATATGGGAAGCCTCGATCTTTAGTGCAGTAAAGTTGCCTTGATCTCTTTCCCAGAACTGGAAAGTGGTCAGTGGTGACGGAGGGATTAGCCTACCAGGGAGTGGTGGGGATTCTATGTGCCGCGATGGTGGGAGGGCCCCCCACCAGTGTGCATGAGACACCACCCGGCCCGTCAACTTGCGTGACATGTGAGGCCTTGGAATATACTTACATGCCCATGTCTCATCACCTCATCACCAACCTGCCCAACCCGAACGCAGAGAGAGACTCCGGGGAGAGCGACCTCCACAAATATCTCGGCCTCGGGGGGAAGAAATCAAGGTGGTTGGGAGTGGAGATAAGGAAGGAGAGGGCATGATTAATGCGAAAGCCCATGGGATTTGTCTCTCTGGAACCGTGGTCTTATCCACATCAGCCGCGGGCCAATTACCCCAAAAGGGTGGTGGGGAAAAGACAACACCAAAAGGCCTTTGCAGGGCATCAATGCTGTGGTCTGTTTAGGTTTCTTCCCCATTCAACCCCATAGAAGCCCGAGCCTACCATCTTTTCCAATCGAGCCTACCTTTCTTCCATCTATAGCATCCACTTGATAAAAGCCATCATCCGTATATTCCCTATCCTCTCCATCTCCCCCACTGCCTTTGATGCACATCGATGGAGATTGCAAGAGATACATGGGTAAGAGGAGATTAAATTTGCCGCCATAAATGGGGAGAGAAAAAATGAAAGTCAGGCTTCATCAAAATGATGCTGAGCCAAGGAATGGGGTTGCATGTGAGTTGCCAGTTTCAAGACACAAGGGTCTGTCTGAGCCTCTGAGAAGCCAAAAGATTTACACCGCAGTGTTTACTATAGCACCATATAGATGAAATGAGATGTTCGTCAGCTGATATCTGCCAGAATGAACATTGGAATTTACTCCCAAGAAACAGATTAATCAAGCATGACGATAGTGCTCAACCATTTCATACCCATGTCACGCAGATAGATAAAAAAGCGCACTACTCATTACGCTGTTATCCTTGGTGTAGAAGGGAAAAAAAAAGAGAGCAAAAATGATACGCAATCATCTCAAATTTCCAAGTTTGAAGCTAGGATAGGCTTCAAGAGGCTTCAACAACCCCCATAGCAGCATTGCCAAAATTTCAGACATGCTACTGAGAAACTTTTCAGTTAAATTTCTCATGCAATTGTCCAGGCTAAAGAGATGCCATACTAATACAAGTTCAGTAATGTTTTTGGATTTCATTGCTTTAACAAAGCAATGACAAAAGAAGGCACGTGTACTATAGATGCATTCAATAGAAATAAGAGTGGTCTCCAGCACCATGTTCAGAACATATAGACAAATCATCTCCTCTATGATCAAAATGAATGGTAGCTGAGGCAAGAAGAAGAGGCAGCAATAACTCTTGATACAGATTTTTCATAGAAGGATTACAGTCCTCAAAATAAATCTAAAGCATATTTAGAGTAGTAACTTGAATACCATAAAGATTCCCTCCCCCTCCATATAGGCAATATATATATAGACACTCGGCATTGGCAGCAGATGAAAGTAATGAGTCTCCCAACTTAGCTAGAGAATAAGCACATGTAACGCCAATACACAGTGATGTATATATGCATGTAAATATATATAAATATATGAAAGGTTTATATAAAAATCAAGTATACGGCATCTACAGTTACAAATATATAGAAAAGAGCAATCTCACCTGACACTAACTGAAACAGCTCCACCCACAAAGCCCAGTATGTTTTCCTATAAAAACGTATATAAACAACGAAGTGGCTCTCACAAGATCACACCCGAATCTCTGGTTGCAGAATCCAACGGCAATCGCAAAGCCAGTGAGCCTTGTTGCACACCAAAGCTGACACGTTGCCCTTACAGATGGGGCTTCTAGCATCAGCAGCTATTCCGCTGTCAACCCTTTTTGTGCGTGCAGAATTGTTATGGACATAATAACGGACTTACGGAAGAATAACACACCATCGGAAGTTTTCCTTTTAGGATCTCCAGTTCATGCCAGAGAGCTGGTACGGCTGCCGGAAAATGGCACTGCTGTCCCCAAGCGAGCTTAGGATCGTTTGATGTTGGTAAGTCGTACCCTGAGGGATCTGATTGAGGAGAGCCGTGATCGCGTGGCCACCGTGGTTGCTGTTGCTGTTGTTATTGTTCGTGGTGGTGGGGCTGCTGTTGCTGCCGCTGCTGGTGTTGTTGTTGTTGTTGGTGGTGGTGCTGTTGCTGCTGCTGCCGTTGTTGCAGCCTTGGACTCTCTTGGGCGGCGGCGGAGTGACCATCCCTGCATCACTCCAGTAGGGGGAAGTGATTACCCGTTTCGGGGCGAGGGTTCCGTTGTTGGTCTGAATGGTGGAGAGGTCCAGCTTGGCTCTCGGGGCACCAGCCAACTGGGTCATGGGATTGGTAGCCAGTCCATCCTCGGTGGTCAGCAGCCCATCAAAGAAGTTCTCGTCGTTGTCGAGCAGTGCGGTGTAGTTGTTGGGAGCTCTCTGAGGTTGAGGCCTCGGATTGGGCTGCGTGGTGATGGCCCGCTGCTGTGCCAGCGCTGGTGGGGTCAGCATGTCATCCATGGAGTCTTCCCTCTCACGGTCCATCAGCCTGGCGTTGCTGCTGCTGCTGTTCTTCTTGTAGATCCGGCATAAAACCCAGTCATCCAGCTGAAAAGAAGAGGAGAAAACAAATGGAATAAGTAGTAGTTCTAACTTCTTTTATCGGAGCTATGTATGTTGTGCGTGCAAGAGTGGTGCCGGACCAGGTGACCTGATAAACGTAAAATTTTTGGCATTCGTCTCACAAGGAGTGCATGCAAGTAGCAAAACTTTTGTCAGGCGGCCATAGAAATTTTACCCGGAGTGAACTCTTGTTGCCACCGACGTCGCCACCAGGCGGCCTGGAGTTGCTGCTGGAGCTGTTGTCTGCGAGCCGGTATTCATGCATGATCCAGTTGGTCTTCACCCCTTTTGGGGGCTTGCCGCCGTAGAAGACTAGCGCTTTCTTCACCCCGACCTTCTGGGTTCCCCCGGAGGTCAGGATGGGTTTGTCCGTCCCTGTCGCCTTCCAGTAGCCGGACGTCGCAGCCCGGTTGGGCCGGGCTCCGTTGGGGTACTTGCGGTCTCTAGGGCTAAAGAAGTACCATTCCTGTTCTCCAAAGTTGGCCTTCCCTGACCACATGAACAGCAATTTCCAGCGAGAAAAGAAGTGGTGGATTATTTGCCCATAAGAACTATTATGAGAATTAGCAAGGCTCCAAATTAAAGGTACTTATAGATAGGGGATCCAGGGAAATATTTAGTGGGAGAGAGATAGATACCTGGGAGTTCCCAAGGGTCGAACTTGTAGAGGTCGACCTCGGCGATGATGGTGACGGGGAGGGGGGCAGATGCGGCTTTCTTCTTGAGGTAGTGGACTACCAGCTCCTCATCGGTGGGGTGGAACCGGAAGCCCGGAGGAAGCTGCGGCTGCTGCTGCGAGCCCGATGACGAGTCGGTGCTCTCCATCCCGGCGGCGAAGATGATGCCGAGAAGAGTGTCCGATCGGATGCTCTATCTTTTCCACTTCGTGAGTCCGCCGGATGGAACGATATCCCCTGTTCCCGACGTTCTATCTATGATCTATCATGAAACGAACAGGTGAGAGGAGGCGGGAGGGGGATGATCGTCGAGGGAGGGAGGGAGGGAGGGAGGATGGGACGGTATGGGATGATGGGGAAGGTGGGAATTAATTGTTATCCTTCCATCCGACGTTTTACGGGGGTTTAAGGGGGGAGAGCCGGAGAGGTGATGGGATGTGGCCGTGGGGACCTGGGGAGGGGGAGGGGGAGGGGGAGTACTGAAAGGTGTTGAGCCGAGGATTCCGCTGGTTTACCGAACAGTCACCGGTCATCGCGCGACGCGTGTTATTCTCCACCTCCTAGGACTGGATAACACGTGTCGAACCCGCGGACGTGGAGTCTTACCAGATAGTTTTTTCCGATTAGATACCGAATTTCTTTTTCTTCCCCCTCTTCCTCCTCCTTTTCACTCGATTAAAATTATTTTTTTTTAAAAAAACTCCCCTTTGAACACCACCCCCCAACCAAAAATCGCATACTAAATCCTCTATGCCCATGGACGCACACACTTCGGCTTTGAGCCAATTAGAAATCAAGAATGCTCTCATGAATCGGTGCGTCTGTATTATATTTTGTTACCGCCAGCGGCCCAGCGGGAGGGCGCAACATGCACGAAGAAAACAACCGACCTGCCTCAACGTCCGTATGTGATGTCACGCCTTTCTTGCTGCTGAGGCCGCGACGCGATGCAGTTGGGGATTGGGGCATGAGCTTGATGACATTGGTGATGATGATAGGCATTACATATTTAAGCGCAGCCCTTCCCACGTTTTCTTCCCGCATGGCACAGCCTTCTTCATTCGTTAGTCTTGATATGAGGTACTTTTTGAGGTAAGGCAGGAAAATCTTGAACCCGCTGCAAATATGCATATTGAGCGAAAGTTGTATTTTGACCGTAAATTACCTACAGGCAAGTTTAAATTTAATTATTATTTTTATCGTTAAATCTATCTAGATCTTAAAATCAAAAAAATATTTGTTAACCATTATTAGCGGCCTTAAAAAAGAATTTTGATGAAATAAATAAAAATAAGTAATAAATAAATATAAATACGATAAAAATAAATATTAACTTTTTTAAAGCGTTAGTAAATATTGTTTTCATAAAATAGACATTAACATATCCAAAATAAATAGTTAGCGTAAATCAATGAACACAAAATTTATCTAATAAGTAGAAACACAGTAGAAATAAACATAGACAATTGGATATGTAGCATGTCTCAAGAGATCGGATTGATTTATGGTGACAAGAGATACGCATTAGGACAGGCTGTCAATTTCTATGTGCTACTTGCCTCCTTTCTTAAGGTGCGCAATATACTATAATTCTAATCCAATGATTTTATTAATTACTATAGTGTTTTTGTTTACTACTGTAGATTAGGTATTCATCGGTTTAGTCTCACTATTTACTCTGGAACATATTAGAGATAAGTATTTATCATCAACCTAAAAGAGTTAATATTTATATTTTTGTATTTATTTGTTATACTTTTTTATTTATTTTATCCAATTTTTTTAAAAAAATAAGAAATGATAGCTAATAAGTATTATGATTAGACTTTTCTATGTGTAAATATACTTAAGTCCATCTCTCTCTATTTATATATGTGTAAGTTTAGCTCTTAATATTAACGCAGATCAACATTTTAGTAGGTAAAAGGATGAAAAAGGCAATTACAAACAACAACCATGCATCGAAATAGTTCAAAGATTTGCCACTTTTGAATCCATAGTATATCATGGAGCTAAAATATGAATATCATGCAGAGAGATGATAAATCTAAAGCCCGGTGTGAGCTTGGTATTATCTCTCATTTCAATTGATAGGGAAGCTATTAAGAGTGAGCAATAAGTTAAGATAACCCGATAACCCATATTAACTCGATTGGATAGGGCTAGGTCGATTTGATTTTGAGTTTTAATAGTGCCAGGTCTACATTCAAAATTCTGAAACCGATTTCTTTTGAATTTTTAGTTCTAAGAGTCATTTTCTTGATTTTAATCGGAAAGTTGGATCTTACGAGTTGCCTATCATCTCTAAATATTAGATGTGTCAATAGGTAGCATATATGTCCTTTTTTTTTTTTTAATCTAATACAATTTTTTTTTAAAAAAAAGTCGTTAGATATTGAATTTATGTCAAACAAAAAAAGGAAAAAAAAAATATTAGCTCTACTTTGTTCCGAAACCAAACCAATTTGTTCAGAACGATTCTGAACTAGTTTGACTCAGGATTCAAAATTTTGAAATCAACCCTTATTCAACTCGCTTCATACTCACCCTGGCAGCTATAAGGTGACCGTAGGCTGCTTTGTATTCGTAATGGGGGACGTGCAGGATGCACGACATGTGCACGGTGCTATGGGAATTGGTTTTTGCAATGACACATCACAAATATGATAGATAATCGGATGGTCCAAACACTATCAATCATAACCTGATGGACAATCGGATGGTCCAAACGCTATCAATCACAAACCCCCGCTCACCAAACGTTAAGGCCTATGCCGGAGCATAAACTGGGTCTTCTGCTGTAATTGATGTATTAGTACAAGGCACGCGCAACTAAATTTCGCTCACTGGTGCTAATAGTTTTGATGTATTTTTTAGCTTTAAAATATATTATATACTATAATTAATTATAAAAGTCGTATAAATCGCACCAAGGTAGTTGTAAATTTAAATCTTTTGCTTGTATGCATGCAATGGAGCCATTAAAGAGAAGCAACATTTTATGGCCAACGGCATGACCACGAACCGTACGTTTCTATGTTGCGTAAAATTTGTTACACAACGGGGGAAAAGGTATGTTACAGGTTAAATATACATCAACGCAATTGGTTTGTAAGGCATTCACTGCTCTCTAAGACACTTGAAGTGATCACGCTCCAGAAGATAATCAAGAACATACTAGCATGATAAAATGGTTACTTTCTAAACTGAGACTGCCAATCCGTGTTGTAGATATATCCTGGGATGGTTTTTCGAACTCTTGTTCGGATTATAGCGTGCGTGAAGTAATCGGCCATTTAACGTGAGATGATGTTGCCGGCTACGCATCAGCTCGAGGTGAGGTGAGGTGAGGTGAGATAGCCCTCTCCATTTATGCGGCAAGAGCACGCGTTTTCTTAAGGAAGGCTGGCAACGGTTTGGCCAATCAATTTTTGAAACATCCTCACTGGCAACACGCTGCGGGCGCGTTTGGTTTGGTGCGCCGGATTAGTCAGGAAAATTTTTTTAGCTTCTTTGAGTAAGATAAAATTTATCGTCAGCTAATCTCTTTCGTTATAATATAATTTATTTATCAAAATAATTATTTTTATTTTTATACTACTTAACTACTATGTTATTTTATTTTTTATTCTTATTCTCAACAATTCATAATCTTCATAATATCTGGTTACTATTTTTTTCAGAAGTATAATTAGCAAATTAAAAAATATATCTATAATTCTCTTCAATCCTATCTAACATCAAATATAAAATATAAGATGAATAATTTTTTTATTTATTATTTTAACCTACATCAAACATGAAATTTTTTTTTTTTTTCTTTCATTATCTTATTCTTCCTCCTCCCCTATTCTGTTTTGCATACCAAACCAATGCAGTTTGAGTAGTTGCTCATCCTCAAGTAAGAAGACTCTCTCTCTCCCTTCTTTTTTTTCCTCCTCTGGCTGGATCATACGACACCCGTAAAATGAGCTCCAAATGTTGAGCTGATCAAGCGTAACAGGTTGCATGTTTGGACAAGCATTGTATCCATAAAATCGATCCCTCTTCAACGTGACAACGTGTGCCTAGCTTTCCTCCGTTTAAGTTATTATCGCATGCTTATCGTTTATAACTAAAATTTTACTTAGATCAATTGCGATGCAATGACCAACATTGTAGGAACAACTTATATATGCAAGCACGCAAAAGAATCGTGATTGACTACTTATTCGTGTATAAGGACATTATATGTAAGAAGTTTCTTTCGAAATTAACTTTCCAAACAAAGTTATTAAGACATAAGGAAATTGGCTGCATGAATAACCACTCAAAAGGAAGTTACTTTTATAGCTACCATCCAAAGGGTGCTATCATTGAAAATAACTACTCATCTACATGACAAAGATGCACGTTTTATCCAATTGACACTATCAATTTTACTGCCATGCAACGATTGTTTCTATCTTAAATTGCAATCTAATTTTTTGTTTTTTTTCTTCAATGCTGCGATTCTATCTGCAGAACCAAGACTCAATTTGCTTTCACAAGTGATAAAAAAGGTAAAGGTTCAAGTTATTTCTATGTTGATAATGAAAAACCTATAAATTGAACATTTAAGTTGCTTGCATATGAAATTTAAGAGATCCATAAAGTGAAGAATAATTTTTTTCATTCATAATGTTCGAATGAATCGTAAAGCTAGTGGTTTAGTGGTAGATATCTTTATATTAATTGGGTTTCACCTACAAGAAAAGGGGACATTTTAGTTCTCTTATCTAGATTCCAATGGTAGGATTCATTGTAATTAGAATGGTAGAGATAAATGATCCCTCCCTCTCTCTCATCTTTATTTATTTTTTACTATGTTATAACTTGATTATTGTTATTCAAATCCTCTTATTTTTGAGTAAAATGCAAATTGTTGTAATTGGGTTCAAGTGCTATCAAATTTTACTAATATAGTTTGAAATGTTACACTTAACTACCATATGTTTTGTTTGTTATCACATAAAGGATATGCCATTAACTTTTTATACGTACAATTCACATAACCTGTAATATTGGCATAGGTTAGAAAATTTAAGACTTCACCGACTTAACAAATTGGAGACTCATCTAATTCCATCATAAAAAAAAATCTTCATTTTTTAAAGTACATTATGATGATTTAGATGATTGAGGGACTAAAGATAAGATTGAAGGGAATTGCTACCGATTTCACTGATTTTAAATGCTAAAATCTCTTATAAACTAACACTCGTGCATAAAAAATATCACATACGTAAATCGCACGTATAAGAGGTTAACAACATATCTCTCCATGCGGTAACAGATAAAATATATAATTATTAAGTGTAATATTTCTAACTATATGTGAGCCATGAGAAGTAGGCTTTCAACCTCTTCAAAAGGTGGCCTTGGCTATGACAACTATGACAACCTCGCTGGCTCCAAATTATTGAACAAGAGTCCTATTTCGTGCCCCTAATAAGGGGTCTTGGTCATGAATAGTGGCCATGGCCTTGTGGAAGAAGAGCGAGCAAGGTAGTGATAACTGAAAGAGGATGGTGACTTGGCAGGTCGATGAACATGGAATCGGCTGGACTACCGACATGGAAAGGAATGAAACCTAGCAACAATAGGGAGGTGCAAAGCTCGGGTTGTCGACAACTTGGATGATCAACAACTTTGATTAGTGACTCTAGCTCACTGTAGATGAACAAGGGGTGGGGATCTAGCCATAGTGGACAATATCAACCTTGAAGAGGAAAAGGATTGATCAATATCTTTGAATCGAGCCTTGAATATGGGATGAAGATAGCTCCAAAATTCGATTGCTCCTTACCTCAATCGAATGGGGTTGGATGCTTGACAACCATCACCTAACATTCAGGAGGCGGCTGAGGTAAGGATGACAACAGCAATAACTGGTGGGGTTTTGCCAAATGGGAACCACAATGGCCTGAGTCAAAATGGATTGGAATAAGAAGGGTGAAAGAAAAGAAAAGACAAAAAAACTAGAACTAAACAAATATTACATGCAACTCAATCAATTATACTTGTAATCAACTATAGAACTTATGCCAATAGGATATTATAAAAATATTTAATAAAAAATTTGAGAAAAAAAATATGTAAGAGTAATAAGAAAAAATAATACGGAATGATTACATGAAAAAGAAAATCATGGAGAGGATGACGAAGATTACACGTTAATAATTATTGGATGGAAGGACTTTCTGGCTAAAATCCAGCTGTTTCTTTGACACGGGAAACTGGGACCCACATGTAGTCTACTGTGATTGGTGGAAGTTATGGTCCCCATCCGCTGCAGAGTCGGGTCTCTCACCTATCGACGCTTGTCGCCCTGTCTCCTCTCTTGTCCTCACCTGATGTTTCTTCCTTTGCTGGCATTGTTTCATATCTTTTCCCACTGCCTTGCAGACGCGATTGACGCTATTGCTCGGCCTCCTTGACCACCTTTCCTTTGCCGCATGAGGTGCACTCCACAGTAGCCAGGATATTTTGTTTACGGTAAACCAATGAGGGGCCTCGCCAGTACGAAAGCGGACTCATGGGAAGAAAGATCAAGATAGCTGACGGGTGCCTGATTTCATGCGGCACACACCTGATGCTAATAGTGGCCTATCTTCATGATTCAATGGTTAACATCGACAATAGATGCCCACTCTTCGGCAGCTAAGATTAGATATGCTCTTTTGTTTATTTTCTGACTATAGTAGGAAGCTTTATCTTATTAATTTAGGTAACTTTATCTCAATAATTATTCACTCTTCATCCAGTTTATTATTAGAACTGTGATATCCCAAATTTAGTTCCATATTGAATGAAAAAATATATATCATATGCTTATAAAAGTCCATTTGCTACCCATTAATTTTTACTCGAATTTTTGAGACACGTGGTTTTGACTCACTAATGAGTTAATCGGGCTAGCAGAATGGTTTGGAGCGTTACAAATGATATCAAAGCTGATCGAAGTGTGCAAAAGTTGATGAGCATGAGGAAAAGGCTATCTATAGAACGATGGTAGAGTTTTATCATAACGTACGGTAGGAAAATTGTGATACCACAAATTTAGTCATAACTCAAGTCCATTCGAATTTTTGGGCCACGTGGTTTCGATCCGCTAACGGATTAATTGGGTTAAGGCCACGTGGTTTCAGTCCGCTAACGGATTAATTGGGTTATCACGTGAATTTGGAGTATTACAAAATATTGTGATACCCCAAATTTAGTCCCATATTAGATGGGAAACAAAGTGTCATGTGCTTATAACTCAAGTCTACTCGCTATTCATTAACTTTCATTCAAGTTTTTTAGCCATATGATTTTGATTCATTAATGAATTAATTAAATTAGTAGGTAAACTTGGGGTATTATAGGCAGAGGCCTTAATCTCAGCGAAGACAACTAAGCGCTAGTTGATTAAGGTTGATGCTTCTCATCCTTCAAATGCGAAGCTTACCTATACGTGTTACATGATGTTCCTTCCCCTTTGGATGCCCCTAATCCATGACCAGTGGTCCAAAACCTTTTTCAAGTACATTGAGGGACATTATTGGATGCTCCACATCTTGACGAGTGTCTCATGCATGATTGGCGCGAATTATGCATCTTTTTGATTTTTTTGGGTTGCAGAAATGGGTTCCGCCGGATCCGAAATGAACGAAAACAGTTAACCTCTGCCTTGCAAAGCTGACTTACTATATGACCTCATTATAATTATTTGGGACTTATAATATTTGTCAGAGATGGGCTTTACCCCTCTCGAGAGGAGGGATTTCCACTCCTCCAATCTAAACCAGAGCATTCTAATTAAATATTCACATAATTGGTCATGCTTTGTACTACTTTAGATGCTTGGAAGCTAAAAAAAAGAGATGTTTGATAACCCCTAACTTATACATCAGATAAGAGCAAAATTGAATAGTTAAAATAATATAAAACTACATTTTATTATATTACACACATTAACATCTATTATTTTTAATTTATATATAGAATATGATCAATAAAATATATTATCAATTTAAATGTTATACATACATTTTAGCTCATTAGTATAATAAAATATATCCATTTTTGTGCCCATATAAGACATATGTTAGAGGCCACAAAAATATTAGATATCTAAATTCTATATACTTTTAGTGCTATAAAACATAAGCATGAATCTTCAATTCAAAACCACTACTGATTTTAGCTCAAATTATTCTCTCCATTTGAGAAGAACATAGTCCATCACTATTTGTTATGCTTTTTGTCATGTACTACAAGAATTTGGTTTTGATTGGTTAGAGGGGTTGGCTCTTGTGGAGAGCTTTGCCTAATTATTTCAAAGATTAATGTCCTTTGATTTTAATAGGTTTACATTCTCTTTGCTAAATTATTTATTGGACTTTTAAGAATAACCCTATTATGCCTTAGCTGATCACTTAAAGTCTATTTGGTATAACTATTAATCCTCACAATAGTAGCTTCTTGGACGGAGGGATGATGCATTATAGGATACAATAAATAAATAGTATGACCAATAGGATTATGCTAAACTTTGTAGGAGTCAGCAAATTTGCAGATGGAGACTGAGCAACTAAAAATTCAAAGATTTTTATTATTTTTTAATTATTTTACTAATATCAAATTTTAGTTAGATTTTTATATTTGCATCAAAATAATTCTAGCATATTTTTCTTTTACCAACTCCCATTCCTTATATGATTTTGTGCTTTTCTATTATTGATTTCTATTCCTTTATGATTGTGTATTATCTTTAATGGTGAAATTAGGGTTAGGATTATGGTCTATTTATTCTTCTAAATTATTATAAAAAGCTAGTTTTTAATATATTAATAAAAATTTATTTTTAGTAAAAACTTTCTTCATCAATGATGAGTTCTTTAATCCAATTTTTTTCAATTTTATGCATTTAATGTTTGAGTTTAATTTTTGTTGATCGACTCTTTATGCTACACAGAGGGAGCAACAACTTTACCAAACAAGCCCTTAATCATAACTTTTGAAATAAATTGATGGATGCTTTTCATATATAATATAGCCATTACTGCTAGGGAAAACTGTATTATACATATTGAATTAAAGTTACAACATGTGTAGGGGTAGAAAATGAAAGATTGTATACATCACCATATTTAAAGATGAAAATATATATTTAAACCTATAAACATAATCTATTTCTTTAAAAATATTTATACATAAAATATTATATATTTTGAAGGTATTTTGTTTAATACATTTTTTTTTATATTTTTAGTAACATATTACAACAATTTGATTCAAGGTGGCTAGAAATCCATAAAATGCATGATTTTTTCAAAATATTTGATAATATAAATTATATTAAGCAATCATTTCACTTCACAAATATCGTATCTGAATTTGATGTGGTATCTAGAAAGTCCGCTCTTGCTTGTATTATTATTCTATCATTGAAAATAAGTTAAAAAGTATTTGAAAATCCTTTTATTTAAAGAAAAAATCAAAAATTCATAAGTAATTACTTATGACAATTTCTATTACAATTATATGTCTAAAAGTATCTCGACATATAATTTATTGCATGCCACTAATTAGCAACGAGTGGCAATTCTTCGGCGATTGAACTTATTTTATTCTAAAACTAGTCATATGCCCGTGTATTGCATAGTAATCCTGTACCAAAAGATGATAGTTTATCTTAGCATTCTTGCATAGTGCTAACCATCAATGCACATTATAAATTAAAATCCTACCGACAACACCTTTTCACTGTGTTGCACATGAGATTCATGTGATTGATAGGTAGACAAGAGGATTGCCCTGAGAGAATAATCTTGTGATAAGAGAAGTTATCATTCTCCTATAGGAAAGTTTACAAACATTGATTGAAGACTTACATATCACAAAGTGTAAGATATGAACCCATCAAAATTAGGGCTTGATGTACACAAATTAGTTAACTCTCTTGAATGATGTTTATATGCATTAATTCAATACCTAAATATCTATGACGCCATAAAGCTTCATGGATCACATGTAGAGATAATGGATCGATTTTGAAAAAGAGAAATAAATGCTTTACGAGAAATGTTTGAATCACCATATATACATAGAATTTATGATGATAGTGCATCAATATCTGAAAATATAAAGTGCACAAAACATATTCTTAGAAGACAAAAAATAGTATATAAATAGATATTTTCAAAAGATATGTGGCAAGCACAAAGGGCTCTTAAAACATATAAGTGTAAAGTTAATATCCAAAGATAATGTGACGACTAACTTTTATCATGTAGTATATAATGTGAGGGTAGTATTTCTTTTGCAGTTTCCAAAGTCTAATAAATCAGAAGCGCGTGGGAATTGAATTCTAGAGTTGTTTGCAAGGGCGAACATTTTGACCGTAAAGGCAAGCTGGGGTTGGTCTACGTCAGCCCCGCAGTGCTCCACCTGAGACAATTCTTGTTATTGCGAACATCTAAACACTAGACGAATCGTCTCTTCAAGACAAAACTTTGGCAACGTCCCTGCGTGTGGTCAAACCGAAGACCCTGTCCTTTTTAACACTTTTTCCCTGATACTAATTTGGATCGAGTAAGAGAACGCAGCATCGGCTAAAAGTCATGCTCATCCTAAGAAACGGTTTCATGCCCATCCCGAGAGAGATTAGTCTTCAGGAGTATTTGAATTCGAGAAAGGTCACAGGAGTCGACGTTGCTTCCGCGCAGTTGCTCGGCACTTTAGACTGACGGCGGTTTAAGAGAACGCGTGGGTTTTGATTTCAGACGAAGGGATGAAAGGCTATTTGACCAGACTTGCCTTCTTTCTTGTGTGGGTTTTCCTCTTGTTATAAGTAAATAAAAAGGAGAAAACCAAGGCTTCGTTTTAATAATCCATAAACATAAAAAATAATAATAATAATAATAATAAAAAAAGCAGGAAAGAGGGAATGATACGGGTATATATCGTCATTTTATTCCTTCACCTTTTATTTGGCATTTTCCTGCGAATGGTGTGCGCACGTCCGCTCTGCCGTCCCATGACCCATGCCTTTTTCCATTGAAAACTCCAATCGTCCTTCAAGATAAGGATTAAACCTACAAACCGTTGAAATTCTTCCCAGGATTAGACCTACACAATTCCTTACGCCTATGCGCGTGTGCGCGTGACATGGAAGTAAGAAGAAATGAAAATTTTTCTTTCCGAAAGCCTCCTACATATAAGGCGTAAAAATATAATTTACATCTATCTGGTTCGAAGATAAAAGTGGGAGAGCCAGAAAGGCAGCAGCATCCTTAAAAAATGGCGGTCCGCCAACCACGCCACCAAGCCCACCGGATTCCACGGCCGATCACATAAGGTGTGACCCTGTCTGTTGAACGTTGTTATCGATAACCAACACGCAAAAATCACTCGCCTAAATGCACCGACCGCATCACATCTTCATCTCGTGCCGTCGCACCTGCGAGGGTGGCCGGAGGGTGGCCTTTTCCAGCCACCATCCTTCCCAGCCCTACAAGTGGGCTCGATCCGGACCACCCTATCATTCTCCGAGCTCGAGCAAAAGCAATTAAATGAATTCAAAAGAACTCCGAGCATAGTTATAAAATTCAAGTCGAATTGATCGGTCCAATAAACTGATGTATTTTTTTAATTGAACTAGATGTGTAATTGATTCGGTCAAAATCAAATGCATCAACCAATTTTTTTATTGACACGACGGTGTTATGGTATGAACGGATAGTATTGGAACAATTTTTTCATACCCTTTAAAATTATTTTAATTAATATAATTTAAATATCAGTATTATATTTTTAAAATTTTTTATTTTTTAAACCTAAATCTTCTTATCTTTTTTTTAAAAAAATCAATCCAACATACGTGCACGCGCGTACACACACACTCTCTCTCTCATATCTTTCTCTTTCTCAAACTAATATAAAAGATTTTAAATATTTTTATTTAAATTTAAAAGTACTGGTGTAGATATTATATTTTATTCTAGTTTAAATAACTTAATCTTAAAGATTTAATTTTTAAAATTACCAACTTAATTGAATTTTATGTAATTTTTTTTATTTATAATTATTAATCATATTTTTTTTATTTTAATTATAACCGTTAATCCACTGATTGGATCATTAAATTAGAAATCCAGTCGCCATGTGCGATCTGGCCCTACTCCGATGAATCTGGCTTGCCACCCACAGATCAGCTCGAATAGGACTACCATTTACTTGGAACTCTTGCCATAACAAGCCACGTGGCAGGTGGTTACTGGGGAGCACGTGTGGCGTGTCAACCTGGTTCATGTCACCCTCGCCGATGTTTGGCACAACCGTCGCCAGATTGGTAGGGTTTCATACTGCTTTGGTTTGCTTTCAAGAGAACGATCGAGGGGAGGGTGACCAAAAATAATGACTGCCAAACGCATTGAAAATTCTCCTCGGCACTCATGGTGATGGCCATTAGGGTCTGTCACATCTGGAAATATGTCCATATGTATGCAAGAGAACTACAATTTTGATTCTTCGATGCAGAGAGGAAGGGGGAAAGAAAAGGACGTTTGGTGCATAGAAGACGTAGTTATCTGTGCGATCGATGGAGGGCTGAAGGAAAGAAAATAAAGGAAAGATGCAGATTTCTTTGGACGATAGAAACAATTCCGCTGACTTGAGGGTGCATGGTTCTTCCGTCGTTGTCCGCACCCCAACATCAGTTCCAGTACCATCGCATCAGTTTTATCGAGCAGTCCTTTATCATGATAAACTTTGTAATATATGTTTCTTTCTGAGAGATAGAATTTCGTAATATAATAATGCCATTATTATGAGGATAATCATCCCCATTATCAACTTTATCCGAATTTTTGGTCTTTATTCCAATTAAGCCTCCAATTTACCTCCAAACTGTATGACCAAATAAAGAGCGTCCACTGTTAATATAACGTGAATGTTCAGGGAACCGACTCTGTTCATCGACATCGACTTCATCTTTCTTTTATTCCCAAATGGTTCCTCCTTCACCACTGTAGAACCCGGCTAGCATTTTGGAGTGAGTTGCTGCTATATGACTACTAAAGCCATCGCATACGCTGGTGCTAACCTTGTCGGTAACGTGGAACGATCAGGAACATATCCGGTTTTTTTATTGGTCGCATTGTATCTCATGATCAAAGTTTTAATTAGTTGGCTGAGTAATTTTTTTTTTTTAATGAACGTGTCATCTTTAAATTGGCGCGTACGGTTAAGCCTTCTTCCCTTCGTGATCGATTAATGTTCCGAGAGAGATATGGATCATTTTATCTTTTAATATATTAAGATTTTAACTTTTCTTTCGTCCATAATGCTTTGAGGTAATGCGTGGTCATTGCTTCTCAATGATTCACCAGTCACCATACGGCTTCATTTCGTGGGATTAAGGCAACATCTGAAATTGGAGAGATTCTTATGGGTACGTCCACCATATGGATCACAATATCTATGCGAGCACTGCTACAGTAGCCAGGTTGATAGGGTTAGCAATTGAGGAGCATGCATGTTGGTGGTGTCTGTATCATTCTAGACATCCATAATTATGAAATGCACCATTAAGCTCGATGCTTATTGCAAAAACATTGATGAATTTTAATTTAAGTTTGTTGAGATTGTATCTGATATCATGCTCGGAGTTGATTTTGTATGGGAATAAGCACTTCAAACTTTATCATGCAAGCAATCAAGTGAAGTCTATGATAAAAGTATATTTTTTAATATTCAAGAATCATCATATTAATGTGTATATATATATATATATATATAAAAGAAGTGGATAAGGAATTGGCACTCTAAAAATGTTTTCCTTTCAAAATAATAGAAAAGCTTGTTAATTTGATATCGTTTATGAGTTACACCTCGTGGATATACTAGTTATCGTACAGAGAAGCGTGAGCAAATTTTTCTCTCATTCACGATATATATATATATATATATATATAAAGGAAGTCAATAAGGAATTGGCACTCTAAAAGTGTTTTCCTTGTAAAATAATAAAGGTTGTCAATTTGATATGGTTTACGAGTTACACCTCGTGGATATATCAGTTATCATACAGAGAGAAGCGTGAGCAAATTTTTCTCTCATTCACGATCCCAGTTAAAGGTTTGTTCAACTTTGACTTGCTAGTTGCCAAAATGGACGTTGAAATTATAACTTTTTATTGGTGATTCGAATGTGATCTTTTCCACTCGAATCACCATCCAATGAGGAGAGGCCCGTACCAAAAAGTTGTCGAGAAAACCGAGGTTTTTGTTAACTCCGTTAGATGAGAGGTTAGCGATGGTCTGATTTCACCTTTGAGCGGAATAGCAAACAGTTTAAAGTATATCATCCCATTCTCGCTTGCTACTTGTGAACACGACTACCTCGGCTTCCTCTCGCGCATCCGATAAAAAGGGCATCAAAACGCCTTTTTTTTTTTTTTTTTTCTAAAGTAATCTCGACACCCGTTTAAGATTTGATATTATGCTAAAACCCAATTTACCCCAAAAAGTTTAACTGGAAAAGAAAAAGATTAGCAATGTGTATTGGAGATCAAATTCTCATGGTTAATATGAAACTAAAAGAGTCTCGCTATTCACCCATGTGCCTACCTCTTGCTTGCGTTGCCACCTATCAGCCATCAAAAGTGAACGCGCTGATGTTTGCTGATGCAAGTTGGTCCTCTCATCTCTTCGACTAAGGATTGTTCTTTTGAGCCCTGTAAAGGCTGTGTGTGAGTTAAGATGTAGATTAGGCTGCCCAAAATCTATCTAACCCATCGTATCAAAATACAGGATAACGCAACCACCGAGCCCTTTCCCAGCCCATGTGACGGCCCAAGCCACGTTGACGCCTACATGCAACAATGCAGTTATCTTGGGCTGCTCGCAAGCCCAGGTTAACCGGGCGGCTCTCTTTTACTCGGGCCAATCATCTCGTGGGCACAAAAGAAAGTCTCAGGCCAGAGGAAAACAAGCTCACCCTCCACCGCAGGACTGTAGGCTAACGTGCCATCACCAGAGCGTTATGATTCGTTTACCTTCTTCATTTCCTTTATTTTTTAATCTATACAAGTTATTTATTTTTTTTATATTTTTAAAATTTATAAATTATATAATTTAAAAATAAAGAAGATGATGGAAACTATATTTGAATATAACTAAATCTATCCCTTTTCCTCCTCCTCTCTCTCTCTCTCTCTCTCTCTCTTTATATATATATATATAAGACCCTCCCTTTATCTCGCATCCATCTCCAGTTGGGCCGTCGTCAGCAGGAGGGCTACCCTAAAGTTAGGGCCCGGACACATCTCAACGCCGCCCCGCTATGCTGTCCATCGCCGTGCTGTCCGTAGGATATATTTTTTCGGATGTCGATCTATCTTTCTTTCAAAAAGAAATCTAAAATGAAACGATTCGGGTGTGGAAACGAAGTGGACCATCGCTCCGTAATCCCGAAAAGCAAGTAAAACCGTCCCCCCAGCGGCGCTTCTCCTAGCACGGGAAGCTGTTCGTGAAGCTCCTACCCGCAGTCCGTCCACCGGGTTCTGTTTACAACGTAATTTATTAATCCGATGCTACTGCTGCCACCTGCGACCATCCACGCCTTCGTTGGTGTTTGCCGGCTTTTTCTGTTGTGCATACTTATCATGAGGCATTATCGTGCGAGTGGTCTCCTCAGATGGTTGAATATCCAGCGAGTATGGGTTAAATTGGATGGATTTCCGTATCATTCCAATCACGATTGGCCGTAAAATTTCAGACGCAAAATCAATCCAATCATAATTTTGAATTAATTTAAAACCAATTCAACCAGAAGGATTCCACTAGGAATCATTATAGGATAGATTTGATTTTTTTCTAATACGCATGTCTAATGTCTCATGAACAAATTTCTTTTAGTTATATTTAATTTAATATTTAAATTTTTTTAAGTAAAAATAATGCATAATTTATAAAGCATACTTAATGTATAAAGTTTAATTTTTAAAAGCATCAATTTTATTAATATTTAAAGGTTGGCATCGACTAGCCAATCAACTAAATGATACTTAAAAAATAATAAATAAATATATTTAATTCAATTAAAATTATTTTTTATGAAAAGTGAAATAATTTTAATCAATCAAATTTCTTTTCTTCTTTTTTTTATCTTTTTTATTACTTTATAATCTTATTTTATTAATTGGGAAAGCAAGAATCAAACAACCAATAAAGTTATTCACTTATTGGCGGATTAGAGATGAATATCTACTATTAAAGTTATTTAAATAATAATTAGTTGTTCGGCATCAAAATGTAACCGGTGTTTTTTTTTTTTTTTTAAAAAAAAAAAAAGGCGAGACGATGCAAGCGAATCAGCGAGACGATGGGCCTCAAGGTAAATATGCACAACGGAAAAAGCCGGCAGATATCAACGAAGGCTTGGCCGGACCTCGGGTAGGTGGTTCACGAACACCTTCCCGGGCTGGGAGAAGTGCCGACGGGAGGACGGTTTTACTTGCTTTTCGGGATTACGGAGTGATGGGCCACTTCCTTTCCACACCCCAACCATTTCTTTTTAGGTTTCTTTTTGAAAGAAAGATCGACGTATCGTACGGACAGCATGGCGATGGACAGCGGCGATGGGATGTGTCCGGGCCCTAACCTTAGGTTAGTCCTCCTGCTGACGACGGCCCAGCTGGAGATCGATGCGAGATAAAGGGCGGCCCGCGACGGGACGGGCGAAGGGAACATCACTGGGCGGCTCTTTCCGTATGGCCATGGAACATCCCAGCATTCACCGGCCATATTAAGCTATCTTGTGGGTGAGGGATCGACATTATATTTAAATATAATTAAGTTTAAATTTAATTATTTTTTATTTTTAAACTCATATAATTTATAAATTTTAAAAATAATATATATATATATATATATATATCAAAAAATGGAAAAGATGATCGAATTCTGTACCTGATTATAATCGAATTTAGCAAAGTTTATATATATATATATATATATATATATATATATATATATATATATATATATATATATAAATATAAGTAAGTCTGAATCAAATTTTAAAAATAAAATAAAAAATTATATATATATATATATATATATATATATATATAACATATATACTATATATTATAATATTATATTATAAATGAGTTCAACTGTGCTATTTTTATAAGGTTTTTTTGGGCAAACTGACCTTTAATCTCACCGATCAAAGTCTCATTTAGAGGCTTCAACATCTTATATGGCTTCCTTATACTTTTAAAATTTCTATAAATTATAGCACAACTCATATTTAAACAGAAATATAATAGCAAAAGTCTATATATATATATATATATATATATATATGAGAGAGAGAGAGAGAGAGAGAGAGAGAGAGATAAAATTATTTAATGTTTTATTTGTTCTATCCCTTATCAACTCACGAAAGGTTTTTGTTTTTAGTCCTATTAATCTACTCTTCATTGGTTAATAATTTGGAAGGCAAAGAAGAAAAAAAAAAAAAATTATATCCTTGAAACAAGCTAACCTGGTGCCAAACATCACGCAGCCTCAGGCTCATTATATGCATGATAGGCCTGGTAAAGATGATAACCTCATAGCAAAGTTTGATTTTGAAGGGCAGCAGCACACATTTCAGAATGTTGAATCTTAATATTAGGCTTTGCGAGCTTTGGGCTCAATCTACCTTGAGATCTTGTTACGGCCCAAATGGGATAAGAGTGCGAATACAAGATAATTTGTAAGGTTAGCTAGAACTTCTCATCATTTTTCTTTTTAAAATAAGAGAGATTATTTATTTACACCCAAAACTTAATTGACCATTGACCAATTTAATAATAGGCAAAATTATTAGATCCAACAAAATTTGATTAATTATTTGTATTATGGTCCTTGGAAGATAATATTTTTTTATTTAGTACTTATACAAGAGGCCCATATATGGGTGATTTATTGCCAAAATTAATTTTATAAAGAAAGTTATTAGGATATAGGATAATTAATTGTAAAGATAATATTCCAAAAAGGGAGTTATTTAGGCAAGAAATCACTAATGACTACCAAAGAGGAACAATCAAGATGAGAAATTATATATCAAAGAAAGTTAATACTAGAAATAACTTTCCATATCTATGATAAAAGGAGGAAAAGAGTTTAATTTGTATTACATAATAATATCACTACTATTTGGCATAGGTCATCTTCTATCTATAAGCTAATAGAGAGCTTGCTCTCACGATCCTCTTCAAGAATTCTAGGATCTAAAATTTCGCTCACGATGAATGTTGGTTCAATTATCAATAAATACAGCTATAATATAGCTGGAAGAGTAGTAGTTTAATCTAATCCACATGAACATCAAATAGCTCGGAACAAAGATTCAATCTTTTTATATAAAAAGGTCAAGGGATTCATAAAGTAAAATATTAATTGTTTCATGCATAAAGTTCAAGTAACCATTGAACTTGATGATGGATATCTTTCTATAATCAAAAACATGATTTGAGTTTTGCCGGTAAGCAAAGAAGCAACTGACACTTCTTTTAAGTAAAACAATCAACTTTCGCTTCTTTATTTTATATGGGATTTGAGTGGCAGATCCAATCATCATTGAAGCAGTTAAGATGAATTATTTCCTCCTCTTATTTTGATAAATTCTTTTATTATAATGTATCACTATCATTCTTCATCAAACTGATTTTCTTTTTTTTTTCCTCCACATTAATCGCTCAACAAATTTTAAATCCTCCTACTTGAGGCATGAAAAACAATTCAAGCACCCCTTGTTAATTTAAGTTGTGACTCATCACAAAATAAATGTATATTTAGATATATGAAAATAGTATCATGTTCTTCATTTCTAAGATGCGTATTTTGTTCTCCTTTTAAAACCACCAACTTTATGCCATACCATTGATGGCTAAGATATAAACGGAAGGGCAGACAAGTGTTTGATAAACATAAACCTATGCTTATTTTTACAGAGGACACATATCGTTCTCCTTGCAAGACTGCATTTTGATTTATGAGGGATTCACAGAGGAGACTTAAGAGTGGTTGAGAGATGAGAGCTTCCAATTGTTGCAAACACCAACAAAAAACCTACAATTTCCTCCTTTGACACTTTGACAAGTTGGCTTCAATGGACGCAAGTTTAGTTAATGGAATGTGTGTAGTCCTGTTGTACCACCACACTCCAAAGAAAGGCCGAATAACCCCAAGAAGGGTACCTAAGTGTTCGACACCGTATTTGTTGGTGGCCCAATAATTATGTAAGTCGTCGTCCAAGAGAACTAGTTTATGCAATAGAAAATATGCCACTTTTGTAGCAAATTCATTGATAAATACGTACAAAGATGGGTAAAATATTGTCAAACATCACAGTTACATTAAACGTCTGATTACCTTTAAGTTATCATCCATTAAAACAAAAAACAAAAACCTAACTCGCCAGCCATGCATCCAACTAAATCATTGACGTTAAAACAGTTAGGTCTCACCAACTGTTGCCACGGCCCCCTTTTGTTGGATGATGAGAAGCGTGAGTTGAGGCTGGATCCGGGCCCATCACGTGGAAACCCAGGGCCTCTCCACCTAGCTGGACTTTGGAAGAGATGAGCAGCGGTTAGAACGGTACGGACGGATTCCCCTCTCGTCCTTGGATGCGCTAACAGCTAGGCTTCCATACCCACTAAATAGATATAAAAAAAAAAAAAAAAAAAAAAATCCCTATTATCTAGAAATTCTAAAAGAAAAATGAATTATATAAAAAAAAATCAAATATGACACATCACAGATCATATCATATCATATGTTGATGTCTATATCCTACATATCATTAGACCTTTTCTAACCAATGTTTTTGATAAATTCTTAACAACAAACCATCTTATAATTTCTTAACAATAACATACAATATGATGGTTTATTAACAAAAAAAAAAAAATTTCTTAACAAAATCATTGTTAGTTGAAGTATTCAAAGCATTAATCTTTCTTTCTTTTCTCTCTGTACATTATTCATTTCTAAATTTGCTAGAGTATGATCAGTAATTAACAAACCCAATTCTTATTAATAGTAGCATAAAATTTAATGATCAATAACAAATTCGATGATCATTAGATTTTTTGTTTTTTTTCCTTCTAAAGGTGCATTTGTTATGGGCTAAAGAGTGTGAAAAAAATACTTGTATAATTACAAGAGTAATTTTTCATTGCGTTTTGAAGATATTTAGTATGGAATTTATTTTTTTCAAGGAGATAATTTCTCTCCTCCTTCAAATTGTTAACCCGTGGAGGAGTAGGTTAATAGGATTAAAAGGTAAATATCATTTAGAGGATAAAATAACACTATAACATTGAGACTAATAAAATATTAAATAATTTCACCATTCTCTCTTATCTTGTTTTTTTTATATTAATGACATTAACAAAATATTAATGATATTTTTGCCTCTTTTATATTAACCTTATTTCAAATACAGTTAATAATTATGCCTATAATATCTTGCCCATCATTCACAAATACAACTAAATACTATTAAATATATATATATACTTAAAATTTGTATCAGAAAATATTACTCATGTAACTTTGAACTCTCATTTTTTAACCTCAAACCAAACTCACCCTATATATTATACCTTTGTTACGGCAAAAGGTATGCAGGAAGAGGTTTGATACTATCTTTTATAATAGAAGGCAGGGGATAAGAGATCAATAAAAAAATAAGGTGTGAAATCAAATAAGAGAGCATATACAGGGACTTATATGGTTCAATCATTGGTCTACATGCATGGAAAAAGAAAAGCAGAGAATTTTATTAGGAAGAATATTTAAAGATTATAGTGCTCGTTTGGTTCATAAGAAGTGAGTTACAGATAGGAATAGGATATCTGAAAATTAGATTCCCAGGCATAGAATATCTGAACTATCACGTTTGGTTGATCATGGAAACATGTATTTTTTTGAGAAAGAATGAAGCTATCATATTTGGTTGAACAGTTTCTTTCTCAGGAAAATAGTGCAGAATACCAATTATATCCTTTAGTTCTTAATTTTTTTTTTTACCATCTAATTTTTTTAACTTTTATATAGGTTATAAAAAATGGTTAAGAAATTAAGATACCAAAATTCTAAATCAAGATAAAAAGTTTTAGATCAAGTTGACACCCCATAGATATGAAGCGAAGCATTTTTTTTCTCTCTTCTCGCTTGCTGGTTTAGGAAAAAAAGGTATACCATGGAAAAGAAAGGTATATTATGAAGAAAAAGGAAGCACGCTGCGGTGGAAAAGTAAATCACATGATACTAATGGGATTTTATTTTCCATAAAACGCAGGAATTTAAATCACGTAGGAATAGAGTATTCCCACGAATGGACTCTGAAAGGGCGAATCAAATATTCTAATTCGTGGAAAACAAAATTTCGTGCTCTCTTTTACCGTGAACCAAACGAGCCTATAAGGATTGTTCCTTACCAAACTTTGGAATTACAAGAATTGTTTTTCCATCAAAAACTCTCTCACAAATTTTTAGATCTGCTTATACCCAATATAAACTTCTCTTGAACTCTCTTAATAACTCTTTCAGTTATTGAGTTACCTTAAAAGCTAGAACTATATATGCTTATACAAAAGAAGGATATACAATGTACTACATGGATTAGGACTCAAGTCTACATAAATATGGAAACATATTCTTCTTAAGCTTATGATTCCAAAATAAACTCTAATTAATCTCCACCTTAGCTTGACTTCTAAAACGATACTGAAAATTTAACCGAAATATTTCAACTACTCCACATAATCTAAAGAGGAACATCTCTTGTGCTACATACACCAATTAAATCTAAGAAATGCTTGAACTTAGCTATTGAAAGAGACTTACCAAAATTAATTATCTCTTATATCCCGTAGTGGCTTTATCTATCTTCTTGGTCTATCCCTATCAATACTAAACTGCTCAACTACATAAATGCTTAGTGTTTCAACTGAACTAGACTAAGAAGAAATGTGCTGTAATGAATTTGTTATGGAGGATAAGGGTGCATTGCCCATAACAATAGAACGCTACAACATAGATAACTTTTTGACCATTCACCTTTCATCATAATAAGAGCATCCCTTATACCTTTATTATTTTATTCTTAGTTAAATACTTAAATCCATTTTCATTAAGAGGACTTAAAGAAATTAGATTCTTCTTCAAATTTGGAATATATCGAATATTTAACAAAGTTCTTATTATACCATTCAACATCTCAATTCGAATTGTTCTAATTCTAATAACAAGGCATTTGGCATTATTGCCCATCAATACATCTCCATCTTCACTTATATTTAGAAAAGCAATGCTTGTTAGCACACATATAATAAAAACAAGCCGAATCCAAAACCTATTCATCCTTTAATCTGGCTTCTTCAATCATGAAGAGAATAAGATCAGAATTATTAAAATCTCTTTTTACCAAACTGGCTTCAATACTCCTATCAGTTTTCTTCTAGCATTGATTTTTATCGTTCTGCTGCTTATTTTTTAGCTTATAATAGTTAGCCTTAATGTATCTTTTCTTTTTACAATAGTTATAAGTCAAATTTTGATGCTTTGACTTTAATCTGGACTTGTTTCTACTATCAGTTGAGCCCTCTTCATTAGATCCCGCTTTAGACCATTGGGCTTTTTTCTTGGCTATTACTTATATTACTTATTATCTTAATCTCAATCAAGTCTTTAGAGAATAAAGCTGCTTTGACCTCTTTCATAGAAAAAGAGTATATTTCCTATAGAGAAAAATATCTTTAAAATATTTATATGATTAAGATAAATAGCACAACAGTAAAAGAGCTAAATCTTCATAATTTCAATTGATCGTAAATTCATGATAATTGAATCATATTTGTTTAGATGAGATTTAATGAATATACCTTCAACCATACATAGCATGAATAAATGAAGCTTCATATATTATTGATTTGATTGGGATATTGTGAGATACAATAATTCTAATTTTTGTCAAAGTAGTCATCTTTTTCGTCCATGTTACGGTGCATCAAATATTTAATCCGTCATTTAGCTTGATGACAATAGCGTTGGCTTAACTTCCGACATTAAAATGTACTAAAAAAACTTCCGACTCCTAAAGTCTATTTTTGCATCGAAGATGAGAAGGGATGAGAAAGCAGACGCGGACACAGGATTTTGCATGTGGGTTGGAAGGCAATAATGACATCAATGTGGTATATTTTAGGCGGTAAGTAGGGTTGGTATGGCAATTAGGACGAAGAAAGGCGCAGAAGTTTTTTTTAAGAAGAACCACGAAGGGACTGTAACTGCCGTCTGTTTATGGTACACGAAAACGTTAGGATTTGTGCAGCTGCGTGGAGATGCTTGTACATGGCAAGAGATGAGGATGGGTCTCTTCATCCATGACGTCCAGGGACAGCTGGACGGACTCGCAAATCTAAAAGATGAAAAATTTCAATCTTTTATTTTAATTAAATAATTAGTATGCAATCATGTGATATATATATTTATATATATTACCTCACATAACTATAAATATGGCGATGCAGAAAAAAACTTATATTGTATCCTTATTTTAAAAAGGTGATTATAGAATCCTTATTCATTGTTATTAAAGATGACCGCACGGAATCCTTACTTTACGTTAAAAAAGAAAAGAAGCATACGATCCTTATCCATTGTCATTGATGACGTGAAATACAAAAGAAATATTATAATTTTATTAAAAATAAATGATGATGTCAGAATCTAACTGAACCCTGGTTGATAAAAATGATGAGATGGATAGTAAATTAAAAATTAAAGTGAAACTTGATTTACTTAATTTTACTAAGAAAAATTTTATACTTGAATCAATATTTTTATGAGAAAGAAGAAGTGTTTGTTTATATATTTACTCAAATATCAAAACTCAAAAAATTTTCATTAGTAATAAAAGAAAGTATTTTATTAAGAAAATAAGAAATATAAAAATTTTAAAATAGTGCGGTTGCTTGGATTTTCTATTTTTCTTTCAAAATTCTTTAGCTTTCTCTATTAAATGAGCTATAAGGTATGGTTTTTTCCATTATTGAAGACTGCAATTGCTCGGAATTCCTGCACTCTCCCAATTAGATGAGCCCCAGCTCATTTTAGACTTTATTTTTCTAATCCCAAATCTCCACAATACAGAAGAGAAAATATTTGGTGAATGGAAAGCTCAATAAAAGTTAAGCCTTCAATTTAATTACATGTAATAAAATAGATAATAGATGTCATTATCAAATTTGAAATAAATAGTGCATCACGAATACGATTTTAGAGCCTTCTACCTATGGAATCGCTGGATTAAAGCCTATCGACCAACTCTATCACCAATGGTGAATTAATACGGTTTCGGCTAAACCCGGGACTTAAGAATGAAGATTGAGGTGGCGTATTGGTCAGGCTCTTGGACCTTTTTTTATCTTCTACAACTGCCGACGAACCAGTCCTTCCAATACTATTCTTTGTATTTGTGAGCTCCGAGAGTATGCTTGTGGAGAGACTTAATCTCTTTTCGCTGGGTTTAATCGGTAGTCATCTGGTTGAATGATCAAAATAAATAAACAAATAAATGCTGTGGGAAAGAATCAGCATAGGAGAAGAGGAAAACCAATGCGAAAGCGCGTCGTGATAACTCCGCTGTTCCAGTCGACTGCTTTTTTCTTCCCTTGGCGACCTTAACTTGGCCTTCCAAACGGCACTAAAAGGTTCTCACGGGCTACCAATTATAAAAGTTTGCCTCCTGCCCCTGCCTTTGCGGACATCGACAACTGAGACCAACTCTCCCCTTCTCTGTCGCTGCTTGTTTTCTTTGAGATTTTTTTTGAAAAAAAATAAAAAGGAAGAAAAAAGAAAGAGGTTTTTTAATTCCCGTTCACCCACTCTCTGACGATTTCATCTGTTAGAGAAGGTCATGGTCACTGTTTTTTTTTTTCGGTTTTTCCTTTGAATAGAAGGACATGCTCCTCGAATGGTCGAAACGCGTAGGGTGGCGTTCTGAAAGAATCCATTGAGGCGATGGAAAGAGAAGCAATCCACAAGTTGAAGAAAAAGTTCTCTTTCTTTTTTGGAACCTATATCTCCTCTTTTCTTTATACCTCTCTACTGTTAAAGCGGATGTGAACCATTCCTTTGCCAGTAATCCATCTATCTCTCTTTCTAACCTTTTCTTTACTGGTGGGGTTCGATTTTGCTTATTTGAAACACATCCAGTCCACTTTGATACCAGACAGATCAATAAAAGAAACGAAAAGGGACAACCTGAAGCCATTTCTCTGCTGTTTATTCCTTTCTAGCTCCGGCTTCCACCTCGCTGCCATCTCTTTCTAATCTTCTCGATCCTTTCTTCCCTTCTCTAGGTACCCATATATTTTCCTAATTTTCTGCTAGTCCTGTTCCATCGTCTACACATCGGTTTCTTTCTTTCTTTCCCTTCGGATTTATACATCTGGTCATTGAAGGTTATCGTTCCAAAACTGGAGGTTCGACATAGAGACCGAGGATTCTGAACGGAGAGAGAACCAGGGTTTGCATGTTAAATTTTAAGTTTTTCTTGTCGAGCAGAGTCCGAGAATAGGCACAGGTATGTTTGCTTGCAGTTCTGTCCAATTACATCGATGAATTGCAGAGGATAAAAGGGGAACCACTCTCCCCTGTTTTTGCGGGTGGGTTACCTCTTGACGGGTTCTCCGCTCCCCTGCCAGGGCTCCTTTTATCTAACAACATACGTTATATTGGTTGGAATTTCCTTGCTGACACGGAAAGCCTCTCATATGGTTCGAGCGCGGCGTATTCCGTTGGTTGTAATGATCTAGGAAGGAAGCGGAATTTGGGTGGTTTTTTTTGCCGTTCTCCTGTTTGTTAAATCAACAGCTGTCCGTAAAGTCAACAGCAACACAGAATTCTCGTGGACCGATTTCTTCTCCTCTCCTCCCCTTTCGGGCCTCTTCCCCTTCCTCAGCCAAGGCCTTCAGCCCTCCGTCGCCCCGTCCGTGCGTCTGGTGGAGAGGGGAGGAGGAAGGACGATGACTTTCCTTGGAAGATCCGCCCCGTCCAACCTCCAATGCTTTCTTGATCGCACCACGCCGGTTGTCCCATCGCGCTCCCTTCCGAAGGTAAACCTCCCTTCCTTCTAATTGCACGTATTCTTTGCCTTTCTTTTTTCCTCCTTTTCTTCTCGTTGTTGATTTCAAATGACTTGGGTGACATGTCCGCATTCCTCTTGCGCTTCAGTCGTGTCTGGAACACTTGAACCAGATGTGGCACCCATGGGATTCCAACACCGTCGAGTGCTTCACGCTGCAAGATCTCTGGGATTGCTACGACGAGTGGAGCGCCTACGGTGCCGGCACTCCCGTCTCTCTCAACGGCGACGAGACGCTCATCCAATACTACGTCCCTTACCTCTCCGCCATCCAAATCTATACCAGCGCTTCATCCTTAGCTAACATCAGGTATGTATTTCAACCGTCCAATCTTCTTCTTCAACCTGATTCCTCGTATATGTACGTACACAGTCTTTTCTTCTACTGCTTTCTGGAAAAGAAAAGGTCATTTTATGTTTTTATTTTTTATTTGGTTTCCATTTGTGAACTGATGTTTTAGGGAATACATGATGCAGGGGCCGTAGAGAAGAAAGAGAAACTGGTGCTCCTGAGATGAGGGAGTTCAGTGATTCTTGCAGCGATGATAGCGAGAGTGACAAGCTATGGAGATTCAGTGGTAGTTCTTCTGATGATTGTGATATCGATCAGGACGGCTTGTGTCATTTACGGGATAGGTTGGGCTATCTCTACTTCCAGTACTTTGAGAGGTCTGCCCCATATGGAAGGGTGCCTCTGAAAGATAAGGTAGCTGTCACCTTCTCTGTTTATCTTCCTTGTGGGCAATGATAAAAACCTTTAGTTATTTTGGATCCCAGCAAGTGGCTTCCTTTTTAGTTGCAGCATCCATCAGAATTGTGGAATATCACCTCTGATGGCCTCGCCTGTTAAGTGAGAAAATTAAGTATTTAAATATAATCCCGAGAATCAATTGGATTCCTTTTTTTTCTTAAAAAAAAAAAAAAAAAATCAACTACTCTCCTTTTTGTTTCGTGCTCTGTTAGCTTCTCGAGTTTTCAACAGTAAAAAGATATATTGACTACCCATTGTTTTTTTTTTTTGGTGCTTTGTTAGCTCATAGAACCATTGCTTGTTGTTTTCAATTCTCTTGCAGGTTAGTGAATTGGCTCAAGAATTCCCAGGATTGTTGACTCTAAGGAGTGTGGATCTATCTCCAGCTAGCTGGATGGCAGTGGCTTGGTACCTCTTCTCATTTAATAAACTTCTGGCAACTGATTTATTTATATGTCAAGACCTGCATACTTTGTTCGTGAAATTATGCAAGTAAACTTGAATCCATGTGCCACAGATACATTTTTAATATGTTTCAGTCTAGTAAGAAGATTAAGTGAATTAGGAATCTTCTATAGAAGTTCATTCAGGGAATTCCTAAGCATCCTACAATACTCTTTCTACCTGAAGTGCGCCCAAATCATCAATAAAGGGCCAATTGTGAATTATGAACCTAAAACTGAAACAAATGAACAAAAGAAGCTTGTGGTTGTTTTCCAAATCATTCTGTTAGTTTACAAGAACAGATGCAGCTCACGATCATATACCCACAAACTCTTGAGAATGAGTGAAGTATTAATTTACAATATGAATGGCCATGAGCCAAAAATGGTTTCAATAGAGTTGCAAAAACATATTCACTGATCATGATTTCTTGGTCTTTCTCAGGGAAATAAGAGTGCACATAGCTATAATTCATTTGTTTGACATGTGAATGCACATAAATATTGGATATTAATAAAGCTATCCTCATTTTATAATTTTCTGTTATTTGTTTAGGTACCCAATCTATCACATCCCCTTAGGGAGAACTGTGAAGGATTTATCAACATGCTTCCTCACATACCATACACTCTCATCTTCATTCCAAGGTATGCCAAATTCCTTTTTCAGATTCTCCCCACTTCCAATCCATGTTTATGTAGGCCCACAACACCTCTCAGCATCTTCCCTCCTGCTGGTCTAATCATTGTGAGAATATGCTAATCCTCTCCTGTCATTCCAAACCAGAGGACGGGCTCCACGAAGAGATAGAATGCGCCGAAAGGAAGCAGAGGGACCGGAAAGGGATGGCGCTCCCTCCGTTTGGCCTGGCCGCTTATAAGATGCAGGGGAGCGTGTGGGTCTCGGGAGCTGATGGCCGGGACCACGATCGATTGCTGTCACTCTTCAGCGCTGCGGATTCGTGGCTAAAGCAACTTGGGGTCCAGCACCATGACTTCAATTACTTTATGGGGATTCGTCGTGGCTAAGCTGAGAAATCTGGCATCCATTGGTAACTTCCTGGTGCCCACGGCATGCCAAAAAAAAAAAAAAAAAAAAAAAAAAAAAGAAAAGGAAAAAAAATTTTCAAGCGTCTCCATCTCAGTTGGAATATTGTGTGGGAACTACATGTTGGACGGCTGGTCTTCTTTGGCACATTTCTGGGTATGGTGTTGGTCTCATTCTGCGCCGGACCAACCTCTTAGCCTCTAAACCTTAGTGGAGCTGCATTGAGGTTAGAGTGGAATAATTTGGAAATGGGGTTTCCATTTGTTGTTTAATGTGGCGATAGCCGATAATGCGATGCTCCTCTATTGGATGTGATGCGAAAGAAAAGAAAAACTCGTGCTGTCGAAATGTAACATCCAATTCTGTTTCGAAATTTTGGAGCCCCGATGACGCCCATTTTTGCTTCCAAAGCTGCTCCTGTAACTGTTGTTTTTGTCCGGTCATGTTATTTTTGGCTAAAGAAGTCTGGTTGTTACTGAACTGTGTTCCATTCATTCATTTTGTCCGTTTGGATGGTTAACGTATTAGCACGGTTAATGTGTTTGAAATTAAAAAACAATTTGAAACTTTACCAGCTGAAATTTTGGAAAACTCTGCTGAACATGGAAAGCTTATATAAAAATTATATAATCAATATGCAACTCTTTTTTATATAGCTGTGTTTATCAATAGTCCGCAACAATAGAAGGGTTACATGTTCAGTATCCTTTCATATCAGTTTTTTATGTTCGTTTCCCTTTGCTTGACGGAGAGCTGTGTTCATTGCTCTAGTCAATATGGTAGGCCAAGACATTGTTGTAGCCTATGGCCCCCTGTAATGAAAGTGAGGAGAGCCCACGCGTTGTTCCCCTTCTTGACTTTTTGCTGGCTAGCACGGTCCCAGAGCCACCCCATTGTCGCTCATGCGGTCCAACTTGTGTGGACCGATCGCACATGCATTGGTTGTCACCCTTTGGTCAACAGATTCTGCACTTCGAAACATTGGCAAACATGTGCACGCGGAGTGATCAAATTTTAGCTTCGTTAGGATGAAATAAGACTGAATGAATTTTAAAAAAACAATTATACTAGAAATATATGAATTTATTTAAAATTTTTAATTAAATTTTTATACTTTGTTTAATTAAGTATATTAACTCATGCAAGCTTTTTAATCGAGTACATTTTTAATGATCGTCAATTATGACTTAGTGAATCATATAACAACCATTAGCGATAACTTAAGTATTCCTTTTTTTCCGATTAAGTATACAAACTCGTAAAAATTTTTTAATTAAGCATACCAACTCACAAAAGTTTTGATTAAGCATACTTGTTTATGTCCAGCAAACATTTCTTGTAAATGCATAATAAACTAATCAATCAAAAGAAATCATATATAAAATTTTATATATAATGAGTCAAAGAAGAAATATTATTATCTATTTATATATAAAAAAATTATATACATAAAAAGTTAAGCAACAAAATGGTTACTTTTTAGTTACTTGACTGATAGTAAGTAAATTAATAAAAAAATTACAATTCAAATACATGCTTTTTCTTTAATGTTGTAAACTTTTTGATTCGTTATTAATATATTTCTTAATAAAAAAAAAATTTCTATTATAAAGGCCGTGTGACTCTAAGGTTATCTAGCTTTGCCATATAAAAGGTACATGTTAAAAAGGTATCAATCGATAACCCCTATAATTTTCTTACTTATATTCTCTACACTTGATTAAAAAATTTTTATGAGTCGATATATTTAATTAAAAACTTTTATATTTATAAATTTTGATATTCAATTGAAAAAAAAGTATACTCAAGTTATCGTTGACGATCATTATACAATTTGTCAAGTAATCATTAATAATTATCTAAAATATACTTAATTAAAAAACTTATATAAGTTGAGATATTCAATTAAAAAAATTAGTATAAGAATTTAATTAAAAATCTTAAATAAGTTGCTAGGATGGTTTTGCGTGCATTCTGTTAATTTTTTTTTTTTTTTTTGCTAAAAACTTGCAATTATCTTGGCCACCCGTTTGATAAGATGCACATCCTCCTTTTACGATAGCGACTCAACCTAGAGGCCACTTTCTTTTTTTTTTTTTGAAATATTTCGGACGCATATTGCAGGTTGGACCTGGTCAATGGACAGATGGGCACAAGCAAAATAAGATGCAACGGAGATGGCTTGCGTCAAATTTCTTGTCACCATCTGGAATTAAGCCGGCCCCATTTGTTAAAGTGTTTGGTTTTGGCATGGATTCTCTTTCCTCTTCTTCATGGTTTGTATGTTTAATAAGGGAGGCAGGCAATGGGATAGGTCGATCATCCCCATAGGTGTGCGCAATCGGCGATTGAAAGTCTTCTGGACCAAATGGTTTCCAACGTTTTCTATCCGCGGTCCTGCGAGATGGTATGGCTTTGGGAAGATGGTGGAGATTTGAACATAATAAATCTTGCCGAGGTGTAGTTGATTCTAAGAAAGAAAGGAGGAGCCCCGTGGCCTTGGGGAGATGGTATGACTTTGAGAAGATGGTGGAGATTTGAACAAATTAAATCTTGCTGTGGTGTAGTTTATTCTAAGAAAGGAAGGAGCTCCGAAACTCGGGAACTTTAGACCTAAAACCAAATCAAAATTTTATAAGTTTGGAAATAAAAAATAAATTGATAAAGGACCGTTTGCTCCACAAAAATCAGATGCTGAAATAGAAATCTAAATAACAGATTTCAATTCTAATTGTTTGTTTCAATGGAATAGGAATACGATTTTCATTCGATCTAAACTTATAATAATATTTTATAAAGAATTAGAAGTAGTATTATGATTCCCATTCCAGTTTTATCTGTCGTTGTGCACAAGTCCTCTTATCGTAGCACACATAACATAATAAATAATAGAAATAGTAAAACTATAGGATAAAAATCGTTGTCTTTCCCTTTTTTTTTTTCAGATTTTGGAGTAAAGAGGAGTCAAAAAAATGAATCCTTATCTTTTAGATATTGATTGTACTTTTATTCTAAGTAAATAATTACAATCAACAACTATTTTATTTTATGAATTCTTAAGAATAAAATTAAAAATTTAAACTAATTTCGATTTTGAGGTGCAGGCTACATATAGAAAATCAATCTGATTTCGATCTCAACTCTTATGTGAACCAAATAGACAAAGAAAATAAGCGATTCTAATTTCGATTTTGATTTTAACATCGAACCAAACATGCTCAAAATATATTTGAATAAAATAAAATCAGACTTAAAATTAGATAAAATCTAAAAAATAAAAAATTCTAAAATTTTGTAGACTTGGATACAAAAAAATTCTAAGAAGAATCTAAATTAGATGTGAGAAAGGGGAATTCAAGACTGATGAGCAAACTTGGGATTGAATCTTTAAGATTGAGTAAGGCAAATATAGACCGGCTAGGCTGAGTTTGGACATGAGCTTGGGCCTAGCTATCAAAGTATAACTTACCTTGAATCTAGTCTGACTTAACTGGTGATTTGCTCTACTCAAGATATTTATTTTAGACTCTTTTTCTTTAGCTGAGGTGTTTAATTGTAGACAAAATGAAAAGGATGGTGTGATCCACAAAGTGGATTTCAAAAAGGTCCCTGATTTACTCAATTGAAACTTCTCGCCAGATGTGCTAAGAGCATCATAGTTTTTAATCAACAATGAATTTTGTGGATCACAAAATATGCAAAGATATATATATATATATATATATATATATATATATATATAGACACACACGTATATATGTATGTATGTATGTTTAGTTTCATATTAATTATGTATTAGATAAATATTAGATGTTTATATAAGATTGAAGAACTCAAATAATATCTATTAGCTAGCATTTTTTTTAAATGATATCAAAATAAATATCAGTATTATTTATATGGATTAGATGATATTACGTAAGTGTCCATGGTTTTTATTGCTTTAAAAAGAAAAAAATGATGATCAGGTTTAAATTAAAGGAGTGTGTAAGAACCATTGCTTCATAGACTAATGCCATGATAAATGCTCAAATAAATTTTTATTTTCATCCTAAATAAGGGTTGAGGAAAGGCTACGTATGCTGAAAGTAGTAATGCAAAATGGGTCGTGCCAAATCAGTACAAGCTGTGGCCTGCTTGACTTATGCTTTCACAGACCATGTTAGCATGACCCATCGAATCTGAATACTTAGCCTGGCACAACCCATAAACTGTCCCATTCTTTTTAATTTTCTAACCAATTTTTTTAAAAAAATTACTTAATTTTTTTAAAAAAATTACTTAACTTTTTTAAAAAAATAGCTTAAGAAAATGCCAATAGTCGTATCTATGAATACTTTTAATTGGGCCTTGCTCTTGCTACTACTTAAAAAAATAAGGTTTAGGATTGTATTTATTATGAATGTTTTGATATATAAATAATGATTTTGTTTATTGTGCTTACTTGGTCTCTTTAATTATAGTTATGGTTATTTACTAAGCATTAGCTCACAAATATATTGATTTTTTTATTTTAGAAACCGAGTCATAGGAGAGATGCAGATATAAATTAGCCCATGTATTCTAGTTAGAGATATATTAGGTAGAGAATTGATTTAGTTCAGTTTCATAAATTATTTAGTTGTATTATTAGTCTCCTTTAAAGATTATTTTATGATTGTAGATTTTAACATTATTTTTAGTTGGGAAATAAATTATTAGTTATAATAGATTAATGATTAGATTTAAATTTGAATTAAATGCCTTGCATGTTGTAGCTAATTTTATGTGTATGCGGCGGATTATTATATTCTGTGATCCACTTACGAATTAGGGGCCTAACACATCCATTAAGAATGATAAGAATTGGTATATAGTACATCAACACCAAGATCTTTAAACTCGAAATGGTATGAATGGGTTGATAGGCCATGATACATATAAGTTTCATTAATATAAATTATAGTCATATGCAAAGCATCCATCATCCTTTTTTATGGTACAATATAGTCCATCTTAGATAGTTGTAAACTTTTAAAAACTATTGAACTCGGAGCTCTTTAAATCATGGGCAGTTTATTTTTTTTTTTTTTCAAATTAGTAGTTATAAATTTATATACTAAATTAACCAAAATATCACTGGCTGAAGGTTTGAATTTTTTTTTTTTATTATTATCTTGAAGGAGTAGTGCAAGAAAAGAATCATATATATATATATATATATATATATATTCTGAAGTTTTAGAAAGGATCACGAATATCATTTCTTAATAAAACTGGGGGTCTTCCCCAACTCATAGTCAAAAAAAAATAAAAAATAAAAAGAGAGAGAGACAGAGAAAGGATCACTGCTACTCTGCATGGTGGTTGCGGGACTTGTGTAAAAAGCATGTCGAAGAAGAGGTCAAGCAAGTTAACTCGGAAAGAGAACGAAGAATAGATAAAATACTCTCGGTTCTGCCCATCTATTGAATTTTTTAAGCCTAACTCGATTTTATCGATTTCCGTAGATTTTCTAATTCCATAGCTAATTGTTCTGCACTAAATTGCCTATGAAATGCTTAGGTCTGCCATTGGTGGATCATCAATTAAAGAAGGTTAATTGATTGGACCACCCTAAATTTAATAATTTAAATTTAAAATTAAATTAAATTTTGACGTCAATATCAAGGCATCAAATCTCATGTTTCTACCTTAGCAAGTGATTCCAAAGCGGTACTGGTGGTAACATATTATGATGAACTAGAGCTCTAGGACTAGAATAGAAACATGTGATGCACTTTAAGTATAACTGGACATCAAGATTGATCGCAAAGTAGTAGAATGAATTCAAAAGAAAGTTAAAATTGGCTAACATATGAAGGAAGTTATTGAGGATCATATGTGTAATATCCTGAACTTGAAGGTCTTGTAATGTCATTTTAAGCATGTTTTTATTGTTAATTTAGCCTTCTTGTATGAATAATTGAGTGAAAATCTTAAGAAAATATGTGAAAGTTGAAATTTTGGAGGTTAGTTTGAGTTTTCTTCCATGATCCTTTCAAAAGTTAATAAAGTTACTTATTTAGGCTTAAAAATTGAAGTTTTCGCGATGATTTTAATATTTAGTAATTATTTTTTATCCTTGGGAGAAGTTAGAATGAAGATTTTGGAAGTTTGAATGCTTTAGAATGGCTTTTGGAAAGGTTTTATGATGTTGTTGACTCATAAATCAGCTAATTGGGAAAGTTAGCTGATTTCTTGAGTTATTAGTCAGCCAAATTTGAAAGCTAGCTGACTATTTAGTCAGCTAACTTTGAATGTTCGCTGACTGCTTGATTCTTAGTGAGCTAACAGGAAGTACTCTGTTTAAGGCTTGGAAAAAAAAAATTTGCCACAGTAGTCGACTACTGTGGGAGAATTTTTTGTAAATTGAGCATGAGAGATTTTGGCCAAAGTAGTCGACTACTTTGGGAAATCTCTCTATAAAAGTGGTTTGGGAAAAATTTTAGCCACAGTAGTTGACCGTGGGAATTTTGTCTATGAACTAATTTCACCAATTTCACTCTCAATTAAGGACTTCCCAGGGGGTCACCCATCGCTCTCACCCAAGCAAATGTTGTCTGTGAATCAATTTCACTCTTAATTAAGGACTTCTCAGCGGGTCACCCATCGCTCTCACCCAAGCACACTTAACTGCGAGCAAAAATCTTTCGTGGAATTGGTTTGAGGTTAATTTCACTCTCATTAGCTAGCATATATGTTGATTAATGAGTGGATAACCCCTGTTATTCAGATCAGAAATTTAGCTAGGGGCATTAATGAAAATTTGATTAGGGGCATAAGAGAAATTTGGTAAAAAGTCATTTGAGGATTTAATCAAGGGCAAGGTAGGAAAGAAAATTGAAGGGATAAAAATACTTGGTAGAAAAGGGAGCCATGTGGACTTTGAAAAGCGTGACTTAAGAGTAGAGAGAAGCAAAATAGAGATTTTCAAGAGCATTTAAAGCCACACATCCTTCCTTAGCCCTTAAGCCACCGTATGAAAGGAGAGAAAAAGAGAGAAAAGGAAGAGAAAAGAGAAAGAAAGAGGAGAGGGTTCCAGCTGTGGGAAAGAAGAGAAGAAGAAAAAGAAAAGAAGAAGAAGAGAAGAAGAGGAACAGAAGGAAGGGAAGAAAGCTTGGTGGTTTAGCCATCTTTTCTAAAGTAAGTCCAAACTTTCGTAAGCTAGAGAATGATGTTAAAATTTCATGATTTAGAGGTAAATGAGGTGATAGCATGTGTATATTATGAATCCTTGAGTATGTTGGGGATTGAAGAGTATTATGCTAAGATATTGAGGCATAAAGCATGTATGCATAGTTTCATAAAACCCTTGGTGCTTGTGACCCTAATAATACATGTATGATGACTTAGGCCAAGAGATTGGTTCAAGGGAGTCAGAACAAGGAAAATAGTAGCTATAGCAGTGTGCTAACAACTAAGGTGAATGGATTTCTCATCTAGCTTTGAGAAATGTTTTATGATAGCATGTTGATATTTTGATACAAATCAGAGTATGTTATACTAAGTATAGTATCTCAAGTAGTTAAATATGGGAAATAAGAACCCAGTTATGATATAGCTTATTTTAAAGCATATTCTAAAGCAAAGCATGAGTTTAAGAATAAGCATGAGCTTACAGCATATTTTTAAAGCAAAGCATGAGTTTCAGAAAAAGCATAAGTTTCAGAAAAGCATAAGTTTCAGAAAAAGCATAAGTTTTAGCAAAGCATGAGTTACAAAAAAAATAAGAATTTCAGCAAAGCACGAGTTAAGAAAAGAAAAGAAAACATTGGCTAGAGCATGTTTCAAAGCAAAGTATAGAGTTTCATGAAAAGTATTGTTTGGATAAAAACATATGTTTCAGTAAAGCATTGAATTTACTTTTCAGATTTATGTTTTAAAGTGATGCATGGGCATGCATGAATATCAATATTTCAAAGAAAGTATAGCTGATTGTATATTGGATTGTAAACTTATATTTGAGTATTTTTACAGTATACAGCATAAAGAGCATGGGACCATCTATGGGACTGATCACCCTGTAAACTGTGTCATAGCAGGAGCATTGCACACACTATTATAGCCGGCATATTCTTGCGACTCGATCGTACTATGATCCCGAGGTCACTGGGGTAGATTGCGAGCAGCCCAGTGGGACAAGAATCACAGCTTGGTTAAGAGTTAGGTTACTATATAACCCGAGGAGGCTCAGAAATATTGGCCTATGGAGGGAGCAATCAGGAGGCCCAGAGAAAAGGGGCAAGCTCACACCTGGGGTGAACCGCACATGTGAGGGGTGCCATATGGTGCGGGGATGCTCGGCGCTCAGTACACTCACCCACTGAGGGTACACCTGCAGGAGGGCGACTGTAGGGATGTACCTTAGTGGTAGCACACACAGCCCAGCATCATGAGATTTTGTAAAAGTGACATTATCTTATTTGAGTTATGTTATTAAAAGCATAAGCTAACTTATAAGTTTTCTTATCTTATTTGAAAAGATTTCTATATCTATTATGATATGATGTATCAGTATATTTATTGGTTTTAAAAATGTGATTCTCAGTTTTTCCCATTGTTAGATGGCTATTCAGTCACTGGGACTTAGGTCTCACCCCTCTATTGTTGAAATTTTTGGATTTCATATCAGAGATAGCAAGTTGGCTCTTGGATGCCTGATTTTGATATGGGCTGCTAGATGTGTATAAATTGGTTGATGACATGGATTTATGTTACTTGAATTGTATATATATTTGAAATGGATATGAATGGATGCATATGATTGTAACCCTATGATGTATTTTGGACTTGGAATGGTTATGAGAAATAACTTTTGTTGTAAAATGAATTTGTGTATATGATCTTTATAATAGTATAGTGATGAAAGTTACATTGCCTAGAATCATGTGATGAATAGTATGTAAATATTTTTTTTTATCTGAGCAGGATGAAGTAAATTGTGATGTGATCCTGTGAATAGTATGAATGAATTAAGCAGGTCAAAGTTTTTAGCAGGTTCAGTATTTTTGTGCATGTAACTTATGGCAATTGGATAGGGATCGGGCTTCATGATACTTAGCATAAAGACTAGTAGATTTATATCCAATTTTTATAAGAAATCATGCCGTCGGAAAGAAGCCCGATAATATGTGTTATTTCCAAAATTAAAAAGCTTAAGTCTTTTAAATTAAATTAAAATTTAATTTATATACCAAGACCTTTTTTGATTGGATTTTTTTTTTTTTTCCTTCATCATATTTTAAGCAAGAGGTGGGCAATAAAGTTCATTGGTCCTCGATCTGTTTATCCAAATATTAAGATATTCGTCTAAATCGATATCATATCTTGATGCATGCAACCGCTTGAAGTGCTGAAATGACGAATCACAATCATCCAACACTCAAATGCTAAATATCATGCTTTCCATTTCTATTGTTAAAACTTGCAACCCCACTTTTGAAAGAGGGTGAAATTACCCGTTCAGAGCAAATTTATAACCTCTTTTGTAGGTGGGGGAAAAACAAAACTCAGATAAACTTGCATTCTTCTCTCTAAACTCTCCATATTGCAAGTAACAAAACCTTAACAGATATTTTTTTGGAGGGTGAACATATGCAAGAACCATTGCCCTCTCTCATTCTTCAGCGCGTGACACCGATCCTTATCAAGGATATATAAGCTATCAGTCTATAAAAGATGAGCATCATCAACAGGGCCATGACTGCGAGATTCCTATGTTCGAAACCAACCGCGCTGATCGAAGGGATGTCTTCAATTCGACATATGCCAGCTTCGCACCGGTAGGTATCGCCGGGCGAGAACTGCGTTGATATCTGGATCTTGAAGGTGTAGAACAAGAAGGAGACGTACTTGGCCCAGGCAAGGAAGACTGGCACATTTTGGACGTAGTATCCCCCGGCGAGCATGAAGGAAAGCAAGAGCACGGACGCAAGCGTCGAAGAGGCCTTAATATCCATGGCGATGGCTCCGAGCGCAAGCCCAACGCCTTCAGCGACGAGAACGGAAAGGAGCATGGTAAATAGGTATGCGAAAAAGCTCGATGCCACAGGCTTCAGGCCTCCCATCCAATACGTGACGGTGTTGAAGGCGATGGGGAGGGCGAGCTTCATGGGAAGGTCGCCAACCATTCTAGCCGCGAAGTAAGAGGAGAGCCTGTACGTTCCCGAAGCTCTCTCTTTGTTCAGCATCATGCGCTCTTGTGGGAAAGTGAACAAGGCTTGGTAGACGGGATAGAAACACCAGAATCCCGCGGCGAAGTAAAGGAGGCCCAACTGCAAGCATTAATAGGGGCAGACCAACGATCAAACTCAAACCACCTGGCGAACTCATAAAATAATAATAATAAATAATAATAATTATAAACTGGAGAACTGAGAGAAGGGCAATGCCTGGTCTTGAACATGCCCTTTGGATCGAAACCACATCAACCCTCCAAGAAGAGCCCCTGCAGCAACCTGTGCAAGCTCGAAGCCGGAGAAGGTCTCGTGCTTCCTTTCTTTTAGACCTCTCCGGAGCAATACTGTGAACTGTTCCCACCAGCTTGTACACCACTTATGTTTATGGGGCTCGGATACTTTAAATTCGCTGCTTGCTTCTCGGATCTCCTCAGCTACTTTATCATGCAAGTGTTGAGTGTAGGCAGAGCACAAAGCCTCCTTAAGGTCTGCCCGGTTGTCCATTGTTTCGTCTTCACCTATACCTGCATCGAGTATACGGATTACAAGGAACCGAAAGAGGATTTATTATATGGCAGTCTTACATTATACGTTAACTTTTGTTTTGTTGATCAAAACGAATATAGGATTTTGTAGATATTAAAGCATGTCATATTCAATATAACAATTTATTCTTTGAGTTTTTCTCTTTCATGGTAATTTTGAATAATTTTTAACAGTTTATGCTACTCATTACTTGTTCTTAATGTTTTTTATCGAATACAATAAATAATTTCTTTTGCTGATTCTTCTTAAAAGCAAAGTGAAGCAACAAGAGAAAGGGCCTGTAACAAATCAATGTTCGATGGATCGGTCCATTTGGTCCCACTATTGATAATCTGACTCTCATTCTCGATTGGTTTGATTCAGATTCTAAACAATTTACAACACTAATGGCTGTATATATGGCATTAGAATCTTAAGGGCGCATTTGATTCCATGTTAGAATTAAAACCAGAATTAGAATTCAAACTTATTGGAATCAAAATTGAAATAATTTATTCGCTTTGTTTGATTCGTATAGGAATTAGAATTAGAATCATATTGATTCTTATTATTGCTATATGTTTCGTTCGAATCTAGAAATCAAAATCAATTCAAATTTTTATTTTTTGCCCTTAAGCTGGACTGCTTTTGATTTTTTCTGATATATATACTCAATTTGATATTTATTTCACAAATAAAATAGATCAAAAAATTAAAAAAATAAAACAAATACCATATAAAATCATAATATACTAACATACATACATATATATATATATATATATATATATATATATATATATATATATATATATATATATATATATATATATATATATATATATATATATATATCTCAATCACATAAATATTGTAACATTAGATCTAAATCTATCATTAGACAACATAAATCAATACAATTCTAGCATGATGATGTTCTTCCATATCAAAATTCTACCATAACTCTACCATATCATAAAAAAAGAAAATTCTAACATAAATTTATCTCATTAAAATGGAGTGGCTATCACCCACAATATATTAAGAAGGATTTATAATCTTAAATGAAAGGTCTAGATTCAAATCATATCATAATTATATTATTATATAATAATTATATTATATCATAATATATTTAAAATAATGATGTAATATAATAAAATATAATAATAGTATTATAATATTATTACTTCTAATGATTGTTTTTGTATTTCAAATCCATGACCATCAAATTTTTCTTTTGAATGGTTGGAATGAATTTATAATTTTGATTGGTTGGATTGGATTTTAAATTTTTTTAGTATTTGGTTTTGATTTCTAATGAAATTAGAGTCAGATTCCAATGATATCCAAACAAACGCTTGAAATTGGAACCAATAATTTTCATTTTAATTTCATATGGCCATTCTTGTGAACCAAATGTAATTTCATATGGCCATTCTTGTGAACCAAATGGATTCTAAGTATTATTGACTATCCTTTTTTCTCGATAAATTCAAGAGAGAGAGAGCGAAGAGGCTTTCACTCAGGCAATACCTGAAAGTATAACATGCACACCATGTAAATAAAGATATGAAGTGTATATGCATGGCCATATAAAGTGGAAAGAAATTTGATTGCTATATAAAGATATTATTTCATGTGGATGATATAGGTCACTTGTTTTCATCTGAGTAATTGAAATAAAAATTAATGTGGAAATTAAAAGTTATCAGACCCACCTCACTCAGAAGAAAAGGTAAAAAGAAGAAGAAAAAAAAAAAAAACTGAAAGAATTATTAGAAATATATTATATTATTATCTCTTTCTATGTAAGGCCAATCCTGATAATTATAAAAATTTTAGTTAAGGTTGAGAATCATATAGATATATAAAATATTCTAAAAATATTTCATTAAATCATACTAAATATTTTGATCCTAAAATCTTATCAAATCATATCAAATATTGTCAATTCTAAAATCTCATTAATAAATATCTCAGAATCTTATTCAATATTCTTCTGAATATTTCATTAAATATCTTGAGAATATTGCGAAAATACTCTTGGCAAATAAATTCTTAACATATGATAACAAGTAAGTGTATGATAAAGTTCAAGTTTTCCGTTTTCATCCTTTTGTTAAAGTGCTCCTACTCCTGACTCCTACTCTGACTCCTAAAGGAGAGTAAAGTGAAGCGAGCAGACTGAGCCAGCGCACGAAAGAGCTTATTTGTGGAAATAAAATGCAAAATATATCACAGTACTCTGTGGATGCCTAGTGAAAAGTGAAGCGTGCGCTAAATATGGCTAAACATTGCCTGGCTTGTGCTAGCATGCCAAGGTTTTTAACAAATTAATTGGGAATTGGAAAGGAAAAACGGGGAGAGCATCTGTCCAAGTTCCCTCTGATACTAGTGCCTTCTAGGGATGCATGAATGATAGGCCAAGTTCACTCTAATACCGTTCGCATCTGTCCAGACCTCATCTGAAAGCACGTCTTTCACATGTAGCTAAAATCTAGCCGGGAACAGTCAGTATGATAGCACATGAACACTACACTAGCACCTAGGTTCTCACGATCTCACAAAATATTTTATTTTATGAGAAAAACCCTACTTGGATGGGGATGAGTGAATTAATGACGGAAACAATATAAAAAGATTTGAGCGCATGCATGTATACCGTTGGCGAGATCGAGAAGGAAATCGGCGGGATTCATGGGCATGGCTGGAACATAACCAATGCTGGCGAAATAATCCATGGCGGCGGAGCCCTTCCCGAAATAGATGGGGTTACCGTCGGAGAGCAGCAGGATCTTTTGGAACATGTAGAAGATCCGACTGGAGGGCTGGTGGATGGTCGTCACCACGGTCCTGCCCTCCAGGGCGAGGTTACCAAGGCTGGACACGATCCGGCTTGCGGTGGTGGAGTCGAGGCCGGAGGTGGGCTCGTCGAGTAGCAGCAGGCTAGGGTTGATGAGCAACTCCTGGCCGATGCTGACCCGCTTGCGCTCCCCGCCAGAGACCCCGCGGATGAGGGCCCCGCCGATCATGCTGTTGCGGCAGCCGAGGAGGCCGAGCTCGGCCATGACCGCCTCGGCCTGGGCGGCCTTCTCGGCACTGGAGATGGTGCGCGGGAGGCGGAGGAGTGCGGTGTAGAGGATGGTCTCGGCGACGGTGAGGTGGGGATAGAGGATGTCGTCCTGTGTGACGAAGCCCATGCTGCGCCGGAGCGCGTTAGAGAACGGCCGGCCGTTGTAGGTGATGCGGCCGGAGAGGCGGCGGCCGGGGCGGGCGAGGCGACCCCCCAGAGCCGTCAGCAGGGTTGTCTTCCCGCTCCCCGAGGGCCCCAGCATCGCCAGCATCTCCCCTGGGAGGACGGTTCCAGACACCCCCTTCAGTATCACTTTCTCGCTCTTCTTCTCGGCGCCGTTCTTCTTCGTCTTGATCTTGTACACCACATCCTCAAACTGCGTCAAATCGATCCCATTCCACCACACAGAGAGTGAGTGAATAGAGAAGAAAATCATCGCGAATTAATTCGAGAAAAAAAAAAAAGGAAAAACAAAAACTGAGCTGCATCCTCGCCGTGCCATACCGCTCCGCTTTTCGAATTTCTGATTTTTTTTTTTTTAAAAAGCTGTACTTTGTCGGTGGGCCTTCCTCTCTTCTTTAGGTCCTTTTGTCGTCTAGCTATACCAGATTGGCTTCATTAATCAAATATTTTGTCGTCTAGCTACACCAGACAGCCTACCTGGAGACGGAGGAGAGAGAGACAGGGTGTATCGGGAAACTTAGAACCCAAGGCTGACCGACGAGGGTCGGTTCTCAGAAAAAAAGCTCCGAACCGCACCGCCCAGATTGACAGCAAAAGAGAGATCACAAGACCACGAAACAGAGCAACTGGTTTTGTAGAATAAGTGGTTTTGTTTTTACAAATCGACGTCAAGTTGAGAGATAGAGTCGGAAATAAACCATTGATTTTTTTTTTTTTTTTGGTTTTAATAATCTCTCGCAGTATTGTTTCAAGCTAGAAAAATCATTTCGTCTCCCTCGTGTTTTTTTTTTTTTTTTTTTTTTTTTTAATTTTTATTTTTCTCAAGCAAAGTGGTTAAAGAATGAATCAGAAAGCCAGGGAAATAAGACAGTTTGGTAACCCTACCCTTCCCTGTAAAATGAGAAGGAAATATTGAATACCTTGAGGGTAACCGGTTGGCGCGGTTTGACGAAAATAGAACGATGATCCGCATCATTCTTGGCTGCTACCAGATGCGAACGGGATTTCATCTCCGTCTCCATAATCCTCCCGTCTCCCCCTTCCAAATATCACCTCGACTTCAACCTCAACGCACGAGTTACCTTAGGATCGCAACAGCGCACACAATGGATTCGCCGATAAACAATGAAAGCAGGCCTCCAGTTGCGGAAGCGGAACCCCTGTGTCTCTCGACTCTCTGGGATTTTTGCCGAAGGAGGAGCTAGCGCGGCCCCTCTCCCGTCTCTCGTCTCGCGTCACGATATTTCACAAGACCGTGAGGACCTTGTCGTGTACCGGGGCGGAAGGGACTTCGGGAGCAGGATGGGAAGGGGTCCGCTCATGCCTTTGATATAAGCACGGAATGGCCGCGAGGGTTTCAAGCCCTCTGGTCTCTCCTTCACAATGGGGCCCTACGAACCTGACATCTCAGCCAGCCTCGGACACTAGCTCCCATCGTCCACCCCACGTTGCCCATCGAACGGTCGTCGTCATCCCTCAAGGGCGAGTCGCGGGGCTCCGCAGGGCCCGAACCTAAAACGAGCCTGATATGGTGCCGCCAACGAGGGGACACGTGGCTGCGGCCCTGCTAGGCCAGTTTTGGTTGATGAAAGGCGTCAGCGTCTCACGAAAGTAACTCCAGAAAAATAATGAATCTCTATCCCCTCCCATCCCCCTATAATGAACCTCTATCCCCTCCCATCCCCGCCCTAACCTATGCAACTTCTGACAGCAAATATAAAGTTTTAATACAAATTATATATATATATATATATATATATAAGAGCTGTAAAACATGATATTTTGAACCAAAATCAAACTCAAAAATAGACTCGATTCATTTGATCGGTTAAGATCAAGTTAAAAAAAAGAAAAATAAAATAATGAAACAACCTAGGATTCATCGAACAAGATAAGTCCTCTTCATTCAAATTTCATCGGACTCATTAAAAGCATGAAGAAGACTTCGATGCATGAAAAAGCTTTAATCGAAGTCATCTTCCTCCTTTATTTAATCTCTCCGAAGGCTCCTCTTCTAATATAGCGATCAAGTGTTGGAAGAGCAAGAGGATCATTGAAGGACTTCATCTTCTTTCAATCCAAGGTTGGTAAGAGCTCGAGCTCTCTCTCTCTCTCTCTCTCTCCCCCCCTTCTCTTCCCTTGTTTCTAGCTGTCCCTTGTGCTTAATTACAATGTCTAGCTATCAATAGTCATCAAAATACCTACCTTAACCAAGTTCGATTTGGGTTCTTAGGTAAACACTCTATTACCTATTTACACTGGAATTTGACCATGATCAAGGCCGTTTAGACCATTAGAGTAGCCTGATCAACAACCAAAATGGAGGCTTGAAATTGGATGGTGGCTAGGAAACCATCTTGGCCGTGGATCTCACTGATGGCCACCGAGATACGAGAGCTTGTAAAGTCCATATTTTGACTTTATTCTAAGGAAGAATAGAATCAAAAATCAACTACGAATCATCATTTTTTTTCCCTCTAAGTCTGTTGACCCTATCATCACTAGTAAGTCCCTTTTCCTTTCCCTTTCCTTTCTTATTTCCTCTTCCTTTACTCGTCTTTGAAGTTGTCAGAGTGGGGCATTGATTCAACCCTCTTATGCTCTTTTATTGAGGGGGATTAGCAGTTGGAACTAGCCATGCTGAACTGCCGAAGCAATTTGATTAGCCACCAGACTTGAGAGTCAAGATGATTGATGGTCAAGACACCCTCTTGGCCATGGATTTAAAGCCTAATTCTATCCCATTCCTTATGGAGTTTTCAATTAATTATGTTTTAGTCATTCTACCTTTAGACTGATCACTCACTAGATTTTATGGCTAGCTTATTTTAGATTAAGATGTAATTTGACTGAATTAAGTTAAGAAAATTATAAAAAATAATGTAATTAAAATTTTTGATTGAATCTATATTCATAATGTTTGGCAAGCTTTCTAACTTATCTTGAATCACTCAAATTGGAAGTCAATTAAGAAAATTAGAAGTAATTTTATAAACATATATCATTACCGATGAATTTTTGATGAATTATGAAAATGCCATTATTGATGATTAAGGATGATTTTTGGTGTTTTTATCTAAATTTTTATATTTTAAAATTATATTGGATGAGTTAGAAGTTAGTTTTGAATCAAAAATCTATTTATCTCTTACGTTTTCTTAAAGAAATTAGTATCCTATAGGAATTGAAAAGTTTATTGGTTTTAAGAGATTAGAATTTTATGAAGAGTGGGAACCTCTTGGTTCTAAAAAATCTCTCTATAAATAGGGCTTAATTGAAATCTTTTGATAACAAATCAATAAGTCAAAAGGGCGAAGAAGGTGAAGGTTGAAAGATCAAGAAAAAGATTGATGGAGCCCTTTAGCATCAGAAATTAAGGATTAGTTTCTAATAATTTTATTTAGAAAGGTAAGTAACCTATTCATAGATTAGAGTATTTTATAAATTGTTTATGATTGCTAAAAGGATTTCAAACTCATAAATTAGTATTTTTATAATGTTGCGTGATTGCTAAAATTTAATTTATAATTGATGAATGATTATTTGAATTGAAATAATTACTAAACTTTCATATAATTAGTTATTTTAAAATAATAAGATTTAATAATTATTTTTAAAATATTATTAAAGAATTAAATTCTGCATAGCATGTTTATTACAAAATTTAGATCAAGTGAGTAGAATATAAATTGTATATTATTATTACTAATTGTTACAAATTATTATCATGTGAAAAATAATTTATAATCTTTTAATGTTTGATTGCTTTCACTACTATTTTTTATAAATATTATCATGAGAAAATTATTTATGATTTCAATATAAAGCAATATGACAAATAATCTTATAAAATAATATGATAAATGAAAATAGAGAATCAAAATTAAGATTATTGAACGTGAATGATTGGATTATTGGCAAATGATATATGATTGATACTATATATATAATTTCAGTCACTATGAATAATTGATAATTAATGATTGATACCAAAACTCATTTTCATAGAGAATATAAGGAAGGAGAAACCCCCATTTATAGGGTTCAATGTGGTATATTGGTCCTGCCATAGAGATTGTATGTGACCATAGTTAAATGACTAAGGAGTTACTACAACACAGACCTAATTTAAAATTAAAATGTTATTATTGTTAAAACAATAATTTTAGCTATTATAATTATTATATGATATGATACTAGAATTATTATAATGTAATGTTTGCTGGATCCAATAATTTATGCTTTGTTACTTACTAAGTGAATGCTCATAAAACTCTATTATTATTTTTTATTTTAGAGTCTGAGATATAAGCGGGCGTTGGGCAAAACTAATCCTTTATCTCAATTAATTATGTATAATTGCTCTGCATATGATGTCTTGTAAGCTGAGAATTTATTTCTAAGTATACAATGGATTGTTATACTTTAAATCCATCTCAAATTTAAGGCATGACACATTGAGACCTATTTCAGTAAACAGATGTAGCCAAGGACCACCCAATTAGGCATGTTACCAGCTCTCCTTTCCATAATTCAAAGCCGGCTAAGAAGTCATTTCCTATTTAGCTAAGGTCTCGCTTGCTATTTTCTTGATTTCTTAGATAGTATTTATTCAAATCTATGCCTCAACTTCTCTTTAGATTACTTGGTTCCTAGTTAATCCAGAACCAATCTCAGGTATACTGTAGGGTATGAGTCCTGATCATAGGATGAGGTTAACAATTTGTGAAATCAGATGCTGATCATTGTATTATTTGATTCTGAGTGTATATTTGATTTATTAGTGTAAGTGGGTCATGGACCCAATTTGATTAGGTCTAATCCATTGATCAACGAATCAAGATAAATGACCTAATCAAAAGTTAAAGTGTTTTATAAATTATTCACGATTACTAAAAGGATTTCATAATTTTGTAAATTAATTACATAAAATATAAATTAATTAAATTACCAAATGATATATGCGTATATATTTAATTTTTTGTTAAAGTGTCCACATTATTTTGAATTATTAAAGTTTAAAAATTACTTTGAAATGTTATATGTATTTGGTAAAACATGAAATTGAAAATTTGATTTCTTGCATATCATTTTATTAAAAATTTAGATCAATTAAGCAGGTTATAACTTATTACAATTGTATATTATTACCTTTTATTACTACAAATTTTTATCATGAATAGAACGATTTGTGATTTTATTATGGGATTAGACAATAATATGCAAATGATTGAAAACATTGATAAATGAATCCATTGACTATGAGAATGGCATGAAGACAATGATAAGTAAACTATTGTCTATAGAAACTCTTAGTCTATTATGTTATAATAAATGATAGATGACAGACACTGGGACCTATCTTTATAAGAGATATATGCAGCAATCCAACCTCCATCTGTAGAATTATATGCGGTTTATTGATCCTATCACAGAGATTATATATGACCATAGTTTAATGACTGTAAAATTGTTATTAACATAGACATGAAACTATAATTAATAGTTCTAAATTGATATTTTGATATAAATTATGGAATATTATTTGAAACAAGTGTCTTAGCAATATTATACTTACTTGATCTACCTAATTTATGTTTAGAATTACTTACTAAGTATTAGCTCATAAAAATCACTTATTTATTTATGTTTCATATACATAGACCTAAAATTGGGATCTGGATAGAAGCTGATGAGGTTCCCTTAGCAGACTTGTTATTAGACTACAATTTAAGTTAGTTTGAGTCAAAAAATAGTATTTTGTTATTAGACATTTTATTAACATTGTAGTATTTGATTTATTTGACATTATATTTACATATTGATTTAGTTACATTTAAATGATGGCATGTTTTTAATAGACTCCATGCATACCGTGGAGTTTATTTTCTATGAGTGTGTGGTAGATTGTCATATTTTGGATGCACCCTTGGGTCTGAGACTTGATAGATAATTACTTAAGTACAAAGCCAATGGAGTAGGGATGGGACAGAGCAAGAACAAGAATATGTCCCCACCCTGTTCTTGTTAGTGGGAACAAAAATAATTCCTGTCTTTATCTCCATCCCTACAAAAGGCAGAAAATTTTTATCTGAAATAGGACATAGCAGAACAAGTCCTCACTCATTGAAAAAGAGATTTTAATTAGTAAGCAAGGAAAAGAAAAAAAGGTCGACAAATAAAAGTTTTCAAAGCTTTTATGGCAACACCATATTTAACTAGTCATGCTATCATGCATGGTATTAATTTATATAATTAACTTATGCTCTCCTACTAGTTGACATTATAGAGGCCATAATGTATAATTTAAAGGTATCCTAAATCATTAAGCAGGAAAAAGAAACAAAAATAGTAACAAATAAAAAATTTCAAAGCATTCATGGCAACTCCATTTTTAACTATTCATACTGTCATGCATAGTTAAATGATACTATGGAAGCCACAAAGTATTTTTTATGAAAAATTACCTGTTAGTATATAAACAACTATTATGCAAAGGTTTCTCTCTTTTTTTAAGATTTCCATAGCCTTGTTGCATTCTTTATAACATAAATAGATGAGACACCTATGTTAATATTTGGAGACTTTAATTGATAGCTTATCTAAGATATAAGAATGATGATGTTAATCTCTCAATACTTCAGTTTATAGATTAGATAACATCTCTTTTGAAGTAGTTTGTTAAGTATGAAATAAATTTTTTATCATTTATTTCTTTAAAAATTTATAAAACTTGCTAATTTTATATACACATATATATCCTTATAAATATATAAAATTACATATATATCCTTACAAATTTATTATCTATTTAGATATCATTATAATTTTCTTTTGTATAAATACTTTTAACTCAATAAGGAAAGATGTAGAGGAGGAATTAAATTATAACGATATCTTTAGATGGTAAAATAGTGAGGATATATATGTGTACATGCATGTGTAATAAATAGTAATTTACAAAATTATACAATAATGTTATCCAACTTCTTTGCGATTAAGGCTTTATTATTTTTATTGTTGTATATGGTAATTTTAGTTATTTATAACAATCTAAAAGAATGATATCAAAAAACATAAAATTTATTAATTTATTAATTTATTAATGAGATAAATGATATTAATATGAGGAAAAAATGATGCAAAAGTTACTAAATGTCTTTAAATGCTTGCAGTGTCTTGTTCTAGTGCAATACATAATACTTTATACGAAATCAATGATATAAAGTAGAGAATGTGATCATGTGACACTTCAATATTTTTCTATCTTTTTAGGACATAATTTATGACAATGAGTAAAGGAATGTTTCACTAAATTATATTGTCAGAGCTTATACTTGCATGTAATTAGTTTATCCTGAGTTATACAATGAATAAATCTTGAGTACTTATATAGGGTTAAGATATTAGATATTTCTTAAGTAAGTCAAAATTTTAGTCTCACATTAGACAGCTAATAAAATATAAACTCACTTAAATAGAAATACTAGTTTTAAATAGTGTAATCTACTAGGATACTTAAGTGGATAAAGTTTATTTCTCACATGGTATTGTGAAAAGACATGGCATCTTATTTTTTTCATCTCATAATTATTTTTCACATAGTATTGTGAAGAGATATGGCATCTCATCTCTTCTGTCTCTTAATTATTTCTCTTTTATTTGATTAGAATTAATCAAAAAATAACTCAATATAGCTGAGAAGAAATTTAAGAAATTGAGTGAACTCAACTGCATCCATTAGGCATTTAAGAAGGGGATTGAGCTGACATAAAAAAAGATATCTTTATTAAATTATTTTATCAATTTTTATCACATTTGGATTTGGTTGATTCGGGTTTGCCTAATTCTTCTTCATTAGATTGTACTTCAAAGAGAATACACAGTTATTCTTTGTTTCTTAGAAGTAAACCACCATCAACTATTTACACCTATATATAATGAATTATACTTTAAAGAAAGTACTATCCATAGCATGCCTCAAACTTGGTAACATTATTTCTTAACTATTTATTTATTTTGTGTATACATAGAAATTTGCATAATATAAAGATAACAATATTTCTAGCAATTTTAGAGTAAGACCATTTTATTTATTCTTATGGCATTTTTAAAAGATTTCAATTATGCAAAACCAAAGAAATTCTTTACTAATATTTAATGTTGATATTTGACAAGATTTTCACTTTTCACAAAGTACAACATATATTATAAGTTAGAAATAATCTCATCAATGATTCTTTACTAATAAGAGCATAAAATGGTCTATGAGTAAAATAAACTTGATCTCACCAAGAATCATATTTTTATCTAAAGGGGTTATGTTTTTGATGGATTATTTAAATTAAAAATAGTAAAATAGAAAATAATGAAATTAATAGTTTTGTGAAATAAATGTTATTGTTCATGAGATTTCACCACCATATTCACCTCAATCTAATAGAGTAGTAAAGAATAAGAATAAAACTTTGCTTGCTATGATTACGTTCTATGACAGCTAATTTTGGGGTATATAATAATTTTCGAGGGAAAGCTACTCCATTAAGGGAAGAGGGCTAGCATAGAGTCTAGCCTTTCCCCATTTAGTTGACTAAGGTAAGACTAGATCATATTCTTTTCAATATTATTATTATTATTATTATTTGGGTGGAGGGTGGGGGTTGTATATCTAAGTTTAGGGTCAAATTAAATCTAAAGCAGTAAATCAGAATGCTAATCAATTGATGGTGCTAGTTACAAACATGTTACTAATACTTCGATCTAGTTGGCACACTTTTGAGGTGGAGTAAATTTTTGGGTTAAGACAGCTTCTAGTTAAGGTAAGAATTCTCATGCATGTTTATTTATGCATGTGTTTGCTTATGTGATCATACATGCTTTGATAATGCATGTTTTAGTGAATTATGATGATTATGCATGAAAATTTATTATAGAAACTATGTTGGTGTGATCACACATGCTTTGATAATACATGTGATCATGATATTATATTAATTATGTATGAAAATTTATTGTGTTGGAAATATATTGCATGGTTATAAATCATATGTGTATGTTTTGAGCTCTATATGATTTATTATAATTATATTAAAATTCATATTTATATGCTTATGGAATTGCATTAAAATAATAATTTAAAAATTCAAAAATGGTGAATGGTATGAATAATGATGATGTTGAAATGCAAAAAGACTAGTCATGTGAAGTGGTTGTCACTATAATTTGAATCACAATTAGCACACAGTTGCTATTGCAAGTTGAAATACTGCTAGACATTGTTGCCACTGCAGGTTGAAGCATAGCTAAACTTAGTTACTACCATTGGTTGAAGTGCAATTAGACTTGATTACCAACATGAGTTAAAGCATAACTAGATATAGCTGCCATCATGGCCTAAAGTATGATTAGACTTAGCTGTCATCGCAGATTGAAGTGCAGTTAGACTTAATTATCACTATGGACTGAAGTGTAGTTAGATATGGCTACTATTGTAGGCTAAAGCATGGCTAGACTTAATTACCATATTGCAGACTGAAGCACAACCAGACTTATCTTCATTGCAGGCTAAAAATCGATGATTAGACATTGCTGCCATCATGGGCTGAACAATGGTTAGATATAATTACCACTGTGAGCTGAAGTCACAAGTTGATGTATGACCATAATTAGTTTAGTATCAAGTTAGCAAGATTGATCTTGTATATAATGAACTTAATTAAGACATTATTGATAGATTTGTTATAAAAGGATTGTGATACTTTGGAAATATGTTGTTGGCTATATCATATTTAGTTTATATCTTGATGAGATATCTATTGACTGGACATGATACATATATTTATATATGGTTATATGCTTGATGCATATATTTATAGCTCATCTACTTAATTATGCATGTAATTGATAATATTGTTGAATATTATATGTTTGTTCATCTATGCATACAAATGTTATAATTTATTAATATTTTATGACGAGTATACATGTATATATAAGTGTGTGTAGGAATTCAATTTGGCTCATGGTAGTATATAGAAGTATGGTCCTTGTTTATTGTACTTTGTACTTTAATTTAGGGGTTTTTCTTTTGGACAGAGGGGTGGATTGGCAGAGGAAGAACAAAGAAGAGATCAATGGAAGGAAAATAACCATTGGAATGACAGATGTTAAAGTAGTTATCCCATCAAAAAACTATATATTTTAATATATTTATATAAATATAATATTAATAATATTTAATTAACTATCTACATGTCATGGATGGAAGCAATCTTTAAGGCTCTAGATTTAAATATACAAAGAAGACCATGGTCTGTACTTCAAAGACTTTTGTCTTCTATAAATCAATGCTATATAAAAAAATATATATTAAAAAACTTACTATAACAATAACAATAATAATAACAATAATAATAATAATAATAAGAAAAACATTGATGTGATTGAATTGATCTTCCTTTTTTTTAGTAGTTTTAATCTCGAAAGAAAAATAAGTATTGAAAAATATTTTCATGTTTCCCCGATCCAGCCAAGAGTAACCAATGTTTATTCATTAACTTGTTAGTAAAATATGAAAGGCAACATGAAACAAAATATCACTATAATAATTTTAAGCTAATGAAATTAAATTCTCATATCTTGCATCTCAATTAATGAAATAAAAATTTTATCTTTTTAAAATTTAGAAAAGATTAAACACTTATCAAATTATATAGTGAAAGAATAATATACTTTCTTTTGCACAAGAGTATGATCCTTATTTAATATGCTTGATAATTTTGTTTAGAAGAAGGGATAGATGGAAGGGAGTATTAAAAAACAAGGTGTAGCTATGGAAGAAAGGGAAAAGAGATAATGCGAGGGAAACAGTCGTTACAAAAAGGCATGTTGGGAATAAGACTTGTTAAAATAACTGTCCCATCAAGAAAGTATTGATATTAGGATATTTATATAAATATAATATGAACAGTATTTAATACTCTCTCTCTCTCTACTGGTATTATTGCTAACCATGTTGGTTGTTGAAGCACTAATGACCTTTTTGAAATTTAAGTCGACTTCTTGTTACCGTCAAAGGTGTGGTTGAATGGTTCTCCCAGCTGGTTTCAACATCTAGCTCGGGATGATATGTTGGGATAGCGTATTGCGGGGCGTCTTTGGAGAGTTTTTCTTTTGACCTAAGACGGGTATCAGAATGCGACGTCCCACAATGATTTGGTCATGGGAATCAGTCGTGGCTTCTTTCATGGGACACGTACCGGCGCGGGATCAAAGCTTAGGATGCCCTATCTGTTATAAACCGATCAAAAGAAAAACGAAAAGTATAAGAAAAAAAAAAAGAAAAATTCTAGACTTTGTTATGCTAATTTATGGAGCCATCAAATCCCCAGCTACGGCATCCGTTTCTGGAAAACATCTAGAAAGACTTTTAAGCAACAAGAAACAAAGCCATCCGACTCATAACTATAAGAGGCAATCTGGAACCTTAACGCAAATCTAAGGATGCATAAGAGGTGAACTGCTTGTTGGGGCCGTGCACTCACAAACTTAGAAGATGGAATCCATTCAAGCCTTTATTTTCCTTGTGAAAACCGCGGCAATGTTTTATCTTCTTGCATGCACATGGAATGGCTCTACCAAACCTCCTACGCCTACGGTATTTACTTTGTCTGGAATATTCGAAGGGGAGGTAAGAGGATACGTTGCCGTCACGAACGGTCGAAGACATCATGCGCAAAAGCAAGTTGGAAGCTTTGGGAAGTCCTGCCAAGTGACTCATCTATCAGGGATGGAATATTGCTAAGCTAGGATTGCTTTGTCAAGACTCAACCAGGACGTTGCGTTACGAACCGGATCACGTAGCGTGACATAGAGGTATATCTAAAGAATGGGCTGAAAGTTTTTTCTTTTCTTTTTTTTTTTTTTTTTTTTCTTGAAAGGTACCAATAAATTTTTCTTCACTAAATTTTATTAAATAATAATATCTATTTATATAGAAAAAAATAAAGAAAAAAAAAAAAATGTAAATTACTATAGTGATGATGAGCATCAACTCATTTGTCAGCTTGCCCCATAAGGTAAACAGGATAGGCTGAAAGTTGAAAGGAACTTATTGCAGCTCGGTGATGTCCATCCCTAGTCACGTTAAAGTTATGCTTGGAGCATGCCCGATTTGTTGAGAAACAACTATCTCAAATAACAAATAACAAATATCTCAAATGAAAGATACATGCTTTTCTTTTTAAAATGAGCTTCAATAAAACTCTAAAAAGGACTACCAAATTATTAGCAAAATGCATTTTACATAGATTTTCTTAGACACATCACCTGCCACCGTAAACAGGGGTCTGTAGTGACTCAAGTTGGTCATACCAGGAACTCAGGAGGTGGAGATTGGACGAGAGATCTATGGTATTGACTGCTTAAATATTATCACCAATTGGTGTTATAAGTTGATAGAGTCTGAAGAATAACCCTGCAGTCACAGCTTTCCAGCTCTTCTACCGTATTTATCTACCAAATAGAGGTAATTAGAGTCATTTATTCAGTTTACTTTTGTTATGAGGCTTAAAAAAAGGTCGAATTTCAACTCGAGTCCGAACACGTATGGCAATGGTAATATTCCCTGTTTCTTGCCTGGTACGCAGAAGTTTAGAAAACTGGCATCCTCGGTTGTACATGAGTTCACGCAGGGATCAAAGGCAAAGCAGATGCCGAAAACTACGGGACTTCAAGTCCCCTCTACGGCAGCATAAATGAGTGGTGGGATTGCTGGACAAGTGAGCCTGAACATGGCTTATGCAAAGTAGTTAAACCATGATCCGAGTAAAACTATAATTATAAAGATTTTTAAGGACCATAGGTGGTCAAGCAGCTCATATGTTGATAACCAGCTAATTAAGTAGACAAGCTTAATTTTACATCCATAAAGGCTTAGAAAAGGAATCAACCTCTTCTGTATTGCTCATTAACTTGCCAGTGAACTCGTCTGTATTGCTAAGTCCATTTTTCCAAAGAATTTGGTAGTCATTATAATAAGATTGAGGCTCCTCTCACTAAACCATACTAACTATGATATTTATCTATCACTTCCACTCTTTTGAGACTAATTAGGCTTACGTTAATATATAGGATGTGATTATAATTTTATACTAGTTATTAATCTATTATAACCCTTCTCTTTTATCCAGACTATAGGCTAGCTATGCACAAAATATTTAATAATATGAAGAATTGAGCAATAATTTAGTTTCATGACAAAAAAGTCGACTATGAAAGTTATTACCTTCTTAAAATGTTAATAGATAAATATAAAGAAAATAAATGAAATTTTTACATAATTTGATTGATTTAGAGGAAGCATATAATAAAGTCACTTAAAAATTTTTATGATGGATTTTAGTTGAAAAAGAAAAGAACTTTAGCTATATATTTTAATATAATTAAGGATTCATATAATGGGCTAATTATCACTATGAGAGTTATTAGTGGTAATACTAATAAGTTTCTAGTCACAATAAGTTTATACTAATAATCTGCTTTATATCTTTATCTTTTGTATTGATTATAGATGAGCTCACTAAATACATAAATAACAAAATTTCTTAATGCAAGCAATTTATAGATAATACAGTTTCAATAGATAGGACTAAAATTAGGATTAATTATAAATTGAAACTACAACAAAGTGTATTAGATCCAAGAGTTTTGTCTTAAGTAAGACTAGGATAATTTATGGAATGCAATTCTGATAAAATTATAAATAGTGATGAAACTCGAGTGAACATAGGTATGAAAGATTAAAGATAATATTATTTTATAGGATTTGTAAATATTACAAAAGTATTTGATTTAGTAGAAAGAGATTTAATGATTTTTTATTTTACTTTCATTATATATATATATATATATAATTTACTAAGATACATATGGAGAATTTTTTTTTCTATGTCAAGATATAATGGTTGTACAAGATATGATCAAAGGAGAGATTTAAAGAATTGTGATATTGTGAGTTTTAGATTTAAATTCAAATTTGAATTTGAATTTGAATAAGATTGACAAATCAATCTTATTTATAATTTCCTTCTATGTTAAGATACAATAACTATACAAAATATTGTCAAATGAGAGAATTGAGAGATTATGATATTGTGATATCTGAATTCAAATTTAAAATTTGAATTTGAATAAGATTGGCATGTCAATCTTATTTATATGCCCCCTCAAGTAAATTGTAAGAGTTCACCAAGATCTTGCAACATAAGAGGGAACTATCTTGAAAATAGTTCCTTAGTCATAATGTAAGCCACCTGATCAATGGTGGAAATGTAGCGAGTCTTAAAATCCTTATGAGCTACTTTCACTCATACAAAATGGAAGATGATTTCAATATATTTTGTCTAGGCTTGGAAGATTGGATTTGCAGCTAAATATGTTGCACCAATATTATCACACTATAAAATAGGTGGTTCAAGACATATAACTCCCTAAGCAAACATTGAAGTAAGTAGATCTTAGCAGTAGCATTGGCTAAGGTATAATACTTTGCTTTTGTACTTGAGCAGTACATTATTGCTTATTCCTTAGCACTCTATAAGATAAGATTAAGATCAAGAAATATACAATATTCACTAGTTGAGCGACAATCATCCATAGATCTCACCCAATCATAGCACTCTATGAGATAAGATTAAGGTCAAGAAATATACAATATTCACTAGTTGAGCGACAATCATCCATAGATCTCACCCAATCAGCATTAGAATTTGCATAGGGAGTTGTTAGATAAGAAGCTTCCTTTAAATGAAGCCTATAGTTAATTGTATACTTTAGGTAGCAAAGTATTTGTTTGACCGCAATCCAATGAGCTTCGATGGGTTGATGCATGAATTGCAAACCTTACTTATTGTAAAGACAATTTCTAGCTTAATGATGGTCAGGTATTGTAGGGCCCCAACTATACTTTAATAATGATGAATATCTAAATATGGATCACCCAAATTTTGGGATAGTTGAAAACTAATAGTTACAGGTGCAGCAATTGGTTTTGCTCCATCCATTTTGGTTTATACAAGTAAGTCTGTAATATATTTCTTTTGTAACAAAAAAAGACCTTGTGATGAGAGAGATGCTTTAATTCCAAGAAAATAGTATAGGGGACCCAAGTATTTATGGGAGGATGTTTTGTTCAATAGCTGAATAAGAAAAGCTATAGTGCATGGTGCAACTACTCCCTATGATTAGAATATCATCAACATATACTAACAAGAGAGTAATATCTTCAATCGTGATCCATATGAATAGTAAGGTGTCAAACTTAGATCTAATAAAGCTTAATTCAGTGAGTCGATCATGATTGAGCCTTTGAAAGCAAGCTCATGGTACTTGCTTAAGTTCATAAAGAGCCTTTTGAGTTTACATACATACATTGGGTAATAGTAGTCCACAAATATAGGGGGTTGAGCCATATATACCTCTTCTTAAAAATACGTATGCAAGATTGAATTATTTACATTGAATTAGCAAATGGGCAATCCATTTGATAAAGTGAGAGTCAGAATAACCCTAATAGTTATGGGTTTAACCATTGGACTGAAGGTCTCAAAATAGTCAAACAGCTTCTCTCAAAATAGTTAATTACCTTCTTTCTAGTTGTACTATTTTGCCATTAAGTTGGCCTATAGCAATCTACTGTCCCATCAGATTTTAGTTTGATATGAAAGATCCATTTAATCCAATTATGTTATTTTTGGTAGAGGGAACAAAAGTTTTAATGCCATAAAGTATAATTAGAGTATTCTACTCATCTTGCATTGTAGCACACTATTGAGGATATTTATTTGCATTAAGAAAGCATGTGGGTTCTACTTCAAATTGATCATGATCCAATGGGTGATGGGTTATGTGAAAAGTAATATGGTCAGGAAAGATTTTGACTTTGCGGATGTGGCTAAAAGATCGAGTAACTATTTTATGGATTTGAGTAGTAGTAAAGAATAGGGGATGTTGGGGTTGGTTCGGATTTATAGGTATTAGAATGAAACTAAGTGATTCTGAATTTGATGAAAAGATAGTAGCATATTGGGGTAACATAGGGACTAAGTGATTGGTGGGCCTAGTGGTAGTCAGTGAGGTGATGGGCTCAATATTAGGTTCAGTAGGTGATATAACAGGGATAGATGATGATTGGAACGTGTTTGAAACATCCAAGTTTGGGACTGATTGATTTGAGCTATTGAGATATGGCACTAAATCATTTGGTGTAGTTAACTAAGTAGTAGCAGTAGAAATAAGTGTTGGTAAGAAAGAGATACGAATGGTGATAGATGTGCGACTAGATGATTGGATTTGTAGGCTAAACGAGGTTGCAAAAAGAAAAATTTCTCATCAGAGCATACATGCTATAAAGTGTAAACCTACTCAAAGTTAATATGAAGACATCGATACCCTCTTTAAAAAGGGAAGTGACCAAGGAATACATAAGGCATAGATTTTGGGCTTAATTTTTCTTATGTATAAGGGCTCAAAAATGGGAAGTACTGACACCAAAAAAACTTTAAGGGTAGAATAATCTCATGATTACTTAAAAAGAGTTTGAAAAGTAAATGCAAGTTTGAAAATGTACTACTACGAACTAACGCAAAAAGTCAGTTAATAACACATTATATGAGCAAAGGCTTTAAACCAAAAGGACTTTAGCATTGAAGCATAAAAGAGAAGAGATGTGCCTATTTCATTGATCTTACATTCAGTTAGGTCATTTTGCTTAAAAATGTGCGGGCATGCAATGTGATAGGTAATGCTAGAATTATTTAAAAGAATATGAAATTTTTCCTTCATTAGTTCAGATGCAACATCACATTGAAATTGTTTTCTAGTGTTGGAAACATATTTTTAGCCTGAGTTTTGAAATGATGAAAACATATAACACTAAATAATTTAGCAATCATTGGATATATCCATGTGAATCTACTAAAGTCATCCACAAAATAATGAAGTATTTAAAACCAAAATAAGAGTCAATAAGGGTTGGCCAAATGTCACAATGTACAAGTTATAATAGAAAATTGGACTATCTTATGAACGAAGAAAAAGGTAATTTATTGCTTTTTCTCATTTGACATGTATCACAAATTTTAATAACATTGAGAAAATTAGAAAAATCTATATTATCATATTTTTATAAGGAGAAGACAACTCGGCATGATGGATGACCAAGATGGTTGCACCAAATTCTAATTGATACATAAGAACTAACAAGAGCAGCATATCCTTTACTTATAACTGATTTAAAAGAAATAGAATAAAGATTTTCTTCAATACGAGCTGACGGAAGAGGAGGCCATGTGTGCAAGTCCTTCATAATATAGCTCAAAGGTAAGGACTCAAAAGAGCAATAGTTGTCCTTTGTGAATGGAGCAAAAGAAAAAGGATTCTTGATTATTTTAGGCACTAATAGAACATTGTTGAAAGAAAGTGTTTTATTGGAAGAGGTGAGTTTACAATTATCACTATGAGATATGGGTAAGAGATTATTGTCACCAATAAATATATGATCCGAACCTGAGTAAGGTTGAGCTTATTGAAGTAGTGATGGGTCAAAGGTCATATGACTGGTGGCGCTAGAGTCTGAAATCCATTTTGAAATAGCGGAGGATGGTTAAGGAAGAACCATGAGGAGGTTGTTGGAAATGGAGACTAACAAGTTGGATGGCTAAACCACTATTTCCTAAGGCCATGTATCTCTATCAACATGAGCTATAATGTTGCCTTTTTTGGCGCATATCTAACACTTAGCTTTGTATCAATTGCCACTTTTTTATTATTTAATTGATAGCCCATCTTTCTGTTGCATAGCAGAATAGATAGAATTACACTTGGTATTGACATGAGACATGGTTCAATGTAATGAGTTGGCACTAGCGCATGCAATCTAGAGCAGTTGGGTTGGCACCAGTTGATCAATAAAAAGAGCCAATTGAGTTGATAATATATTAGTGGATTAGGATGAATATTAGAGCCATTGTTGATTCGTAAGAAGTCATGCTCAACACTCATTAAAGGTAGGATATTATAGGTGATTTTTCATGATGGTGACAAAGGCGGCGTTGTTAGGTCCAAGACCATTGAGTGCATGCCACTCAAGTATAAATCTCAAAAAGAGTCTTGAATAGTAGCAAATTTGTCAGCAATGGATTTAATTAATTGTAAATAGTCTAAAATAGTAGATGCATCCTTCTTGATATTTTGGAGTTGTTCTTAGAGTAGAGATTTGCGCACTTTAGATTGTCAAAGATAGGTTTCTTCTAGAGATAACCAAAGATCTAGCGGTGGAAAAACCAAGAGCCAAATGCGCCATAGATTTTGAGAGCATGGCATTAATGTAGCTGACCACAAATTGATCCAGTTTGTGTCATGTGCTATAATTAGGATTAGGAAGAGTCCTTCCATCTTTTTTCAATTATTCTGGGTGCTTGGTGGTGCGTGCCATCAACAAAATTGATGAGATATGTGCTTATCAAAATGATCTCAGATGAGATAATTTGTACCATCTAGCTCGACTGATACAAATTTGGTGATGTTGGAAATGAGTAAGAGAGGAAAAGATGGTATTGTCACTATAGTATAAAGATATGGAATAGTTTGTCAAGGATCTAGATTGAACAATGAGTTTTTAGACCATGTAAATATTGCAAGAGTATTTGATTTGATGGAAATAATTTTAATAATTTTTTATTTTACTTTCTTTGTGTATATATACAATTTACAAAGTTGAATGAAAAATTTTATAAAATAACTATAAAACTAATTATACTTTATGGTATAGGATGTTAGACATTTAGAAAATAATATGTATGCAAATATTAGTGAAATAAAAATATTAAGACATGTATATGGTTATATAAGAACAATAATAAAGATATTTATGAAAAGATGAAGGTAGCACCGATATAAATTAGAAGAAAAACAACTTAAATTATTTCAATATCTATAACATTGGTTTAATGATGCAACAGTATAAATGAATGATTTGATATAATAGAAGAAATAATTATAAAATTAGATTGAAAATTATATGAGAAAAAATAGCATAGGACTTGATATTATATTATAATAAGTATCATATGAAATCGAGTAGAACCAAGGAAAAATATTTATGAAGCAAGTTCCAGCTACTTCCAACTTAGTTGATGTTATTGTTCCGAACCTGGTGACTCCAATTTAGCCAACTGCTTTTGATGACGTTGCACGCTTGGTTTGCTAGTAGAATTGCCATCCCAACTGCCTCAGCTTTCAAGTACTGATCCTGCATAGCTGGCCCAAACCGTGACTGCATCAGCTTATCACGCATGTAAGCATTTCCTAAATCATCTAGCAGAAACACCATAAAGACCATCAGCCCTATAGAACTTTAACCCATCAAGAAGCCAATCTCATCTCCTACTGATGTGACGTGTAGTTTGATAGCTCACCGAGTTCTTGCTCTTGTTATCAAGAAGGGGAGATATTACGGTTAATATCCACCCAACTGAAGCCTGATGTTCAATTCCTCCCTTTGACTGAAGCCTTTTTTTAACTGGGGATACGGTTGCATGTTCAGCTTTACGATGTCAACAGGGTTTGAAGCAAGACTGCAGCGCTTGGCCGGCAGAGGTAGCCAGCGGGCGTTAGAGCACGAAAAGGGCAATATCGGTATTCACCGTGCGCTAGGACAATATCACAGACTTTAGGACCAGGTCAAATGCCCCCCAGCAGCCACTTCTCTCTGCCTGACTCGGTCATTTTGGCAAATATTGGCCGCTAAGCAACTAAGACGACCACGCGGGTTGGGAGTCGCCAAACGGTGGTGCCAAATATTATACTCGTGGTGATGACCTTGATCCAAGGGCATTATTCGCTTAGCGCTTAAGATATGTTTGAATAGAGGTTAACTAAAGAGAAGGGTAAGAAAAAAGAATAATTTTATGAACCTTATTTAGAAGCAGAAAAGAAAAAAAAAAGAAAGAAAAATATGAATTATTTATTTTTTTATTCACTCTCAATAGATTAAATTTTGAATGGCTTTATAATTTTTGTCTCTTTTTTTTAATTTTATTTCTACAAATTAAATTGAATTTTCTTCGAAGTAAAGGTGTATTTATACTTTTATAAACATAACTTTTTTTCTTTTTTTTTTTTTTTTTTTCTTCACTCAAACAGGATGAATTTAACTTATTCTCTTTATTTTTTCTTCCATTCTTTTCAAACGAGGAGAGAGTAACATCCCTCCTCTCTCCTTTCTTCTCCTTCTTTTCTTTTTCCATCCTTCACTCCTTCCTTCTTTTCTCTTTAAGGATCCAAACATGCCGAATGACCATACGGTTATAGAAGAAGAAAAAGGAAATTAGACCTATATCTTACACCGACAAAAGAATCAGGCCTATAAAATCTATACTAGCGCAAATATTAGGACAGAATCATGTAGGTTCTGTGCTGATTCCTTGTTCCTCTCTCTGCGTTGCACGCCTAGGTTCTCACGAGATTCCTATTGCCAGAAGGCAGCTACGTATCGTCGTCTATGATGTGCACAAATATCAATAGAACAGTGAAGCACAGATGGTAGTGCAAAAGTCTCATCTCGTCACCAATGTATGGAGCTCTAGTGAACGATGGACATAAGAGAAGTACGTATAAGGCAATATTTTTTAATTCATCGTTGAAAATATTTAATTATTTGGCCGATAGATATTCATGTATTTTGTAATTTTTTTTACTTGATGAGCCAACAAATGTAATCGATTTACAGAAATGAATGAAATATGGTTCTTAGTGAGTATTTTATCAATAAATAAATAAACAAGGGAAGATGTGAGACATGCAGAATTAAACATTTTACCTCAAGTGATTTACGCTGGATATGGTTCGTATGAAGAGTATGGCACTAGATAAATACTAACAATCTTTGATGGTGTGAACATAGAGACACTAATAAGATGGGGCATTTCATATTTGATCAGTCTTTTGGTTGAACTTTACATGGGTTTGGGTAGATCTCGTGAATCAACAATGGGTATTTGATCTAGTGGAGTAATTACATCCGGATCCATTTTTGTGCAATAATCCTCCATTACACCCCATATAATCCATTATTATCTTGTATAACAATATTATGCATGAGAAATCGTAACTCTACTGCTTAAACTGCTGGTGATTTTTAATGTGCATTTCTTCTGATTTAACGATGTTTATTTGATCATATCTATTTTCCTTCTTTTAAAGTTAAGAAAGGGTGTTAAATTGGACCTTTTAGATAACTCTAGAGGGCTGAAAATGTTGCTTTCGGTAGACATCTTTGAATCAAAGCAATGACCCACACCAGCAAGATGAATGAAAAATAGGCATGACAAATATTCTAGCCATCTCAATGAATAATTGGTATTGGGAGGAACTGAGATGCCAAGATAAATCATTTTATCTTAGGCCCTAGCTGACATTGGAGATATCTTGATTTCTTGACTGATATCTAATTCATCAAAATATCAACTAATCAATATAATAAATTGAATATTTCACTACTATTTTAGATCTTAATGTTGATATGGCTAGTAATTGTAGGACCTGTACAAGGTCGTAAGTGAAATAGTAACTAATGTTGCATCAACTAATTTTTTAGAAGTATATTAATTTTTAAAGAAATGTTATTGAATTCCCTTGAATTAGCTATTATCAAATGTACCTTCCAGTCATAAGATATTTTTCTAAGTTTGGTCCATAAAAGTTTTTTTTTTTTCTTTTTTTTCATCTCCGCGATTCTCCATCATTCAAAATTGAGTCCGATACTTTTTCTTGGAAAATGGATGCCAATCTGTTGAGCTACCGGCTGTTGTTATGGAATGCTTAAATTCTACGTCATGTAAAATAACGAGGGCGTTGTTTTTAATAAATGCCCCGGGGATGGGGGGCATGTCATAGAGGGTCAATAGCTGAACGTTATGCATCCGGACTAAGATAGTTGCCCTGATGAAACTCCAGATCATGCGGAAGTGTTCGATTTTTTTCCGGCTATCCACCTCATTGAAAGATTGGCGTGGAGGAACAAAAGCTGACGTGGACTCGAGGTCATATTTTCAGCGCTTGCGACCTCGTCATGGTATCCGGGTCGTGAGACTTTTTTTCTTTGTAACTATCAATCCGTCCAAGCGAGTGGAATAGAGACTCGTCAATGGATGGGTGACGGGTAGCAATTCTCTTGCGGTTGGCCAGGGATATAGTATTTATTTCGAATGGGACATCCGCGAAGGTTATTTCGTCTTCCATAATGGGGCCGTACTAGACGGTTGGGAGTAATGGGTCGCTTCGGTATTGTTCGCCACGCGTAGTTTGAGAGGTCCTCAGTCCTCACTGAATAATCTTCATTAGAATCGAGAAATGTCAGCAAACCATGCACGATGCGAAGCGGTCTTCTGAAACCACCATTTTTAACGTCATCAGGAAGAGATGATCTGGAAAACCGACGATTTTTTTTGTTTTTTTTAATTTGCAATTAAGTGAAAGGGTGCGAATCATTCCTCTGATAGCAAAAAAGAAGGAACCCCATGCGTTTAGAGTCCCTATGACATCTTATCTTGCAGTTATTACAAAAGAATGGTTTTGTAACAAATAATGAACAAGAAAGAAAATGGGTTACAATTTGAATCCTTATTTGCAAGTCCTTCATTAGTTAATCACAAGTTCGATCGATCTTCGGGAAAGAACTCTCATCCCTCAGTTTTTCAGTGAGAGGGTGCATTTAGAGTCCCTATGGGCATCTTATCCTGTAGTTATTACAAAAGAATGGTTTTGTAACAAATAATAAAGAAGAAAGAAAACGGGTTAAAATTTGACTCCTTATTTGCAAGTCCTTCATTAGCTAATCACAGGTTTGATCAGTCTTCGGGAAAGAACCGTCATTCCTCAGTTTATAAGCGACACCGTTCCTCGTTTATGCTCTTCGCCACGATCTCGGCAGTCCGTGATACCAAATCCGACCAGTTCCTGAACAAATAATTAAGCAAGCAAGAACAAACCGTGAGAAGAGGATGATAAGCAAGAGAAATAATGAGCAAAATTAGCCACATTGAGTAGATAAGGAGGCGGAGCAAATTCCTACCCTTTCTGAGAGTCGAAGGTGATGCCAACCGTGTACTTGGCCTCCTGAAGTGCTTTCTTGAACCGCTCGATCTCCTCAGGCGGATGCGACTGGACGTCCGCCCCCAGGACGTCCGCCACCAGGAGATTGGAGGGCTTGACATCGCAGAAGATCGGGATCAGCTTCTTACCGGCCTCTACCAGCATTGCCAGCTCGTGGAGGCAGAAGAAGGACTCGCAGTACCTGGGAGAGAAGATTGCGACGCCAACCTTGCAGTTGAGTATCGCATTGTTGATGCTATCGTAGATCTTGTCTCCCGGCTCCATTGACCGGTTGTCCAGAAATGGCCGGTGGTTAAGCTGGACGAGGCGGTCGTAGAGCAGCCCGGCCACCGTCTTCTTCGTGTCGGGTCCCCTGTGGTTTATGAAGACGTCGCAATGGCGAGTGGCCTTGTTCGGCACAACCTGCGCAGCGGCGGCAATGGGTGCGGCAATGGGTGCACCGGCTGCCTGGTCGCGACCTCGATAGCAGCTTACGACCCTGGCGGCGAGCCGCCGAGGGAGAGCCCGGGGTATGGCTGCCATGGATCTAAAGCCTCTAGATTAGATTGATCGAACTTAGAGAGGGGATGGGAGGTGCTTTGTGTTGGTTCCTCAGGTGCTGATTTGCTGCTGATGTCCTGCCCGCCTACGATGCAAATGTGGGCTTACGATCAATGTTGTGGGACCGACCGTTTGGGGTTTCGGTGACAAGGTTGCAAGGCGGTGGAGATGAGGGGTTTAAAATTGGAGGAAGCGTGCTTTGCACGGATCGACCCTCGTCAAGGTCTATATTTGATTTCCGCGGTGGAATTGATCGATCTTGCGTGTGACGGTTTCAAAGCGGCGGGAGACGTTGATTTTTATTCGGTGTCGGCTATGGTCGGGCATTGCAGCCCCTTCAAATACGGAAAGGAGCTGCTCCGTTTATTTTTATATTATCGCTGATGCAACGACGAAGAATGGCTGCACTCTTGAATAACAACTTGGGGGTTGGGAGGGTGGGAAGGGTTCTCCTTCGCTCACAATTTATAGTCAAAAAAGAAGAATGTCTGCCCTAGGTGTGTTGCACCGCGTCTCAAGGTCTACATGCAGGACGAGGAGAAAAGGTCACGTACGAGCTTACATGGAAGAGACACGGGTTTTTGTGCCATAAAACGCAGACCTTTCTCATGCTATGCTGGTCTCTTCTCCTTGAACATTGACATGCTAGGGACGCCTTTCCTTCTCCAGCTTTTCCTGGTTCTCGAAAGTTATTAATGCAGACATGGTCTAAAGAGTTGGAAGAATATTATTCTCATGCTAGAGGTTGGACAGAGATTGAAGGGACCTTCATCTCGGAGCTTTGATTTTTCACCATGTAGGCGTTGCTGCGAAATCGCAGCTAACCATCCGATGTCTGCTTCCAGCAACTGTCATGTCATTTTTCTCTCCATGGCGAGCTACGATAATAATGGTCACCGTACAGCAAGCTTACATATCAGCAATAAATTCTCTTTAATGGTTACAGAAAACGATTGTGGACCTGGGTATAACTTATAAAAAAAAAGAGTCAACTGGGCGTGCCGGCTTAATTGCCATTATTCTTCTAGCGAGATAAGAAGCTTTATTGTTAGAGAAAATCTGATACATGGCTAGAAAATGGGATGATAGCGTGACGTTACCCCAAAGGAGGGGGTTTAATCTTGATAATTCAAATAATTATGCAGATTATTATATTTAGCAATTAGATTCTCAGTAATCTATGATTATTATAAATTATGTTAATCCAATTTCTATTTAAATATGAATTTCTAAGATTACCGAAGTTTGATAATCTTAAATTATATTTTTTATTTTTATATAAATATTTAATAATATTTAATCTAATTATTTATTTAATATACACTCATTATATTTAATTATTTTATATTATATTTAATATTAATATAATATATAATATATTTTAAATATTATTATATATTTATATAATAGTAAACAAAAATTAAATTTAAAATTATTATACTTAAATAATCTATAATATTTGTTATATATTTTATATATAATATTTAATAATATTATAATATGTTATATTACATATAAAATATTTAATATATTATTTCTAAAATGGTTTTACAAAAAATCTTTACTTTTCACTAGTATATTTTACATTTTAATTAAAAAAAAGATAACCACTTAAAAGATAAAAAAAGTTTTATAATAAAATATAAATAGAATTTAAGAATATAATAATCTAGCTACCATAATTAATAATTATTAACCAAATGCAGTAACCTTACATTCCTGTAAACCTAAGTTAATATTACTAAGACAAACCAAATAGGATAGACTTACATTATCAGTAATTTAATTATCAAATGTAAGATTATTAGAAAAATAAAATTTTTAATAAATATTATATTATCACAAATCCAATGGTACACTGGCATTAAACCTTACCAAAGCCCTCTAGTTAAGGTGAAAGAGAAAACTTTCAAAATGATAATTGGCATACATAGCCTTTTTTTCATGGGTGCACCTCATCTCCCAAATTGAGCCAGCAAAAGTATCCAAACTTGTCTTGAAGAGGTATTAAAGTTTGTCCTAATAATTAAGCTCATTTTCTTTGCAAACAAATTTCTATGTTTGATTTTTAAAATTTATTATCAACCTATCTCGAGTATAGAGTCCAATTAATCCATAAAAGAGACCTTTTTCCATTATTTAAAATTACTAAAAGATACATATTTTTCAAAAAAATATATCCAAGTAAAAATATAAATTTCTTCCTCCTTGAATCATGAGTCGATCAATTTCCAAGCCATCTTCAAAATGATATAATTATTAATAATATGTTCGTGAATTAAAAAATTATTTTGTTGTTTACAAAAAAAATCAATAAGAATGCTCTATATGGCTTTATTCCCTGTGCTCCTTAGCTGTGGCAAATATGGAAAATATTTTCTTATGCATTTTTCAGTGGATCAGCTCGCTTAGAGCAACGTCATTATCAAGCCATCTCCAACTTTGGTGCAACTTGAAGCTATGCAAGAATACTCTAGGCATAATTTAGACATGAAACGAAAACTAAATAGAAATAAGTCTAAAACTATATTAAGTCATCCTAAAAGAGAGAATTTTCTTTTCAAGTAAACAAAATTTTGACAACAACCAAAAAAATCAACCCTAGTCTGGCGTTAAATAAAATACCTAGCACTTGACTGCAAAGTAGTGGTTGCAAAAGATTGATGACACATGGGAATGGGGTCGGGTTCATAGAGTACATAGTGCAAAGAGTCAAAAAAAAAAAAAAAGGTTATGAATTTTTTGTGGTCTAACGGTAGAAAATTTTTGTAATTAGGATAGATAAAAAGGATTTTACAAATTATGTATTTTATATTGGCTCTAGTGATAACAATATAAAACCTTGTTTTATAAATTGTTGACAACTCAACAATTTACAAATTTAATAATATGTATTTTAAGATGATTTTATTTCGAAAAAATAAGACATAATCTATTTATTTTTGTTTGTGGAAGATACATTATTAGATTTGTAAATTACTAGGTTGTTAGCAATCTTCAACGGGTAAAGGTTGAGATCTCTTAACCTCATTTAATTTATTAAGGATGATTAGTTTTTCATTGATTTCAAACAATAAAAAAGAATACTAGCAATCATTCATTTCCACATCAATGCGTAGATCTTTTTTTAGCTTCGAACAGGAACATAAACTCCCCTAATTTTATTAAGAATGGATAGTACAAAAGGGAAAGAATATACAAAAGTTTAGCGGTTAGGGTTTAGTAAGGATTTCAAGCATCAGCAGCTTTTCTCATGAAAATACAATCCCATGATTTAAAAGAGTAAAGTATTCTCCTATGCTAACCTTCAAGCTGGAGAATGAAATTTTTCCTCCAAAATGTCCATACGTAATGGAGGCTGAAATGATATAAAAGCGGTTGCAGATCAGGGACCACAATCTCAAGGCGAGCAAATAGAAGAAGAAAAAGATAGAAGAGAATCACTGCAAAACGGACATGCAAAGTTGAAAGATCAATCTTGTTTTTTTTGCTAGTACTTCCATTGTTTGGCGTCTGTTGCACAGGACCAATCAAGCACCTGGCCACCGTGCATGAGCTCCTGTCATACAATCGCCGCCCGAAAGCTGGGTGGATGGAAGCTACGGCGTTAATCTACAACCCGCCACATACGACTCACGAATTAAGCAGTGACGTAAACGGCCGATATTGGTTTCACTCAAAGGAGATATGAGCTATCAAAAATCTATCGCGTACGTAAACATGTTCGTAAACAAGTAGGAAACTCCCGCTGACTGGATTGCAGGGAGGTCGACGCATGGAAGGATCAATTTTTTTGGCTCAGGTGTGAGACGAATGGAGGGACATGGACCAACAAATTGCTGGCCTTAACACTTTTCTCTGCCCGACACATGGCCACTGGTTTGGAAGAAAATCCCTTTGGAATCTGCACTCGAGATGGGGCCACCGGATTAACTTCGTTTAGATTTCTACACCGTTGTAGTGAATATCCTAGTCAAATTAAGTGAGTGAGGAACGAAATTGCCTGATTTTGGGATATGCATGCACGCATTCCAAGGCGTTAGCCACAATTTTCCTTTCTGGAAATGGGCCCATTTATTGGTGGTCATGGGTGGGCATAAATCTTCTGTAACTTGACTTGCTGATGGTTCCTCCAATCAAGTTTTGTGGCAGAATTTGCCGCATCGTGAGGTGCAATGGGTAATCGTACCCGCAGCAAACCGGTGGAGCGTTAGAGGTGAGGATGGAAGCCCAATTTCTGGAGATTTAAGATAGAATTGCTATTTTTTTTTTTTTTTTTTTTTTTTTTTTGCATGGAACTTAAATACCTGATGGTTTACAAGACTCGTGGCATGAATCGTGATGGAGACGATGCAGGGTGCTGAACCATGGCTCGAAGAAATCAGATCAGGGAACTGGGTAGGACTTGCCGTTGCACATGCACTTGTAGGCCAGGCCATGGGGCATGTCTCCGCCTCCTCCAGGGACGCACACACGAAGCTCACCATCACCAGGCGCCACGGCGAGCATGATCCGCACGCATGCGAGCAGTCGGGCAGGCGCGATCCCGCCACCTGCACCGTGTCCGCCTTTCCCCTTCCTCTCTATTTGCTCCTCGTACAAACTACGGCTGGGGCCCTTGCTCCATGGCGCCTACCATCTGCGTCCATGGTAGAAGAATACCCAAAATAAATCTTTAGAATGAAAAATGACAGGATTGGGCGATTGGGACAAGAAAAACCGGGGGAGACTCGGCCTCATTCCTAACCGTTTGGCGGTGAGAGCCCAGCTTACCATCCTTTCCCCCACGTAAAGAGGGGACGGGATAAGAGATGCAATCGTACCTGGACGAGTCCGGCCAATCTGCCTTCCGAGAACAACCGTTGGAAGCAATAGGATGAGGAGGGTAAGAAAAACGGTAGCATGAGCGGAAGAAACTCGCATGGCTGACCGCGTAGTTGTTAAACTGTGCTGGATGACGACCGAGTTGGATCTGTGAAGAGCCAGGGGATTTAAGGATGATAAAGAGGTGAATCTAGGAAGATTTATACGCTCCCAACTCACCCGGAACCTCGGGATATATATACGCATGGTAGGTACTGGATCACATCACAGGTAAAGGACGGGGTTGCGGCGATCACACGAGTAAAGAAAAGCGTTCACAGATTCCATGGCGGTCCGTGTTGGGTGGCTATGCCTTCCATTGTCTCACGGAGATGCATCTTTTCTCGTCGCGGGGGCGATTAAACCACGGAGCGTGTCAGCTTCGCCCGCCAGCAACTGGGAACAGGGTCCGCAGGCACAGTGCTAGTTTCCCCACATCTCAGGTGGGGTGGATCCCTCGCCATACTCCTCTCCCACACGCCCGCGGGTGGACGTTAGAAGAACCAAGCTTGCACACTCAGCCTGTTCTGCGTTCGTGACCAGCCGGCTGCGATGCTTCTAGCGACCGGCCCTTCCTGCCAGTGCTGGACGCTATAATACAAGCATGGTATTGCACCACCCATCCACCCGCAGGCACAGAGAGGCAGGCTAAACCCCGGGTGCAATGGGACAGGCATTAAGGGTCACTGACTCAGGCAGCAGCCAGGAGCAACGCAGGCTCATGGATCATCTCTAAAGTCTTTTGTGCAGCCAAAGGGCTGGCCAACGAGATATTCTGGTTCATAATGTGGCTGGTAGATTAAAACTTTCAAGAACCATTTTTGAATTGGCCTGATCTATCAGGTGACTGATAGGCCAAGCCTGTCACTAATTACACTGTTATGGCTCTCACTTACGGTCTGTTGTAGCCCCGTCAATGCATGATCACTGATGGGCTTGGTCTACCATGCCGAGCAATTGCTTCATGGATCGTTGCTTGCTCGTGGAGTCGCACCGCGAACATTGCACATACTCTCAGAAATATTTCCTTATATTAATAATTAATTATATTTTAAATTTTAGGATATATTTGGTATGAGGCTAAAGAAAATAAAAAGTTAATGTGGTAATTTTTCATCCCATTTTAATATGTTTGGCATGAAGTTAACTTTTTTTTAGGGGCATAATTTTTTTCCTCTTTTACCTTTCAAATTGCTAACAAGAAGAAGATAGATTAATAGGATGAAAGACAATAATTTTTTAAGGAGATAAAAAATGATTGAAACATCGAAATAGACAAAATATGAAATAATCCTATTAATGTAATGTTATATAAATATATATATATATATGAGATATATTATAATATTATATACATACACATGTCCACACAGCTCTCTTATTTTAACTAGTTACATGTAGGGGTAGGCATAGGTGGGTCAAGCCCAATTGTTTTGTCCACAGCCGTGCTGGTCCACATTTTTTAGGCCCGTTTAATTTGCAAACTAGGCCTAGACTTAGGAAAGGCAGGTCCAATCCAACTTGATCTGAATATATATATATATATATATAATTTTATATTAGAGAAAATAGATTTTCTTAAAAAATGGTGAAGGTGGGATTCAAACCTATATTGTTTGAGTTCAAAACAATCAATCTAACTACTAGTACATTAATTGTTTATTATTTTATTTTAATGTATCTTATATATATCTTTTATATATATATATATTATTTTAATATATCTTATATATTATTCAAAACAATCAGTCAATCTCAAGTTCTTAGAGATTCTTACCAGGTCAGACCCAAGCCAGTTATAGCCAAACATAATTGTTAAAAAAATCTTTTAACCCTTAAAATTTATGCTAAATATTGCACCTGTAACTTTTATTTAATATATATATATATATATATCTTATGCCAAGCACACCTTCATTGAAATTATGGTCCCAACTCATGGCTGCCAGCGACCATAACCATGATTGCAGCAAAAAAATAAAATAAAGCAGACGTTCTTCAGCCCTACCGTCACCATCCCAGTCCCTCGCGAGAGCAGAGAAAGGGGTGCCAACCAGCTGACTTAACAGCTATTCTCTGTCTCACAAAGTTGCCAATCATAGGACACAACCATGATAGACACACAATGTCCCTGTACATGAAGTACTCAAAGCATTTTATTGGCGGCAGAAGTCAAACTTATGAAAGAATGTGCATACATCTTTACTGTCTCGAGTGATACGAGATAAAAAGAATCAAATTAAAACCACGACCAACAAGCTCAACCAGGCAGGTAATCACTTCCAACAAAGAAAAACAAAAATAATCTCCTCTATCCAAAACACCATATAAAACAACACAATCACACCATAACCGCAAGAACACCATGCAATGCGACCTTTAAGGCACGTTTAGCGTATGATGGCAGCAATCCCAAATGGAAGGTGGTATCTAGCAACACTGGCTGACATAGCTGCCTGCTCATGAACATAAATAACACCAAAGTAGTCCCATCTATTAATTCATGCTTTTTGATATTCCTTTCTCCTTGCTGAAGGAGATTCAAATAAATTGCCCAGGAAATTTCTAGTTTTCCGTTCCAAATAGTAGCTTCTTGATTGGTTTCGCTGTCACAGAGCTTCCATTGCTGCCCCATTTCTTGCTCAAGTACGAAGCCTCAGGGTTTACAATACTTGGAGGCAGAGGTGTTGACTCTACTGTCTCTGAACTTTTTACGCTCTGACCATACTTATGCTTTTCCTTGGTTGTATTTGTGATATGTAATTTATGTAGATTTGGACTACTCTTTACTTGATTTGCAATGCGAGATACTCTTCCATCGTGCATTAATGAACCTGTTTCAGCTTTACTTTCTGTTTTGCTCTCCTTGGATGCTGTTGAATTAGTAGCTTTACTTGCACTTCTCTGAGCAATTCTCCTCTGACGCTCAGCCAATAATGCCTCGATTCTTTTCCTATTTTCCTCTTCCTGTCACAAAATATACAAATTAATTTCTCAACAGAGGAAATAATAAGACAAAAATGAGAAATAGCAAGTTGTAGAAATTTACCTGCAAGGAAATCAACTAAGATGACTGGAGTAAGCCTTGCCTCGGCACTAATTAATTATTCATATTCTTTTATTTCCTTTTTAGTTTCTTCATCCATACTACATATTTTTGCAAGTTGCTACATGTCCAAGGTTTCTCAAATTATCAAATCTGGAAGTCCTTCTAGGTTAAATAAGGATATAATAGAATGACTATCTTGTCTGAGCTCTTAAATAGGTTCTTGAGGGAAAAATAGAAAGAAAAAAAAAAAAAAGGATACAGTCATCAAACATGTAGGGTGTTCTATGCAGATGAAATGTGAATCAGGTAAAAATACAAAGCAATCACAATCATGTTTACAAGAATTTTTAAAGCCACCTGAACAAAAGTTATACATGTAATGTTGTAATGGAACAAATAAGATCATTTTCACCCATAAGGACTTCAATATAAGTTTCCAGCTATCCGAAAACACCAGTGTATCTAGGAACAAAGGGCTTTCAGAACACATATTGCACATAAAAAAAAGAAAGATCAATGATATGTCTATGTTCATATACAAGGTACAAAATAGTAAATAATAGGTAATTCATTGGAATAACCAGGAACCTTACTAAATAAATATAGGATTCTATAGAATGAAAAATATAGGATTGTTAATACGAAGGACCTCTTCTGATATCTTACACTCAGCATTTCTTTCAGTAAGACACCACTAATATATAAATATGAAGGGCTACGTTGAGTACCTTCTCTATTTTACTCTTCTGAGGTGCTGCTTTGCTTATGGCATGAGGTTTCCTATTCCTTGATAAAACAGTAGATTCACTGTTACTAAGAGATCCACGTATGAGTTTAGCTTTGGAACCTTTATCTAGGAGTTTTTTCTCCTTACCACCATTCTTATCTAGGGATTTTTTTTGGATGTCACCATCCCTTTTGGCCTCCTTACAGTTAGGTGGCACAATATCATCAGTACAATTATTTGTTTCAGCATCAGAGTTCTGTTCACTGGCTTTGGTATATGCAATCTCTTCAGTGTAATCTATTTCAGGAATCCTGTGTACAGTTTCAATTGTTGGATCCCGTTCTAGCACTATTTGGAGATCATCAGGCTCGTAGTCATGTAAAATTCTAATCTTTTCTTTGGAATGATCCATGTTGTCAGTGTGACATGTGGCATCAACAAATGTAATGCCAGAAATGATGCTCATATCTGTTTCCCACTGAGGAATATGCTGCTCATTTACTATTGACCTTGTAGGAACCACGAAAGAGTCATCAATCAGAGACTTTTTCTCTTTCTTTTCCATGCTGTAATTATGGTCATCATGTATTGCCTGAGCCTGGTCATCTTCATATATAGCGTGCTCTGCAGATGTCTGTGCTTCTGGCAATCTATCAGATCGGTTGACAACAAACCAATCTTCGGCTCTCTGATTCTTGAGCACAAATGATTCCTTCACATAATTAGAAGAAGTATCTTGGACCTTGCCCGCTGGTTTTGTGCTCTGCATGTGTGACAGGTCCTCACTAAGACCTTGATTTCTTTGCATGCTTCTGCAGTAATTTTCATTGCACTCAAAATTTTCCATGTGTCTCCCATCTGGAATATTAGCATCCATCGCAGTTATTATGATGGAGTCAGTTGCAACCGGCTGGTGTTTTGTTCCAATGTCAATTTCTGCATCAAGAGGAGAGCTATGAACTGATTGCTCTGTCAATTCAGGGTCTTTAATGATGATGTACTCCTCCCTGACTCCTACATTATGTTGTGAATTACTGTCATCTTTGCCTCTGCTTCTGTGTTCCAGTTTATTACAATCAGAATCCTCTTCTTTCATTAAAATGTTTTGAAAAGCTTGCCAACTTTCATCACTTTTTTCAACATCACAAGCTTTTGCCTCTGAGCAATTCTCTCCATGATTCGCTTTGCTGGAAATCATACCACGACATCTTTCCTTTTTTCGATGCTGGCTGGACTGGTGGTGCTTCTGTATTGAGTCAACAACATTTTCTACCTTGTCTTTTAGGAAATCCCCATCCAGGAAATCATCTTTAACTAATGATTCATCAGAGGAACCATGGCTGCCACCATCTTTTCCTTTCGAAGATATGTAATTAATATTCCGAATGACAACTGTCCTTGAGCTCTTGTTCTTGGACCTCTGTTTTTTAGTTACTCCTGTTTCCAGACTCTCCTTGTCGGATGACATGTCATGATCCAATTCCTCAATTGATTCACTACCTGAACCAGAGGAATTCTGGTCAGAGTATCCATCTTGCAGCTCTGAAGTAGTTTGTTTGTTTCTGTTCATTTTTCCTTTTGAGTATCTTTCTTTCAAGTGTGGAGGCTTGTTGCTCCTTCGATGATGATTCCCATTTTTCAAGATACCATGATCAGACTCTTCTGTACGTGGTGGCCATTGCATATTTTGAAGATTTCCTAGATAATATGGAGAGTTGAATTGCATACCAGGAAAAGCATAACCTTGATATGGAGACATTTGCTGTGCAACAGGACTTAGAAAACTGTACATGTACTGAGGCAGATGATTTGGCAAACCTGTTGGAGCTTGAGGTTTTCCATGGAATATATTATCACTTACAGATTGCAATTTCTCCTGCCTTGGCTCATGCATGTTGTTATCTGAAAATGGAGTCTATGATCAGATGAGTGGAGGAAAGGTTTGGAAAAGATGTTCCTTTCCCAAAATTTAGATACACCATTTCATTATTTGTCTGGTAATTAAGCAAAACCAGTCACCAAGTGTTAAGTTTGAAAGACAAACCATACTTGTGACAATTTGGATTTACCATTATAAACAAAACCAAGAAGTTCAAAGACCATGCTGCTTGGAAAAAGAAAAATAAAGTCACCTGATCCATTTTTAGGTGTTGGCATGTCATGATCTATGTTAAAGCAATGTTTTAAGTCCAGGCGGTGCAAGGGGCATTCCAGCTATTCTGCCTCATTCTTCTAAGAAAATGGTAATGGGATGGGGGAGAGACTCTGAAAAGAAAAAGAAACAGTGCAAATAATAAAGAAAAAGTAAAGAAGAAGAAAAAGAAAGAAAACAAAGAAGAAGAAAAGAAAAAGAAAGAAAGAGAGAAGAAAAAGAAGAAGAAAGAAAGGGAGAAGAAAAAGAAGGAAAACAAGAAATAAAGGAAAAAGGAAGAAAAGAAGAGAGAAGAAAAAGAAAGAAATAAAAGAAGGAAGAAAGGAAAGAAAGACAAAAAAAGAAAAGAAAAAAAAGGAAGTAAGAAGAAAATGAAATAAATAGAGGAGAAAAGAAAGAAGAAAAACAAACAAATAAAGAAAAAAAGAAACAAGGGAAAGAAGAAGGTGAGAGAAATGGGAGGAAGAGGTGTATTTACTAGTGCGCTTGATCAAAATGACCATCATAATGAAGCAGAATAATGGAACATCCTGTTCCATGAAGAAACTAGGACACTTTCATCCCATATGATTTAAAACCTTGCTTTAAAGTGCATAACCTACCTACTGGATACATGCAAGATAACAAGCTAGTTCATGTTGAACTGCACCAGCCAGTAGAAATTAGCATAGGCCAGCACAGATTGACATGGACCTGCAAGTAATGCTAATTTTTAATGACATCTCATAAATTTTTGGCAGAACACGATACAGCTAGGTATCATACCAAACAAAGCCATCATGGATACAACATGATATTTTGACAAGCTCTCTCTTTTTTTTTTTGAGGAAGATTTAATCAAGCTCAAGTTTTATGTTCACCACTCTATGGATATACATTTAGTACCTTGGTTTGTATTTGAGCATGCAGAAGTATCCATTGCATCAGCTGATATTTCATCAAGAATTCCATTTGGCTCAACTTGGCAGGTAGTCACATGACCCACTGGCATGCTATGTTGACCATAGACAGTTTCACTGGGTAGAGATACTGCAGAAGTACATGAATATGCCACTGCTGGTCTGGAAATTGCTTCCATTGCTGCTAATTCATCCATCCAAAGTTTATCTTTTTCCTTTTTCTTACACAATTCTTTAAATTCTAAGCATGCCTTCCTACATAATGGCAGAAGCACATATTGGCAAAAAAGGACCAATTGCAGAAAATAAATGGACAAAGGGTAGAACAGGTATAAAACATGTTAATATTATTTCTAATCATCAATCAAAACCGCACCTAAAACAATGAGTAAAGATCAATAGTAATAGTGGCTAATCACACAATGGAATCCATTGAAGTGTTAACCAAGTTTATGAAACCACTTCAAGAGTAAATAGATAGAAGACACCAAATTTATCAGAATTAATTATCTCTGTACAGTTTATCTCCTACACGTACATGAGGGATGGCTCGATATGCCAATTTAAGAACATTCCAATATTACCTCAAAATAGTCCCTTCCTGATGGCTTCGAAAATATTTAAATAAGTCATGGGAATAGCTTGTCTCCACTCACCACATTTTCCCACCTATAAGATGAAAAGATGCAATGTCATGATTGCAATCTATATAACTTGGACCCTCTGATTCCTAAATTATCCACATCCCACAGACATGGATCCGATGCTTGGACATGCACACATACCCAACTTGCTAACCCAAGTCCATGGAACATAGGTTGCAATGACAATCTGCCTTAATGCATGCATATGTACATGCTCACTAAGCCCACAAATCATAAGCCTACCACCTGTTCTACATATTTTTATTTTTTTCTAGATCAGAGTGACTTCCTGTTGTCACTTCACTACCAAGGTCTCAATTTCAATTACCAAAATTTACTACTATCAATGGAGTTGAGATGTGATGCCATACTGGGCAGCATTCTTTAAGCAGACCAAGAAAACCTCCCTAGAAATCATAGATGTGTTTAGAATCTCTTCTTTATATAAGTCTTGCCGTATAAATTTTCATTGGTCAGAAATGAGGCAATAATACAAGTTTGAGGTGCATCATTTGGCATGCACTAGAAAGAATATCTGGGTCATTGTATCTTGAAAGATGGGCGCCACATAAAAGCATACAACATTTCCAGTGGGATTTCTCTAAAACATCTTCGATGCACCTATCCCACAGTTGGTGGTTCCAGCTCTGGTTTCCAAACTTTTGGATGAAAATTATAACAAACACAAAAATGGCCTATTAAATTAGGAAAAAAAACAAAAAATCAAAAGTAATAAAGACAGAAAATAAAAAGAAAAATAAGCAATCATCACTTTAAACTGAAACTAAAACCAAGCAGTTGGAAAATTTTTGTAATCCATTGGCATCAAGTTGTATTGGCTGTTGTTAATACATAAAGAAAGATATCTAGTTCTTACCAAAGAAAGAAAGAAAGAAAGCAGGAAAGTTAACCAACATAAATGGAGTCTCCTCATTCTAGTGCTGAGATCGCCATAATTTTGTTAATTTGTTTCCGAATAACTCATACAAATCTCTCAATTATGAAACATTTAAATCTCCTAAATTTTGCCCTCTCTCACATAATCCTTGGTTCCTTTCAAAATTGATGGGATAACAGACCTTTGCAGAATAATAGAAGCAGTTGATACATCCTCACACATTTGATAAATATTTTTAAGTGTCACCAGAAAAGTGGGTGACAATGCAACCTATCTATCATATAGATTAAGGTGTATAATAATAGGCTGAGTTATAACAAAGATTGCTAGGCTCTATAACTTTCTCTTCAGTATAACTTTATACAAAACCATTTCTTCATGGGTTCTAGATTCTTGTAAACCTTATCATCTAGCAATATCATGTATTTTCATGGATAACACAACTCAAATATGTCAGATTTCAGAAATATATAAATCCAACAAGTTTGTACCATTAAACTTAAGGGAAAATGCCACAGGCAATGATGGAATATCTTTTAATGCAATACCAAATCATAGGAGAAAAAATCGAAGTACTGATGATGTTGTACCAATATGAGTTCAAAGGAACTGTTCAAGCAACAGAATTCAACAAGATGAGATCATGATGAACAGGAAAGCTCATAAGGGTGATGAATTATGATCACAAGGGAATCAGATCTGCTGAGCTATTTATTCACTAAGACATCAGTCAGCTTACATTCTTTAATTATTATATCATCCAACTAAAGATAGGAGAACTAGCATGTGTTGGGTGCAGAATGGAAGCCAGTACCATTTCTAACCATGGCCTAAAATGTTATTGATTTCAGTCTCAATAAAAAATGAGCATCATATAGAAGAATATGCAGATGAAGAGAATAGAGATTTTAGGAAGACAACAACTAAATTTGACTGAGTACAGCTTCATACCTCAATCGAGAAGCTCCAAAAGCATCAGCAAATGACACAAGATCCTCAACATGAGCTAGTTCAAAGCCAGCAACACAGGCTCTAGCATATGCCATGCCTTGTTCTTTCAAGAGCACCACTTTTCGAGTTTCTAAACTTCTTTGAAGGCAAATCCTATTAAGACAAAAATGGAATTAGCATGGAATGGAGTAACATAACAATAAGATACTCCATGCTTTGAAAAGGAGATGCATTTAATAAAAGGTAGGCAAGCAAAAGGTCGATTTACTTGGAGTTTTCTCTCAGTACATCATCATGACCATGAGATTCAACTTTCGACTGTCGACAATACATTATCACAGAAATTAAGAAAAAAAAGGAAATTGTAAGAACAACAACGTAGACATACACATTGCTGAATAACCTGACATATCCTCAAAAAGCGTGAGAGATACCTTAGAAGAAATTGCTTGCTTCTTTTTGCTGCTGTCTGAAAGAGTTATGTTGCCTGGCCAAAATGAAAGGCATTATTAGTACGTTCAGTTACACTTGCAACCTTTGCCATCCCAAACGGAACTAGGATGAGAGAGCCAGCATCAATGAAAATGTTCACTGGCAAAGCAGCAACAGAGAAGGAACAAATATATAAAGAAAAAGAGCAAGCAAATTGACATAGAAGACAAGAATAATTAAAAGAGCATGGCCATAGACTAGGATGACAAAAAATTATGATGCATCGGTTAGTTTTAGTTATATGTAGCATGTGATAGTACCTTGATCTGTTAGATCCACTCCAGTGAGAATAGGTGCCTGCCAGTAATTAGAAGAAAATGAGAGAGCAAGATGATAAGGACAAACTGGTGGACATTAAAATCATGGAAGAAGTTAAGGGAGAAAGCAAGAGGGAAGGGTGTTAAACAAGTAGACCAACCTCTCCCAAGTGAATGGAATCCTCTATCTGTAGGATCTCCCTTTCTATTGTCACCACCCGCTCCAGGATTTCAGGAGTGCTAACGAACCGAACAAACCTGGGTAAGCCAACGTCACAGATCTCAAATCATAGATTCCCAATTATGATCAACCGCCTGCTTGAAGAACAGCAGGGTGCATCCACTAGTCCTCATTCCTTTTAGTATGCAATTATTTGAATCACGAATATCAATTCTGAGAATAATAATAAAAGAGCCATGACTGCATTCATTACTGCTTCCTACTACTACCCAGTTAAAGGAAGAGGGGACCGGAAACGATGCAGAAAGAGATGGATTGCCCTGCCCTACACTGGCTATGAAAGAAGAAGCACAAGAAGGGGTGGGGCGTACTACCTCTCGAGAGTGGCCTTGGTGAACCAAACGGGCGGAGGCGCGGAGTGGGGACGAAGGGTGATGGAGTAGCCGCCCTTGGGGACCTCATCTCTGGCGCATCTCAGATGGGACAGGAATGGCTCCAGCAGCCCCGACGCTATCTTCTCGCCGCCGCCTCCCGCGACCGGGAAGACCACCAGGTCGCACCTTCGCAAGTACAGTAAATACAATCACTTCGAATTCATAGAAAAGAGGCAGAGAGGCGCGACGCAGTCGAGCAACGCGTACGTACCTAGTCCGGGTAGGGGTCAGCTGGAAGAGAGCGCATGCGAGAGGAGCGTTCGGATCCATGGTGGAGGTGGTGGAAAGATGATGGGATGAGAAGAGAGGAACTAAATTGCAGCTTTGCCTAGCGTTGGAGCCCGGAGATTGACCGCGGAATTAAGGCGAGAAGGCGTCGGCGGTGGTGGGAGCACATGCGTGGTGGTGGGGAACGAAGGGTTGGCTGTCACAACTCATCACGCCCCACCCTTTTCTCAAAAATCGCTCTCCACCTTCCTTCCCACCTCCCACTCCGCCCAAGCGGTTTTTAGTTTCGATTGGATTATTTTAAAAGCAACCTTTAATCTAATCAAACGTACGCATCCAGCCCATGACACTCTCTCCACTTCAACTGTTTCTTGGGTTTAATTAATTACCTGCTTGGCTTGTTCTGGGAATGCCCTCTGCTCCATTCATATCCGCTCTATTTATTGTGCTGTTGTTCGGTGGGTCGCACTGCTGCCGACGCGGCCCTTCTACCCATTCCTTTCCTTTGCCAGCTCAGCGGTTGGTGGCTCTCTCTTCTACCCTTACGACGGCGGTTCAGTGGGCCATCGGCCAGTTTTTGCTTTGTTACTTTTTAATTTCGGATCAAACTCTGGAGCACGGAGTGACCAGAGAGCAAGGAACAAATACTTTTTAAAACTTGTATTAAAGCAGATAAAAAAAAAAAAAAGCAAATAAATCAAGTCGCTCTTGCATCTCCATGACTCTTCAACCGCAGTGTCTTAGAATAAAGCGCTAATGAAGAGAATCCAGCATTTTTCTAGCTCGAGGACCCACCTCCACACCTTTTTGTTGTTTTCTCGTGTAATTTTTTTAGCAAGAGTTGCGTGGTGAGGATGGAAAAGGCCAGACCAATGCCAGTTAATGTACAGCTATCCTACATGGACAAGAGCCACTTGCAAAAAAAGAAAGAAGAACAAGAACAAGAAGAAGAAGAGATATCACGTTCGGCAGTCAGAAGATGCAACTTTTGGCGTCGAGAGTGCTCGGAATATTGAATTAATTTAAACATATCCAACCAAGTTGCATTTCCAATTAATTTTTACAAGATTAATTTTGTTTAATGAGTTTTCTTGTGATATATATATATATATATATATATAGAGAGAGAGAGAGAGAGAGAGAGAGAGAGACTCCAATGAATGTGTGTATAAGCTAGGAAGTTGATCAAAAAGAGAGAGAGACTCCAGTGAATGTGGGTATAAGCTAGAAAGTTGATCAAAAAGATGACATATGATAGACGATCGGAAATAAGCATTTACCTAAAGATAACATATATCCTTTCAAAGTAAAGGATTTTAGTATTGAAAGTCTTCTATAATGGCAACGTTCTCTTTAAAACTCAAACACTTCTCTTATCTATCATTAAAGGATTTTAGTATTGAAAAAAAAAGAGAGAGAGGCAATAAAAGAGAGAAAGATCTTAAGCTTAAAACCGTAAAAACTTCATTCAAAAAAGGCTAAAGAATGAAGAAAATCTTTGAACCTTTTTTGTTCATCATTTTTTTCTCCCTTATAGAAATTCTTTTCTAAATTGGTTGCTGGTCCTTTACTATGCAAGTTAGTGTAATATTAACAGGTTGAAATAATTTATGAAAGTGAGCAAAAGTATCTACCCATATATATATATATATATCAAAGAGCAGCCAATACCAAGCAAGCATTCAGAAACTAGTTTCCAACATCAACATGTTCAGGTCAAAAAAAAAATTGACTTATCCCATTTCCTCTAGAAAGGGAGCTCAAAATAGTATTATTCAGCTCAAGTGAGAGACAAGGAGCGGCCACCATAATAAGAAACCTTCAGAACTAAGAAAACTAATCATTAAAATGAATATAAATAAAGCATTGAGAACACGAGAAGGCCTTCATCCTGCCAAGATAAAAAAGAAAATTCCAGCAAAAACTTGGCTTAACCAGTGATTATTGATAATTTTCTCCTGGGAGAATTCCATATTGAATAGCTGTTCTTCTCCATAGGTACTTTTAAAAGTTCTGCAAAAGTAGCATCTCTTTTAATAAATAAGTCCATTAAAAACTATCAACTCGGCACCTCCTACCTAGTGACAAGCGGCTGACCATGATCAAGCATCGAACAAATAATATATCCCTTTTTTTTCTGGTTGTTAAAAAAAAAATAAAATCAGATTTGTTGGACTTTCAAGAGCTATAAAGTTTAAACAAGCATTAAGTTTGGAAAAGGAGGCACGGATATTTGACCTCTGATACCTTATGCTCCTGGATTTGACAATATTTGTATTGCTACCCATCACGGTAAACTAACCCCCTGTGCTAGTTGGCCCCAAAAATGCAAGGCAGCAAGCCCGAATCACAGTTGACCACAAGGCCAGGTGGGAGTTGGTAATTAGCTCTACCAGTCACATAGATCTGAACAGCCTCACACCGCTGGATTGTGTCAGCTGTAGGCCTTATACGGCCATCCAAGAATATAACCTGGTAAATCCTGCAGATTCTATTGACAAGGATACTAATTAAATCCCCAGAACCCTCATTCCATTCTCATTCTCTTATGAACATTAAGATGGATTTATTGGGTTTACCACACAATCACCCCCTACAAAAGGGAGAAAGCCTTCAGATATTATAAAGATTTAAATCGTTAAAAGCAAATAAGAGAAACAGAGTTAAGCAACTCTTTTCCAAAGACATTACATATTAAATCTTCCATCAACTAATTAAGTTCAAATGCCCTTAGTTGTCTTCCACAACAGACCATGCTTGACAATAAACCAAATTCAAACCACATCCATAACAACTAATTAAGCTCAAATGCAAGTTTAACTCAACACTGTCCAAAGAAAGATTGGTCATTATTAGAGAAGTCGCCAGAGAATTTGATCATTTCTTTTTAGCCATGAACAGGCCCCACCTCTGCTCACCAATGGAACTTCTCTTCAGCTTTGCTTTCCAACCACTAACAATTTCATCATAGTCTTCCTGAACATCAAATTAGAGTGGTATATTAAACATCAAGTATAATGAAGAAACAGATGAATGCAAGTTTACGTGCATAAAACATCCCACCTCTGAAAATTCTTGTATGAAAGTTTCCCTATTCTTCTGAACAGCATCCAATTCCTTCTGAAGAACTTCTAGAAACTGAATGAAAAGTAATGGAATCCTTTAGCCTATATAATAGATTTGCTGTTGTGTGGAATATTTTCAAAACATATATAAAATTCCAAATACAAAAATACAACAATATTAACATTTTGCTTTTCATTTTATGCACCAATTATGCTTCTAGCTCTTCACATCTATAAAACCAAACGGTTTATCAGCCATTTCACTGCTATAAAAACAATTTCATAAACCTACAAGTAAGGGAGAGGGTGAAGTCAGAACCTGATTCGTCCGATCTTCGGCAACAACCTCATAAAAACCAGCATCTTTAAGCATCTGATAAGACATAAAGATGATATGAATATATTATTTTGTTTTTCAGAATTCAACAACCTCTCCTCTCTCTCTCTCACACACACACACACACAGAGGTATGTATGCGCACACAAGTTCATTAATGTGTGCGAGAAAGGGATAAAAGCTAACCTGGCCATAAGCCTCTACATCATGGAGATCATATCCTCTTTGCTTGATATACTCTGCAAATGCCTCTGATGGTGTCCCAGATCTCTTGCAGTAATCAGTAATAAGAATCTTTCCTCCTGGTTTTAACCACTTAAAGAAGTTTCTGAACAACATGGGTTTGTCCTGAAAAGACCACATTACTGGAACTCATCAGCATTAACTTAATTTCACATAGATGACTTTTTTCAGGTCAAGAACTTGGCTAAAAATACAATAAGTTTAGAATTGTAATATATTCCAGATAAAGATGTCAATTGATTTAACAGATTCCTCAGCATATGACAGCTATCAGGATTTTTAAAACTCATTATAAACAACCCAGATTATACTAAATGAAAGAATGAAGCAGTTCACGAGCTAGCTATTTCTTTACATCTTATAGAATGCATGATCCTAAACCAGGCGGAATGATGCAAAAGGATTCATATAGTTGATCCGAACCGGTCCAGGATGAAGGCTTAATTGTTGTTATACTAGTTGATGAACTAGCTACAGTCCAATATGAATCATATGATAAATGTTCATGTTCAAAATCCAAGTGCAAGAAGCCGAAAAATGTTACTACGCTTCCTACCAAATAAAATGTGAAGCAACATACTTGTATGTGAAGGATTGCGTCACGGCTGTAGATCACATCAAATGTATTATCTGGATAAATTTTCTTGGTACAGTCAGCAACCTCAAACTCGACTGAGCACTTGCGCCCAATGGCACGTTCAAGAGCAAGGGAAATCATATTTATTGAAAGATCAATCCCAACCACATCCACATCAAAATTCTCGGCCATATAAAAGTCACCTCCCCCAATGCCACATCCCACATCAAGGACTTTCTGTCCAGGATTAAGTGCCAGCTTGGCCACAAATTCCTTCGTTGTCCCTGATCATAAAAGGACAACAGCAAGTGTAACTGACAGAATTAATACAGAGAAAAGCAACAGGAATATTATCAAAGGGGGGAAATAAAACCAAAAGATTCACAAAAAAAAAAAAAAAAAATTATTAATGAGTGTAATTGTTATATAGTGATTCTTCAACTTATTAAGGATTTTGATTCTGGATATCTTTATTTAAAGTTGCCAGCATTCTGTTCCTTTTGTTCTTCTTTAGAGAATAATGGTTATAAAAGGTTCAATATTTGAAATTAGCAAATAAACAAACCTGATAAGGAAAATACTCCAACATTATCAGACAGGCGTGAAAAGCTCAAGGTGAAAAAGAAAACAACCATGGTAAGCATTAACACTACTGTAGGATCGTGAGCAACCAACGACAACAGACTTAAGTCAATGAGTGCTCGCAAAATGAGCCAAGTAATTCCACAAACATTTGCAATAAATTTAAGTTCACCATCATCACTATTTTAGTTAGAAAAATATTCCCTTTAGATTGCACACATAAATCCCCAGTAACTAGAAGGCATTCATGATAGCCCATTCTGCTATGTATCAAATCATGCATCAATGTGTACCAGCATTATGCTGCACTTTATATTAAAATCCAGTAGCATAAGCTTGTATCCTGATTTCCTATTCAAGTCCATGTTCAATCATCCTAACCAACTTTGCTTCCATCCAAGAATTTTGCATTCAAAATATAATTTTAAATCCTAAAGAGACATCAAATGGTCTCTATTTGTATGTGCTTGATATATCTTAACAGCACTTATGCAGCACAAAATGTTTAATACAACAGAAGTGCCTGGGTGTCTAATGAAATTTGACCTGGTGACCTTCATGAAATTCAACGACAAATGACTATATTGTAAGGATGTGTATGTATATATGTATCTGCATATATACAATAAATAATAAGTTGGTCCAATCAGTTCACAATCTCATAAATCTCATAAAATCCTCAGTTAAATACAAGTTATGATGCGACAACTTTTGTAGACAAGTGCCAAACGTTGGCATATAGTAGCCATGACTTCATGTTTTGTCAATACATGTTGTCATAGATTTGTGAAGCGCTCAAGAAAATTTATAGCGTCTGGATAGCATGTGGTGTCATGTGGAGCATAACACATACCACAGCTGTTTTGCATACTTTGGGAAAAGCTGCAGTAAATCAATATACTTGTGTCTGAATAACAGGACAAATTAATGTCATGTGTATTTCATATATAATAGGATAAAAATTTTGGGTACAAAAAAAAATGCAAGCAGTTTTAAGGTAAGAGGAATCTAGAAAAGATGGGGTGTCACCCCAATTGCTTAAACTATTAGAACAATCATTTTTTGCAATTTTTCTTTTGAACAAATACAATGAATATAGGAGTGCTGCCTTATTGTGCAGAGTTGTGCAGAAAATTATTTTTCACAATTGCAAAGGAAAAAAGAGACCAGAAAAAGTAATTGATAATCTGCATACCAATTCCTCCAGTGCTTACAAAACCTTCTCCAAAGACATGCTCATAGCGTAAAATTCCACTGCTTTTGTACTGCACATTATCCAAGAAGCGCTGAAACCCCCTGTCATCAGTTGATCTAACCTTTTGCCATAACCAACAGATCTACATAATTCAGACACCCAATTAACCATTCTGTTTGGGAAAAAAGATCCAGCATATGTATATGAGAGAGAGAAGGGGGTGTGCAGTTTACTTGATTTTGATTTTTCTTGTTTCTTACATAAGCCCTGATGCACTTAAAAGTAATGAGAGAGAATTCAAAGGAATTTCCTACACCATCATAGGTGTGGTGCTCTTTAAAAACCTGTATTAAAAACTCAAATCAGAAACTTGAAAGATGTTGAATTGAAAAGAAAACTCAAATCAGAAACTAGAAGGATGCGAAATTGAAAAAAAATAATCTATGCAACATGTCTACTTCTACAAGCATTTAAACAGCTAATTTATGGGGTTCAAGAGAAATATAGACAGTCTCCTACTGCCTTGGATGGCTACATACTTAAAAATAAAGCAATCTCAAACAGGGAATGATGCAGGAAAAAAAGGGGCCCAAAACATAGAAAAGGAGAAGCAAAGATGAAAAGCAGCAATAACTGTTTGTTGGGATGATGAGACTGATGTTTGCTTCCAAATTTTTGAGGGGACAGAAATAGTCCCAATGTCCTAAATCAAAGGACCTTTTGAGGAAGCTAAGTTAGCAGTTCAGTGATGGCATGAGTTAGCTAGCCGATGGCTGCTTTCTCACTGCAAGAGAGAGGTTACTATCTAAGGGTCTTGTTGAGTGTTGAGAGAGAGTCTTCCCAATTGCCAAGATAGTGAATTTTCAGTCAAATGAAGTTCAAAAGATAAATTATATAATACATTTAGAACAAAATTCTAGTCCGCTCAATGCATTTTATTTTTATCAACTTCAGCTTAAAATTATCAGAATTACATGTATAAAGAATAAACATCACACAAAATATTCTAAAATTTTGTGTAATAACTTTTCCAGGCTTCTTTTATTTTTCTTCATTTTTCATTTTTTTTGAATTTTTCTGTTTTTTCAACCAAAAGCTCCAAAATAAAATTTTGAAAGTCATCAAAAGTGCCATAACAGAAACTCCACAAGCCCAGCTGAAACCAAAACCAAAACCATGTTTTCAAACCTTGGCACAAACATTTTTTTTTCTAGGAAGTGAATGTTTGAAGTGTGTTGTGAGTACATTGTTCTTTAAGAATTAATATGCCTGCTAAGACACTGGTTTTGGGGAACTTTCCACTGAGATAATATGAGCCGTAGATGGTCCTATGGAAATATTAAAATGTCAACTACAGAAAAATTCTTGCATTCATTTTATACATATCTCCCAATCTTATAAAACCTACTATAATGAAATTCCAGAAAAAAAGCCTGTTCATTAAGTGCCCATACTGATGCTTCGAAAGTCCACAGAAGCACAGATTCACCTTACTCGAAGTCTCAACCACTTATGGAGAATTATCATTTTAAGAATCAACATGTTTGGTCCATGGAAGAAGACATAAACCCAAATTTCAGGTCAGACATAACAACCATCATTAAAACAGACTATGTGCAGGAGTAAAACACACCAATGGAAGGATATTGATTGTAGGAGTATATAACCTTAGTATAGAACCTTGGCTCCCGGTAGTGTGTTGGGTTGGTTTTCCTCTTAGTGTCTCCCGACTGGTGGAAACAAGATTCTCTGAAGAAAACATATCCACCAACCTTTAACCATGTTACCATCCTTTCTGCCAGCTTTTCCACCTTTATCCAAAAACTAAAAAAAATTAGAAAACGCCATGGAAAACATGTAGAAACAGAAAACTCTGACAGCTACCATAAATACATAATTCTTAAATCACAAAATCTAAGATCAAAACATAAAATGGTTAACTAAATAATGAAAATATGACCAGTGTTAGCATATAAGACCGAGAACACAAACTTAGCATCGCGCTCATATGAACATGCAGTAAATTCAATCATCGCATCAATCTAGCATTCCTACTACTAAGGTCTAATAACCTTTAAATACAATATAAAACTGAGAGAGATCTTTAAGAAAATGACTGGTAGCATTTTAATTAAATGTCCGTATGGGCACATATACATATGTCTGTGCATACAAACATATACATACATACATGCATACACCCATATACATACATGCATGCATACACACATATACATATATACATGCATACACTAATCTCTAAAATCATACAGTTATCTGCTTTAGCTGGTAAAAGTGAAACTTAGAAAGCAACAACGTGAAAAATTGGCAATTCAGTGAAGAACAACTTATGAAGTTAAAATATAATAGCATCAGTTGTCAAATGCAAATCAACTCACCTCATTATCAGATAGATACATCAGTAACCAGTTTGAGAATATCAAATCCACAGATTCTGCTTCGATCCTCAAGTCTGGAGATGTTACATCGGCACAGATAAAGCTTGTATTCTTAAAATGCCCATTGGCACTCTCATTCTGCAGAAATAGGGTAAATTCAAGATTAACTTTGACATCTAGGGAGAATATAGATGACTCCTGCATCGAAATCTAGTTTTCACGAACCAAAAGGTTATCCACGAGAGTGAACATTAGAGTACCTTCTTGATCACATTTTCGATGAAATCCAAAGCCAGAACATGACTGGCTTCTTTCGCCAGCTCACCAGTGAAGCGTCCGATACCAGCCCCTAGCTCCAAAACTGATTTCCCTTTATATGGCGGAAGTAAAGAGAGGACCTACAAAAGAATAAAATAACGTAAAAGATCTGGTAACATCCCAACACAAAAGCCCAAGATAGCCCTATCAAACTGATTTCCAGAGCTCCCATTTTCAAAATCCTAAGTAAATTATTCCATAACACCATCGGAGACGGAGTAATAGTACCTCGGGCCTCTCTTCCTTGTCAAGGTCGGAGGCACGGGAGTCGAGCATCATGGCCTCCACGGTAAGGTCCTTGGAGTGCTCCATCCAGTAGCTTTTCTGGACCTGGCGCTCCTCCTCCCCTGTTCCTGCCACCACAGTACATCGTCACCATGGCTACTACACAATTCATCGTAGAATCGTACATAGCATCACAAGCCTACAAAGAACACAGGACTAGCGTTCCAGATCTGAGGTCACACTTTGTTTCCTGAGACCGTTCGCATCCATCGCTCACCTTTTTTGGTAACAAATCATCCGCTTACCTTTGATGGCAGCCATTTTGTACTTTCTTCTTTTTCTAAGGTGGTTTGAGGTAGCTGCTCCGGCTGCAACTGCTAACGAGGAGGAGGAGGAGGAGAAGCTAACAGCCCTCGATGGCAACGCGAGAGCGAGAGAAGCTTCGAGACCTGCGGTTGTAAAACCTCCCCTTCTGCTGCATTAACACTTCTTCCGATCCGCCCGGTTAGCCCCGATTTCTTCGCTCCTCCCTCCTCCGCCCGCTCTATCCCATCCGCCGACACGAATGGGAAGCTCCTTCACGTTTGTGCGTATATATATGGCGGCAGAAGAGGAGCAACCGAGGAGGATTGGAAAATGGACCCTAGCACTAAAACTGGGCCTAAGTCGGGCCGGGCTTAAATCTGCATACCGGGCAGATGCGGGAGCGAGGCCCAGCTTTGGTGTCATAAAAGCCCAGCGCCACGTAGACATTCGCGGCGGTTAGCCTTCTTCCCGATGAAGGCGACGGGGAGCGGGAGAGAGAAGCGCGATTCAGAGGGGCGGAAAACGTAGGTCAGGTCATGACTTCCGTGTTGTAAGGACTGGTGTTAGCTCTAACCTTTCTTTATTTGATAAAAAAAAAAACCTTTTTTCTTTCTTTCTTCTCCCAACCATTCCATGTTATCGTATAGCCATTTTCTCCTCTTTATATAATTTTTTTTTCATTTAAAAAAGAAGAGAAGGAAATAAATCTTTTTTTATGTTCGGGGGAAGGAAGCGCCCACAACCAATTTCAATCTCTCGGGTTTCCATCCAAACCATAAGCATCGTCGTGGTCTTGCCATGGAGGTAAGAAGACCACCTAATCGTATCTTCGTGAGGATTCTTTCATGATTTGATTTTGCATGGCCGGAAACCTTGACGATGTTTTGATGGCGGTCGTAATCTCCATCTGTGTGTCCGTCCCAGGGCGCGAACCGCCGCGTTTCCTTTGAGGTCGCCAAGGAGATGCAGTCCCCCCGTTTCCGCGCCATCCTTCGGGCGACGAGTGGCCGCAAGAAGAGAAGCCCCACCGACGTCAAGAGCTTCTCCCATGAATTGAATTCCAAAACACCCCGCCATCTTCCAATCCGAAAGCTTCGCGGACTGAGCAGCCCCGAAGTCATGATTTCTTCTTTTTCTTTCTTTATTTTCTTTTCCCGTAAAAAATATATAATGAGCTCTTCTTTTCTTTCACCATTTTTTTTCATTCATACGTGGGTATTCATTTATTTCATCTTCTATAGGATATAATGTGCGTCATTCGAACAAAGTTTAATCGGTTGAAGGATGAAGTTAATGCTGAGCTTGGTGTATATGCCGGTGATCTGGTGGGCATACTTGAAAAAACCGGCGATGAGCATCCTGAATGGAGGGTGCCTCTGGAGGACCTCTTGGTCGTCGCGCAGAAGTGCGCAGAGATGTCCCCGGATGAGTTCTGGCTCAAATGTGAGGGTATCGTTCAGAATCTGGACGACCGTCGTCAGGAGCTGCCGATGGGCACCTTGAAGCAAGCTCATACCCGGATTCTTTTTATCCTCACAAGGTGCACTCGGTTGCTTCAGTTCCAGAAGGAGGGCCTTTATGGGGAGGAGGACCATATTCTTGGTCTCCACCAGCTTAGTGACTTGGGGTTCTATCCAGAGCAGACAGGTTCGGGGGAGTTGGGGCAGGGCCTAAAGAGTACAATGAGCATCAAGGAATTAAAAGACAGGCTCATAAGGAAGAAGATCCTGGAGTACAAGTATCTGAGTCAAGATTTCGCCAGCCGCCCCTTAAGACACTCAGCAGAGACAGAATCACCAGCAAAAATATCTTCGTGGAAGAAGCTTCCATCAGCTGCTGAGAAGAATCAGAAGAAAATCCATGACATAGATGAATCCCCCACGAAGAAGGTGTCTGATTCTTTGCCACAAGCAGATAAAACTAAAGTGAGTTTGGATGAGACTGCTGAAATCCTTGATGTCTCTGATGATCACTCTGAGATCTTAGACAGTTTGATGCAACCATCCACGAAGGACCAAGATGTCGCTGCTGATTACGCTGAAGGTCAACAGATCCTAGATGATGGGAAGCCAAAAATGATCTGTAGGATTTGTGAGTTTGAGATACCAACCAGACATGCCAAGGGTCACTTTAGAGTATGCACTATGGCAGATAGATGTGATTCAAAGGGTTTAACCATAGACGAGCGGCTGGAGAAAGTTGCTGAAGTCCTTGAAAAGATTCTAGTCTCCTGTACATCAGGGAGTTCAGATACAGTAGTTGTGAACCAAGAGGTTGCAAAAGGCAGTGCCTCATGTATATCTGAAGAGTCCAATGACATGTCTCCTTGTCACAGTAACTCATCCTGTCCAGTTTCTGCTATCACAAGTGAATGTTCTCTAGTTGTTAGTACTCTAACTATGGACAATCCAAATGAATTACCAACAATGCTGAAGAGCTCACATGGTGCATCATCGGCAGGAAGCATGACTCCGCAGTCACCATTTCTGACACCAAGGACTAGCCAGATTGAGTTGCTAATGAGTGGACAGAAATCACTTTTGGAGATTGAAAGCCCTCAACAGGTATGCTCTGCTCATCTTCATCCACTTTTTTCACATGGGACTGCATACTTTTTTGGAGATTGAAAGCCTGAGTAGTTGTTCTTGGTGCTAAAGTATTATTGACTTTCTTTTGGTTGTTCTCATGTTTACGGCGCAAGATTCACTTGATACATTCATGGAAACAAGTCATGAGGAGAGAATATTAATCAAAACATTTATTTATTTGAGTGGTTCATTTCATGGCATCCTTATTCCTTGTTGTGGAAGAGCTGTTAATAGTATATTCTCAGATGCTTTCATTGAAATATATCTTTGTATTTCATCCTGTCTTTCTTGCTGTGGTTATTGACGATTTAGTTTGCTTTATGTTTGGTTGCTTGTATAGAATATAATGATGTTACGGCTAGAGGACTATAATATATGATTTTCTATTAACTAGAATCATTATGATTTTAATCCATCTTATATGAAATTCTTTTTGTAGATGTGAACACCTGGGAAGGCTGTCAATTTTTTGATGGAAACTTACAAATTGTAGATTATATGTAAGAATGTCAGGCATTCCTCATGCTTCTGTAGAAGATAAAACTTCTAGAGCCGTTTAGATACTTTGACTGCTGGGAGGATTGACTATCATGGGGTAATGTGGTGTCTTATCCCCTGGGTTTTTAGTTTCATAAATTGAATGAATGAGTGGTAGGTAGCACCTATTTTAATGGAAGACTTTATATGTAAAGAGACCTGGAAATTTGAATGTTGATACTTGATTCGTTTAATAAGGTTTTAAATGATTTGGATTAATCAAAAAGATTTGGGATACTATGAGTACAACATGAGAGAAAAATTACCATTTAGCATGAATCTCAATGTAGAAGTAGATGACCAATGAAAGATATTTAGGTTGTCATGATATTGAGAACACTTCCTTTCGGTCAGTTGAACACCCTGCATTCCCATAACTTTCAATAATTGTTTTTTATGAAACGTTTTCCTCACAGAAGCTACATACTTTGAATGTGATATGACCAGCAAAACATTATGTATGAGAAATTGAAAGCCCTTGTTTTTAATAAATGATCAACCTTCTGCAAATTGTAGTCAATTATTTTCTAACTGAAACTACCATACCATGCTGGTGATTAGAATGCCTGATAAAGGGGCCTTAGGTCTCCAGGAACTGAAAGTTTACAGGAAAATATGTACTCCAGAATGGATGGGTTTGATGGGGAGATACATCTTTTGAATGAATTTATGCATGGCTTTGAAAGGGTGCCTACAGCATTTGAAACTGTGTGAAATTGTTCAAATACTTGTTATGTTGCTTCTACAGTAGGACAGCCATTAAGTGATTAAAGAAAAGGAGTGAATTTGAAATAAGTGGTTCATCTATCTGAGATGAAATCTTCACTAATCAAATATTTATTCTCTACCTCTTTATTACCCTTTTATCCAAGATTACTTTGATGTCATTTACTTATTGGCACTTAATGGAAACATGATTTCTAGAGTCATTCCTCACAGAGGAAAAAGGACCAAGTCTTCAGCAAGATTTGCATTCTTGGTACCAGGCTGCGTATTGGTATAAGACTGGCATGGTATGATATGGTACCATACCAGTACATTAAAAATATATTTTTTATTTTTCATTTTAAGGGATTTTAGCATTCTTTATTTAGTTTTTAAGTTTTGAGTGAAAGATAGAGTTTTATGAGTTTGTTTCTGATATTTGTATACTTTAATTTTTATGTTACATGTCTAAAGAATGATGCGACCTTATAATACATGTTAGATTAATTAAGTATAATATCCAAAATGTAAAATACTTATATAAAAAATTGGATTCTTCTCTTTCTCCTATCTTACGTGGAAAAAAAGAGAGAAAAAGCCTCCAGGTCCTTTTCCCCTAATTATTGAGGCCCTTGAACTGGTACAGAGCCCTTACCAGGTTGAACCACTTAGAACCAAGTAGTTCAGGCAGTTTAGCTTGGTAAGGACCAGTTCAGGCCAAATAGTATATCGGTACCATGAATTGGTACGTTACAATACTGATCAACCTAGATGATGTAATATGGTGTAGTATACCATGGTCTTCAGTAATGGGAGAATAATGCAGCATTCCATCATTTAATTTGCTACTTATATTGGTCTCCAACACATTCTGGTTTAGCATTTCCCAGATTGTTAACAGATTTTGCCATTTGTTCTATGATAGTCTGTATCTTTTTTACATCTGTATTCTATCTTTTGTCAATCTGTCTGGATTGTAACTGATCCCATTAAGGAAAACACTAGGAAGTTCTTCTACCAGAACCACCTGTGCATGCTGATTAGCATCTTTTTGAGCTGCTGTGCTGTCATTCCATTGGAGAAAAAGTGATATTTAGTTGTGCAAGCAGGTGGGGCTGAGCTGCACTCATTGATTTTTAAAAAGTAGGCCTGATTAGTCAGATTTATGTTGAAATAGGGCATATGTTTATAGGGGTCCAGTATGGGTTAATTAGGATTTGACCCAATCAGAACCAGATGGGTCCTGGTGTAGATGTGATTATTACAGATCAAGTTAATGTCAACCTGATTTTCCCCTGCTGAGACTCAACAGGAAGATGAAGGCCCATATTTTAATTCCTATCCATATAAATAATAGAGATGCTTATATTAAAACTTAATTATTGTTAAAATGTTTACAAGCTTTAGGGATGGGGTCATGCATTCCTGTTTAATTTTGTTAATTCAATTCTCATTTATTACAATCAGATGGTTAAAGATTCATTTACTAATGAATCTTTTTGTTATGATGGACTTAAAACTTCAACCTAGCTAAGCTTGAATCAAGATGGTAGTAACTTCAGACCAGAGTTTTTTTATGCTATGGTATGGCCTGTCTAGTGCATTTTCTGTACAATCACATCACTCAATCATGCTTGAGCCGTACTTGCCCAACTATTTTGCACTCCAATTATGTTGTGCCAAATGCTTGGTATGGTATTAAAATTCTGTTGGTCTTAAAAATAATATGATGTATCATGATGGATTGTTTGGTTCTATCCGTATACCTAAGTTGATGAACTGATGCTGTAATAATATTCATGAACTTTGGCACCATTATATTTTCATGCTCAGTATTTTTTGTTACTGGATACTCTATGCAAGGATATTATATGAAAGTTATCTGTGCCTTTAATTTCTTTATTTAAAATGTATGGGCTTAATTTTTATCGACTATACAATATTTTATGCTTATTATAAACTTCTGTATTTACTTGCAGATAGAGAGTCTATTGAATATTGTTCACGACATTGCGAATATAAAAACTTACAACTACAGCTCATTGGAATATTTGAGTTCCTACCTAGAAGACTTAAATGCTGTTATTGACACTAGAAAGGTTGATGCACTTGTTGTTGAGACATTTGGAAGACGGATCGCTAAACTTCTGCAGTGAGTTTGATTGTCTGTTTAATAATTGATGCCTCCCAATATTGTTGATGTGACATCAGAACCATCCTACAATTGATTTATGGTTATATCAATTCTAACTAACCAGCTGAATTTAGATTTCAGTCTACTTTATTTGATTACTATTGCACCTTGTTTGATCCTGTAACTTGACAGGGAGAAGTTCATACATCTATGCGGGCACATAGATGATGCTAATAAAGATTCATCTGTTATCATTGGTGAAGTTGGTTCAGCAGAAAACAGTACGGGTCGTAGCTCACAAACAAACCCTTTGAATGCAAAGTTTAAAGATCGAACATCTATAGAGGACTTTGAAATAATAAAACCAATAAGTCGAGGAGCATTTGGACGAGTTTTCCTTGCAAAGAAAAGAGTAACAGGCGACCTGTTTGCAATAAAGGTATTCTATATATATTCTTATTTTCTATTTTGGAGTGGAATAATATGCTTAAATTTTACAAATATATTCTTTGATGGACATGCGATTATATTGCTTAGAGTCATCTAGATGCTTTTGCACTTTTCTGCATGATAAAATTATGTCAATTATGATGCCTCTTATGGACCTGATTCAGCATTCTATTTTCAGTTGGACCATCTTTCCAATAAACAAGTGTTTTGAATTTATTTAGCAAAGTAACTTTTTGGAGAAAGGAAAAATAATGGTCAACAAATCTTTGTTACCTGCATATCTTGCCCGTGGCTTCTTCTTTCTTTCCTTCATTTGCCTGGGACTTTTTGTGCATAGTTTTCACTTTTCAGATTGCTTAGCTCCCTTTTAGTGTATAAACATGAGATTGTTGAATATGTTGTGCATTATGGCTTGCTTCTCTCTGATGGTGTCTTCTGGTCTAACTTGTCCATTCATCTCCTTTAAGTTGTATGGAATGAAAAGCTCCAGGTTGATCTTATTCTCCATGAGTGGTATTGTCCTCTATATACATTGAAGTTGTAAGCTCATTTCATTAATTGTCATTTTAACCCCATAATGTGTCCATTGCTGCAGATTTTACTGGTTTCTCTGAATATTCATACTTTGAGGAGGAGCCTTGACTGTTTGAATTGTTCGTCATCCTTCAGACTTGATGAATTCTTGAAGTGCCAAATTGATGTAGACCCCGGTATAAGTCAGATAATCTGTTATTGTGGCTTGAGTAGTGTAGAAGATAAAAGGAGATTAAACTGCATGGAAATGAATGAGAGAGGGCCAAAAAAAAAAAAAAGCAAAGTTAAAGGAGGCTCACCATAAGATACGTTTCTATTAAAAAAAACAATCTTCATATATTAACTTTACTATCTTTTCATAACCTTATAAGGAGGACATCTGAATGATGCAAAAATTCCTAATAATTTCAAAGATCTCTTTGTCCAACTGTTAGCAATTTAATCAAATGAATATATTAAAAAAAAGGAAAATTGAAACTATATCCTAACCAAGATTTGAACTTCTCTGATATGAGAAGTTTTACAGGAAATAAAATTCTCTTGGAGAGTTCCTCATCTTTTAACCCTAAAATGCATCAAAAGACTTTCATTTTTAAATTAACTCATGCTCTTATTAACATCAAAAATAGATGTGCATAATTTCATGATTTTAGTGAAAACTCCAAGTGGGTTTCAGATATAGAGAATGATCTAACCGAAATGATACCAAAAGAAATAATACTATGGCGTATTGCCAGAAGAGGTTGACCAGAAAATAAACATTCTGGCAAAAGAGTTTGAAGTGACTTTTGCTGTAGACCAAGTTTGACATAAGCAGTGGAATTGCCAACGCTAGTCATTGATGGCAGATGCATTGTCATGATCCCTCAAATTTTGGTGATTGACACTGATGAGGTAGTAATGCTAAAGGCTCTCTGTAGAACTTCAAAAGCTTGAAGATTCTATTTGGTGTAACAAAGTCATTCCACTCATGCATTATGCCTATGTCAGGCTTCCGCATCACTATGACTACAATAGGAGGTACTTGTATTTTGAAATGAACAGTTGGCAACAATTGTTTGGGGAAGGTTTGGTGCATTTAAGTAGAAGTTATTAAGCTTTGTACCTTGTCATATTTTTTCACTAGAAATGAATGTTTCATAGGGCAAAAAAAAGCAGGCAATGATGTACTATAATAAGCCATAATACTGATGTCTGTTAGTAGCTATACAATCCATCTTATTTGGACTCATCCACTAAGCACTGATCTCATCAAATATGTAACAACTTTCCCCTTAAACTCTTATAGTCCTGAGGCAGGTTTTACTGCCTTAACAATTGAGGTTTAAAAGTGTTTTTCTCCTTGCTGATGTCTCAATATCTTGGTTTCTGTTGCTTATCTGTAATAATCAAGTTATTGAACTTTGCATCTTGTGTTTTATATCAACATGCATTGTGCGTAAGAATGCTTGAACTTTTACGTTTTCATTAATTAATGCCTTTACTGATGATATGTGGAAATCTTGGCTGTAGTATTCTTGATTTTTTTTTTCATCAGACATTGCTCTTCAAAAGTAACTTAAAATACTATGGTTGATTGCAACATTCATTCAGGATGCTGATATGTCTTGGATTTGGTATTGATCACTCTTTGGATTAACTATCATGCCCAGCTTTTTTGAAGTATAACTATTAAGCCCAACATGGAAAACCATGTTTCTAATAATTTTACTTCTGTTGGATAGTCAAAATATTTTTTTCTCCTTTAAAAAAAAAAAAAAATCGTATAATGGCAGTGTCAATGACAACTAACTATATCTAGTCTGGGTCTATTTGAGGTTTCTTTGCCACAAGATGTTCCTATAGATTTTTATTTTTCTGGTTAAACTATAAATTGGTCTGTGAAAATTTTAGATGCCCTCATACATGTGTAGATATATGCATGTATTTATGTATATGTGTGTATGTGTATATACATTATTGTGATACAAACTACTCGAGCCTTCGACCTGGATCTGAACCACTATCAGTGCTGAAGTGATGCTGCCATGCACCCAACTGTGAAGCTTTATATGCATACCCCTTGTTTTATTAACATGCACCCCTATCAGTTCATCTCTTACTTAAGAAAAAGAAACAAAAGGAGTGCAGTGCACTAACTAAATAAGGAGGTGCTTTTTTTTTTTGGAGAAAAAATATGGGAGTGCATTTATCAAATGAGATTCCAGTGATCTATACTTCCTCCCATGTGATAGTAGCTATCCATGCTTTTCCTCATGTAAATGTAATGCATGTGCCAGCCACTAGGATATGCGTAACTTAAAAGGGGCTCATCCTAAATATTTGTGGCTAATTCATTTATCAAACTAAGATATAAGAACTTAGAGTAGATCTTATATGTTCAAAATGAAACTCACCAGTTTACACTAGTTGATCTACTAAAAGAAGTCAAATTTTGTTAGGATGGAACTTACATACAGTTAGAGTAGATCTTATCAAAATGCAACTCATCAGTTTACACTAGTTGATCTACTAAAAGAAGTCAAATTTTGTTAGGACAAGCAGTTCCTTGCATGCATGCCCTCTGGTTTGAGTCTATCTCTCTCCAACTTTTTTGCAAACACTTAAATATCATCTCAGCCTCATATGATGCAAAAGTTGGAGAGAGAGAGAGAGAGAGACTCCAGCTGGAGGGCATGCATGCAAGGAATTGCATGTAAGTTCCATCCATTTCGTTATTTACATACACATAATTTGCTAACGATGGCATGTTGTACCGATGCATAATGCCTTGTATTGGATGTAGCATACCATACTATATCGAACCAAGACTTAGTATAGAGGGTGTAACCAATCTTAGTACACCGCACTGATCTGGGTACTAAGCACACTGATACTGTATCTATATCAATATGGTACCACTATGGGGCCCGGTACCAATGGTGAACCTTGTTGCAAACTAATATGTAGTTTTAATTTCAAATTTCTTTGATATTAAATTCTCAGCAGTTTGTGGTTAAGAATTTAAGTGTGGCTCATGCAGGACCCATTCTAGAGCAAACATTGGATGGGCACCATGCTTATCCAATCCTTTTCTCAATTAAAAAAGGAATTCTTTGGTTTTTATTTTTTATTTCCTTTCAGTCTAGTGTGGCAAGGTGCATGCCTTTTGGGTCAGTTGCTAGCACACCCATGCCAACAGCACTTAAATCCTTGGAATAATTAGGCACTTTTGATACTATCAATGTTAGCTTCTTGAAACAAACAAATATTTGGGATTTATGTTGACTACAGAAAAATTTTTAGTTCATGAATGTTCTGATATCTATTTTCATGAATATAGGTTCTTAAGAAGGCTGATATGGTTCGTAAGAATGCAGTCGAAAGCATCTTGGCTGAACGTAATATCCTAATATCAGCTCGCAATCCTTTTGTGGTGAGCACACCTTTAGAAGCTTCAATATTACAGCTTCATGGAGATATACATACTTAACTTCATTGTAATCAGCAGGTCCGATTTTTCTACTCCTTCACATGTAGGGAAAATCTGTATCTGGTCATGGAGTACTTGAATGGTGGAGATCTTTACTCTTTATTGAGAAATTTGGGTTGCTTGGATGAAGAAATGGCACGGACTTACATAGCTGAAGTAGTAAGTACATAAATCCCTTGTTTAATTCCAGTCTTTCTATTAAGCATTGGCTACCGCAGGAAAGGCCATATGCAAATAATGATGTGGAAGTAGAGTATAACATTTTCAGGTACTTGCGTTGGAGTACTTGCATTCCATGAATGTAATTCATCGAGATCTGAAACCAGATAACTTGTTGATTGCACGGGATGGTCATATCAAGGTCAGCATCCCTCTACTCTTTTCTATATCTTGCTTACAACTTGGAGTTATTATTATTAATATTTGAAACTATGGATATGATTCAATTGATCTTCTATTTATTCTAGCAATGTAAATTCATGATTTCCATGCATTTTACAGTAGTTTTCGTGTTTTGGAAGCAGTGCAGTGGTCCAGTATTTTGATGTTTAACACTCCATTGACAATTTATAAGGACAATTATCAGATACCGATTACATGGACATCATATGAAATATATGGTTCATAGTATGTCCTCTTCTAGGAATGAGGATATGGATGAAGTTATAGAAGCAAGGTTTTAAATCTCATAGGATAAAGTCATACCAGATTTTTTTTAGAATAGGATGCATTGTTGTCTTACCCCATCCTGATATTTGAAATGGGGGATGTCCCAAGATATATCTAGGGATAGTAATGAGGCAGGGCGGAAGCGAGGGAGGGGAGCCATTTCCCATCCCCATCTCCGCCACCATTTTAGCCCCCTATCCCTATCCTCATTCCGTTAAAGGGACAAGGACTTCTCCATCCCCATCCCCGTGGGGATCCCTATCTCCATAGGGATCCCCATCCCCACCTATCTCATTTTTATTAAAATTATTATTTTCATTCTTACAAAGATCGCTATCCTACCGCCCCAATTTTGATATTAAAATATTTATTTTTTAATTTTAATTTTACTCATTACATTTAAAAATAAAATAAAATATTGAATTTCATGTAACAAATGAAAAGGATTTAAATAAATTTACTATAATTGCAAAATTCATGAGCTAATTCATAAGAAATATATTAAATCATAATCTCAAAGAACATAATGACATAAGTTTGTGGTCATGAACTATTTTACAAGAAACAAATATATCCAACCATAAATCCTAATAAATATAAAGGAGGTAAGCACATGTAGTCTTAAGGTATTTTAGAATTATATATGTAACTATATTTAAAATATTAAAATAATAAAATAACATCAAAGTAATATAAAATATATGAAAACCTCATGGGGCGGGGATCGGGGATCCCATTGGGTGGGGAGTATCCTTCCCGTCCCAACCCTATCCCCATTTATGGGGATAGAATTTTTTCCATCCTCGTCCTTATGAGGAGAAAAATTCCTCCATCCCAATCATATTCGGGACAAGTTTCCGCGGGGATCAGGAAAAATGAAAAAAATTGCCATCGCTAGACGTATCAATTGAGATGCAGGGACCATAGTGGAATGGTTATGTTCCAACACTTGGGATGGTAACTCATCTCGACATCCCGTAGGATGCCCTGCTAAGGGTTTGAAACTATGCATAAAAGGATGAGGCAATACATATTGACATAGTTTAGTCGTGGTTATAATCTACATATTTACCCTCAGCAACTTTATATTCCTTAACAAGAATGGATTTCCTTTTCAAAATTGTTCTAAATATGGATTTATGATGATAACATAACAAATTATAATAATCAAAGTTTTAAATCTTGTGGGATGGAAATGTCCCAATTTATCCACAGAAAGGGATGCTTTGTTGTCTGCCCCACCCTAGCACCCATTTCGATCGGTGTCCCAATATGTAACCTCTCTCTTCTCTTCTTATTTCCTTTATTTCTTTCTTTGTTCTTTTTAATTCTTTCTTTCCTTTCTTTGAACTCTTTCCTTTCTTTCTTTTCCTTCTTCTTTCATTCCTTCCCTTCTTTCTCTTCTCCATTCCTTCCCTTCTTCCTTTTTTTTCCTTCTCTTCTCTCCTTCCTTTCTTTATTCACTTTTAATCTTCTTTTCATCCTTTCTTCTCTTTCTTTATTTCTTTTCCCGTTTCAGAGTCCTACTCACATCCTAGTCCCATTTTCTCATGGGATCATAACAGGACAGCCGAAATGGCCTCTATCTCACAAAAACTTAAAACCTTGATGATAACAATATCCTGGAGGCAAAATTTATGGGACTGGGGGTCTTGATATGTTGGTAGTTACTACTTACTATAACAACTTATTCATAATTTTGTTTGTTATCAATTGGATAATGTTAGGGGATCAACTAATCTGTGCAAGATCTACTTTTGTAATTTGTTTGTGCTATAATATGATGTGATTTGCTTTTTACCAAGTTGATATGGAACAATCAACTTCAAATTTGTCTCAGAGGTTGCTTGGTTGAGCAACATACTTGACTACTGCAATGAATGTCCCACCTCATTTACAATATATCGGAATGCTCTAAATTAAAATGTGCATGTTGTGATATCATCTTAAATATCAGAATCTAGCAGCCATTGCATCTTAGTTAAAATGGCAGGGGCAATACTGATAGTTATTTATTGATTTCAAATCCATGAGCTGACTGGTGATGTGAATGCGATCATATATAAGCTCAAGAACAAGTTCATCGAGGTTTAAGTGCTGTGTGCTGGTGCAGTGCCAGTTTGGCATTATTGTCATGCTGCTGCAAACTTTGCTCACTCAAGAAATGATTGAGACCACTTGTTTGTCTATTTAGTTTCCATCATTTTTACCTTTTTATATGAGTACGTCATTTCTTCATTAGTTCTGACAAAACTCTCATACTTTTTGGTACAGTTGACTGATTTTGGGCTGTCAAAAGTTGGTCTTATCAACAGCACTGATGATTTATCAGGTCCAGATCTTAGTGGTGCTGTTCTATCAGGTGATCATGAACCACTGCCTGAAACAAAACGAGCGCAGAAAAGGGAGCAACGGAGAAAGCAGTCTGCTGTTGGCACTCCTGATTATTTAGCACCTGAGATACTACTGGGAATGCCACATGGTTTGTTATATTAATTCTTGATGAAAAGTTAATCTTGTTTTTATTAGATTCCTCTTTTTTCATGTTATAAATTTAAGGATTGTGACTATGATGCTTTAATTGTAGGCCCAACTGCAGATTGGTGGTCTGTGGGTATTATTCTTTTTGAACTGCTTGTAGGTATTCCCCCATTCAATGCTGAGCATCCACAGGTAGTCATTATTCAATTCATTGTTTATTCAGACTGCATACTGTCTATAGTTAGAGAGCTTTATTTTCATGTATTTAAATGATCATAATCATTAGTTTCATAACCATTTAGCATTTTTCCAGCTATTTGGCTTATGTTTTTATGGATCCTTTCACCAAGTATTCCCATTTAGAGCCACCTCTAATTTCAAGTTTTTCCGTATCCTCTTTCATCCAAGGTGCGCAAAACCATACTGAATCGCTCAGTATCAGCATACCAAATCATACCAGTGTGGAACCGATACGATTTATTGTTTCAAAATGGTACAAAGCTTATATGGACCTCATACCATACCAAACTGCCTTATAGTGTATCGAATTGCCTAGTTCGGCTCAATATGGGGCTATTCATGAGTTGGGGCCTCCCGAGTTACCGGACTGGTATGCTGTCAGTTCGATACGATACACCTTTTGTCGAATCATACCGATTCGGTATCAAAATGGTACCGATTCGGTATCAAAATGGTACCGATTCTCAATACGGATAACCTTGCTCTCAACCACCATCTATGTTGCCTAAGATCTTTTCCTGCTTTTCTTATAACCTTGGATACAGATCAAGGTACCTCTCTTTATTGGAACTCCCTTATATCTTTGTTGTGTATGTCCATATTATCTCGATCAATTTTCTATTACTATATCCTTAGTTTGTGTAACTTCTATAACTCTTGTAATGCATTGATTTCTTATTTTATCTTTTATAGTGTTAACTCACATCCATCTTAATATTCTCATTTTTGCTAGCGTTTTCATGTATTATTTTTATTGCCTAATATACTAAGTCATACAACATTGCCTACCTTATAGTGTCAATACTTTGTAAAAGCCAATATAGAACCACCATTGCCAAGGATTTATAAACTAAGGGCATAAACCACAATCCAAGTTACTTTCGTTGAATATAGAAATAGAAAAACTAGAGATTGTTATCTTATACTTTATGTGAATAAATTCCAACTAAAATGAATCTATTACATTCTAAGCAAAAAATAAGACATGATGTCTCTGAGCTACTTTAGACTGCTTTAGCCTTTCATTATTTTTCCTTCATATCTTAAAAATTCACCACATTATAAGTTAGGATCGTTTTTATTTTGATCAACTCTTGTGCCTATGTGGAGACATTCTTGCCTGGCATTTTTCTTTCAATCCTTCATATTGGTGCTGCATGCTTTTACTTATGTTAATATGCATTATATTATTGATTTTTCTATCCTCAGAAGTTCTTTTCTTCAAAAAGCTAAAGAAAGTATTATCTTTTAACTTTATTACTGATAATATTTTGTGACAGCTAGCTTGGGCATTATCTTTTCTATCCTTATGGAGATTTCAGAGCAATAACTAGATTGTGAAAATCTAGTTTTCAATGAAGAGATAAGCACATCAATATAGATTATTCACTTTGATGAAATGACCTGGCCTCTCTGTATCTTTGTTCTACTAAGCAAATTTGCAAACTTCATACTGAGGCTTATGCTACTCCCTGCAATCATGATTTTCCTTCCAAACATCTTTATTTTGCATGAGTCTAGCATACAATGTAATAATCAGTTGCATGTGTTTCATGTTTCTGTTGCTCCTCATTGTTTTATTGTACTTCGTTTTTGAGCTTTATAAATTCTGATCAGAAATTTCAGTGCCACAAATATATCATGAACTCAGAAGTGTTTATTCATAACCATACATCCTATGATTGTGTTATACAAAAATTGGTTCTTCTAATGCCTCTAATTTCACTACAGAAAGTTTTTGACAATATCATGAATCGAGATATACCCTGGCCACAGATACCAGAAGAGATGAGCTATGAAGCTTATGACTTGATTGACAAGTAAGAGCTGTGGAATGATCTATCTTTTTATGATTTGAAAGTATTCTATTGCAAGTATTATATTCAAATGCCTTACACTTCCAAGAGTGTTGTTGTTGTTCTTCCTTAATGTATATAAGTTCATATACTTAAAAATCCTAATTTTATCATAACTAAAATCAGAGTTACTAATCATCTCACCAATCTTCATGATAAAAGAACAAGATTAAATCCCATATTGGATTTATGAAGCAATTAGAAAAAATAAGATCATGACATAAATTCAAATCGGTGACCATTCCCTCTTCCAATGGAACCTGTTGATCTATGACAACAAACAAAGGCTGGTTGGGATATTCAAAAGGGAAGGCTCACAACAGATGGTGAAGAGAGTGCACTGCAGAATTCAAGTCTTACTATTTTGTTACAGTGTTTAGACAGATGAAGAGCATCTAAGGGAGAAGGGAGATAAAGGAGAAGTGATAAGGGCAACTAAAACACCTCTCCTCAATACCACAGCATGCAACACATAATCTGAAATATTGCCATAATAACTCCCTGGGCCAATAGCACCCATAAAACCTAATCTAAGGTGTATAAAACCTTTTCTAATAGCAGATAGGTAGACATTAAACTTGTTGGTATTAGTATTGTGTTGGTATTTTTGCTTCTTGTTAGTGCTTTTGCCTTTTATATCAGGGCATTCCCCAGCAATGGTTATTAACTGCACTTGCCTCTATATTTGATAGATAGCCACTAGTTTTTTTCCCCCTCTTTCTGCACCCAATAATTTGTTATACTGTTAACATGTCTGTCTGACTGTTTTTTGCTGAATATGTAAATTTTGGCTAGAATTGAGCCTCATGTATTGTAATATGATTTTGAAACTAATGAGTCTCTAAAATTTTTACTTGTTATGTTCTGTGATTGAAAATTAAAACCAAATATGCTTTCCCGAACTGGCTGAACTTGTTTTTTTCTTGCATTCAGATTGCTAATTGAAAACTCAGTCCAAAGACTTGGGGCAACTGGAGCCAGGGAGGTATATTTCATTTCTTTTATTGAAACTTTGGTATTGTTATTCCCTAAAGTCTGATACAAGTATAACCACTAGGGCAGTTGAAGTCCCATCCTTTCTTCAGAAACACGAACTGGGATATGCTCGCCAGGCAAAAGGTTGTGTAGTTGAACTTCAATCACTGTCCAAAATATTCAGTTTTTGGGACTCAACCTCATAATTGATAGTTTTTGCTTGTTTTGCTGCAGGCAGCATTCATTCCCTCAACAGAGGGTGAAGATGACACAAGTTATTTTGCATGCCGTCATTCATGGAACACAGCAGATGATAATATCCATGCAGCATCTCGTGATTTTGATGACATGACAGAGACATGCAGTATGAGCTGCAGCAGCAGCCCTCAGAGTTGTGACCCGGATGAAGATGTATAAAGATTACAGTTTTTACTTTTTTTGTCCGCCAGCAATGTCAGATCCATTCATGTTGGACTGGATATTTTTCTTGTGCAGGGAGATGAATTTGGCAGTATGACAGATTTTGGAGCCCCGACACTTTCTGTGAAATACTCATTCAGCAACTTCTCATTTAAGGTGATGCTTAATCAGCATTTGATTAGTTCCATCCATGGAATAAAATCTACCTGACCACAATTTTTTTATTTTTGTGTGCTCAGAACTTGTCACAACTGGCTTCCATGAATTATGATCTGATAACAAAATGTAGCATGGAATCAGCAGATGCTTCTAAACCCTAGAGCCCACATTGGGGATGATACTTGGCTTCAGTGACTAGATATTTCAGTCTCAAAGAAGAGTGAATGAACTTGGTATCATGCTTCCCTTGCATACATGTGAAAGGTGTAGTACTAACAGCTACAACAATCAAGAGCATGCCGATTTGGTCCGACTTAATTTTGATGCCTGGTAAACTTACACACGCGAAAGAAAAAGTTTAGTATGGGAGAATATCATTTTTCTTTTTCAGCTTGTTGATTATTTAATTCTTTTATGTTTTTCTACATTGAGTTGTATATAATGTTCTCTTTCTGATTTACCCGTGTTATCTCATGTTGGTGTATCAGCAATCTGAGCTAGACTAGAAAAACATGTAGAGATTTCTTGTTTTGACAACTAAATAATCTTGATCCAAAGATTTTTGGCAATTATTTTCACAGGAGGCTACTAGATGAGTGAGAGAAGGTGCCAGCATGTGCAATTCAATCAGCCTGATGATAAAATTTGCACATCAATGATTTATGGTGATTGAACTGTGATTTTTTTCTGCTTATTGTGAATTGCATCCAATGGTACCCCACATTAGTTGTGCTTGTATGTTAATTTTAGCAGGATTTGGATCATGTCTTAATGGTGGCAGTGCAACATTAGCACATGGGACACCAATGCCGAAATTTTTTTGCCAGTTTGTCACTGGGGAAAAAAACTGTTTTCTAAGAAACTGATGTTGCTTATTGACGAAATGGATTGTCATGACAAGTTCATCTGATGCCTCAGCGGTTTTATATGGACTGTTAATTTTATTCCTCTCTCCTTCCCTCTCCTCGTGTCACTGGTGGTGAATGGTGACTGTAGAACCTACGCATTTCAAGTGATCAGAATAGTGATGAATGGTTATTGCTATCCTAGTGTTATTGGTGATGCTAGTCCGTGACAGCCCACGCTAGTTATTGGGATCTGATTAGAAGATGACCCAAGCCGCTCATAACCCCACTCGAGACTGGTTTAATAGCAGCTCATTTGATTTTAGGTCAATTAGAAAACATGCTGAAACTCATGAATAAGTTGAGACTAAGCAGTTTGATATTTTGACTTGGCTCATATATATATATCACACACACACACACACACACACACACATTTATGTATCCATGTGTGTGTATATTTTTTTTTAATTTTGATATAACGTGACCAAGTGTTCTGCTGATCAGTGGAATGCCTATGGCGTCAACAATTATATATATAATGGGCAAACACCCATCGTAGATGCGGAGAGGAAAATGATTGGAAAACTTAAAATTTATTTGGAGTCGCTAAAGAGACATGTAGACAAGATTACGGAACACTGTCAGGTAAATTACAAGCCATACATTGAGAAAAATTATAGATTGATATTTTATGATTTAAATATTATTAAATTAAAACTCTTATGATTCGAAATGTTAAAATTAATTATCTTATGCTTTAAGTTTTATTAAATTATATTTATAGTTTGATAGTTATAGTTAAATATCATGTATTTTAAAACATTAACAAATTATATTCAAGTAAAAATTTGATTAAATTTAAAATATATAAATACTTAAATATAATATTTTAAATCACATGATGTAATTTGATAGCATTTTAAAATACATGATAGTTAAATATAATTATCAAATCATATTATATGTATTTTGATAAAATTTAAAGTATGTAATCGTAAAGTATAACATTTTAAATTATAGAGTTTAATTTAATAATGTTCAAATGATAGAATATTTATCTGCATTTTATTTCTATAATAATAAAAGCACTGGTAGATAATAGTTACGAGTTTTACAATTATGTACAATAAAATAGTAAAATAAAAGGTGCCTTTTTTAAGGCAAAGAGGCAGTGCAACTATAGACACCAACATAATTTTGTGCGCTGTCCAATCGGATACGCTAACACATATCAATAAGCTAACCAAGGAAATAAAATAATCATAGTTGTTTACCAATGAAATTACTCTAGGGGAATTTGTTTAAAGCCCCAGCATGATTGAACGAAGGGATTAAACCTGTAAATCTACTTTGTTTAAAGCCCCAGCATGATTGAACGGAGGGATTAAACCTGTAAATGCATCTAGCTCTAAATGACATCATTATTGAAACGTACAGGAAAAAAAAAAAAAGAGAGAGAGAGAAGAGGCTTGTTTTTAAACGCTTAGATGTGGCTATGGCCACTATAAGACCCGCGTATAAATTTTGTGTAGGTACAGCAATATTTCTTTGGTAGCTGATTCTATTACAAAATAAAAACTAACCACTCATAACTATATAACTGGGGTTAATTATGATATTTCTGAGTATTATGCAAATAATAAATCTTTATCAGTACATCCTATTAAACTTGTTAAAGTCTCTTGTGATGGATTTGATATTATTAAACTCCACTGCTGCTAAGTACACCCCGCGCTGCACATTAGCCTGAATATGACAATAAAAACAAACCACTCACCAAAGGCCAAGGCCAAGTTGGAGTTGATAGTTAGCTCTGCCAAAGAGGATCGATTTGAACAGTCTCTCGCTATAATTGTCTGCTGCTAAGTTTGAATAACCATCCAAGAGCAAACCTCACAGAATCGAGTGCCACGTCAAAGAGGTTATACATTAATAATTAAGCCTGATGCTTATATTTAAGCCCGATCCACCATTCAAGCCTACATTTTTAATTTATATTTTTAATTAAGTTCAAAATAATCTCAAAAGAATGAAACTTAAGTGCAATATATTAGATACTGATGCTTGCATTGTATTTCTTCCTATCCCTTTCTTACTTTTTACCAGCTATATTAACCTTCACTTAAAGCCTCATGCAATGATTGCAAGCAAAAAGTAAGAAAGAAATAAAAATTGAACAACCCAATGCACTATACCTAAATTCTATTCATATCAAGTTTTGTTCATCTCAAAAAACTGATCTCTGACCATCTGAAAGATATGAATTTCCACCCCTCACCCTCACTCTGGCCCAGCTTTTAAATCAGACCTTTTTATGAAAAACACTAGACAGGCTAAGTGGACTATCTCATGCATGATCAGTTCTAATTTTGCTAACATGGATCATAAATAAATCTCTACAACTCTGCTTCCATTCCCATTCTCTTGTCAAAAAGATGCATTTTTTTGGGTTCGCCCAAAGCAAGGGAACCTTATACAAGCCGTTAAAAGAAAATAATAGAAGCAGACTTATGCAATTCTATTAGAAAAATACTGAAATTACAAGTGTTGTATATTAAATATCTACTAATTAGCAAAATTCAAGTGCCCTCAACACTCTTTCACAAAATAACATCTGAATGAACCAAATCCAACTGCAGAAATGACAACTAATTAAGTTCAAATGCAAGTCTCACTTAATTTAACACAAAAGAAAAGATCAACAAGATAAGTGGGGCATTATTAGAAAAGACTCTGGTGAACTTGATCATTTCTTTCTAGCCATGAACAGGCCCCACCTCTGCTCGCCAATGAAACTTCTTTTCAGCTTTGCTTTCCAACCACTAACAATTTCATCATAATCTTCCTGAACATCAAGTTAGAATGGTATATTTAGCATCATGTCTACTTAAGGAACTCAATGATACAAGTTTGTTTACATGAAACACACATACCTTTGAAAATTCTTTCATGAAAGCATCCTTATCCTTCTCAACAGCATCCAATTCCCTCTGTAGAACTTCTAGAAACTGAAAGAAGTAATGATATCCTTTAGCATTGTCATTCTAGAAACATGTATAGAACTCCAAACACATAAATGCAATACATCAATGCAAAAATATCAACATTTTACTTTTCATTTTATGCACCAATTACTGACCAAATGGTCGTCTGGCTTTCACATCAATAAAGCCATTGGCCACTTTACTGCAGCATAAGCAAATCAAGATACCATATGCAAGGGGGAGGGTGAAGTCAGAACCTGAGTTGTCCGATCTTCTGCAGTAACCTCATAAAATCCAGCATCCTTAAGCATCTGATAAGATGCACAAATAATGAGTCCGCTATTTTTTTCAGTATTCAACCACCTCTGTGCATGCACACACACAGGTGTGACGCACACACGTGCGCATGCGCGCGTGCACACGCGCGCACACACAGAGAGAGAGAAGGGGGGACTAACCTGACCGTAAGCCTCTACATCATGAAGATCATATCCTCTTTGCTTGATGTACTCCGCAAATTCCTCTGATGGTGTCCTAGATTTCTTGCAGTAATCAGTAATAAGAAGCTTCCCTCCTGGTTTTAGCCACTTAAAAAAGCTTCTGAATAGCATGGGTTTGTCCTGAAAAGACCACATTATTGGAAGTCGTCAACCCTAAACTCATTTGGCAAAGATGGACCATTCCATGTTAAGAAGACATTGGCTGAAAAAGCAATTAGTTCACAATTGCGATGCGTCCTGGATCAATATGTCATGTGCGAGTGATTTGCATATAGAATCCACATCTACTTGTTAGAAGCATTCTCATGACAGTAGTCAACAGCAAGAGTTGGAAGCACTAAAACCTTTGGCTTGATGTTGTTCTCTACAGCAACCTAAATAGAACCTTTCAGCTGATCAAGCAAGTATGATAGCTTTAATTAGCAGCCTTATTCATTACAAAACTATTAATTAAAGGAAAAGGTGCTTCGATCATAGATTCATAGTTACCTGGTTTGACGTCAGATTGTGATATGTATTGGAAGAAGGAATGGAGAAAAGGAAAACTAAGTATCAAGGAATCATCAAAGGAAATAAAACTGGGCAACTTGTGCACAAAACGAAAATCAAAATTCTGTAGATCTTTCTAATGGTAACCAAAGTTTGAACTTGATGCATTATGGCCATGCAACCAACCACAACCACACCACATGAGGTAACCTTGCGAATTTCTTCCCACCATTCATTCAAATCTAGGAAAGCATCCTTTAACACAAACCTCCATTAAACTTGTTTCATGACTACAATATCCACAAAGTGATCAACATACATTCTATCAAATTATCATGGTTTTTCTTTAGTTTTCGTTTCATGTAACCAGACTAGCTCATCAAGGTTTGAACTCTTAGTCAAACATCATACATTCTAAGAGCCGTAAAAGCCTTCCATGACAGCTATTGGCCTGATCTAAGGTGGTTCATGGGGATCCTCAGAATTACTGCCAGCATTTTAACATGACCATTTCCTAATGTGGATCCACTAATTCTAGTTCATAAAAATCTTTGAATCATTTTTGTAGGATATTTCTCTACAGCATGCCCATGTAAAATTTATTATCCTTACAAAACAACAGTTCCAATGAAGAATATAGAAGAACTTAAACTGGATAAGAATACATAAGCAAACACTGTTTTGCTAATATGTAATCCATCAAGCAACGGTTCAGAACTTTCTGCATTTACTCTTTCCGAATGTAAAGCTAAGTGGTCTAATCTAATATCAAGATTAAGCAGTATGGTAAGGCCCAAAATGGGCTTGGATTTGACAGATTCCTCAGCATAAGACAGTCATCAGAATTTTTAACCTGATTATAGAAAATCAAGATTGTAGTAAAAGAGAGAATGAATCAGCTGAGGAGCTACAATTCAACCCAAAACACATGATAAATGTTCCGCATGTCTAAAACCCAAATGCACTAAGTAGGAAAATTCACTACACTATTCCTACCAAATACTATGTTAGTCCACATACCTGTATGTGAAGGATAGTGTCACGGCTGTAGATCACATCAAATGTGTTATCTGGATAAATTTTTTTGGTGCAGTCAGCAACCTCAAACTCGACCGAGCACTTGCGCCCAATGGCACGTTCAAGAGCAAAGGAAATCATATTTATGGAAAGATCAATTCCCACCACATCGACATCAAAGTTCTCGGCCATATAAAAGTCACCTCCTCCAATACCACATCCCACATCAAGGATTTTCTGTCCAGGCCTCAGCTCTAGCTTTGCTACAAATTCCTTCGTAGTTTCTGATCATAAAAAAGAGTATCGCATCACTGATGGAAAAAATTAACAGAGAGAAAAGCAAAAAGAATATTGCCAAACAAAAAGAAAAGGAAAAATGGATGATTCGCAAAGACAAATCATATTTCCATGAAAATTATATTAAAAAAATGGAGGCAATACTTCCTATGCCACAGAATCTGCAGCCCCCATAAGAAATGTGTAACACAGACTAACACATGCACCTACATCTCTATCCTATTTAAATTTTTGCTCAGAGAATTTCCTCTCTCTCTTTTTCTTTCCTTGAATCTGCATCTTCCTTTTCGCTGAGTCTCCCACTAGATATTACATGAATTTGGTCCAGCCCATCATAAAATTACCAATCGTTGAAGAATTGATAGTAGTGACTCTGGATCAGACTCACCAAAACCATTCCACTTCCATTTATTACAAAAGAACAGTATTGAGTCCACCCTCATGCTTTATAGCAACAGAGAAAATAAGAAAAAGCAGCCTCCATTAAGTCAAACATCAATCGGTTTCCATTCATATTGGTTTATCATACATTAACAGCACTTATGCAATGCACAATGTTTTGTCCGGGTGTTGGGGAAAAAATGGCATAGTAACCTTCAAGAATTTTAGCAAGACATGACTGGATTATATGGTATGTATGTACACATGTATTAACACATAAATAATGAACAATTAGTTGGCCCAGTCAGTTCATAAACTTATAGAACTAATGAGAACCTCTGTTAAACATCATTTATAGCTAAGAAACTTATAAAAGTGCCAAAAATTGACCCATTATAGTGATGACATCATGATTCCTTGATAGAAAAAGTCAGATTAATGAAGTGTTTGTGTGTTTGAGACATCAAGGAACTGAAATTTTGAAGTGTCTGAGTAACATTTGGTCGCCATTCTGTAGCTGCTTTATTTGCTTTAGGGAAAGCTGAAGTAAATCAACATGTTTGTGTTTGAATAGCAGGATGAATTAATGTCACGAAATATTCATATACAATGGGATAAAAATTAGGGTATTCTAGAAAAGTAACAAGCAGTTACCAAAAAAAGAGGAATCTAGAAATTTTGGCCATTACCCAATTGCTTGAACTATTAGGACAACCATTTTTTTTGCAATTTTTCTTTTGAATAAGTAAAATGTACATACGAAACAGCTGCTTGGTTGTGTATTCTCGTTGTGCACTAAATCATTTCTCACATTAGAAAAAATAATTGACACTTTGCATACCAATTCCCCCAGTGCTCACAAAACCTTGCCCAAAGACACGTTCATAGCGCAAAATTCCACTGCTTTTGTACTGTACATTATCCAAGAAGCGCTGAAAGCCCCTGTCATTAGTTGATTTGACCTTGTGCCATAACCAACAGATCTACATGATTCAAACAATCAATTAACCATTCTGTTCAGGAAAAAGAGTTTATATATATATATATATATATATATATATAGAGAGAGAGAGAGAGAGAGAGAGAGAGAGAGAGAGAAAGAGAGAGAGAAGCTTACTTGATTTTGATTTTTCTTATTCCTTACATATGCCCTAATGCACTTAAAAGTAATGAGAGAGAGTTCAAAGGAATTTCCTGCACCATCATAGGTTTGGCACTCTTTAAACACCTGCATGAAAAACTCAAATCAGAAACTAGAAAGATGATAAATTGAAAAGAATTGTTCTATACAGCATGTGAGCTTCTAAAAGCATTTACGCAGCCAATTTATGGAGTGCATCAGAACCAGAAAGTCCTACGGTCTTGGATGACTAAGCTGAAAATAAAGTGGCCTACAAAAAATGACCAACAGAAGAAAGAAGCCCAAAAAAAATACAAAATAAGGAACAAAGATGTAAAGCAGCAAAACCAGTTCTTGAGACAATAGAACCGATATTTGTTTCCAAAGGGGACCTAAATAATTACAACATCCTAACCCAATGGATCTCTGAAGGGAGCCAAGTGAGCAACTTAGCAGTAATATGGGCTATCCAGCTAATAGTCGCTTTTTAACCTTAAGAGAGAGATTACTATCTAAGGATTGTGCAATCAAACTAGGGCTTGTCCAACCGATTATACCCCTCTTCTTAGCAACCACAGGTTCTGTGTTTGATTATTGGACACAGTAGCCATAAGAATCTGGAGCTTGGTAATTTGGTAGTGAGTCCCCCTCATTTAGTCTCAAAGAAGAACTAAAGATTGTGTTGAGTGTTGCCAAGATAATGGATTTTCAACCAAATGAAGTCCAAATGGTAAAACATAAAATATATTTAGCACAAAATTCTACTATATTTGATGAAATTTTCTTTCATGCGATATAAACTTCATATAGAGGTTGTCAAAAAAAAATTAAAACATATACAGAGTCTTTAACAAAAACATTCTAAATTGATGTGCAATAACTTTTACTAGGTTCTTATATTTTTTTTATTTTTCATTTTTTTAACCAAAACCAAAACTCCAAAAATTGAAGCAAAACTCGTGAAACTACAAAAATTGCCAAATCCAAAGCTTCACAGGCCCAACTAAAACCAAAACTGAGTTGCCAGACCTCAATTTTTTTATTATTATTTTTGAGGTCATTTGCTTGCCTACAATTGAATTAGAGGAATGTAATTCGACCACATGCATTTCTGTTTATATCTATAGAAAGAGGCCTTACTTGGTTTTCTATAATGAAAATTGCGAATGCAATTATAATTATTTGATTGTTTGTTATGGAAAGAGATATGAGCCAGCAAAGTTGCACAATGAGTAATTGTTCATATTTTCTTTATATTTATCATATTATTTTTATATTTATAATGCAAAAATAATATTGCAATTAAATTACCATTGAATTAGTATAAGAATAAATTACTATAGTAATTATATGAATGCAAGAAGGGCGAAAGTTGAGAAAGAAAAAGAAATATTACAATATTATAACAGTACATAAGATATATTATAGGTCACAGTAATATATTAAATATTAAAATGTTATAACAAAATTTTAATACATTACTAAATATTATTATAAATATAATACTATTATAATATAAGAACAATATACTCTCATATTCCTATTTTGATAATAACATGATATTACTGATGTTATTATATAATACTAATAACGTAATACGATAATGATATTATAATAATAATAATAATATTATTATTATTATAGTAATTAATTCATTATTTTAACTATAATGACATTGTGGAGAAAAGGGGAATGATCAAAGTGGTGAGAGAATCCCCCCAAGAAAGCCTTCTTAATTACAAATTTCCTTGTGTTGGAAATACAATCAATTTTGTTTGCAATTTCAACTACAAGTTTTGAGGATATTTTTTTAATTGAAATACAACCTATAATCCAATTGCAAGCAAGTTTGAAGTGTGTTGTGAAAACACAATTCTTGAACCACTTGATTTGGGGCATACTGAAATGTATCGCCCAAGAGTCGATGTGGTTCGGCTCAACAAAACGATTCGGGCCCTAAACCGGGCTAAACCACCCAATTCAAGGCCTGTGTGGGCTAGAGCGTCATGGATGGGTGGGAGGGGGAGGGTTAAAAGGAAAGAGGGAGGATGAAAGCCACCCATGAGATCGCATCCCCTCTTTCACATTTAAAAAAAAGGAAAAAAAATTGATTTCTACCCATTTTTTTAGCATATATGAGCCAAGAGAGGAAGAATTTCATCCCAAAATCAGGTATGGCCCCTACCACTATTCCTCTCTTTTATTTTTTCAATCATAAATCTTCCCAAAATGGAAAAATAAATGAGGAAATCATACCAAAATTTAAGAGTTTCGCATGATTTTGTGATATATTACAGATCTAAAGTTGATCTACTCATATCAGCTAAAATGTTGATTTTTTATTAAATATTTTTTTTTCAAGAATTAAAAATATATTTTATATTAAAAATTATTAAAAAATAGGGAAAAAAACTCAAAATTAGAAACATGATTGGGGATATGCAGCTTGCTTGCTAACCCAATGCCATTTCAATTTGTTGAAAGCTACACATATCTATTAATTTTGCAACCTAAACCTAAATTTCAATAAAAACACAAATCTAAATTAAAATTAATTTTTCAAGATTTTCATAATAAAAATTAATTTTTAATTAAAAATTAATTTAAAAATATTAAAATAATTTAAATTATGAAAAATTGGTAGTATCTATAGATATTTTAGAAATAATTTTTGATGCATTGATCACATTTTTTGCATGACAGCAAAAATTTATTATTTTTAGAAAATAACTAAATTGCTCTGCAATGAGAAAAAAATGTATGTTGCACCTACAAGATGGGTACCACATGAATGTGAATTAAAATTTTATTTTTGAAATATTCTTAAATTTTTTATATTTTTAAATAAAAATTAATTTAAAATTATTAAATTAATTTAAAGAATACAAAAAATTAGTGTTACGTATAGATAATTTAGAAGCATATCATGATGCATGGATCATATTTTTTGGTCAATGATAAAAATTTATCATTTTTAAAATTTGCAAATATGAAACCGAGCCGAGCAAAGACTGAGGATATAGGATGGGCTCAAAGTACACCAATTTCAAATGAACACCACTAGAAGTGTAACTAAAGTAATGCTGAGTTAAGGGGCTAAGTGAGATTAGGTTGAAGCAGCATATGGCTGATGGTTACCCCGATGTTATCATGTGCCAGAAATGCCAACCGAAAGTTTGCTAGTTGATAAAAAGCACTTTACAGACTTCAAAACCAAAAAGCAAAAAAATCTATGGAATAAAAGGTGGAGGTAGAATGATGAGCAGCAGAGCCACCATCTCGCTATTCAAAGGATCTCAATAGCAGTGACAATTTTGGACATAACCCACGAGCATAATGAATTTAGCATGACGTTTTGCCCCTTGAAGATTTACACAAGCATAGATTCTACCTCAAAGTCTCAACTTTCTATGAAGGATTACCATTTAGAGAATTAATATTTTAGGAAAATAAACACATCCAAACTTCAAATTAAACAGCATAACCATCATTAAAAAGGATTGCGTGAATGACTAAAGAACACCGATAGCGTAATATTTAAACGTAAAGCATATATTACCTTAGTATAGAACCTTGGTTCCCGGTAATGTGTAGGGTTGGTTTTCCTCTTAAAGTCTCCAGCCTGGTGGAAACAAGATTCTCTAAAGAAAATATACCCGCCAACCTTTAACCATTTTACCATCCTTTCTACCAGCTTTTCCACCTTTATCCGAAAGTTAAAAAGTTAAAAAGAGATTAGAAAATGGCTTGATAAACAATGAGGATAAAAACTCTCAATTCGAATGCCAGCCACCATAAGAATATGCTTATTAATGCACAGCATAAAAGGCCAATACATAAAATGGATAACTAAAATAACGCAAATATGACCAGTGTTAGCATATAAGAACAAGAAGGCCCAGCTGACAAGACACAAAAACACACTAAATTCAATTATCTCATCAATCTAGCATTACCATTACTAAGATCATATAACCTTTTAATTTGATGTAACTAACTTATCTATCTATTAGGGGAAAAAAGGCCGGTGACCTTTTAATTAAATGTACATAACTATTAGCAGGTGAAACTTTGAAAGCAAAAAAAAAAAAACTACCGGCAATACAAAAATACCTCACTTTTGCCAAATTCAGTGAAAAAATCTAATGAAGTCAAAACACAAGAGCATCAGTTGTCAAGTGCAAATCACCTCATTATCTGAGAGATACATCAGTAACCAGTTTGAGAATATCAAATCCACGGATTCTGCTTCAATCATCAAGTCTGGTGATGTTACATCAGCACACATAAAACTGGCATTCTTAAAATGGCCATTGACACTCTCGTTCTGCAGCAACAGGGTAGCTTCAAGATTAACTTTGACATCTACTGAGAATATACATGACTCTGCCATCAAGATCTAGTTTTCACGAACCAAAAGCTTGTCCACGAGAATGAACATTAGAGTACCTTCCTGATCACATTTTCGATGAAATCCAAAGCCAAAAGTTCGCCGGCTTCTTTCGCCAGCTCACCAGTAAAGCGACCGATACCAGCCCCTAGCTCCAAAACTGATTTTCCTTTATATGGTGGAAGTAAAGAGAGAACCTACAAAAAGATAAAATTAAGTAACATAAAATGAAATAACACTGCTGAGTACCCGTGTCTGATACGTTATAACATGATGGTCATGAAGAATTAAAAGCAGTAATCTCCCAGCGTAGAGTGAGAATCAACCTGAAGGCAGATCCTCGTTTATGATCATGATAAAAGAAAAATAAGGCAAAAATAATCCCATCAAACAAAATTTCTTTTAACTCCTATTTTTAAAATCCTAAATTGCATTAGAGAGAGAGACAGAGACAAGAGAAGCAGTACCTCCGGCCTCTCTTCCTTGTCGAGGTCGGAGGCACGGGAATCGAGCATCATGGCCTCCACGGTGAGGTCCTTGGAGTGCTCCATCCAGTAGCTCTTCTGGACCTGGCGTTCCGCCTCCCCTGTTCCTGCCACCAAAGCACACAGTCACCATGACCACCACACAACACATCAGAGCATATCGCATCAGAAGTCTAGAAACAGGGCAGGACAAGGCGCTTCAGATCTAGAACTAGATGCATGCGTTCCCTTCTTCTTGTTTTCTGATGGATCGATTTCTTTGTTTCATCTCAAACACAATTAAAAACAAAAATAACAAGAACAATAATAATCTCATCTTGTCTAGTTAGATCCAGATCGGGGCTCGAATTTTCTTTCTTAGACATTAATCAATGTCGGTGCCGAAGAGGGAAAATCTCATTTTTGTCTTGTTTGGTCCAGATAATGTTCTTTGTTAGACAATTATTTCAGTGCCAAATAGGGAAATTAATCATATCCATCCTTTTTTTTTTTTTTTCTTCTTTTCTCACCATTGATGGCAGCCATTCTTGGTCGCCGAGATTTGGCTACTGTGGCTGAACAAACACAGCTTAAGGAAGAGGAGAAATAGTAGAAGCGGCTAAAAAGGAGGAGGAGAAGAAGCTAACAGCCCTCGATGGCAGCGCGAGACCGGGAAAAGCTCCGAGACCTACGGTTGTAAAACCTGCCCCTCTGCTGCATCACCGAGTAACCAGAGCCAGCCAACACTCCACTCTCACTCTCCCCCCCTCCTATCCAACGATGGGAGTTAGTGCCCCCTCTCCTTATATCATACAGAGAGAGCGCGCGCGGGAGGAGGAGGAGGAGGAGGAGGAGGTGGTGGAGGAGGAGAGATTTTTTTTTTTTTCTTTATTAAAATTGAGATCCACGGTTCCCGCTAGCGCTGTGCGCTAACTTCGGCACGCACGCATAAAATTTTCTTCCATCAGCCGTCCTATTCTCAGAGCGGACGGTGGATCCTAGTCACGCATAGAGCGTGCAGCTAGGGTCTGTTGCGAGACGGGGCTGAACGTGAAGAATCGGCGCGGCGCGGATCGCGATGTGATTGGGTTGGCCCAGGCGAGCGCTGCCAACGAAGTATCACGTCACCCTCCTGCGAGCCAGGATTTGCTGCGTGGTTCGCAGCATGGGATGGGCTCGTTGCTTGCTTTGTGCGGACGCTCGATATCTGGGTCACATGTCTACTGTAGAGGCCAGTGGGCGTGGCAGTTTCACGTTCTCGCACAACCGCACTCCACTTCTGCACACCAACGTGTTCCTGTCATCAATTTGGTGGAAATATCAAACATCAACCCATCGAAAATCCTCTGCTGGCACGTGTAAAAGTTCAGCGTTGCGCGTTAAAAAAAATAATAATAAAACTAAAAAAGAATGTACTCGCACGTAAAATAAGTACCATACGGTTTTGGAAAATATGGATGGCCCTCGTGAATAGCCACCCCTCTCCACACGAGCGGGCGTCCACCAATAACGGTGGACGGTGGAACTTGAGGGCCTCCGCCAATAATTGTCGGTTTAATGTTGCAGTTGTAATGCTCTAATCAGAATGTCTTTCTTCCAAGAAAAAACTTGAACAGCATGTCGATTTTTATCTGAAGATAGGTAAAACGAGCATGGTAAAAACAAACAAGTAAATAGATAAGCACAAAGACAAAAATGATAACAAATAAACTAAATCATAAAACAAAACACATTAGTTGCTCCCTGTAAAGCAGAATCTTGTGTATCAGTTACAAGTTAGAGCCATCTTCACCTGCTTCAATGTTGATCCAAGTTTGCACTATAGATTCTTCAACTAAGTTCTGTCCAACAGAATGAGCAATAACCCATCACGGCTAACCTATCTTACAAGCACATGAAGTTATTTTACTATAATCATCGAGTTATTTCCTACTAGTTGGGGTTTATTTCATGCATCCTCCTTCATTAAGTACTCCTTTTAAGGGTCATTTGTGATGTCTATCCAAGATTCTTAATGCCTTTTTCACGATGTCCACCCAAGTTACCTTAGGACTTCTCCTTTTCTTACCATCTTCAACACAAACCAAATTATTGAAGCCTTCTCATACCTTTATCATACATGCTCATACCGTCTCAATTAATTTTCTATCACTTTTCATAAATTTATATGACTACTTAAACTCTTCTAATATATCTATTTCTTATTCTATCCTTTTTAGTTTTACCATATATTCATTTTAATATTCAAATACCACATTTAGAGGTATGTTACTTATATAAAAATCTTTACGAATTAGAGATGTGTCGTACAACAATAAGCAAAACATGAAAGTTTTCAGGATTTATATATGCTATGAATACAAATTTACATAAAAATAGATTTACTTAACAAGTAAGCATATAAAAGTCCAGTTACCTTATCAACAAGTTTGGAAAATAACCTTAAATCATAATTTACATGTGCATATGGAAAAGGCATCAAGTTGAGGCCAGACAAAAAAGTAAAATCACATCAGCAAAATTGTCTGTAAGATGGATTTTAATTTCAATAAGAGTTCAAGAACTTCATTTTAACGCTTGAAATAGCCAAGTATTATATTGTCATGACCCATTCAGAAATGTTTTAGATATAACACTCAAAAGTATCAAAACTTAATCCAAGGGAAGCAGGACATACACATGAGTGGAGTAGGATAGATACAAGTGTCGTAAGTTTGAAACTCTAATGTTGATTGAAATTTGAACTCTGAAGTAACACTAAAATCTTTTGAAGTGCAGATCAGAAGCTCCAGCCAAAGCAGTACAAATGTAATAAAATCATTAACTATATCAAAAAATAGGGCAACTACAGATCTTTCAATTTTGAATATAATTACACATCAGAAGTTAAACCGGGCATATTGCTGCTAATAAAACTCAAACTACTACTAAGATTTCATGAGAACATTTCATTGCATCAAATCAACTCTTATATTGTTATCATGAAAACTGGATACATGATTGTGGTAGTTTTGAATACTACATGAAGTGAGACAACAACTTGCAATCATGTGAATACAACATTTCTGTTAGGAGGTAGAAGGGTATAGCTGCCACATAAAAATGATTGGGTCAGCACAGTGAATAACTGAAAAAGCAAATATTACAAGAAAGGGTATTCAATCTACATCTAGAATCAGTCAATAAAATGAAAAAGCAATCAAACAAAATGATGGCATGGTCCAGTTTGTGCTGCTATTATGCATCAAAATTCATCAGCAAGCAAGCTTTTGCCTCACAAAGGTACAAAGCTCATTGGGGGTTGTAATATCAATTACATATGACATCATCAAAAATATTGTATGTGACAAGAACCGTGGTGCAAATAATCTGTTTGATCACGCATGTATGTTGAAGAATCACGAAGCAATAACCAATGTGATATCCAACAATGAAAATGGCAGGTATTGGAAAAAAAGGATTTAAAAATCTACGTAAAATTATGATAAAATAATATTGTACAAGAATCATTTTATCACAGACTCACTCTTTGAGCTTGAACTTTGGAACCCTTGCAACATTTTTTTAATTATCAGCAAGTAGCAACCCCTGAGCAAGCCCTTGATCGTCAACAAGTATAAACGCTAAATTAACAAGTATTGCAGTACTTCATGGGGCATTCTCTCATAAAATTATATGGATCAACCACAGTTGAAGGATCCTTGATGAAGGAATACAATCATAAATTAATTGAGTGAGAGGAAGTATTCATAAAGCCAGCTATAAGTAGATAAAACCACATTTATCTTCATTAAGTTAATGCGTACTTTGTTTCTCAATATAATTTTAAAGCACACACTCATCACAGCTAAATATAAAAAAAAGGCAATAACCATTTGTTCTAAGATTTCATAGTATTCATTGCACCACAGAGTTTGATGCAGTATCACAGTAACCATACAGCAATTAGCCATAATAGATTATTTAAATACCAGCCTAATAATTCCTGCTAAGAATCCATAAGAATGCATAAGTGGAATTTGATTTGGAATATTTCATGCCTAAAGGCCACTTACAGGTTCAGAACTGAACTAGCACCAGGAGGAAAAACAGGTAGAGTGAGACTCTAACATGCAAATTTTAAAAAAAAATTCTGATCGTCCACATCATGGAGATCATAGAAATCTCATGAAAACCCAAAAGGAATCATCAGAAAGAGGGAAAACAGATAGAGTGAGACTAACATACAAACGCTAAAAACTTTTACCGGACCATTTGCATCTTGAAAGTCTTAGAAACTTCAAGAGAAACGCAAAGAATTCATCAGAAGATACTAGCTTTAAGATGGTCTAAGTTAGGAAAACGCCCCAAATAAATCGTCAGAAAAAATACTAGATTTAAGATGACAATATGAATGACTGTTAGGGGTGAAGTAATTGCAAAATTCAAAAGTAATCAACAGGAAGATAATAGCTTTAATATCAGTGAGCAGTAGGACAAAAGTAACTGCAAATATTTCAAGAAAACCCAAAAGAAATCATCAGAAAGATAGTAGGTTCAAGATGACAACCGCAATGCCTGAAGTAATTGCAGACATTTAGAAATCACAGATATCTCAAGAAAACCAAAAAGAAATCCTAAAGATACCATTTTCAAGATCACGATATCGATGACTGTTAGCATTAAACAATCCAAGACATCGACGCATCGGTGGAATTTCATTGACTTTCAATTCGAAGGTCAAGAAGTCGTCAAAAAAAAAAAAAAAGTTGGGGTTGGGGGTTGAGGGAACTTCTTCAAGAAAATCTAGAATCAAGAAATGGATAGATTTTTCTAGAATAAAAGCCCAGATATCGCACCAAATTCATTGCGGCTGGAACCGTGAAAGAGCGGAGTTCTCGTCACCGATCAATGTCACAGGAAAAGAGAGGACGCCCTCGCCCCCTCCATTCGCGGGAAAGAGGAGTCTGGTGATCCGACGTCTTCCGAGAAATGGGCCCTTATTTTTAGGGAAGTTCAGGAGCCTGCCGCTGTTTGAACTTTTAAGCGAACCCAGAAGGTTGAACCGGGTTCCAATGGTCCGAGATGGACCGAGACAAACCAATCATGCGAGCTCGGTTTCTCTCTTTGAATGAGCCGTTTCAGGCGCTGAGCGAACATTCCGCTCGGCCAAAGGGGCTTGAGATTAGGAGGGGAACTCATAGGGCTATTTTTATTTTACTCTTGTTTTTCCGAAAATAATTGGTGGCCCTGGTCTGACCCAATCATGATTGCACTTCGCATTGATATTTTTGTGAGCTGATCCAAACTTGAGCTCGAACGTATTTAGTCTAATAAGTAAAAAAAGATAATTAAAAGAATAAAAAATAAAATTTTAAAAGTATAGTGGTAATATATGAAATGATAAAAGTTAGGTATAATTTTTTAGATGCTTATCATACAGTCCTTCGTTTAATAGGCAACATGTTCATCATTCTAAAATGGCATAAGTTTTTAAAAGACATCATTTTTTAAGTGAGATAATGGTACATTGACTGCTTGTTAAGCGAAGAATCGCACGACAAATACGTAAAAGCGAAGAATCTAAGTTTTATTCTACAAGAAAAAATAGAATAACAAATAAAATTATTATTTATAAAAGATAAAGATAGCAATAATTAAGAATAAATTAGGAGAATAATGACTTAAATGGTTCAAATATTTATAATCTAAATTAGAGATGCAATAGCCCGCAAAAGTGATCTGATACATATAGAAGAAAAAAATGATGGAGATAAAATAAAATTACATCATAGAAAGTAATAAGGTAATACTCGATATACTTACGTCTTATAAAAGAAATATGCTTTTAAACTGAGAAAAATAGAAAAAAATGATTCATATAACAGACCCAGCTAATTTGGAATCAAAGTTGTTGACTTTGCAGAATAATTGGTAGAGCAATAGATTAGCATACAAAGTCTTTGTTACAAGCTTAACCCAAGGTTAGGAGATCAATCAGTAATGAACAAAAATCAGGTCTTTAATAATACCTACGCCCAAAGAGAGCATGGGAGGATCCGGAGTTTTCTCCAAAAAAAAATTTCTTTGACACTCAAAGTTATAAGCAGAAAGATATATATTTAAAAAAAAAAGTAAAATAATGAGATAGAAAAGAGAGGAGAGAAAATCGGTCTCACATAACTTATCATGGAAGCTTTGGTCTTCCATTTATAGACGTTGGAGTAGGTTTACTTTGTGAACATGAGTTAGGCTTCTTGATACTAAATGGCCCAGAATTATTTATTGATGGCTTAGAGGTCATGAGTTAGGCTTCTTGATACTAAATGGCCCAGAATTGTTTATTGATGGCTTAGAGGTCATTTATTAATCTTGTTAGATCAACTCTTGAAGTTGGTAAGATAGTTAGAAAATAATCAGAATCATTTTATTTTAGCTAATCACATTTTAGCATATGAATTCTAAATTTTTTATTTAATTAATATTTTTTTATTTATTTAATTATTTCTGACCATTGTCATCATTTTATGCCATGTGTCTTCATTATATAATGCTTGTGATAATTTTATTCTACCTCATATAATGCTTTTGATAATTTTATTCTGCTACATGCATGCCTTCATCGTACCTTTATTATGAGACGTGCAAACCATGAGACGTAAAGTAATCCTGATTCAGGATTCAGCAAGTAGATGGATATCGAAAATATAAACGAATTCAGGGTTCTTATGTTTGAAAACTAATACACAATTTCAACTTACAGTTGTGGTACCGATCATAGACTTATGCACATGTTAATATACTTTAACCCCATCAAATAAAAAGTTAACACGACAATTCTATACTTGGATTTGCTATGTCCTAAACTTAGAGGGTGTCGCGCAAACTGGTTTTAATTGAAATTGAAAAGAATTGATAACTAGTAATAAATCTATCCGAATTTGTTGTGTCATTAAAGAAGCACAATTTGAGATGCAAATTTTTTATCTATTAACTAATTCAGAGAATATAATTCGTTGCCTCGTTTTAACCTCAACTTTCAGTCTCTAGACCAAAATATAATCCCATCCGAAACACCACCTGACCCAGAACCTACACACCAGAATCCCCATAATGGGACGCTCTGAAGGACCTCTCACAAGTAGACAGGTGTTCCACTGTTCAGTCGCCAACTCATCAATTCAATTTTCACGGCATTGACTTCTTCGACAACAACAAGAAATCCGAAAACAACGAAAACTGTCCTTGTAAATGTCTAATCATTATTCATTTTACTAGGAGTCTGCTTAGCTGGTGCTTGATTCGCTAAGGCGGCATCTCTACAACGGAGTACACGTATACATTTTATATAAGATTAAGTATTTCTTTACAACCCAAACAACACGTTGCAGCCGTTACTGACAGAATTCGCACAAGATGTTGCACACAAAAAATGATGTGGTGTGGAAATACTGGCATTCCTCACGTTACAGCAGTTGTGTACCAAATGGATTGCTCTGGTGCGAGTTATTTGCTGGGAAAGCTCCAAAACCAACATCACCAAAAGGATTTGATGCAACCCCAGTGGCCATATGCTGCTGTGGAATAGGCTGAGCAAAGGGATTTGATGGCACCATCATTGACATCTGTTGCTGCTGCTGAGCCATGGCAGCCATTTGAACAGCTGGAGGGGCAGCTACCTGGTTTGACATCATAAATGGGTCGGCTGACAAGAATGGATTTAGCGCTGGTGCTCCATATTGCTGCTGCTGCTGCTGCTGCTGCTGCTGTCTCTGTCTATATGCTGCCTCATCATAGAGGCTATCTAATGTGAGCTTGTCAAAACCACCGCCCTGCCAATTATCAGCTAATCACTTCAACTGCTATATTTTTAAACAGCAAATATAATAACAGAGGTACGTCCAAAAGTAAAATTTCCAGAATTAGAATATTGATGCATAAATGAATAATAAAAAGAATATAACCAACTAGAGAGACATATATCATGAGCAGAGTTTGGATGTCAATATTAACAATAAAACCCAAGTATTTGGATGTCAAAATTAACATTAAAACCTAAGTACTAGTCAGAAGCACTCGCTCTTCCTTTTTCCCTTTTCCCACCTGTCATCGTCACAATGTCTAGCACATATGCACCTTCATTTGCAAGATGCATTCAATTTATTTGTGTATGTCTGGGTTATCTCTGGAGAGAGTTGTGAAGGATGCAAATCTGAGTAAAAAGGACAATCTGCAAATACTCCAAGCATACCACTTTCAAAGTAGGTACTACACCTAGGAATCTGCACAGATTCATAAATCATAATAACACAGTGGCATGCTTCTAATGCTATTTCACCGAGAAATCATTGTCTTTTAACATGCCACCATGCCCAAAAAATGCACTATCTTGAAAGCTGTCTTTTCACACAAGGCAGTAACACAAGAATACCCAACATACATTTAACATAGCATACAGAGGCCATAATGGGTTGTCACGAGACTACTGCTACCCATCACCCATCCATTTGCTGCTCAGATCACTGGTCTGATGCGGCAGTCAGAGAACAGTGCGGTAACCAGAGAGTAGGCGGTGTCAATCAAGACCTTGATGCTGCTTGGCTGGTCATAGACTTCTACATAGGATCAGTGAACTAAGCACTGATATGACAGTGATTTCCAGCATTTTTCTTATCACAACCAGTCATCACTCAATCAATGGACCAGAAGTTATACTCCATGTAATATCATCAACATTACAAACTTTGAAATTAACCATCCATCATTGAAAGGCCAGCTGAAAAAATAGCAAAAAAAGAAAGAAAGAAAGCCCCCTTTCTCAGCCAGAGTGTTCGAGAAGTACTTGAACATATCTAGGAACTATCCAGATTCCTGAGCCTTTTTTTATTTTAAAATTAAGTTATCGAGACAAAAAATCTAAACACGTATTGTAGCCATATCCCTGGAATACTGAATAGGAAACACAGCATGCAATTTGAAATATTTATACTTCCTGCATCCTAGCATCGCATCATAGAATCATCTTCGTGCCTTTTAAGGTGTTCTCATGCAATACTTAGATAAAATCTAAAATACTAACTCATTAGAAAGCATCCATAATGATGAAGAGAAATGGGAATCAGAATTTTGCCCAAGCAAAACCATGGCTACGCGTTCCTCGTGAGAAGGCTTTTAAAATTTGACTAGATGCTTACAGACATCAAAAGAGCTGTTAAATTTGCTTCTCCAACACAATGGCCTAAACAGTAAGAACACTTTGGGCCTTACAGACCAAGACATGAAATCATTTACATATCATGGTACAGCCCCATATCATGGTTCATCAATATGCCTTGGTATAGCACGTCCATGCCTAGGTACACCTTGGTACAGGGTATACCATACAACAGCTTGACTTGTTCTTCAGACCTTGGAAACCAATGGGCCCCATGATAATATCTCTCAATATTTGGGCCACAATTTTATCTATAACTTTGGCATATGCCATGTGGGTTGCAACAATGAGGTCCGACTAGGATGGATTCAACTCAGAGAACGTCCCTGGTCCCCAGGTAACCATATTTGAACACCAGATTAGGTTCTGAATATAAGTCAGTTTCAACACTAGGTGGCTCCTCAGATAACATGAGTTACATTGAGATTGATGACTTGGCGATCACCTTTGATCCAAGCGAGTCCTAGTTGGTTTGGCAGCACAAATCTGAGAGGAAACAGCTCAAAGAACTGAAGATTGAAGTTCATAACCACCAAATTGAAAAGTGTGGCATTTGTTCAGGAACAAATTTCAAACAATCGAAGTCCAAAGAGGCCAGGAAAAGTTCTCGGCTTCGAGCGAAATAAGAGACAAATCAAACAGATAATCCCTGGAGTGGAGACATCAGAAATGAGACGACAAGATCAGGATGAGAACATAAAAAATGAGATGTACTAAGGAGACAACCACATGGAAGCAGGGAAAATAGATTGGCAGGGTAGGGACATTGGGAACAAGTGAGAAAAGAACATGGGGTTGGAGGGAAGCAAGTGAGGTTGGGAATAAGAAAGACAAATTAGGCAGTGGTTACAAAGCAAATGTTGGGTCAAGCAGAGAAGGCAAGGAGTGCATGGGCATTGTGCTGAAAGGTCAAGCGTGGTGGGGAGAAAGGGAAGTCCGCAAGGGGTGGTGACAGTGCAGGCCAGATGGGGGAGGGAAGGTGAGGTAGGCAAGGGTGCTATGGCGGTTGGTAGGGCCCGAAAGTTAGTGAGGTGGGCAACGATGAGGGGGGCAGAGGTCAGATGGATCAAGGAAAGCAAGGCAAGAGAGGGCGCCATGGTGGAAATTAGATGAGCCAAGGAGGTGGCGAGGTGGGAAGAGGGTGGTGGAGGAAAAGTCAGGCGAGCGGGGAAGGAGAGGTGAGACTAGGAAGAAGGCAAGGGCAATAACAATGCCAAGGGTTGGGGGGGGGCTTAGGAGGTGGGCATGCAATTAGGACTTAATTGGAGAGAAGAAATGGGCAAAGGAGAGAACCTGTGAGGCTGCAGCATGTCCCAAGCACAATTAAGCCACAGATTGAGCTGTGTCTTTTCCAGTGTCCGCTACAGGCAAACTGCATCTCAACTCCAAATGTTTGGCCTGGACTGCACCCACAGCTCAACCTGCAGATGGGTTGAGCTGCAGGGGCCCAAACAGCCCCATGCACTAGGACAGTTCTGGGCTCAATCCAAGATGGTTGCACATTCGACCAGTATTTCTCAAAAAAAAAAACAAAAAAAAAAGGTAAAAAGAACAAAGGATTGACCCAACCTCTAGTTTTGAAAGGCTTTTAGAAGGTTTTAAGGTTCCACATGTATCAGCAATCATACAAAACTATTCCAACTAAAAGAAGCATTTCGTTGATGCTATAAAAAATAATCAAATTTGCTACTATATTAATAAAAGAGGAATGTAGATGAACCAACCAACTGGCTTTCAACCATAGATGAATTGGTGCTGCTAGGAGTAGTAACAAGGGCAAGTTCCCATCCTGATGGATCAAATCCTTTCTCTTGCATCATACCAGAATCATTTGAAGTAGTAATACCTGCCAAACAATGATAGATTAAGTCACCCATAACAAATATTAACTATAACATAAATAAAAAATTAATAAATGTGCTACAAAATAGAAAACCAAACACACCAGATGGAACAATGGCCAAGGCTAATGCATTGCTTTCCTCTATTGCCGATGCATCAGGAATTGTTTTGTTTAATCCCTGTGTAATCAGGAAGGAATTTATAAATGATGCACAAATAGACAAGCCAATGAAACATTCTTAAAGACTTACCAGTAGGTCTCCAGTATCTTCAGTAACTGCCTTTGAAGGAGATGTAACTTCAACATTAGATGGTGTTGGTTTGGGTTCATCAAGTGATGGCTTTTCCTCCTCCAAGGGAGCAGGATCTGCTTCTGGTTTGTATGTCAAAAGGAGTCTCTCTGGAAATTCCTAACTCAAAACAAGAATTTCATATAAATTGTTTGAAGCACAGGTAATATGATTACTAAAGAGAATATTGCAAAATAGTGCTATACATTTGATAAATAAAAAGAAATATATGAAATAGAGCAAGCCTCTGGCAAAAACAAAATTAAACCAAATTTCAGAAACAGTATTCGATTGGGATTGCACCCAATTTCCTGATCATATATTGCTTGGATAATTCCAACTAACCGTTATAGGACTTAAAATTTCCATAGCCCATCTTACAATATGACCAAAAAGAAACCTGCTTACCCACTACCCATATTTTGGTCCAGCATGTGAATACCAAAAAATAATAAACATATATACACATATATGGTACATACATAAGTATCTGGGTGCGCATGTATGTGTGCGCATGCGCACATGTGTGACCATTTCTTCCATTCTATTTGGATATTGACAGAATCAGAGCAAATCCTACAGAGTCTTACCAGTTAGCAAAAAGCATTCTTAGAGAATCTCACTTAAAGAAATGATGTGAGGTAAGACTGAAATAAGCCTTTTTCAAAAGATGTTTATAGTCTAGAAGAATTCCTAGAGTGTTTCACTTAAAGGAATGATGAAAGGTAAGACTCAAATGACCTTTTAAGTGATGCTTATATGATAAATATTTTGTGGTATTGAAGAAACAAATGTTGTGCATAAGTTTTTAAAAACCACCAGAATGAGACAGCACAAGCAGTGCCCTGCTGTTCCATTAGAAAACCAGCACTGATACACAATGTGTTGGTATGGGACTTAATCCTGTACCATGTGTCAGTCCCCTAGGGACCACGCCGGGGTTTTTTTTCGAAAAATTCCAATTGAATGTTTAGGTACATCTTCCCTCTTATTCATGTTTATCTAGTTAACAACACCAGATCACAGAGCTTCCCTAACCTATCTTAAAAGGTTGAACTTTTGCATAAGTAACATGCATGGTAGAAACTCAGTACAGCCATGCTACGATGATGCACTGACCAAAAATGGTAAGCACTATAAGATACAAGCACATACATCAAAAACACATCCATAACAGGAGATAAAAACATTCAGCAAGCATATTCCTTTGGTACTAAAATCAAGTTGAAATACATAAAACATATTAAATCAAATGAAATGTGCATCAAAGATTAAATATCAATTTGGAAGGATAAAGGGACATGTGATTAACTAACCAATGGCTCTCTGGAAACTGAGACCATTCGTGGAGCCTCTCTTATATATTCTTCCATGGTTGCAAGAAATGATTGTGGAGGCTGCAAGATGATTATTAAGAAAATGAGTTGTCAATCCAAACGATAGCCCTAAGAAGATGTGAAAACCGCTAGAACCATGTTAACATCATTACTACCTCTCTCAACTTCGGAAACTGGAAATTTCTAGCAAGTTCTAGTCCCCGACAAACTTCATAAAAATCAGAAAGATCTCCAGCCTGCAAGATCAAGAAACAACATTCTTCAACAACCAAAAGTTATCAATCCTATATGATTGTTCTAGTGCTCTAGCAAGACCTCTATATTAGTTTATTTCTTTTTCTTTTTTAAGGGAGATCTCTACATTAGTTCACTTTGAAAGGGTACTAACTAAAAACAAACTGTCAAAAAATTACAAAGCATGATGCATTTAAATTGTTAGATGGCAGGACTACCTGTTGTCCAGCTCTCTTATAGACTTCAAGAGCTTTCATTGCTTCATGTCTTGGCATCTCAAAAAACTGAAATGAAACAAAAGTAGACATCAAAGACATTGAAACACTTTGAGAATCACCTCAAATATATGATCTGAACAACCAGTGAATATTAAATACCTTATCAACAAGGTTGATAATTCCATCATTAATAGCACAATAAATTTTAAAGCTCTCTTTCAATACCTGAGAACATATGATACCAAGAGAACCATGATCAGATATTACTTTTCTAATATTTACATGTAACACTGCAGAATATATGAAGGACTGGACATAAAGGTGGAGTGCACCAGAAAAGAATCTTAGTAGCATCCTTTATTCATGGATTTTAATATAGAAAAGAAAAATATGACAATATATAAATAGCACAAGAACTATTTGATCTATTTTTAAATAAGTTAACAATACACCGACGTAAGTACTAGTTTCTGCATCTTCACACCGACCTCAATTAGAGGTTACAAATTAGTGAAGCTTTTTTTCCTTACAACATAATTCATAAAGCTGACCTGAAAACTCTAAGTAATGGAAAGTAATGAAACCTCATCCAAAGTAACTGGATATTCAACAGCCATCTTACATAAATATGAGATGGATGGAGAATTTTGGCAGTCACTTATAGTACTAATTCTCAGTTTCTGTGCAGTTCTTAACAAAATTTGTCAATATCAAGTGTCAGAACTATAAAGGATATAAAAGAAAAACTGATATATCTGAGAGAAAGCACCACCTACAGATCACTATTTGATAGAAATGGAATTAACAAGCTTCAATGTAAAAACTGTAGGATGTAAAAAATGGTAGGCTTACCAGAGCAAGGGCATACTGTACCACATAATTGCTAACAGCAGCTCCCTCAGGCTGCACATCAAAACAGAAACCATTATTAATGTGGATTAAACACACTACAATTTGAGGAAAAACAGGTAGCCTTTCTTCTATTATATCATAATCCTTTGATTGCTTCTCACTACTGAAGTGGCAGAAACAATTACATGGCATTCGATAAGACGATATAATAACTGCTGTAAAGCAGGTAATTGCTCCAACAACTCTTCAGTATCCAATTCTCTAGTTCTACTGTGACCCTGGCAACAAAAAATGCATCAAAACATCCATAGAAGGGGCAACTTTTCTCACATCATAAAACATAACCATGTGCATAGCCATAAGACTACTTGTGAAATAAAATTAAAAACATCATAATCTGATCAGATCTGCAACTGTCTAGACCTTTTCAGAGGTTTGAGTAGGCTTTGCCAAGCGCTCAGCTTCAACATCATATTTCAAAACCCTGAAGCATTCCAGTCTTTCCTCCAAAAATAATGCATAAGTACGAACCCAAGCAGAGCAATCCCAAGCTGAAAAGCAATAAATATGGAATGATATAAAGTTTCTGATGGATAATGGATTCAGACTCTGCTACAAACAAAAAAAAAAGTGCTCTTATATCATGATTATTGCAGGTGAAGTTGAATAACCAATAGGACTTGAGTCATCCTTGAAGTTTGATAATTGAAGTATGCGTCCCTTCTGGGAGAAATTAAGCAGTTCCTCACGGAATGTTGGATCACCCTCCCTAAGAAGCCTATGGATAACTATAAGTGTCTTCAATGCCACCTGTAACACCAGTGAGAAGATTCAATAATCACATGAGGATCACCTCCATGAAATGTATGCAAGGTCTTTTAGGCAGGGAAAAAAAATCATCAAAATTGAGACACTTGAGCCAATGTTGAGTTGTGGAATAAGTTAGGCCAGAGTAATGGATTAACTTACTCCTATTCCTCTTTACTCTAGAATAACTTATTCTACCATATGGGTGGAGTAATTTATTTCATGTTAAGTGAAAAAAAAAAGTAGATCAACTTACATTTAAAATATCAATCTTACCCTCAGAATAAATAGGCTACTTTTTTAGTGCTTGACAGGTTAAAGCGGAGCAAGTGCAGTAAGAGGGATCTTTATTCCATTCTAGCCCCCTTTTAGCCAGCAACAAAATGCAGCTTTAAGCTTAATATGTATATATATATATATATAGAAAAGTCATGTTAGGTGGGCATGGTTCTTTTATCTCTACCATCAGCTTCTACTTTTAAAACTTTACCAATCCACCTCTCTCTCTCTCTTATCCTTTTCAGTAGCCCCCCCTAGGGGAACACACACATAATTATCCACATTGGGAGATCTACTCAATCCACTGAAGAGACTCCTTTTAGTTATGATCTACAGCTAACTGCATTTTGATGGGCTCAGTTGTCAAAAAACCAAGGAACAGGAAACTACACCTTTAGTGATAGTTGTCAAAAAACCAAAGAACGAGAAACTACACCTTTAATGATAATCTATAGCACTTACGATACCAAGTCAAAATCAAATATATTAGGAATTTCTTACCAATGCATTGAGTGGTACATGAATTCAAACCACGCCATTACTGATAATATTAAAACGCCTAAACACTAAAAACATATGAGCAATTTCTTATCAACGCACCAACTGGCAAAAAAATTGTACAACACAAATAAATTGAATAGTCAAATACATCAATCAAGACAATACAACTATAAGCATGATATAAAATTTTGGAATACATCCTAACAAAAACATCCAATTCAAAGTGAAAGGAAACCCTTTATGTTATACGATATTGTCCATTATAAGACTGCTCAATGCATAAAAATTTCAAATACTTAAGCACTCATCATATTTTAAATTAAGCTTTCTACTCTGAATTCTAAACTTTGATGGTTCTTAAGTATTTTAAAACCCAAATCCTATTGGTAGGATAGTAGCTCAAATCTCTAAAAGTTATAGGTCATCATAAGTATATTACAAACTCCTGCACTTCCTTTACTCCTCAATAGACATAGGTTGGCTCACTTGGGACCCTACAACATAGGGTAAGGTGCAATGATGCCCTACAAGGTCAAGGGAGAAGCCTACACAATTAACAATGAAAATGTCATGAGCCATTACGGCATAGGACTGAACTAGGATAAAATTGATTGTTAGACTATAGATGAGCTCCATCGAAAGGAACCATAACTTAATAGAACCAAACAAAGATAAAGCTAATTTTTGAATGACAACACATGATTATTGTAGAAAAGATCCTTTTGAGCTGATATGTAACATTTTTCATCCATAGAAGAGTGTGAAATCACTACAGTCTGCAAGTAGGTAATATAGGTTGGCTCACTTGGGCTCCCATGACATAGAATGCTAAGCAAGTCCTACAAGGTTCACAGATAGGCCTGCACAATTGACAGCATAAGTGACAACAATGATGGCCATCCCAAGGTGGGTTGGGCTTTAAGAATTATATTTAAAATTAAAAAAAAAACTACTTAACAATACATGATTGATCATTTAACTAAAGATGAGCTCCATTTAAAGGAACCACAGCTACAAAGGCTGAACGAAGATAAGGCCAACTTTCAAGTCACAGCACATGATTGTTGTAGAAAAGATCCTTTCTTGCCAATATGTGAACATCTTGGATCAATAGAAGACTAAAAAATCACTAAATGCCGTAAAGGTTGCAGAACCCAAAAATATGATTCACGAAGCTTGGCATGTAGTAATTACATGTATAATCACTAAACATTAATATTTTATGGCAATATCAAGTTCCTCATGCTTCATGATCTTAGGAATCATTATTTATGAGAATGCTTGTGATGGATTTGCACCTCAGATAGTTCAGAAATTGATATAATATTTCTTAAAGGAGAATATTTTCTAAAATATTTAATAGAATGAAAAAATACTGATTGTGACATGTAGAATTAAGCTCACACTAAAAAAAATAAAAAATAAAATAAAAAATATATATAAAATCTTCAAAATTTTGAAGGTTGTGATAGAATTCCTTTTTCCACCGTGTCCCAATAACACAAAGCAAGCATCCTCTTGTCCATGGCAATGGCATCAGAACACCAATTCCATTCCATACATATTGTAAAAGATTATAACAGACAATTCCAAATTGCATCAAGATTTATTTTCAAGAAAATTGATAGGTAAAGGACTTGACATCAAGCCTAAATCCCTTGTCCTCATGTCTGCACGGTGAATTCTAAGAGTTATGATGTAGAAGAACCCAGATTGAAGAGGACAAGAAAACAAAGAAAAGGGTAAGATGGAGAAGAAAAGAATAACAGGGATAAGAGCTTAGTAACAAACTCAACATTCAATTACTATACTACAAACTCAACATTCAATTACTATACTCTACTTGAGAGGCTAGAAGCATAGGTGATTAAAAACTAATCACAGCCATTATCCTTGACTCTAAAACTCAAGAATGTCAAACTATGGGATGAATGGTCTGACAAGTACCACTCACAAGCTCCTCAAAGGAAAAAGTCCTTGTAGAGCTCACCTAGGGTTCAGAAGGTGATCTAATCGATGGGTAATTCGGTCGCTTCATGTTCCATTAAATGTCTGGGGAACAAAGCACCAAACCAAGTACCAACTAAAGATGAATTAAGGCTGTGCTAGAAGAACAAAAGTAGCGTTCACAGTGCCAGCGAGTGACAGAGATAAGAACATGAAACTAGATTAAACAAGAAAAGAATACAAAACGGATGACGAGAGGAAGGAGTACCGTCCAGTTGTGGGTCTTGGCGAGCCGCCGGGCGAGAGCGTGGATGCAGTAGGCGACATCGGCTCGGGGCCGGGCGATGGAAGTGGCCAACATGATCTCTGAACATCAAAGTTAGAGTAAGGTGGGGGAATCAAGAACATGGGTGTCAAAAAGACAAAAACAAGCAAGAAAAAAGAGGTGGGGAAGTGAAGACGGAAGGGGGAACGGAAACGCACTCCTCAGATGCCTCTCCTTTGGGGGGCACTCCACATGATTCGTGGCTTTGACGATGGCAACATCCAGGTCCTCCGATCGGGCGGCGGCGGCGGCGGCAGCAGTACGCGAATCGAATCGCAAGGGTTCAGATCGGAACAAGTTAGCTTAGGGTTTAGGAATTGCTATCTTCTATTGGATGGAACACGTCAAAAATTACCATCTATAATTTTCTATACCTTAAAATCGCTGTTGAGGTTGGCGAGGCCGACGGTGGTGGTGTCTTTGAGAGCGCCGTACGCTTTTCTCCAGCTCTGCAGTTTCGCCATCTGTTCTCCCCTTTCGCCTCCGCCTCCGCCTCCGCCTCCAACTCAACCGCACCGACCCTTTCGGATTTACGTTTCCTCTTTTTTACGCTTTGGGGCTTGCCGTCTCCCCCTCTCGCCTCCGTCCCCCGCTCGTCTCTCCTCGCTTTTTTCAGCACTCTCCCGTCCGGTCCTTGGTGGCAATCAAAGCGATCGACCAGGCCTCACATTTTTATTCTTTTTACTAATTCGCTATCGTATTTTGCCCAGGAACAGAATGGCGGTTTGATCAGACGGTGGGATGATCGGTAGGGCCGTAGGGCCCCATCAGAGCAGTTGGATCATCAAATGCTTGCTATGATTACACGTACGCAAGGCTGCGAAATATGCCGTATCGTCTGCCAGTGCAGGCCATTCCCGACCTGCCTCAAAAAATAAATTAATTAATTAAATAAAATAAAATAACTACTCCCCTCACCTTCCAATGAGCTTCGCAGGAGTAACGAGTGAAAAAATGATTGAAATGGCATCCCAAGTGACTTAAAAAAATTAAAAAAAAAAAATTCTCTTTCATCATCAGTGCAGGTGAAAAAAAAATGGAATTATATTTAGATTGCTCTCTGTCACCTGCAATGCAATTACTCGGCGTTGCGTTAACTATCGCCAATCAAATTGCATGAACATGCGCCAAGCATATATAATTTTTTTTTTTCTTAGTAGAGATTATTTCTCAATTTCTACCCTCCTTGTCCTATCCAGTAAAGGAGCAACTTCGGCAAGCAAGAAATAATACCATCCAAATAAGCTACCGATGATGGTACATAAATTCAGTTACTTAGCTTAGACTTTAAAAAATATATAAAAATAAATGTATAATACAATATTATTTGCTAGTGAATTTTAGATACCATAGAACGATATATCATTAGATATTCTACTTGTTAATGAATATGAAATATACTCATCTTGTACAATTAGCATAAGCCCGTATTTCATAAACTCCCTATTAATTCATATGCGGTCATGATTATTTATTAGATTAGCGCAATGTAAGAAGTCAAATGATTATTGGTGATATATAAGAAGATTATTTAATAATTTCAAAAGTCTTTGCTATATTATACGTGATATATAATGAACACCCTACATAATGATTAGTTAAAACAAGATTGCATAACAATTATACCTCCATCATTTGAATCTAATGCTCCTCCCAGAGTAAAACAATGAAACATAAACTCATCACTATAAATATAGCTATAATATCAAAAATTATCTCTTGAATTGAGACCTAGGCTATCAATTTTTATGCCAAAATGACTTTTCTTTGATCTTTTCATATCTCTATTTTCACTCTTTCCTCTTCTTGCAATTCAATTTGGTTTCTTTTATTAAATTCTTTGATAGATTGAGCTTCATCCCTTTCAATTTGTTTCTTTCATTTTTACATTAGAATCCAAATTTTTTTTTATGAAAAATATTTTTTAAAAGCTTATGCATATAAAATATAGAAGTCCAATATTAAATATTAATGGCCAACAAAACAATGATGTCTAAGTACAAGAGAAACAAAACAAAACACGATAAAATAGCTTTGTTAAATTACAACAAAATATTTTTTATGTAAAGAGATCATAAAAAATATTAATCAATCTATTAAAAAATGGTTGTACTAGTTTAGTTCTTCCATGGGCCCAATAAACCCTTTTATTCTCTAAGGTTTTGCTTAGATCCTTAGAGGGAGAGAAAGCAGAGGGTTAAGGAAGAAAAATGAAGGAGAGGGAAAGGGAAAATAAAGAAGAATTGTTATCCTTTCCTTATTTGAAAAATGAGAAAATGAGGAAAGAAAAGAATTTATACCCATTTTATTTAGATAGAGGGAAAGAAGAAAGATGGAGAAAAGTTATATTTGTAAATTATAAATATATCTTTTGTTATAAGAAGAATCTAAATAAATTTTTAGGGATAAACTTGGAAAGATGGAACACCAGCTATAAAACATTCTTCTTTTCCTTCTCTCAATTTGAGAGGTAAAGAAATTTAGGCTATTAAAATAGAATGGAAGGAAGCTAATAACTCTCATTTCGCTCTCTCTCTCTCTCTTTCTCTCTTTATTTTTTATTTTTTACTTTCCTTGGAGTTTTTATTGTCCTGCTCCTTTTCCCTTCTCTCCTCTCCATTCTCTCCCATCCAAATAGGCCTTAAGATAATTTATTTTATTCTTTTAGTCTGCAGAAAAGAATTTATAAGATCAATCTCCATGAAAAGGCCTAATGAATATGCTCATTATAATGATGCATCTATTATAACAACATTAATTGCTACAATATATTTATTGGCCTAAATCAGCTTCCTTTGCTTCTAGAAGTCTTCTTCCTTTGCTTCTAGAAGTCTTCTATAACCAATATTAACAAGCATATATTTAATATATGTATCATAAAACTAAGAAGTTTCACCCTAGAGAGCCAAAGTTTGCCACATGTATCATTGTATTTCATATGTTTTAAAAGAGAGCAGAAAAGGTAAATCCTATTATGTATTTGATTTCAAGTAAAGGTATTTAATCATATTTTACTCAATACAAGAAAGCATCCAATAAGGAAAGCATTCAGAAAGGATAGAGGTATACTATTGCATATATTTTTTCAATTTAGTGCATAGTTTCGAACAAGCCCAAGTGCTAATTTAAATTTTCTAAATGGCTTTCATAAAAAATAAAAGGAGAAGAATGGACTAATTGTTATTAAACAAAAGGAAAAGAAGGAACATTGAAATTTGTTCTATTTTATTTTTCGTTTATTTCTCTCTTGCACACTTATTAGATCTAGTTCCAAAGCCCATCCAGATTCTTTGATATCCGGAGGTTCAACTATCATTCTTGATTTTTACTATATGATAAGAATCTTGACATAGATGCCCCAATATGAATGGAATCCAGTTTTCTTTTCTTATTATGCTTCTATTTGTTCCCACGAAATTGGATTGCTTCTTTGTATTTTTTATGAGGGCTTCAGCACCTATTGGGATGATTTAGTTCTAGAAATTTTCCTTAATGTCTTTGAGAAAAATCTATAATTTATCTACAAAAAATGTCAAAAACTTCTATAGGTTATCTTTATCACTGTTTCGATTTGATTATATGCTGGCATCCATATATTTTTCTTTCATTCATAGCATTTTGTCTCTAATTCCAGATGATTAAGATAAAAATCTTTTTCATTTTACTACAAAAGGTCCATTTTGAAAGTTTTTTTTTCAAATCTAATTAAGTTGCATAATTTCCTTCTACTTCATTTCTTCTTCTTTTTCCTTCATATATCAATCATTTTTTCATTTTTCATGTAGATTACTTTAATCAAAAGTAAATTTTATTTTTCACTCCATCCTATTTGGTTTACCTCTGCTTTAAAACAAAAGATGGAAAGAGAAATAAGAGAGAAAATTTTATAGAAAAAAGTAAGCACTTATTGATACACTTTCTTTTTATAATTTTTTTTTTTTTTTAATGTTTTGTTCTCAAAGGATGGCAATGGCTTAATATTATTATTGCCTTGAAAGTTTATATTATTATTTTTTTTTCTATCATTGTACCAACTATTATTAGTCATCTATTTTGATTTGGTGCGAAGTCAATTAAAAAGGTGGAGGTATAAAATTAGATGAAGTTTTAAACCCCTTTCTAATTTTGTTTATTCATATTTTAGCTTTTTTTTTTTTTTGAAACTTATTCTCTTTTTTTACAAATTATACATTTTGGTGGAAAAGTGGTTCTTGAAAATCCAATGAAAAAGTATATACCTCTTCCCTTTCCTCTCATATTTCATGGGAAAGGGATTTATCACTACCTTTACTTTAGGTGTCTGGATTTCTAATTGATGTAGATATGTTTTACATCCAAAAGATGCAAAATATGCACATATTTTAGTTTAGTTAATTAATTATATATTTGTTGCATCTATTTTACCATACATGCTTAAGCTTTTTTGAGTGGATAACTAGTGGAGTAAAGTGCAAGCAATCACATATTGGTATTTCTTAAAAATGATAACTATCACATATCAAGGCTTATTGATTAAATATGTCATAAAATAATATTATCAAGAACCCTATGTCCTCTTATCATGTTATTACTAGATGTTGGCAATCAAAACAGCAACAATGACATCTAGTGAGCATTTTTTAAATATGATTACTATTTTGACTATTTAATTTATGTTCAAGTATTTTGTCTTTTAAGCATAATTCAGCAATAGAGATGCATTGCATACAATAAAAAACCTTTTTAAAGAAAAATGATTAAGATAAATGGACCAGAATTTATTATTATACGTGAACTCAACAAAGATGTTGGATGCATTTTCAAGCTACAAGTTAACTAATGTATAAATGAATTGATGAAATATCAATGAAATTTAATACTAATGATAAAAGTAAAATATGGGACCAATATCTCCTAAGCAAAAGTAGTTCTTATTTAAAGGCAATTAACTTTATGTGGTAGTTAAAATTATTTAAATGTATAGTATAAGAAGGTGACCAAGATATTTATGTTTAACTCTTTCCGTTGCTAAGGATCATTCTTAGTCCGAATGCTTTTCTCCATGCGGTTCCTTTTGAGTCAATAAGAAAATACATTCGGTTAAGACTAAATTTATATTTTTCTATTTAATTTTTATCTTAAAAATTTAAATTACATTAATGCCCATGCATTCAAACTGGATGAGGAAGTGGGCTAAGATGAAAGCTTGGGTAGAATACATTGTTCTTGAACTCTAAACACTTTAGATCTGTCAGTGCATCAAACTTTTTGGGTACAGAGAGATAACTAAAAATATAAGTCATTGTCATTTTATGATTCTAATATTTTTTACTTAGAGAGTGAAAACTTTATAAAATTTTTTTTTGCTAATTGGATCTGATTTTCACAAGTTTGCACCCCTTTAGTACATGCTCATTAATTGATAAAGAGAATGCTTATGCATTAGATTATTCAACTTTTGTGTATCCTCAATGTTGCATCTTTATTGGAAACTTGAAGTTATGCCAATTGTAAATTGTATCATGTTCACGCCACTCACTACCAAATAGGTTATGTAAGCTCATCCTAGTAACATCATCCTTTACGAACCAATTTGAGTCGATAAGCACTCAATGAGAACTTTTATGATACCACCACCTTAAACCTATCATCTATAGCCACCAATCTCTTAAAATGTTTCGTCATTTCAACATCGCAACTTATGTTCTCCATCAAGTAAACCACTGCTAACTTATTATTGACAATCCACAAAATTTCTCAAAAGAGCCTACCACTACAATCTACTAGTCCTCAGAGTCTATCACCTTTTTGGCATCGATTGTCTTGTTCCTAAATATTTCATCATCAATAGATAAAGAATCTAACAATGGACTACTACTTGTAACCCATGAGCCAGTGCAATCCTTGTTGGTGAGGAACAACATGTGCAAGTTCATATTGATTAAGTTAGCAAGCTTTACACCATCAAAGTAATGTCAAAACTTAGGTCATAGAGCCAAACTAGTAGCATACGTTGAATTAAAGTTAAATCAAACAATAAACTTATTTGTAACTTTGTAATATCTAATAATGGTTTATAATTTCCACTATAAAAATATGTACCATATAGCACATAAATAAAGAAGCACTAACACATTAGCAATGTCGACCTCATGACGACCTCATGATGAACCAGATATAATGGGGATTCAATATATAACCCAATTAATTTAGTTTTTGTAGGAATTGCTCAAAGTTAGATGGTGAGACACCAATGATCTTTATGCATTATCAATGGTAAAATGTTTTTGATTAGTGACAAATAAATTTGGTGATATCATCACCTCCAATCTTGCTCAAGGTCTTATCATGCTACAATTGATGTGCATAACATCACCTCATATTACTCCTCAATGCCAAAGAATAGGAAGGGTGGTGGGAGCTTGAGCATCTTCTCCATTTAATTCATTACTATATACTCTAGCTTAGAACCAATAAGGGATACAATCCAATTAAACACCACAATATTTGAACTAGAGCAAAGCATCTCCCATAGAAGAATAACAATGTCCACAATGGCTCGAAAGAAGGCATAAAAGTTGCTGTGCAAGTGGGTGAGAAAGAGAATGATGTGTGTGTATGCCGGGGGAGATAAAGAGTAGCACCAAAGAGATGCTCGTGAAGATAACCTAGCTTAACATGGCTTCAAAATTGGAATTGCTGAGCATGTCCATGGTAATTAGCTATGAAGTTGACCATATCACAAGATACTTTCGTAAGGACATTTAGGTCTAGTGGTTGAAATTTTTCATACGAAGTACTACCAATTAGAATATGCTTTCTTGCTAAAAAACTAATAGAATAAAATAAAAAGTAAAGGTGCTAGCATCCGTTGAGAAAGAAGAAAGAAAAACTGTTTATATAATTTACATAAGTCGTGGCTCATCACTATGCATTATACTTTTTCTTCTTACACTTTATTATTTGGATTCACTATAGATTCAGTGTAATATAATTGGTTGATTTTTAATGCCTAATTTATAATCAAAAGTTGAATATGGTATATCAATAACTTAACTAGTATAACACTAGACATACGTATTATTTACTAATTTAGTTCTAAAATAACAAGTGATGCAAGTAAATGAATAATGATACTTAATATTTTTCTTTTATACTTTAGGACTTTGAAATAGATTTAAGTTAATTTGAGGACCATCATGCCAAGCTGTTTTTAAGTTTTACTTTGGACTTAGTTCAAGAAGGTTCAAACTTAAGTTCGATCTTGCTCAAATATAATAAAGTCTAATCTGAGTTCCACACAAAGCTCAACTCAAATATGTCAATCTATAATTGTAGCTCATTAATCCCTTTTACCCTGACCCTTCACTCTACTATATTTAATCCACTCTCTCCTCACATGCATTGCTCAACCCTCATCATTGTCTCTACCACTCTTTGGTTCCTTTTATTCTAGTACATCCCTCCTCTCCTCTTGCCTTATCAAACCCATCCACCTCCTCTAGCCCATCCTCTTATACTTCCCTCTCCCCCCTCCCCCTTTCTAACCCATATTTAAATATTCCCTCCTATGTATCCTTCCGCCCTATTCCAGTATGATAAGCTTAGACTAAGTATGTCCCATTTAGGCTTTTTCTAAGTTAAACTACATAGAAATATAGCCCAGTTTAACCTAGTTCACCCCCTATTTGATTTATTTAGAAAGATGCAAAGTTTATAAAAGGACAAGAAAAAGAAAGAGACTCTATTACAACTTGACAACTCTCTAAGCCATACGTGGATTTAGGAGATTTGAGTAATAATTATTTTATTTAAAAGAAAAAATCTATTTGTCTTTTATATTAGAGTTATATAAAAAAGGAATCATGTGATTAAAATATATCAATATGGTAAAGAGGTGATGTTATCTTCCTCTTCTGCTCATCATATAAACAAATGTTTGAAATGAATAACGCACAATTAACATTTGATATGTATGATAAGAAATAAGAAAAAATCTCATTCTATTAGTCTCATATTAGCTGGCTTGTATTATTTCAGTCGATCTTCCTTTTCTCTAGAATTGCATTAGCAGAAATACTTTTGTTAGATTAAGGAGATGATATTTCAACTAGAATAGAAACATAAAAAAAAATAAAATGCATTGCTCCAGATATCTATCGCCAATGATATTGATAACATGATTTTTAAATAATATTTTTTTAAACTTCTAAGGGCATTATAGCGAGCAAATTTAATAAACAAAACCTATGCAGTATATTCCTCTCTTATTTTATGATATAATGTATCCATATGTGTACGTTTATGGCATGAAGGATTTTTATCATCCCTTGATTTTGGACCGAGTATTGCACGCTTGCAGATTTGTAGTTGACTGACAATCTGACCTTTTTTTTTTTTTTTTTTTTAAGTTACCATCAGGTAGCTACTAGATCAGCTCATATTTGAGTACCTCATGGACTGTACCTAGACCCACTGATGAATTTTTCTAAAACTTAGACCAAAACATACCCATCCAAAAATCAGATCGCTATGAGTCCGGTGAGAACATGGTAATAAGGATGTGGCCAAGGTTGTTTCCGGTCTCTGTTTGGATTTGACAATATACTGATCTTTATCGAATGTATATCTCCAGCAGGTGCCGTTACAAGAACAGCTCAATTTGCTTCGCTCCCTTGTCATAATTTGCTATTAAGTTTGAGTCCTATGGGAACTAATAGACCAAGACGAGGCTCAGGCCCACCGGGCCAGTTCGATCAAGCTGAACCAAATGGATAGCAAATCTAGGGTATAAATTTTAGGCCCCTAATACGTACAATTTAATTCGCCAGGCCCAGTCCCACTCCCAGGCCATGGCTTGTGGGCTAACGCGGAAGAGGCCGGGGTGAGGGGGGTGACCAACTTTTCTGGACAATTGTTGGTGCCCAGCATGGAGCACGCGGCACCATCACTTTCGAAGTAACTTTCACAAGTGGAGCCTTGGGCCCATGGCACTCCCTTCTGCAATCATCCACTGCCAAGTTTGTTTCCTTTATTAGCAAAGCGCTATGGGTTATCCTCAAGGTACAGCAGAAGGGCTATTCCGCCGCCTCGATTGGGTCCAGCACGCCTTTACCACACACAGACAAAAAAAAAAAAAAAAAAAAAAGGCAGGTCTATCTTTGGAGCAATGCCGTGCAGATTTACATGGTGTTAACGACGGCGGGAGCCATAGTTGAAATTGAGGTGGTTCTTGTTTAATTTGGTACAATTTTGGATGATAGAATGAAAATGAGTCCAGCTATTTGGACTGTACGTAGGCAATCTAGATTTTCCGGCAGTCACAGTAAAGGTTATCGTTCTCAAAAGCAGCTGCCAAAGTTTGCAACAATTAAGACCATTACGAGAGGAAGTGCGACTTCTTTTATTATTATTATTATTATTTTTAAGAGAACTGGGATTTCGTCTGCAAATATTTGAATATGTGCATCGTGTCCCTGGGAGTCAAATGTGGGCACACCGCTGCAAGCAAATGGGAAGGGGTCGGTCATAAAGGACAAAACAATAATGCATACTACTTTGGCATTATAAATTACGTGCACCATAGACGCCGATATTGACGCGGCCGCCAAACTCCAACGGGTTAAAACGCCGAGATTATTTTAATCAAGAAAAACGACGCGCACTTAGATTCGGCTTTCCGTTTTGACACTGTTTATTTGATCGTTAGTGTGATGGAATTTAAAGCTGCCTTAAAGTCTGGCATTTTAAACTATAAAAAAGTATTGATATTAACTACTATGACTGTATGTTACCTCACAAAAACTATTATAACGGCAACGAAGAAAGGAAAAATATGTAAATTACTACAGTGGAAACGCGGAAATGCTGTTTGCTTGAACGCGTACGGACCTGCTTGACATCAACGATCCTGCGGTGTGATAACAATTGTTTATAGCTTATAGCGGATAATTGATGGCGGTATTCGACGGACAAACGCGCGAGCGTCGGCGGGTTAAATGGAACCACACATAAAAGGTTTGAAATTTGAACGTGGTCCAAATAAGACCGTTGGATCGCGCCATGGAGCGATGATCGCGTGACCGTTACTTCGATTACTTTTTAACTTGCATGCAACGTGGGCGGTCAGGCACCCATCTCTTTTCACGGGTGTTTTTCGTCCGTTTCGGCCGCCTCGCTTTCAGGCAGGTCGGCCGTCGCGCCCACCAAGATTCGAAGCGATTCCAATAATTTCAAAATTCACGCTTGGCACGAAGGAGCTGCCGGGCAGCAGCAATGCCGACCGTCGCGGCAAGGGAATAAGATAAAGGAGAGACGAAGCCCCCAGATCCCATAAAATATAAAAAAAAATCATCACCCGGCTGCCATGGCCTAGTTTTGGTTTGGCAGGGTTGTTGGCAGAGCTTTCGGTATTAAAATTTTCGACAGCAGAGCTTCTAAAAATATTTTTTTTAAAACAATATCATTTATTAATTATTTTTTTAATTATTATATTTTTTAATAAAAACAATAAAAAAATATTACATAATAGTTTTACAAATCTGGCTATTATGTTTTTTTAAGACATATTTCAAACTCATGTTGGATTAAAATGAGTTTGGCACGAGATATAATTTATTTTACTTCTCGCTGATCCAATTTTGTAATCTAGACACCGTGTTAGTATTTTTCTCAGAAACTAGATTTCGATCGGTGCTAATATTTTTATCAAAAATCAGACTTCAATCTTATTATTTTAAATACTTAATTCAATACCTCCATGCCTTGACCAAGTATCCTTATACTTTTAACTATCTAATCTATTAAAATTTATTATTATAAATTATTTTAATAATAAAATATTATAATATTATATCATACTATAATATGGTCATATAGTATAACAAAATATGATAATATTTAAATATAATAATAATTATAATGTAAAATTACTATAATATATTATTTTACTATTATTTAATCATTATATTATGATATATTATTAAAAATGTAATTATTATTATTTAGTATTATAATATCATAATATTGTGATATATTATTATAACAATATTATAAATTTTTAATATTATATAATATAATAATATTATATTTGTATGCTATACTATACTTTTTCATAATATTATTTATTATTTTATTTTACGTTATATAATATATTATAATTATAATAATTATTTTTTATTTTGTGGTAATTATAATTCAATATTATAAAAATATTATGTTGTATTATTAAATATTGATTTTTTTTTTTTTTTTGAGTACTGTTCGATACTTTGCATGCAAAGCTTTTGAGAAGAATTTTCAATTAAAGCTATTTTAAGTATAACTTTTAATAAATTTTAATAAAAAATATTTTAAAAAATTTTAAAAAATATCATAAAAATCTTTAAAAAATACTTTTAATCCCCCTAAATGTATATTAAAGTCCTTCAAAAGCTCAGTAAAACGGGGCTCGAGCCTTGTGGCATGAGGGAATGGCCACGAGCCACCTTGCACCATGGGCATGGTCGATGCCGGGCCCACACCAAGCAAACGTAGTTTTCCACTACGTGTACCCACGTAACATGTGCTTATTTTAGTTTGTATGCTGTCTTTATAGCTATTCGCACAGAGTAAACCAAAGTCACGGACAAATCCGTTGAAAGGTTTGACTCTGGCATGGACAAGTCTTGATCAAAAAATGTAGCTAGAAAAAATAGAAAGGGACCTAGACTTCACAATTCCATATTAAAATAATTGGTCTCTGTCATCTTGATGGGTGGCTGACAAAGTGACAAGGATATGATTAATAATAGGGTTTAGCTTGGTCAAGAAACAAGGTCCATGAAAAATTGGAGAAGATCAAAAAAACTCTTCAAGAATTTCTAAATTTGATAATATTATAGAAAGCAAGTAATTAGTTCAACCAACGCAGCAAATCTAAAATAAATCAACATATTAGGAGATTGGTTGGAACACATAAAAGTTTGATTCTTTAGATCCATTGCAAGAAAGAGTCTAAATTTGCAAGCACCCTATAAAGAAATCTCAATAATTATATTAATATATTGCATTGGAGAAGTTATTAAGATTTACCAATAAATATAGGTAAGGCTTATAGTCTAAGATTATGAGATTTGATGTAATAATTATATGATGTCACTAAGTATGAATTCAAATATTGAGCAATAATTTTTCTAAGCATATGGAGATTCTCTTATAATTATTTGAATTGGGTTTTCCTCTACTTTAAACTTGGGAGAGGGTTAGTTCTCAATGTATTACATATGTTGATATGCTAAATGGATTGAGAAATTTTATAACTTGAATGGATAATGATGGGAATCATTGCATAACAATATGCATAATCATAATGGTAGAGATCATGACATATTAACATGTGTATTTCTTGATTCGATATTTATGTTTAAGTACCAACCCTCTTAAGCTCAGGACTTCATTATTTTTAAACAAAACGAGAACCCTAAAGAAGGCTCATAAGCAAGCCTTTTGCATTGTATGATTACTACCTAAGTTGCAATTAAGGCTCATTTTTTACAACTCATAGATTGATTGATTAGGAGTTAAAATATCAATCATCGCTTATATGATGGATGGAAATTAATTAGGGCTGTTAACCATCTTAAGGTTCAATAATTTTTTTTTTCTCGAATAGTGCTAGAGTCTTTGCTAACAATTTAGAATTATAAGTGAATCAAACTAAATTTAAAATGTTATTCTTTTTACTCAATTGCATTATAATTTTAGCCGTAGCAGTTGAAATTGCAAATGATAAAATTTTTATGTGCTATGATTTATTCCCATTGATCAAATGATATTTTATTTCAAATAGTGAAAAAATATTTTGAAGAAATTTGAGGTTAGATAAAGAGTATAGAGGGATATTATATGTACATGTACTTGTAGATAAAAGTCATTTACAAATTATAGAAGCCATATCCTATTTTTTTACTTGATGCATTTCTTGCATCAAATTCTCATGGAGTTTTGATGACACAAAATGCAGGTAATTATTGTTCATATTGACAATTAGATATTTAGAAGCTATTTAAATTGGCAAGTTATAGTTGCAATTGGCTACATTTGAATTCAAAACATCTAAAATAAATGGTTAGATGCCCGCAATTATAACCACATATTATAGTTTAGTTATAAAAAAAATTCAAAATGTATATAATATTATAATAAAAATGATGATTACATCTATCATGATAATTATTAGTTATGCATATATGATAAATAACATGTCTAGTTATTATATATTAGATTTTTTTATTCATATAATTACTATAATAATTATTCTTATACCGGCCAATGATAATTTAACAATAACTTTGTATATTATAATCATCAAAATAATATTGGTAAGAAAACATGAATAATCGCTGTTTTTCAATTATAACATTATAAACTCAATTATAACATACCTAATCTTTTTTCACATGAAATAGAAAAACTATTTTAATTGCATTTATA